>OY744475.1:116250825-116939044 GCA_963556175.1 Tipula confusa
AATTGGAAATATAACAAACAGATGGTCGGTTATACATAAATCAGTAGCTTAAGTGTGAGAAATTCGAAATGTGAGTTTGAATTGTTGATCGCCCATATACATACGCTCAGCACTGATGTTGAACGCCAAGCCCAAGTGGTGGGGTCAAAAAACTCATTTCGATTTATTTTCTATTTTTTATGTGATCAGCGGGACATTTTTATAGCCACACGTTTAAAAAAGACATGACCATATTAACCCAAATTACGTACGTATAGTTGTATATACACACAGACACTATACGAAATAGTGTGACACGTACAGTAAACGTGAATTGGATGAGTAAATATTTGAATAACAAATCATTTATCGATTAGAACTACAAGTATTTAGTTACATCCATACGACTGGTAAAAAGATTGGAAACGTCTAATTTTAGTCTAAAACAGATCATTTTGTTGGCTCACTTACACATTCATCTGAAATACCCAGGATCGTTTGATGGTAGAGATGACCTATGCCATCTTGTTGTTTGATTTTTGGTAGTGTCAAATTTATATGAAATCTAAGCCTATACGCATTAGACTAGCCAATTGGGATCAGCTGACGAGATACTTATAAATGAACATAAAATTCATTATGTCATGGTTTTTAAAACCAGTGATCATATTTAAACCAACTAACACCGAGAATCATACAAGTGGATCCGGTAGTTCTCCAACACTATTGCCGTCTAATTCAATTACTCATATACCATCTGCATAAGCCAGGGTCTGGTTGGACTTCGGTAACATGAGTATACAAAAAATCAGCGATAAAGCATCTCCTTGTCGTACACCAGAAATAATTGAAAAATTCCATTTAAATTCCTTAGCAGATAGCTTATTCACCGATTCGACAGTAATTTGTAAGTTGTGCAAAGGAGAGGTATATCGCAATAGTTCTTGCAGGTTCACCGATCTCCTTTAGGGGCAATTAACCCCATGGCAATGGTTTCTTTTTAGTTTTTACTAGGCCATTGTGAATTCCTCCTTAGATGCGTCTTCTGTGCACATCTTAGCAGTCTGTATTTGACAACTTTCATCTACATCATCCTAGTCACGTATAGCAATGGCCCTAGACCAAAAGGTATGATGCAGTCCAGTGACTCTCTTAAAGAAGTAAAGTGAACTGCGGTCATTCTTGAGTTGTTGTACTCTTAAGACTTTAGACCATAATGCTACTTAGTTAACAAGATGTTGATACGGTGCTTTTTCATCCTAGATTATCAGATCTTCACCGTTGAAACGTGAGGTTCTTTTTCCTGTAAACCTGACTTTGATTGGTTTGATGTGTACGACCAAGCAATAAAAAGGATCTCCCAAAAGGCACCGGGCCTCCCGTATACCTATTGGTTTGACGCCGAAAGTTTATTGGTACTGACATAGACAAATAGAATATCAAATAGACTTTTTGTCAATTGGCTTTTTTTTATTGTCGTCAAAACGAGTGTACTGCATTAAATATAAAATATGGCGGAAAGTACAATCAACAGCATCAGCAAAAGAACACAGTTTGATGGGACAAATTTCAGTGATTGGAAATATCGAATAGGAATTTTACTTGATGAAAGAGATTCGAGAAAATAAATCAATGAGGGACTGGATGAAATTTTGGTTGGTGTGGAAGCAAAGAAACGTGATAAAATTTGATTCGAAGAGAAAAAATGCGTGTCAGTGTTGGTACAAACAATTCATGACAACCAACTCGAATATGTAAGAGATAAATCACGTACAAAAAACATGTATGATGCATTGTGCAGTATTTTCGAAAGAAAAAGTGTAACAAGTCAAGTTTTGTTGCGAAAACAACCTTTGATGAAGAAATATCATGAAAGTGATAGCACCATGGAATATTTTTTGCTGTTTGACAAGAAAATTCGTGAGCTAATTTCAGCTGGTACCAAGATGGAAAAGAATGCCATTATTGTTCATCTGTTACTCACATTACCAAAGTTAACTTTGGATTTTGTCAAAACGCGTTTGATAGATGCGTACAATAAGCGAACAGGCAGAAATTGTTCAAGTAAATCAGGTGAATTTAGTGCAATGACGTCAAAGGGATAATCGAAGGAAATCTTTTGTTTTAAATGTTTAAACCCAAAAAGTCTCAGTGTTTTCTTAATAAAAAGAAAAAAGGTACAAAGGTTCGGCCAGTGCTAACAAAGCAAACGAAGAAAAAGAAGAAGTATCGACAATGAGTACCTTTGTAAATTTGGTATCGTGTGTTGGTTAGACGGCAGGATTTAACGCACAAACAAAGCGGCATAACGAAGCAATAAAGCGGCATAACGGAGCGGCAATATCTGACGAACAAAAGTATTTTAGTAAGCTATAGAAGAAATCGACGAGTTGAAAATTGCCGTTGCAAACAAAAATCACAGTATTTTTGCGAATAAACGTGGTGACATTCCAGTGAAAACATTTTAGAATGGTAACACATCGATTACTGTGATGAAGGATGTTTTATTGGTGAAAGATTTGAAATGCAACTTAATGTCGATACGTGCTTTGACTAAAAAGGACTACAAAGTGCTGTTTGAGGGTAACCAAGCATTTGTCTTATCCAGTGGAATAATTATATTTGTTGGACAAGTCGAAGAAAATCTGTATAAAGTCACATTTCATGTGGACAACAATGTGTTTGCTGGTTATACAGGTGACATGAATTTGCATAAAATTTTTCAAAGTTTGTTGCATTTTAGATTGGGTCACTTGAATGCAAATGATATGAAGAAACTGACTGACAAGTAAGATGGCTGATGGATTAAATCTAGTAAATGTTGACAACAATACGAAGCTGCGTGAACCATGCGTGCTTGGGAAATAAACACGTTCATCATTTAAAAATAAAAATGAAAATGTTCGATCATCACGCGTTTTGGAGTTGATTCACAGTGACGTATGTGGTCCGATTTTTCGAGAGCATCCAGTGTGAATGCAATAATTCAACGGAAAAGTGAAGTGTTGGAAAAGTTTAAACTTTTTGTGGCAATGGCTGAAGCACTGCATAATAAAAAGGTGGCTAAACTAAGAGCTGACAATGGTGGCGAATATACGTCAAAACGGGTTTCAAATGTCATTAACTGTTCCGTATAATCCAGAATGGAATTCTATTTCTAAGCGATTAAATCAAACACTTGAAGAAAAGTCAAGAACAATGCTTTTGGCAAGTGAACTGGATGGAAAGTTTGTAACGAGCGACCCTTTTGGTGCTCGTTCCGTGGGCACAAAATATGTTAATGTGTGCACCCCAGATTTTTTTTAAATTTTGTTTGTCTAAATTATTTAAAAAAAAAAAAAAAAAAAAATTATTTTCTTTTATGTTTGTATACCTGCTCATTGCCCCTACTTTGTTTGTTTACAAATTAAGTAACGGGGTAATGAGTAGGTATATAAAGCCGTGTGTTATGTAATTCGAGATCAGTCATTATAAAAAAAAAAAAAATAGAAAAAATTGTAAATTAAATTAATTTTTTTTTGTGAAATAAAATCAATTGTGAGATTCATTATAAAAAAAAACTCACAAGTAAACGTGTTCAAAACAATCGACAAGCATTTTTTTTTTTTTTGAATTATATTGCAACATAGTGAGGTGGAATTATTATAAAGCAATGTCGTTGCTACCATTATTATTAAAACTCGTCGACGATCCATCAGAAGATGCATTTGGTTATGGATTGCATCTACAACAATTGCATTATCCTCGCATACAAAGCCAACCCACCTTGATGAATTCAAGTTTGTGGCCACGAATTTACAATCGTCAATGGGCAGCACCACAACGGAACGAGCGTAATCAAGCCTCCAAAAAAAAAATAGAAAAATCTAACATTGGGAAAGATGGTTTCCAAGTTTGTATGGACGTACCACATTTACAACCAAACGAAATTACAGTAAACACCGTTGATAATACCGTCAATGCGTTACAAGATAAACATGAGGAGAAAAAGAATGATCATAATCATATAGATCAGCTTGTACAACAACAATAACGGAGAAAACAAAATTTAGTTAAGTTTATAATTTTTTTGTATTATATTTATTATTATCATATTTTTGTGTGTGTGTGTGTGTGTGTCAAATTAGTGTTAGTTAAGATTTGTGTTTTGTCGTTATTTAGTTAAGATTTGTGTTTTGTCGTTTATTTAAGTACGATTTGTGTTTAGTTAAGTTATTTAAGATTTTATTGTATTCTCCTTTTATTTTGTCTTTTCTCAAATTCGTTTTGGTTCTATTTTTCTTTCCATTTATTTATTTAACTTATTAAAGACATTGTGATAAATTGAAAAATAATTTTTTTGTTGTAATTTTGTGATTTTCTTAACGTGATGTGATGGTTGCAAGTCCGGTTGCGTGCCGACTTGTTCAAGTGAACCCCGCCTTCCCGTCTTTCTCTCCCTGCGGTTATCCAAGCTCCCATTATGCCTTGCACACCCCACCCCTATCTGCTCCTGAGCTCTAGCCGGCTACTATACCGCAGCAAGGCCTCTAATGGAAGAATTCTGCTAACGCTATCGGGGTGCGGATCCTAATGGTGTCGTTATAATGACACTATTGGGACTCGCACCTTGATCCGTTACAAGTTTTGGAACGAGGCTATCATCACTACAAATTATTTAAAAATCGATCACCGACAAGTACAGTTAGAAAGCAGTGTGAAAAGAAAACCCCGGCTGAAATTTGGTTTGGTCAAAACCGAATTTGTCACATCTTCGTATTTTTGGTTGTGACTGTTACAATTATATTCCATCGAATAATCGTACCAAATTACAGCAAAAATCATCAAAATGTATCATGCTCGGATATAGGTTATCATATGGTACATATCGTCTATGGGATATAGATCAACAACAGCAAATAGGGGGCAGAAGTGTAAGTTTCAAAGAAAACTCGGGTGATCGAGAAACTTCGGGTGATCGAGGTACGAATGATACAAGTGACCAGTCATTCGATAAACGTAATGATATGCAGTCAGATGGCAACGAAAATCGAGAAAACCACAGCATCAATTAGGATTGTGCTGGTAACGGCAAGTTCAAATTGCATTTGTAACAACGACAGGATAATTCCACGAAAAAATGTACGAAGTCGACGAGCACCTAATCGATATGGTGAATGGGCAACTATGAGTGAAGGTTTTCACAATGCATTGATTGCTAGAGAATTTCAAGAGGATGAAAATCTTGATTTATCCGCTGAACAGTTTGTTGAAGATGATTCATCATCGATATCTGAAGCAAAACGTCGAATTGATTGGCCAGAATGGAAAAAGGCGATCGATAGTGAATATCAGTCTCTAATTGACAACAAAACTTGGATTGTTTGCGATGGGTTTTTAAGTTGAAAAGAAAAGCTGATGGTTCAATTGATAAGTACAAAGCAAGATTGGTAGCACGTGGTTTTACTCAAAAGCTAGGATTCGATTATGATGATACATATGCACCAGTGGCAAAATTAATTTCATTGCGGTCAATTGTCAATAGTTATGATATGCACATTCCTCAGATGGACGTTAAGTGCGCATTTTTGAACGGTGATTTGAACGAAGACATTTATATGCGACTTTCAGAGGGTTTTGGACAAGATGATAAAGTGTGCAAATTAAACGAAGCACTTTATGGACTGAAACAAGCATCGCGTGCATGAAACGGGAAGTTCAATAATTTCAAGATTCGAATTGGATTCAAGCGCTACCAATCAGATCAATGTTTATACGTGAAGGAGCAAAATGGAATCATATGTTATGTGCTATTATACGTCGATGATACATTGATATTTTACCGAGATATCAAAATGGTTGAAGCTGTGAAGAAACTTCTATCAAATAAATTTGATATGACTGATGTTGGTAAAACGAGCTCATTTTTGGGAATGCAGGTTGATCAAAACATCGAAATGGGTCAAAATGGAAAATGTTCGAATCATCCATATCATGAATTGATTGGGTGTTTAATTTATGGACATGTGACTACCAGACCAGATTTGTGTGCCTCAACTGGATATTCCAGTCAATTTCAAAATTGTTTCAGCGCAACTCATTTCAATTACGCGAAACGGATTTTAAGTTACATTAACCTAAAAAAAGAACTGATCCAGTACAGTGTGTTAAGTGTCAAGAATACGGGCACACCAAAGCCTACTGCACGCTAAATAATGTGTGTGTTATTTGTAGTGAACATCATAGTTCCAAACAATGCAATAAAACTAAAACTGATGTGTCTGCAAAAAAATGCAGCAACTGCGCTGGAAATCATACGGCAAACTATAGAGGATGCCCAGTATATATAGACCTGAAAAAAAGAATCAATTCTAGACAGAGGGCTGAACAACGCATGTTTAAGCTACATCGAACTAATTTTGAAATGCAACCAGAAGAAGTTTACACCAATAGAAACCCAAATCCGATCGTTAATAGTGCTGTGCATCCAAATTTTTGCAAATATATTTAAAGGCATATCTCCAAAAGTTCAAACTAGTGAAGAAGGAAACATTTCAACTGCGTTCAACAAGCTTACAGACATGATGCAAATCTTTATGTCAATGATCGAGAGGACCATGGATCAATTGATGTAAAATATGAACACATTGATCCAGTTAATTGTGAAAAACCAAAAATGACTATCCTCAAAATAGCCATATGGAATGCAAACGGTATTGTTCAACACAAAACCGAGGTGCAAACTTTACCAAAAAAAAACTTTTTCAAAATTAATGGGTATTCAGTATACGACACTAAACATCCTGATGGTAAAGCACCAGGTGGTACAGCTGTGTTGATTAAAAGAAGACTAAAACATTTTGAACTTGAGAAATATGACAAAGGTCATATCCAAGCGACAAATATCTGCCTGGAGGAGTGGTCTGGAAACTGTGTAATATTATAAGTGTATTGCCCTCTAAAACACGCAATAAAAAATAAGCTATAAATGCTATGGCAACAGATTGTTATCATTCACCAAAAATTATAACAGTGAGTACTGATGCCCTAAGGACTGAAGGTATGAAACGTCTGATCAATAAAAAAACTAAATAGGATCAATACAGTAAACAAATTGTAGAGAAATACCAACTAGATATTCCTACCAGCAAATATTTTAGTACACCAGCAAATATTGATGCAGAAGAAGCATACTTCAGAGCTCTACTAGAAGTAGCAGCAGGAATAGCAACAACTAACATCAGTGTTTTTGAAAAAGTTAATAGACTTTCTAAAAACATCCAAGAATTAATACAAGAAAAGCGGAAAATTCGACGGCAAAGGATGCATCAAAGATCGCCGTTACTAAAATGGAAATTAAATCGAGCAATTAAAATCCTGAAAGTAGCTCTGAGGGAAGAAGAAAATTAAGATTTACAAACTATTTAAGTGAACTGTCGGAACACAGTGCTACTCCTTATGTTCGCTCATTAGACTGCCAAGTGGCAAGTGGGCGAGAAGTGATGAAGACAAAGCCAATGCATTTGCTGTTCATCTAAAAAGCGTATTCTAACCACACGGACAAGTTAACAACTACATGCTACCAAACCAAATGGTAAATGATTCGAATTTTAAGCCTATAAAGTTTTCTTACAAAGAAAATATTCGAGTTGTGAAACTAAAGAAAAAGAAAAGAAAACAATTATAAGTGGCCGACGGGAAGTGATATGAGAAGACGGGGAAAAAGGATTTTAAAAGTAACTGTTCTACTATTAATTGTGCGGTATATGAAACGGACGGATGAGTTGGTTTTTCTTCGGGTTTAACTGATACACGTGTTGGTTGGTGTTGTGTGAGTCATCCGCCCTCTGTAAAGATTGTTTTTTTCCATTCCGTCCTTACTTTTGGTGCGTAATCGGCGTTGCGACGTGGTGGTAGTTTTGTTAATGCGTGTGACCCCTTCCGAGTCCACCTGCTCCTCGAGCGATATTGACCGGGCAAATTCACGTGCCGGTAGACTGGCGCCCAACTATTATTAATTTTCATTGTCTAGCCAAAAAAGAACTACCGCTATAATGTGTGGCACGTTACAAAGAGCAGAATATGCACATTCACTTACATTAGAAACGCTATGGAGCTCAATATTTAAAATGTAGGTACTTCCTATATAAATCTTGGTACACTTAAGATGTGAAATGCTTTGAACTTTCATGTACAGTTCTCCATCGCACTAAAAGATCTTTCTTCAAGGGTTCATTCCATTCTAACTCGGCAATCCAGAGGTTTTGAATAAATATCTTCACCTGGATAAGAATGGGAGCCTTGGATAGAACTTTTTGTTTGGTAATGATGTCTTTGTCTTCAATATTTGCATCGAAATAAAAAACGTCTTCTGTTGGTTTCCACTCTTGTGGTGTCCGAACACTTTTGTGGTGTCCGTTTTATCCATAATTGAGATAACTTTATTTTCGGGAGTTTTTTCAGTTAATCTTGTCCAATTAGATATCCACTTTCCCAAGTGAAAAAGCCCTTTCTCACTTAAAACTGCAGTGATATCCTGCTTTAACCTTATACTTTCATCAATAGTTTTAGTGCCAGACAATAGATCGCCAACGAAGAAGTCATTGATAATTGTATTTGTCATTTTTAGATAGGTTGACTTGGTGTCATCACTATTGACTCTTATCTATGACGATACATCTTTTCCATGTCAGCAGAAAATACTATTGCATAATTTCGAAAGCGTAGTCGTATTTGTGAAAGTGTTGATTATATCGTTGGCCCAACAACAACGATGTCATTCAACGAACATGACACGCAGCTTGCCTCTTTTTTCTGTGGTTTGATTACTTTCATGTGGGCCAGTTCCTCAAAAGCATTCATGAAAGTTTTGTGTTCATCATATAGGCCCAAATCTCTTTGAGAACGTCGCTCCATGCCTTATAGTCGTGGCTTTCGCTCTAGTACTATTCCGAAACAGCAATTTTTGCATTCTTTCTTGAAATATTTAACATCTGCAGGCACGATTCTGTAATGAAAGACACTTACTTGCGAATATAAATGCGAGTGCTCGACACGGGAAAACTTTACCATAATCAATAATTACCATATTTACTATCGCTGTAGGCAACACTATCTGCAAAAAATTGTTAGAAGCATGTGCACAGATCTCCACATTTTAGCCATCGAGTTTCTTGGAGAAAAATGAGTTCCAAGTGATATCATTTCATGACTGAAATAGTGCCACCAAACGCGTCTGTTTTTAGCCATATAGTTTGACAGAAAAGCTGCTTAAGCATTGCACACAACTACATACAATTTTTTTTAGAGCTTCATGTAATTTATCACTTGATCACATAAATAAATACAAACCGTAATCAAAATTAATTACGATCGTCTCATAAATCTTATGACTGCATCGCCAAAAAAAAAAAAAAAAAAAAAAACGGAGGCGGTTCGATCTTGTGATGTTAAGATATAATTGAGGCCAATCTTTGATCCATTCAAACTACAATTTATAAGTAAATTATTGTTAGTCTGGTCAACATTGTTAAATTTTTATTGAAAGTCATGTGAGTGTCATGTGATTGAACAATTCTCAAATCGAAATAATTCTAATTTCATGACCGCTGTGTCGTAATGATGACAGTGATAATGACAATCCGCTATCAACAACACACTTCATGCTGTGCCATCCACTAACACTTAAACCGGAAACATCATTATTGAAAACCAAACACAATATCTTAACGAGATGACACATTCTACAATACAGTCAAAATTGGTGATGTGGTCATTTTGAAAAAATAAAACGTCCCACCATAGCAAGACGGCCATTAGATAAAATAGTGGAAGTTCGTCCGAGGTAAGACAATTTAATTCGAGTTGTGACGGTTAAAACAACGACAAATACAATTACACAATTAATAAGGTATTGTTACGATTTTTCTAGAGTTAAATTTAAAGTCATCTAAAAAGTAGTATTAGTAGCACAAAGGATGAAGCAAAAAATTAAAAAAAATTAAAAATTTTTGATTCGAAAAGTTTGGTTTCGAACCTCTATATTTCTCCACGTAGATAGTACTCCACGAAAAAATTAACAGAACTCAAATTGTTCAAGGTTCGAAATGTAATTTTGGGGAAAGTAAGTTTTTATTAAGATAATAAAATAAAATTGGAAAGATGGAAAAAAGTGACGGCAAATAACCTCTCAAATATTTTTCAATTTTTTTAATCATGTCGATTATATAGAACTTGCCGGAGTTACTGCGGCGGGAGTACATCCAATTCGCATTCGATCCGCATTTAAAATTATTTGCATTATAGAACCCGACGGAAAAAAATATTTTTGATTCGCAAAACTGCGTTATCGAACTGCAATTTCACTAGCTGTCAAAATGTTTACATTAAAATTATTTATTTTTTATTGCATTATTGCCTTTCTTATAATAAAATAAACGTTTTACAATAAATAAATATTAAAATAAATTATGGATTTAAGCCATTTTGACATTTACCGATGACGTAACACACAATAGATAACAAACGAGAAAAATATGAAATCTTTGCAAGGACATACATATGTCAAATGCCCATTTCTTTAATTGGGGACTCTAGCGAATATATTACATTCTTACTCAGATTTTGTCATAGTTATTGATAACTTCAACCACTGATTTGGTTAAATTCTTCGAAATAACTTGGTGCTGCTTCTGTCTTTATTGTATGTTTTATATAAAAAAGCCTTTTAATACTTACACTTTGTTACTCTCTATATATTTCTACATAATTTTTGTACACTCAAATACCAACCTAAAATACTAAAATATGATCAAGTGTATAATTCGTATTGAATTTGATGCGAATTGAAAATGACACTTTTTATATAGATTGCGTTTCACTCGCAGATTCTATAATACGTATTTTTCAAACTGTATTACCACCATTCGAACAATTTTGATCCGAAGTTTTCTGTAATACGAAAAACGTCAAAATCGAATGAATATCCCGCCGCAGCAATCCGGTGAGTTCTATGAAGCCGCTTTCGCAGAAAAATTCTGCAGAATTCTTCAGTAATATTTCTTCGGCAAAACATGGTGGAATTAAATTTTGTTTACCTTTTTTTAGTAATTTTTTAGTAATAAATAATAAAATTCAATTTTAGGTTGGTATACACTTTCGGAACTTACTAAAAAAGATAAACAATATTTAATTCCGTCATGTTTTGCCGAAGAAATATTACTGAAGAATTCTGCAGAATTTTTCTGTGAAAGCGGCTTGATCGACGTGTTTATTTGTACATTTTTCAAAGACTACTTGCCTGATTCAAAAAAGACGGAAGATAAATTTATTATAAATAAAAAAAAAAATGAAAACATCTAAGGCATCACCACATAGCAACGACACAAAAATTATCTAACTCGAAAATTTCAATAATTTGACAAATTTCATTCAAAATTGTCAATTATTTATATGCATCGTCCGACATCACGATATCGTGACTAGATCGTATAGTTTTTTGGTTGCCACACGCATTATACCATTTAACTAATTTCCAACGATTTCCGCATTCACACTCAAATTCTTGGCGATATATTTTTTTGTTCGAATTTTCTCCGATTTGTTGTATCATAGTTGCCTTTGTGTTTGTATTTCATTTGGTTAGTTTTCTTTATTTTTAAAAAGCTGCCATTTTCATAAATTTTTCGTTATGAAATGTCAGATGACGAATACGCGCGAAAATGATGTTGTACTTGTAAAATCGTTCGTAATTTTGGTTTGTCAGGTGGCGGGAAAACCAAAACTACGTTCGTTTCCATTTCTCTATGTGGAAATGCCTTTACGGTTACGCCATCATGAGTGCTACATTTTACTATACTCGACAGTAAAACTATCGTGATAGAAGATGTTTTTACGAAATATTTGCAAAAAAGTTGAAAAAGATTTACTATTGCTATCGGCCATATATTTGGTTAATTTTTCCATATTTTTTTTTTTTCAATTATATTTTTAACCAGGCGACGACAACCATTTTGAATCATATATATATATATATATATACTCATCTTTAATTTTTGGAAATAAAAATTAACTTTCGTCAGTGTATTTCGAACCTTGACTTTCGCGACGTAACCCCAAATTAACCACTCGACCAAACTCTATTATTGAATAGGACATATTTATATGTGCATTTAGGAAGCTCAATATATTAATAAAAAAAAACACACAAAGAGTTCATGACAACGATTCGAACTTGTATTCGACTGCAGTAGTTTTGCATTATCGAACTAATGTATGTTTTCAAAATAATAACACAATGAGGAAAAATCAACATTTGTGCAATGTTTCATTATTTTTGACACACGATTCTGGCAAATTTTGCTTAGATGTAAATATAAGCAGAAATTCAGGCGATTTAAATAAATTTACAAAAAAATAGTAAAATTCTTGGTCTCGAACCTAAAAATCTCCAGCTCTGTAATCAAGCTTCTTGCACCGGTATTAAAATTTTCTCGTACTTTAAAACACAATTTGATCATGCAGATGGTTTATTAAAGCAGCTTGAATTCAAAAACACAAAAAATTGTGTGGCTCCCGGACTAACAGATTTAAGTTCTAAATACTCTTCAGTGGATACATTTAGATGCGGATATCTTCAAATTTCCCGCACTTTCCTGGTTTATATCTTCATTTAAATTTTCCAATGTAGCAGCTGTTGGTTTAACTATATTAAGGTAATAAAAACAAATTAGAGGGAAGTGGCTGTTGAAACAAACTCTGATTTCAAATTACCTCCTGCAATTAAGTATTTTTTCAGCTAAGTACGGTTGATAGCTACAGTTATATCAGCTGCAAAGCTCTTAGTTGGTACTTGTTGATAGTTCAGTTAGGATTAATCTTGTTTCTCTTTTCTGTTCTTCGCTGGACTTATCAGTCATATCAGTGTGCTCAATTACCATGCATAACAGACCCCTGAAAAACATAAATAAAGGATTATATAAGGTTATGTTACATAATTAGTTCATTATAGCATTATTTCCTAAACTTTTTAGCGATACTGATAGCAAATGCAGTTAAATATCATGCCTTGATCAGCATAAGTATTTTCGCAAAAGAAGATTTATAGGAAAACAAAATAATATCGTAGTGACATCTAGAAGAAGTAAAATGGAATAAAAGGCAAATAGAATATCCGAGAATCTTGTAATTTTGATATATAAGCAGCGAATAGTCGTGAATTGAGTAAAGGCGAAAGAGTTAAATTTATTTTCATAGAACCCACCAGTGACCAGCGGCTAATGTAGTGACATTTAAAAGTGTTATAAGAAGTGAATTATTGAGTTTGAAAGTAAACAGTGTTTGAAGTAGAATTTATTTACAATCTAATGGCAAGAATTGGGAATAACGCAAACGTAACAAATGGTGACATTGGTGGGATTGTGAATATTTCAAGTTGCATCTTTGTGATTTATAAACCAGCGGTATTAAATATGAATTACAAATAAGACACGACCAAGCCATGATAAAGGCTTGGATCAGCATATTTGACAGTAGAAAATTGAATACGACTAAGTAGTCTAGCAAACGACAGTTTGAATAAAGCACTAGAACCAATTCTTGATGAAAACTTTCAAGAACGGACCGTTACTCTTGATCATAAAGTAGAAACTAAAGCGAGTTAGTTTCGAGGAGCAGAACCAAATCCTCTATAACTTCCATACCTATATCAGATAGGCAAGATGTGGAGATAGCTTAACCACCTAAGAAAACATTGATGGAAGGAACTCTTTGTCTTACACTGGATAAAGGAGCAACAGGAACAAACGTGCGCAGTGATATAATAGCAAATGGGAGCCAGCAAGTTCGAAAATTAAGGTTACAAACGGCTACTGTTGCCAGTGCAGTGATCAAAGGTAAGAAAAGAGTTTAGTTATGGATTGGTAACAGTAAGCCTCACCATGAAGTGTTGGTTACCGATATTGTAGATGAGGTAAT
Source organism: Tipula confusa (assembly GCA_963556175.1). Taxonomy (NCBI): domain Eukaryota; kingdom Metazoa; phylum Arthropoda; class Insecta; order Diptera; family Tipulidae; genus Tipula; species Tipula confusa. The sequence goes on from OY744475.1 coordinate 116,264,758, forward strand.
CTTGGGCATCGATTTCATGAGGGCGAATGGATTTGTTTTGGATGTGGGCCACTGTGTTTTAAATTACAACAACGTGGAATTGCTTCTGCAAATGAACGATGGAGAGCTAGTGATAAGACGAGTTATATTAGACCATCGAGAAAAGTTGCCACTCCGGATCAGAGACAAATGATCAAAAATGGGATTATCATACGGTTACACAAGAACTCATTGTGGCTATAGCACATTATTTCCTCATAAAAATATCCACTTGCAAACATAGACGCACCCGTGTTAGACGTCTCGAGGACAAATTGACCATTCTGCTGTCCACAGATTGTATTCATCGGCAATATCAATCAAAAAGTTGAAAAGATAAATTAATCGAGGAAATTAAAAAACTTGTTATCGACTTGATTTTTATGATAAAATTCGTTATCATCTTATAAGAACGTGGGACGAGGGACCAATCCCATCTATACACACAAAAACATTTTCTCTCTTGACTTTTTATATGTACATAATGAATGTAATATACTTGTATATGATAATCAATTCGTGTACATAATAAAATTGAAAGTTATACGTACCTAATATATGAAAGATAATTTAAATGAAATTATAGAGTCTTAAAAGCGATCTTAAGACGATGAACGAAAACCAAACATAAAAAAAAAGATTTAACAACTTTATACAGAAAATCTAATCAATATTTATTGATTTGTTGTTGTTATGTTCATATATTTTTCAGTTAATTTTACCTTTTACTGATTTGTAATTAGGTTAAATTATTTAATTATCTAACACAAAAATGTTTAGTAAATTGTTTCTATTACTTTGTGGTACTACTCGAAATGACGCAAACTGTAATGAAAGCGTAATTGTTATTGTAGTTTCTCTATTGAGTTATAGATGTCAGTGAATACAACTGAAAAGATTTTTTTATATAAAGTTAGTTGATTTAATTTTAATCAACATTTAGGCTTTCAATTTCAATGAATTTAAAATAAAATCACGGCATTGTCGCATTCACGGCTTAAACGCTTGACTGGGAATAAGTTATATAGAACAATTTACTCGTTTTTTGGAAGGTGATTTCCACGAATCGAAAATTTGTGACTGCTAATCCAATTGTTGGCCATTCTCAAGATTTAGTGATATCGCCCTAATGGTCTCATACTGGTCATGAATTCTGTACTTTTTCGTGTTTGTCTCTTGAAATACTCTTGAAGTACTTATTCTGATTCAAAAAAGTCTATATTTACTGGGTGCTTAATTTGGACATTGCTGTTTGCGTTGCAGGTTTGAGCTTTGTTGAATTGAGTTCTTGAGGGCTATGCTTGGAACTGTCGTTGTTGTTTTTATTTACAGTGTTCGGTGTGAGGATTTTGGCTGCGTTAGCCTGGAGTGCACTTGCGTGTGTTGGTGTGGGTCTGCTAAGTGGCTGCTTTATGGAGTGATGATATGTCGGTTGAGTTTTGGGTTTGAGTGGGAGAGTGTGCGAATGGCGTGTGGAGCTTTGTTGGCTATGCTTACTTTAGTTTTTGTATGAGGCTGTAGAGTTGGATTGGAGTCCGAGATCCGGCTGAGTTATCAGTGTCGAATTTGTTAACAACATGTTAACTCGTTGCCGCTTTCTTACGGATGGTGTTTGGGATTATGAGTGGGAAGGCTTGGTTTTTGGCGTTGTTGGCCATGATTTTCGAAGGTTTGTAGAACTATGGAGTTTTGAAGAATCCCGCTGCCGAACTGTTCCTTGATGGGAAGGATCATCTTTTGGTGATTGTCAACTGCACTGCGGGAGGAATGTCTTTTGTTGCTGCTGTTTTGGTTAGGAATTGGTGTTGAGGTTTATTGCTGGTTAAATGAGGAGTTTGAGTTTGTATATGTTGATATCTGTGGTTTCTGAGTTTGAGTGTGAGTTTACAGGGTGACTAATGCTGATTTGTGTAGCATTATCGGGGCTTTGGTTGGCTAATGTTCTGTCGTGCCTGTGAGTGTTGTGGCTGGATGGAATGAGGTTCTTATCTTGTTCAGGTCATATTTCTGTGAACATGGTTGGTCTTGGTTGATGGGTTTGGATAAAGCTTTCGTTCTTTCAGAGGCACTTGATACTTTTTGGTTATCAATTATTATGACGTCGTGGCGGTGACGTGTGGAGCGTGGCTGTGTTAATGGCTGCTTTATGCTCTGACTTTGAAGATTTTGTGATGCTGACAGGTTTATTTATGTTAGTTTTTCAGTATTGTCCTTGATATTTGGGATCCGTTGGAGTTCCGGTGCTCGTGTCTTGGATTTGACAGTGGTGTTTCCTGGTAAGTTACTTGCTAGATTTTGGAGTTGCTGCAGTGCGGGTGTTGACAAAGGTCAGTGTTGACAAAAACAACTCAACCATCAACTGTTTACATCCTTATCTGTAGAATTGGTGTTGTATTTTAAGAAATATTAAAATAATGTTAAACGACTTGTTTGACGTCAAAAACGGAACAAATGATAATCACAAGGGGCAATGCCTACTGAATACGAGAGTTTGGGTAGGTTTCCTATTCCATCGTTTCGAAGTATCTTTTGACTAGCCTTACCAAATAATACGGTGCATGAAATCTTGTCGATTTTTCCGAAGGAGTATAGTTCCAATCGCCTTTCTAAATTTTTCTGCTCCAATTCGTATGACACACAATTTCTTTGCTTTTGAATCATTCTTAGTGCGTGAAAGTACCGTAAAATGGTTTAAGAATTAACTCTGAACGATTCTGCAAGTTTATTTGGCGTTTGACATCGATCTTCATCGAGTAAAGTTAATTATGATTCGTCTGCTTGTTGCTGTTGTTATTATTTTTGCAACATCTTTAGCGACATCTTTTGCTTTCATTAAGTTCAACTGGCCTTCCTATTAGTTTTGTTCTCAAAATAATGAATCTTCATCACGTTAACACGTCCGGTGATAGCATGAAAGTTCGATATTTCTCGATAAATGAAACAACTTTGTGATCAATGACCACTTTTAGTGACTATTGGGAGGCTGCAATTTTTTTTATAGAAATGAACACGATACCAGGCTGTTTTCAATATTGACCACCAACGACGAAAAATATAAGCTCGAAGAAAATTGGCTTGTGAAAAGTACAATCGCTAAAATAGATTAGAGCTCGAAAAAGTAAAGGTCACGTGTCGTAGGGCTGTACGATGCTTTATACTGCAGATGATATCAGTGATTTCTTCTAAGGATACCGGTTAAAAGGTTGCAATTGATTTCAAAGTAGTCATGATGTATCAATTTCTAAGTAACGATTTCAAATTGTCTTAAATCTAAAATCATACCGGTCGCCTACCAAATTATGGTAAGACGTGCATCAATTCGTTACTCCACTTAAATTGATGTTGTATACTCACTATGATTTTGACGTTTGCCATTTTCTTTTCAGCAACACTAAAATATACTACTCATCCACTTCCTAAAAGTGTTTACGCAAAAACATTACGTCCTCATTAAATTAACATTTTAACTCGGCATAAAGACGGTAGAGAACCTGCTCTTTAATTTATCTAATATTATAGATTTTTTAATTGCCTACGGGAATCTGAACGCCTCCATTCCGAAAAATGTTCTTGTCAATAAAAGGTTAGGTACGATCACCAATTACAAAGAACTTGACAATCTTAGTTCTAAAATTAAAATCAGTATATATCATTGCAGAGTTTTTGCTGCAATTCAGAGGTATATCTGTTTATATACTTACTGTCGGACGAGATTAAATCTTCAATATTTAAAGGGGCTCTTGAGAGGCGAAGCACCTAATCTTCTGAAGCATCTTCCAGTTTCAGATGAAAATTATATTTAAGCACTGAATAAGTTGAGAACTCTGTATAAAGGGCAAGACATATCGTCTAGTCGTTCATCAAGTGCTTTTTCGAGATAACTACCATTCAAAATCGAACTCCGCAGCTAATATGAAGATTAATGGATACCGCCGACGAAACCATTCGTGGTAAATCTGTTGGACCAGAAGCAAAAATTCGAGATCCATGGCTAGTGCATTATAGAGATCCATGGTTTGCATGATTCAAACGTTAGATGAAGAGAGCAGAGACAAGTGGGCTACTGAGACTGCAGATATACAATTTCCAACATGTCAGGAGTTAATTGAGGTCTTGATGAAACGAGAGGATGCATTGGAAGCAGCAGAGGGATGTCGGCGAAGATTTGTTACTCAAGTGAAGGCTGCTCCGAAAACATTTACCAATGCTATAGCATCTTGTGCATTGTGTCAGAAGGATTTCTACCCGTTATTTGAGTGCCTTAAATTCAAGGAATGGACAGTTGATGAGAGACGAACTTTTATGAAAAAAGAGGAAACCACTGCCGGAGCAAGGGAAGATGCAATATATGCAAAAAAAACTCAACATTCATTGCTGCACTTCGATTTCATTGTTAATTTTTTATCCAATGAAAGGCAGCAATACACCAGCAACCAGCAAGGCCAATTCTGGGAATCTGAAGAAGTTTTTGATAATCCACCAGTACTACCGGACAATAAGATTTGTGTGGAGCTGTTCCAAACCACTATCAAAAAAATATCTGATAATCATTTCATGGTGAACTTACCATTTAAATCAGAAAAGAAACCGTTGAAGAAATTGTTAAGCATTGCCATCAAACGACTGCGTGCTGTAGAAAAGAAACTTGGAAGAAATCCCAACCTACACAAGCAATATACAGAATTCATGGAAGAATACATTATGCTCGGCCACATGATTGAAGTGGAACCATCAAAATATCCTTCTGATGTTGTGTATTTACCACACCATGCAGTGTTGAAAGAGACATCCACCACCACAAAATTACGCGTGGTGCTTGACGCGTCCACCAAAACCACGTCAAGATATTTATTTGTTAACCGGGCCTACCTTGCAAAATTTGATAGGCGATATTATACTACGCTTTTGAGTACATCAAGTAGTGTTTATAGCAGATGCAGAGAAGATGTATCGGCAGATCTGGATACAGCCTAGCGATTGTCGATATCAAATACTAGGCGCAGAACTCCTAAAGAAGACATCAAGCACTTTGAGCTACAAATAATAACGTACGGTATGTCCTCGGCACCATATTTGGTGACCAGGGTAATTAAACACATCGCTGAAGACAATACCAAGCTCTATCCAAGGGCAGCACACGCATTGCTGAAAGATATGTACGTTGACGATTTATTAACGGGAGCAAAGAACGCACCTGAAGCAGTCAAATTAGCTCATCAAAATTCCAAGTTAATGTTTCAAGCTTGGTTTAACCTCCGAAAATGGTCTTCCAATTCTCTTGAACTGCTTTCCAATTTAAACACTATTGAATCCTATCCTTCCCTGTCAAAATCATTGTCCGAAGAAATAACCGAAGTGAAGGTATCATGGCACTATCGAAGATGCAGTACCAACCACTAAGAGAGCGATATTATCCGAAGCCATGGTTGTTGAAATTTGGAAGGATGACGAGCTACCAACCCAGATTCGAGACCAATGGCTACAAATTCGAGGTGAAATAGCAGATGTATCAAATATCAAAATCCCACGATGGCTTTGTATAACCAATGCGGAATATCAATTGCATGGGTTCTGCGATTCTATTGAGATTGCATTTGCAGCTTCCGTTTACTTACGTACATATCACAACGGCCAAATTGACACCACATTGATAGCAGCAAAGACAAAGGTTGCTCCCATAAAAAATTACTCACTGCCACGTTTAGAGTTAAACGGAGCCGTGCTGTTAGCCAGATTGATGAAACACTTTGTTGGACTGATTGCACCATTGTGCTGGACTGGTTGTCAGAACCCCTACGTAGATAGAAGACATACTTAGCAAATCATACCAGCCAAATATTAGAAGTTGTGTAACGAGACAAATGGCGCCACATAAAATCAAAACTTAATCCAGCCGATTGTGAAACGTGAGGATTGGAACCAATCGAATTAAAAGATTACCTACTGTGGTGGAATGGACCTGCATTTTTAAGATCCGAACCAGAGCATTGGTCAATTTATCGAAGCAAGAAGCTATGAGCAATCTAGAACGGTGGGCGAAACTCCAAGTGATGACCTCCATCTGTTCCGCCATGTCGAACTCTTTAGTCGAAGAATTAATCAACAAGTACTCATGATACAAGTACTTATGATAAAACCGTTAGCATCTTGACCTTTGTCAGAAAATTAATTGTGAATTGTAGGAAGTCAAAAGTTTTTTTTTAGTTAGGTTGTGTTAACTTTTTGCGACATTTACCAATACCCAAATCTTTGACTTTCATCCGGAGTACGAGTCGCTTGTTTATTTAATTTTCGATAATCACCATATCAAACATATGGTATGCAGCTACCTCTCTTCTTCTCGATCAACTCGAATTACCGTTTTTACCACTAATTTTTTGACTAACGCAACTTCTGTAAGCCTGCAACCATTACATCAATCATCTTCGGTTTTATCAATGGTAATCAATGAAAACCGAGATCTCCACTCCAGTTTTAATTGTGTTCTCTTATTGCTGGAATTACGTTTATCCATTGTGTTTTTCTGTTTTGCAGAGACCTCATAGTTCTCAAGATTTATAATTTTTTTGCTCCTCTCTTCTTTTCTTTTGTCTCTCCGAATCCCTGATTCCGTTGACGAATTCAATACTTTTTGATTTTGAACCTTCAGCGTTGATAAAGATAATGCAGTTCTTTTTTTTCATGCCTTTTACAATACCATCAGAATTTGCGAGTTTCTCTTGAACTATGGTTTAAATGGAATCTTTCTTTTGCTTCAGTACACAACGCGTATGCTCTATCAACGCATAAGACGTACTTAACGAATTCATCAGGGTTCCCGTTGAACTTTGGTATGAGTTGAGTTATTTTCTCGACTTTGTCGTATTTGTTCATTATATCTGTAGGCAAAATAAACTATGGGACTTCTGGTGTCAGGTTTAGAAAGCTCCAGAGATGGAAGGTGGGGTTAGGATGGTGATTCCGATTTTTTCTATTGAAGTTGTTCTGATGTGCCTCTTATTGTAATGGGGCGTGTTTGGTTATTATGTTTTTCCAGGACTGTTGCAGGTTTGGTACTAATGATCAAAACAAAAGTCCCCTTAAATTCAGATTTATGTAATTCTGATAATGGTTGTGATGGTAATATTAAAAGCTTCCTGCTTTTTTTATACTTTTGAAAATTAAAAAAAAAATGAAAAACACCTGTGGTTATTCAAAGTTACTAAATAACCGCAATGTTCAATAAATATCATCTGCACAATATGTGATGTGCTACGAAAAACGTATCTGAACTTTTTATGAACTAGTATATTCCACAAAAAAATCGAAATAACCAAAATTGTAAAGCTTTTTGCTTAAGAACATCAATTTTTCAATTCAACTTCTCTTCCGATGGAGACTTATTAAGCGTTGTATACTATCTCGGAACGAACAAAGAACATATATTTCAACAACAAAATTGTATGACCCAATTTCAGAATAAACGTTAAAAAGTAGTGAAACCCAACACCATAAATACCCAAAAACGAAACCACACAAAAATATGATTTACCAACAAAACAAAAAATTTTTTTTATAAACTTTTAATCTTCTTAACAAGTAGCCAAACTAAAATATTGTCTAACTTTTTTTTTATTTTAGTTTTTTTGTGCTATACAGTCTGGATTTTTATTTTCTCCTGGAAACATGACGGAATGGAGCAGAACCCCTTTTTTTGATGAACTTTTTTTGTAATGAAAGGCATTGATCATCAATTTGAGAAAAAAAGTAGGGAAATATAATTTCCGATTTTTGTTTTTGTTTTAAATGTTAATCACAACCATAAATCGTATTTCTTTGTATTTGTGTGGGTATTTGAGTGGAACTTAATTTTTAATTAAATATTTTTTACATTTTGTTAAAGTAGCACAAATCACACAATGACATCAGTGAGAAGTACTGTTAGTGGCCTTAATTTCATAATATCATATTAGGTACATTATGTTCCACAAGTTATACCACCGATTATAATTCAAATTAAAGCATATTTCTTCATCTGAAGTTAGGAAAATATAAATTTTCGTTATGCTATTAGTTTTCCAATTAAGAATAGTTTTTTCTTTTTTTTTAATAAACTAACAAAACTTATGTTCAAGATTATTTATTTTCGTATGGTACATATCAAAATCACTTTATTTCAATAAAACGTAAAATTAGACGAATTCAAGTTACTATTTTTTAAAACCATGACTTAAAAGGCAAAAATTATTATTTAATAGATGGATAGCTTTAAGACTAACCAAACTTTGCCTAATTTCTAATTTTAAATTGGAGATAAATTGTAGAACGTAACTAAAATAATTCAAAAATAAAAAGTTTATTAGCCCAATTAGTATAATAATTTGTTGTTACAAATTAAGACTTAACACCTAACAGAAACGCATATAATTTTATTGTGTAATAAACTGTGGAACCTATATCTAATTAATCTGCAATTTGATTATTTTAAATACTGTAAACATAATAAACGGATAAACTGTGTGGAACCTATTTGTAAATTTTACACAAATGTGGCACATAAACTGTGGAATATATATATTCAAGGATTGATGTCATTGTATTCTTATTCGAATGAGAATAAGAAATGAGAATAAGCTTACTCGAATTTTACATTAGGTTTTTGAAACAAAACCTATTTATAACGATTTGGAGTAATGAAAATATATCTGTGGAACTTAAATCCAAACTTCAATAGTTTATACAATATAGACATAGTCTATATCAAAATGTATAAACCTGACAATATTAGTCGAGAAAAAATTTTATTGTAGACAATTGAGAAGAATGAAACTCAATAAAACTGTGGAACTTGTTTATATAAATATAAATACACATGTAAATATACATATATTATATACATGTGTATACAAATTTAATTCTAGATGTTATGTTAAATTATAGTGGCAGATATGGCAATATTTTTTAAAAAATTCAATCCGATTGTGGAACATAAGTTTTTAAAAATTAGCATTAGAAGTTGTTCAATAACTGTGGAATAAATTCAAATTAACACATTATATATATATATATATATATATATATATATATATATATATATATATATATATATATATATATATATATATGTATATATATATATATATATATATATATATATATATATATATATATATATATATATTTATTAATCACTATTGATTAGTATTGAATATGCACCAATCCAACAATCATAAATTTAATTTTTTTAAATTTGAGACTAGCTTTAAAATTAGATGTGGAACATATTTAAAAATAAATCTTTAATCGTATCACAAATTTCTTATTGTAAATATTAGGAATTTAATAAAACTTATACAAACTTTTAATACTGTTTAGACCATCTGGTTTGTTAACCGATTTAAATCAAATTATGGAACATGTTTTTATGAAAATATTTGGTACAACAAAACTAAGCTCATCACTAATTACAAACAAATATGTTTGGTTAAAAGTGGTATACTAGAAATATTTTAATCATTTGGCTCTAAAATTACTTTGATTTTGTTTTTCAATGTGGAACATAAATTTATTTTATAGTATTAAAAATAAAATTAAATCAACATTTAAATTACGGTCTAGAAATATTAATAACTTCAAGAATATATTATTGAACAATAGCTTTAGTAAAACCTGCTATATAACAAATATCTAGATGAAAAATATTAAATTTCTACAAATTTAGGACTTATAGTAAATCTGGAACTATTCCTGACTATTTAAGTTCACTTCGTGGAACCTATGCAAGCCAACAAAATTTACAGATATATGAGCATTATTTTAGTAGAAATTTAACAATATCCTGATGTTGCAATATCTTTAACCAATTTAATATGTTTGTGGAACATATGTTTATAAAAATGACTGTTAGTTATCTCAGTCTAAAAGTTGTATATATATTTTTACTGACTATTAAATTATTTTTATTTTTATTTTATAATGTGGAACCTATCTTATGTAGCTTATTTTTAATAGCTCTACTTGATGGTTAAACTTTAATATAACGTGGTCCTGAAAGTTTATTAAACATCGAAAAAACTGCAAATTAGGTGAAATTTTACCACAAGTTTTTGGTTTTTTTATCAGCGATTTTGTTTTTAAACATGAAAGTTTTTTGAAACAAACTGTGGAACCTAGTTCTAATTAAATATTATGATTAACAATAGAAACTCTTCAATGTGATTATATTACAAAGGGTTTAGATATCATCCCGATTATAAACGGATGAACTATGTGGAACCTATTCAACCGAACATGATTCAATTAGTCACGTAATTTTTGATGAGTGGTCATAATTTTAAATAGAATTTCAATTTGAAATTAAACTATAGAACGTATATTCTAGAATTAAGGCCATAATATTCTTAATCAAATGCCTAAGCTTAGTAAAATTTGTTATTACGTTTTTTTTACTAAAATTCATGTTTGCTACACAAATGTATTTTGTTAAACACATTTGTGTAGCTAACATGAACTGTGTATAATTTTACGTACTTGATAATTTATATATATATATTTGTTTAAAAATCGAGGCTTTGTGCAACATAATCAAACTACCGGAATCTCTATCAATATTACTCGATAAAACATTTTGTCGTAAATAAAAAGCATGAATAAGTTGGAAAGAATGAAACTTAATAAAACTGTAGAACATGTGTTACAAAATTTAATTTTAGATTTCATTTTAAATGATAACGTTTTAACGACAACGAAATATAACCATATACTGATGTGGCAATATATTTTAACCAATCAATCCTTTTGTGGAACATATGTGTTAAAAATAAACAATTTTTAATCTGACGTTTACACTCTAAAAGATCATTAAAAATCTAAAATGAATCCGCAAATTATGTAAACTTTAACCTCAAAAGGTTTAAATTAATGTTATTAGCGATTTTTTTGGCATGTCGGGAACTAAGATATCCAAAAATGAAATTGACGAATATTTCTAACAAAACAAATTAATGTGTGTTTGTATTTAGATCAACAAATATGTGGGACCTATTTAACTTTTAATCGATTTTACATTGCACATCTAAAATAGTTGGATACAATACTGGATAGTGTTGCTATTGCACGTATGTTAAACTTAAACTAAACGTTATATGGAACATATCAATTTGATCAAAACTCAAGATCATTGATTCAAATTCACTTAATTTAAAACAGTTTAACTTTGTTGGAAAACAGACGAGATGTAAAACCTATGCGGTAAACCTATGTGTGAGTAATTAAATAAGTTTGTGGGACCTGTTTAATATTTTATGTGGTTAAAATTGGATATTTTAAATGTATTGATCAAAAAACTATATTGGATCTGCTTTCCAAATATGATTGGATGCAAAATAAGTTATATATGGAACTGGTTTTAGAACCAGAACTAGGAAAAAAATGTACTATTAAAAAAATGCAATGTGAAAACGAATAAAAGTTAAATAGGTTCCACATATTTGTTTACCTAAATACAGTTACAGTTAGAATTTGAACACTCATAGCTATCTGGTTAGAAATAAGCTATTATAAAAAAAATAGGTTCCACATTACAAAAAATAAAGCAAATATTGATATACAACCTTCGGACCGACACAACTCATGTTAATTGGTTAAAAATATGCCCAATAGAATTTGGTTAAATTTCTACTATATTAAAGCCTGTGGGTGTATGTAAAAAGTAAATGATACTTCCAGTTCTTTGTTTTAGTTATTGTTTAATAATATCTCTAGATCTTTAAATATTTAAATAACCTTTAAATTTAAATGTTGGGTTAGGTTTTGAAGTAATTAAATAAATTTAGGTTCCACATTAAAGTAATTTTAAAATTTGTATTTATAATTTTAAATATGGAGCCATCAACAACTTTTTACTTACACTTTGTGGAACCTATGCAAATCAACAAAATATGCTGATATATGGCATTAATTTAATTTTATATATGGCATTAATCAATTAACATCAATTGTCTAAATCTCATTACTAAAACTTTTATTAAAAATTATGCATTTCAAAAATGAAATCAAGATTTGAAAGGGAGTACGTATGTGAAAAGTATGTTTTTAATTAAGGCACTAACTGATGAATGATTGCTTATTTAATTTTAATTTAAACATAAATTTAACATATATTTATCTATATATCGTTTAGTTTAAATTTAAGCATACGTGCAATGGTAAAGCTGTCCAAAAGTCGTATTGTATCCAACTATTAAAGAAATGCAATTTGAAAACGAATAAAAGGTAAATAGGTCCCACATATTTGTTTATCTAAATACAGTTAAAGTTAGAATTTGAACACTCATAGCTAACTGGTTAGAAATAATCTATTATAAATAAATTTAGGTTCCACATTAAAAAAATAATGCAAATATTGATATACAACCTTCGGACCGAGACAAGTCATGTTATTTGGTTAAAAAATATGCCCAACAGAATTTGGCAAAATTTCTACTAAATTAAGGCCTGTGATATATGTAAAAAGTAGGTGATAATTCCAGTTCTTTGTTTTAGTTATTGTTTAATGATATTTCTAGATCTTTAAATATTTAAATAACCTTTAAATTTAAATGTTGGGTTAGGTTTTGAAGTAATTAAATAAATTTAGGTTCCACATTAAAGTAATTTTAAAATTTGTATTTATAATTTTAAATATGGAGCCATCAACAACTTTTTACTTACACTTTGTGGAACCTATGCAAATCAACAAAATATGCTGATATATGGGATTAATTTAATAGATATTTAACCGTATTCTCGTGAAGCAATACCTTTTAACCAATTAACATCAATTGTTTCAGTCTGAAAATTGTATATCAAACTCTAAAATTATCTTTGTTTTGATGTTTTAAGTATATTGAAAGTCACAAATGAAACCAAAAACCACTTGAATATTTACCGGGTTTTAAGTCGGGATCTATGATATCAAATAAAGATATCTATGAATATTTTTAACATAATAAGCTAATTTATAACTGTATTTAGATAAACAAATTTGTGGAACCTATTAAATATTTAATCAATTTCACATTGCACATCTTACATAATTGGATAAAATACGAAATTTGGAAATTTAGAATAGCGTTGTCATTGCACGTATGCCTAAATATAAACTAAACGATATATGGAACCTATATGTATAACAAAGCAGTGGTTATATAGAATATTTCATTTATATAGAATATCTTAACAAGTTTGATGAACTATAAATTTTAAACTACTATTACAAGTTTATTTGTGCTAAAAAATATGTGGAACCTATTTATTACTATATCAAATGTTTTATAACAGATAAGTAAATATGATAGGGTTGAAAATTCAAATTTAAAGTTGATTATTAAATTTGAATTTACTAGGTGCTAATCATAAATAGTTTTAAAAAATTAAATTTTTATAGTTTATAGGCTATTGAAAAACTCAAAAAATTTATAATAAATTAGTACAAAATCTTTACAGTTAAGAAGTTAAAAGAGAATTTAAGATATTTCCTGATTTAACGAAACAAATTTAAGCTTTGAGTAAGAAAATAGTTTGTGGAACCTAATATTTTTTTATGTGGTTAAGATTGGATATCATTAATAGTTTAACAAAATATGATTTTCGTACTGACTTACCATTTCAAATATGATTGGGTGCAAACTAAGTGATATAAGGAAACTATTTTGGAACCAGAATATGAAAAAAATGGACCGCAATGCTTTTTTAAATTATTAAATTAACACAGACTTTTACCGGCATGAAATTTTGGAATCTTAAAAGAAATTTTGAAAATTTAAACAGATTGATAAAATACGAGGCTTAAATTTGGCTTTGCTTATACTTAAGCACAAACTAATGTATGTGGAAACTATGTAATTGTAGAAAACATATAACTTTATTAAAAGTTATTACTTTTTATTGAAAAAATCTGTAAGTGCTGGAAATATGATATTTCACAAATGTTTTATCATCCTGCTATAAACAATGATTGATATAATTTTAAATGAAGAACATAAAGTTATTGAACAAATTTAATTTTTTAGCAAGTCGAAAATGGAACCTGAAATTTAACATATTTTATCAAAATAAATTTTAATTTGATTTAATTAAAAAATTTGTAAAATTCTGTATGGGATCTGTTTGATTTTTTCAGATTATAAATACCATAAATATTTAAATAAAATAAATGTTTGGAACTGATGGAAACTAAAATATAAGTGGAACCTATTTATAAAAATTCTGTTGTTAACAGCGATGCATTGTGGAAACTATCTTTATAATTATTTTAATTAATTTATCTCTTAAATGAAATGAGATAAATTTTTCGATAATTAATTTTTAATAACATGTTAAAAAATTACAAAATAAATTAATATTGTTTATAAAACTTTACCCACAAAACATTAAACTATTGATGGATTAAAGTCGATTGAAAATCAGATCCTACAAAAACTCAAAACTGTGTTCACAACATCGTACATAATCGGCAATTATTTTAATTTTCAGTATAGATTTTCTCCATGTATATAAAAAAAAATTTAAATTCCCTGGTTGAAATTATTCCACCAAATTGATCCCATACCCGATATTGCAAAAATCGAAGCGAATTTTTTTTTTACATATACATATAACAATTACAAATTTTATTTTATGTATTGCTAAACTAATGACCGTTTAGATTAATGATATATTGCGTGCACGACCCTTCTTATAGACTTACATAATATTGATTGTGCAAGACTATCGACATTATGCTAATTTGCATAATCTTAATAGTAAATGGATTTTGATTTAATTAAATTCAATAATTTTACTTATTTTTCTTTTAATGAAAATAGGAAAATCCTTAGAGTTTAACATTTTTTTATGAGTTTCTGTAAAATCGAGGGAAAAGAAAATATACGTAATAAGGTAAAAGATTATCCGCACGTTGGGGAATTATTATAAAACGACAAAAACGTTTTGTTAACACAGTAGAAGCGGTTAATTTGATATGATAATTTGGCCGATGATGCTTTATGGCCAAAATCGTTTCTATATGGTTATGAAACAAGTAACTTGTAATCTACATAATACTCTCAATGTGGTTAATCCATACAAAAAAGTCATCTACAGCGACGAAGCAAATTCCCAACAGAGTGTGTTTGTAAATAAAACACAATTGTCGAATCTAGGTGAAAAAAATTCATGAGAAAGAATAGAAAACCCAATTCGTTCATAGAATCTGTAGTATGGTGTGACTTTGGGCTGGAGGAGTAATCAGAAAGTGTTTTTTTTAAACAAAGCTGTGATTGCTGTTAATAGACGTGATATTTTTCAATTACTCAAATATTTACAGAATTTTGAGATCTGTGCATACTCTTAAGACATTTTCATTGAGAAACTTTTTGTAAATAAGCCAAAATAATACGGAAATATATATTTAAGGTGACATTTAATAATATCACTTTACGCATACCTTTTAGTGACAAATTTTACACAGAATATTACCGAAATGTGTGCGTAAGGTGACAATTTTCAAATAATATAATAATTTTCTTATTCTGTGACTGTATGCGTACATTTTAGAGATAAATCTTTCAAAATAGGACAAAATGTTACCCAAATGTGTGCGATAGGGGACATTTGTCAATATTGAAACGATTGATAATTTTAAACTGTAAATTTTCTGTTTATGTTTTATCGTAAGTAACCCAAACGGTATATTAGTTAAACTTATCCAATATATCAGTTATATCTGATGAGCCTCTGATGACAATGTTGTTATTTTATTTTTCAAGTTAGTGGCTGGTGTGGCTCTGCTGCTTAAGTCGTAAGTTTGAGCAGTTGATGCTTTATTTTGAACTCTTTGTTGAACTTGAATTCCACGCTGTTTGAATTCCTGCCTGTTCTCGATATTTCGAAGTACCAAATTTAGTTTCATCGAGTTATTTGTTCGCTGCTTGTTGTGGTTGCTTGCTCTATATCGATTCCATAGGTGCCAGTTGGTTTCTATGGCGTCGAAGGACCAATGTTTTCGCCAATGTTGTTGTTGGATTAAAGCAGTGTAATTTTAGAATTGAAATTATAAATTAAACACACTTTTACTGTTTTCATTGAAACTATTTTTTTGCTATTTTATGCTATTTCATACTATTTTATGCTTTTGTATGCTATTTCATGCCATTTAATACTATTTTACGCTATTGTATGCTATTTTATGGTATTTTATGGTATTTAATACTATTTAATGCTATTTTATCCCATTAA
Organism: Tipula confusa; assembly: GCA_963556175.1. Taxonomy (NCBI): domain Eukaryota; kingdom Metazoa; phylum Arthropoda; class Insecta; order Diptera; family Tipulidae; genus Tipula; species Tipula confusa. The sequence continues at coordinate 116,281,012 of OY744475.1, forward strand.
ATAGCATAATAAAGCATCAAATCGCATTAAATAGCATGAAATATCATAAAATAGAGTAAAATAGTAATATATTATGTAGTAATAAATAATATACTATGTTATTTTATGCTATTTCATGCTATTTTATTCTATTTTATGCTATTTTATGTTATTTTTTGCTATTTTATGCTATTTTATGCTATTGTATGCTATTTTATGCTATTTTATGTCATATTATAATATACTTTTCTATGCTATTTTATGCTTATTTATGCTATTTTATGCTTTTGTATGCCATTTAATACAATTTTATGCTATTTTATGTTTATTTCTGCTATTTTATGCTATTACATGCTATTTAGTGCTGTTTTATGCTATTTTATGCTTATTAATACTATTTTATGCTATTTTATAATATTCTATGCTATTTTATGCTATTTAATGATATTTTATGCTATTTTATGTTTATTTCTGCTATTTTATGCTATTTCATGCTATTTAATACTATTTAATGCTATTTTTCCCATTAAATAGCATAAATAAGCATCAAATTGCATTAAATAGCATGAAAAATCATAAAATAGAATAAAATAGTAATATATTATGTAGTAATAAATAATATACTATGTTATTTTATGCTATTTCATGCTTTTTTATTCTATTTCATGCTATTTTATGTTGTTTTTTGCTATTTTATACAATGTTATGCTATTTTATGCTATTTTATGCCATTGTATGCTATTTTATGTCATATTATAATATACTCTTACATGCTATTTTATGCTTATTTATGCTATTTTATACTATTTTATGCTATTTTATGCTATTTTATGCTAGTTTATGCTATTTTATGCTATTTTATGCTATTACATGCTATTTAGTGCTGTTTTATGCTATTTTATGCTTATTAATACTATTTTATGCTATTTTATAATATTCTATGCTATTTTATGCTATTTAATGATATTTTATGCTATTTTATGTTTATTTCTGCTATTTTATGCTATTTCATGCTATTTAATACTATTTAATGCTATTTTTTCCCATTAAATAGCATAAATAAGCATCAAATTGCATTAAATAGCATGAAAAATCATAAAATAGAATAAAATAGTAATATATTATGTAGTAATAAATAATATACTATGTTATTTTATGCTATTTCATGCTTTTTTATTCTATTTCATGCTATTTTATGTTGTTTTTTGCTATTTTATACAATGTTATGCTATTTTATGCTATTTTATGCCATTGTATGCTATTTTATGTCATATTATAATATACTCTTACATGCTATTTTATGCTTATTTATGCTATTTTATACTATTTTATGCTATTTTATGCTATTTTATGCTAGTTTATGCTATTTTATGCTATTTTATGCTATTACATGCTATTTAGTGCTGTTTTATGCTATTTTATGCTTATTAATACTATTTTATGCTATTTTATAATATTCTATGCTATTTTATGCTATTTAATGATATTTTATGCTATTTTATGTTTATTTCTGCTATTTTATGCTATTTCATGCTATTTAATACTATTTAATGCTATTTTTTCCCATTAAATAGCATAAATAAGCATCAAATTGCATTAAATAGCATGAAAAATCATAAAATAGAATAAAATAGTAATATATTATGTAGTAATAAATAATATACTATGTTATGTTATGCTATTTCATGCTTTTTTATTCTATTTCATGCTATTTTATGTTGTTTTTTGCTATTTTATACTATTTTATGCTATTTTATGCTATTTTATGCCATTGTATGCTATTTTATGTCATATTATAATATACTCTTACATGCTATTTTATGCTTATTTATGCTATTTTATACTATTTTATGCTATTTTATGCTATTTTATGCTAGTTTATGCTATTTTATGCTATTTTATGCTATTACATGCTATTTAGTGCTGTTTTATGCTATTTTATGCTTATTAATACTATTTTATGCTATTTTATAATATTCTATGCTATTTTATGCTATTTAATGATATTTTATGCTAGTTTATGCTTATTTATGCTATTTTATGCTACTTTATAAATATTCACGCTATTTTATGCTATTTTATTCTATTTTATGCTATTTTATGCTGTTTTATGATATTACATGCTATTTTATGCTATGCTATGTTTTTTTATGCTATTTAACGGCATAAAATAGCATAATTCTTTTGTCATCTCAAACATTAAAGTTATCAATAACAGACTATCTAATGTCGCGTCGGAAAACACAAAAGTCTGATGGAAAAAACTCGGATGAATTGAAATCTTTTGTCAGCCATGTTTCAGCTAGCAATAAGATGTTGTAATTACACTCCACCATGTCAAGATAAAATGGTTTGGATTTCGAACGCATCGGTACAATTTTTAGTACTATTACTATCTAGAGGTAAGTAAGAATTATGAATTGGATTAATTTGTTGTAGCATTTAAATTATTAAAACTATTTAAATTATTAGCTATATCCAATGAATTAAACCAACGGTACGGGGACAAGCTCTTTTTTTAGCGTCTAACAAACTCACGAACTACGATTCCAACAGGCCATACCCCAGGTTGTTACAATTTAACGAAAGAGTCAGGATTAACTCCAATTTTTAAGGACATGAAATTAGGCCGTTTGATGTCCTGATCGCCAGACACGAGTATTCTGCATTCAAAATCGCTGTCTAAATATATCCAGCTTAACTCTTAGATATTTTTTTAACGATTCAGGAGAGACCGTATTTACAAATCTAGAAGCATAACCGATTTTACTGATCCATTACGATTGACCTTTAGCATCCTCAGTCTGATTGTTTTGTACATTATCAATTGTTGAATGCCAAAATCGACGTTTTAAATATTAAAATGGACATTCAAGGAAAAAAAATCGAAATAATGCAAGTAATGCTGAAAGAGATTTACGAATTGACCAAAACCAATTCGAATTCTTCGGCGCCAGATTTATCGGAAAACTTATTTAACATCGAGAGTATGAATTGACCATTTAGTACCGTCCATACGGTGATGCTAAATCAAGTCGACGATTTTGAAAATAAGCTCAGTGATGATGCCTTCAGATCGCAAATAGTAGTCCTATTTGTTCTTCTTTCTTATTATTGACAATAATGGCATGTTTTTTTAATTTCAGGTAAAAAGAGGAACAAAAAGCAATAGGAGGAACAAAAAGCGATGGCGATGCTACAAAAGTTGCTAATAAAATCTCAGAAACCCTTTTCAAACAGAAACTTTTAAGAGAATTTACTGGGAAAGCTGCCAAGCCACGACGAAAGTGACTTTTCTAAAATATTGGCGAATTATACAAATGTTTTTGATGTTATTCGATTGACAAACAGGAATTATACGCACCTTGGAAAACAAAAATTTTAATAAATATATTTAGTTTTTTCTAAGTAAATTTCATTAGGTCCAAGGTATGAAGCAGTGGCATAAAAACCATTTCATTCTTATATTTTAATGAAATCAGCTTACATTTTATTTCATTTAAATTGTATATTTTTTGGCTGTTTTGTCACCAAAAGTAGAGTAAATATTTATGTTTTCAGAAGAAAATGGCAAGGTAAAAAAATTAAATTTTCTTTTGATACCTGTTATAGAAATGTAGTTTGAATTTAGAATTGCATTAATGATTTCCACTATTCCATTTTCTCGTGTCAAAAAGCATTTATCTTTGTCATTTTGATTCGACAACATAATTCCAGATTTTATGTATAAATAAGTATTCATGATTTTATTCTTTTGCCGCTGTTGAATACACGGATAAATTATTCCATTTGTTTCCTTGGTGATGTTAAGTGCTTCTAGTTCACTAATTCTGTTTCAAAGCTGTTCTAGTGGTAAATTTCCTTGTCGTAGAAAGTGTTTCAAAGCCCCCAAGAAGTTTTCAAAGGGATAAGCAGTTAGAGTATTTAAATCACGAAATTTTTTAACATCTGCAACCACATGACAAAAATTATGATCATTAATTTAAATGGCACCGATTCCATATATGTCAATGAAACCCTCTATATACTCCTTAAAAAGAACATCAGCCAGATCGAGATACTGAAAGTATTCCTTGCAAGAGCATAATAAAACCGCACAACTCAGCTTAAGAAAATGATCATAAACTTTAGTAGCCAAGAGATCCTTTAAAACAACCATTCCCAGATATAAAAGAAATGTCCTGAATTCGAGTCTTTTCCAGTATTTCAAGCAATTTAAGGTTCTTATAGCTCGGTTTAGTGCCAAGAAGGCATCTTTTCATTAGCCCAAGTTCCAATAAATGCAATGAATCTGCTATTATAAAATCTTATACTAGATTTACTGATTGAAGATCTACTAAATGCGTTCTTTCCTTATGGTGGTCTTCGTGAGTTTGGTTGCGAAACTTATCATTCGTCCTTAAAGCACAATTAATTCTCGGAAAACCCATATGTCGTCCTCTGTAATAATCGTATTCACCAATGACCTCGCATTTTTGACAACCTGGGCACTGTTGAAATTTACTGTCCCTACATATAAATAAAGTAAAAATTGTATTTTGTATCGCAAAACAGTTAATGAAATTTTTTGATAAAAAAATTACTTTACCTTTAATGAATGCTATTGCTTGAGAATCACAGATGAAGCAGCGCATGGACGTTTTTATTTCGAAACCATTAATTTTAATTGCATTATTTAAAATGTGTTTCATTTCTTCGACAAAGTAGAGGTTTCTCTACTTCACAGTAAACAGCAACTACCATTGGGCGCATTTCTTTCATTTCATCTATTATAGCTAAAAATGACCAAAATTGGTATCTGGAGCTGTTATATATCGGTAATCCATCGATGTTGAATGTCAATGAAATATTTCTTGGTTCCTTAATATTGGTAAATATATTTCGTAGGCAATTTTCCAAGCCGTTGGACCAAAATTTACCGCTACTCAATGGCTTCACTTTATTGAAGTGTTTTCAACAAACTGCGGCCGTCCTTTGGTAACCATGAAAACCCAAAAATAATTATTACCCTCAATAAATTACTTAATGCTCTATGTGTTATGTGATAAGTGAGCGCCCATTTTTCCGGTTCCTTAGAAATAGAAAGACTTTTTTCTTCTTCAAAGGAACATTTGTCACTGTCATAATGTACATTTTCGAAAAAATCATTGGAAGTACTCTGGTCATTTATATTAATAGGCACTTCATCTTCTATATTGTAAGATTTGAAATAAAAGTCATCGAAATCATTTTTTTCAGAGCCTTAAACAGTTGAAGAACAATCACTTTCTTCTAGTAGATAAATTTTGAGCTGGATCAGAACAATTTAAATGATTTCCTTTCTCTTCTTTTAAGGAAATTATATTAATGAGTGGCATTGGCACATGTATTAAATACTTTTGTTTTTTAATGCTTATTGGGCGCTCCACTTTTCTGTAAAATGTACTGCTAAGCTAAAAGGTTTTTTTCCGTTTGGCATTTTAATTTTTAAATTTTAATATTTTCGCTTCAACAAACTTTCAAAGAATGACAGTTCTGATGTTATACTCATATTTTGTTTATTGTTGCGACCAAATCACAACGAAGCGGACAATTGCACACATTACGGTTACGAATTATTTAATATTTATCCATTTTAAATTGTATAAGCAAAAGCAATCATTTTCTGTGAAGTTACAACCATATTTAAACACTTTGGTTACAATTTAGTATTGGTTTTTTCATTAGTTTGCATGATTATTGGTGGTATTGTATGAGTACAGAACAGTTGTAAATATAACCGAACTTATGCATTAAAAAAAATATATGATCTCAAATGTAACCTTCTTGCAAGCTTAAGTAGTGACTATAAAGTCATTTTGAATGCAAAATGCTAGCAAGCTCTTAAATTTTTGTGTGCATATGTACGGGTTTGGCTAGTTGGGAAACCATTGATCTTTTGGGCTATCGTTTTGGTAACCAAATAGTTTTTCGAAGATGAAATATTAATTAACCGTAAAGAAAATATCTAACATCCCTAAATGTTGTGAACACTTTCTATCTTCCCTTAGGTGTTAGTAATCGGGTCGAGTCTACTATAACGAACATTCATATTTAATCTTTAATAAGCTTTGTTATATGTAACACTATCGTACCCGGCATTCTGGGAATTCATCTAATCAATCAATCAAATAGCATAATATTACAATATTGTTCATTGTCGTCTAAGGTAATTAAAGTGACTTGAAATTGCCATGATTTTTGAACTAAATATTGGTTTGGGTTGAATTAAAAATTTCGACACCACGCAGTTGAAGTGCCGTTTGAAAAGTCTTCTGTTCTTTGATGCAACCGGACTTGCATATTCGGAACGCTCTAATTTGTTGGCGATCGATATATACTGATTGTTATATTCTCTTGATCAAAACATCAAATTGTCGTCGTAATCGTTTTATTACTTTCTACGGCCTTTCGAAAGGAGGTTGAAATCGAGCAATTTTGGAACAAATATATGTCGTTATGTTTAGGAAGTCAGGGGGTGGGAAAGAGGGCTTAAGTTAAATGATATACAAACAGCCCAAATGTCATTCTCACCTGCACGCGGTGCACCATGCTAGGTAACTAACGAAGGTCTGGCAACCGAGACACGGTGGTATATTCGACTATCGAGAATTTAGTAAATGATGTTCTCAAACCAGACCCACTACCAACTCGTACTGGTCAGAATGGTAGATGCTCTATGACCAGTAAAACTCACGATGGGTACAACTAATTAAGGTAATTGTATCCCAGGTATGGTAACACAACTGGCAAATCTACCCTCTAACGAGGCTGCCTCAATGGATTCTGGGGTCCAATCATTGTTTAAAAGCCCTCCAATTTGGATAAAAAATTTAGGGTGGATAGATCACCACCACCATTAGCAAACACCTATGAAAGGGATAACACAGAACTGCGCAATAAGATTTACGAAATAGAAAACTTAACGTTAAATCTAAACAAAGATCTCAAAAGCTTACAACGAGAAAACAAGGAGTTAAAAGATGCCCTAAATGCAGTAATATCTGAAAAAGTAACCTCTAAACTGCAGCAAAAACACGATACCAATGATCATATAAAGGTTATGTATGAAACAGACGAGGAAGAGCTCAACGGAGAAACCGGATGGATTCCCGCAAGGTTTCACTCGAACTAAAACAATCAATTGAGCAGTTTCCAACTTGAAGTGGGAATGTATAACAGGAGGAAAAAGCTTTCAACGGAACAGGAGCGATCAAGTAAAGAACTCCCAACCGGAAGTAAGAATATATAACCGGAGTAAAAAGAGCCACGGACACCTCAAGTTATAATATCCAATTGCAATAATTATCAGAGTATTAGAAAAACCATGGACAACAATCGGATAGAATTTCAAGCTACAGTTCTAAAAAGTAGTGGTGATGTCAAAATAAATGTATCAAACGCTGATAGCTATAGAAAGTTAACAGGAGGTCCTAATGAAAACAAAACAATATGGAATTCCTACGAAGATAAACTGACAAGACAGACCAAAGTCATTGTTAAGAAACAACACGCTTCATGCAAACCAGAAGAGATAAAAGACTATCTTTTGGAGAAACGGTATAAAATTAGAAAAGTTACACAGTTGCTAAAAAGAGGTGACAAAACACCGCTTCCATTATGTATGTTATGTTTTGAAAGAACAGAAGACATTAAAAATATTTATGCAATTAGCGAAATACTCCATATAAAAGTGCAAATAGAAGCAGTTAAAAAACCTAAACTGATTCCCAATTGCATAAAGTGCAAAGTCTACGGACTCACCTCATTACAACTTTTGTAAAAAGGAGCCTAGATGCGTGAAATGTGTAGGAAAACACCATAGGTGGGAGACAGGAAATCCCATTAGCTAATGCTAAAAAAGTGAAACAAGAAAGAAAGAACTATGTAGTGCTTAATAAATTACCAGGATATGACATGATAACTGGAGGGATTCTTAAACAACTAGTAAAGCTATTAAAAAAATATCGGACATGATTAATGCTTCCTTCAGACTCCGTTATATCCCCCCATCTTGGAAATTTGTGAAAGTGATAATCTCGTGAATTAACCTCGTACAGGCCAATATCACTTCTTCCGATTATGTCAAAACTGTTTGAGAGACTATTATTAAAACGAATTAAACCAAAAATTGTAAAATCAGGAGCAGTTCCGTCCCATCAGTTTGGATTTAGAGAGAAACACTCCACAATCGATAAAGTCCGTAGAATAACAGATTTAATAGAAAAATCCTTAGAGGAAAAATAGATTTGTTCAGCCAAAATTCTGGATATAGCGCAGGCATTTGACAAAGTCTGGCTAAATGGTTTAATATTTAAAAAAAAGATAACTCTGCCATTTGAGTATTGCGAGCTGTTAAAGTCATACCTGAAAAGAAGATACTTTAGAGTTAAACAGAAAGGAGCTTACTCCATCATAAGAGGAGCTAAAACAGGTGTCCCGCAGGGGAGTGTCTTAAGGCCATTCCTTTTCGTACTGTTTACAAGTGACTTACCGCAGACAAGCAATACAACTACCACCACGTTTGCAGATGACACTGCAATTCTAGCTGTTGGTGACACAATCGATGAAGTCACATTTAAACTACAAATAGTCATAAATAATATTCAAAATTGGCTAACTAAGTGGAGAATTAAGTCAAGTTGCTGGGGATACAAGATTTTACATAGAGTTGCGTAGTTGGTCGTTGACGGTGCCTGTTGATGATTGAGGTTTAAATGGATTTGCAATAAAGAACTTACCGGGTAGTTTGATAGCTTGATTCGAAACCATCTTAATTGATGCTAAAACGAAACCATCTAGCTTGATGCGAACACTTAATTTTTTTTTACCTAGGCTCAAAAACCAAGTAAAATGGCTGGTATTTCCCGCCTCGAGTACTGAGTGTAGCTTTAAGTTGTCGATTAAATCGTTCAACCTACCATTCGGTTGAGGGTGATAAGCGGTTGTTCGTATACAATGAGAGTTTTACAGTTTTGTCAATTCGACGAAAAATTCGGACACAAACTCTGTCATTTGTGATGTTTAGCTGAACGCCGTATCGAGAAATATAATTGTTCACAAACGTTTTGGCAATAGCCCTGGTAGAACTCCCCCGAACTGGTGGAGTTTCGAATTGAAAACTAAGCTTGTTCAAATGCTTTAATTGTACTTGTTAAAACTATCATGACACCCAGAAGCAGAAAGTAAATTTTAAAGTTCTAAGCCTGCTTTTGAGCCTTTGTATGAATGTGTGATAGTCGAAATTAGCTTTAGCTGTAGGATATGTATTAGCTCTAGGAAAAGAATTCAAGTAGTTTCCTACTTATTTTTTAGTACTGTTAAAGTATTGATCCGAGAGCACGATTTAATACATCGGGTGTATTGCAGAACTAGGCGTTTCTTAGCGGGAGTACTAATCACGTTATATTTTCCCATTTACTTTTGAGATGTGTGAATTTGTTTTTAGCATTCTTTGGGCCAAAATATATTTTTGGCTGGTTTCGAGCTTTTTATAGAAGAGCGGCCAAGTGTTAAAGCTAGAATTGGAGCCAGTTTCATTTTAAACTGATGTTAGGAATTTACCATACCGAAAGAAAATCGAGTGAATTCCAATAAAAAATTTGCACCTTTGATCGGACAATTCACACCTGCTAGAAATAAAGCGTGCGTGAACAGACGTTTAGACTGAGATTTACTTTGACCAACTTCTTGGCGTAAGTATTAATAATTGGGCCATTATAGCATTTTTTTTCAACATTTCATCACGCTAACGAACAAACCCAGAAATGTAATCCGAACAAATTTTTCAAAATTCATACAAAGAAGGGCACTACGAAGTTTGTATCCGTTTCCAGAAAAATTCAACAGCATACCTAGGGGATTTAAAACGAATGGCGGTAGTAAAACCTCTTGGAGTCAAGAAAATATTGTTAAACTGAGGAAGAGTCAGAAGGTGCATATACCTATCACACCTTGCGGTAACGAAAGAAGAGAGCACAATAACCAAATTTCGTGGCGTTTTTGATGGCTCAGCTAAAACAATTTCACGAGCATCTTTAAACGACTTAATGTTATATGATCCAACATTACATCACATAATATCGATCTTATTAAGTTGAACAATCGATGTTTGCTAAAGAGAGAATCACCATAATAAGAAACCAAAACGTTTAAACCTAGAACAGCCACATATGGGACCAAATTAGCAACATATTTAGCTACTAAGGTTTTAAGTCAACAGGCTAATGATAAAAAAGAAAAATACCCGGTGGCTTCCACAATTACATTAAGGGGTTTCCACGTAGATGATCTTCTATCAGGGGTGGATAGGGCACGAGTATTTGATATAAGAAAATGGACTAGTAACAACAAAGAATTAATATTTTATCTATCTAAAAGTGGCCGAGAATGAGGAGTATATCCAATAAATGTCGATAATACAGTAAAAACGCTTATGACATTACATGGAACCCAAAACTGAACATATTTCAGTTCAAGATTTGTTCATCAAAATAAATTCAAGAGCCAACAAAACGGATCATACTAGCCGAAGTTGCCAAATTGTTCAAACCACTAGGATGATTTTCACCTATAATCCTGATAACTGATGCAGAATCTGTGGATAAGAACCTGGGAAAAGCTGAGTATCGAATTACAAAAACAATGGATCCAATTTATGGAAAGTCTATCTGAAATTGGAAATATTAGCATACCTCGAAGGATAGAACACTTTCAATTTCTTTGTCAAGACTGGAATTATGTGGTGTCCTACTCCTAGCAAAACTATGAAAAACGGACCAAGACGAATTAAAATTGAAAGACACAGATAATTTCGCATGGACCGATTAGATGATCACACTTGGGTGGATAAAAGGAAATCCTAGCAAATATAAAACCTTTGTAGCAAATCGGATATGTAAAATTCGCTCATGCAACCAAGTCAGTGGAAAATCTAGTAACACTTTGCAGATGCAGCCTTACATGAACCGAATGCTCGACGCGAATCAGCTTTGCTGGGAAGGAACGAGCTGGTTTAACGCGTGTGAGTATTCCCATATTTAGTGGAAACTACTCCGAATTTCCATTACTCAGCGATCTTTTTTAAGCTTCCATACATAAAAACGGTAATATGTCGATGGTGTATACTTTAGCTAAAAAAATTCATGGAGCAGCCATACCTGACAAACAGACAGAGTTGCTCAAAAACAAATCAGAGTTGTGATATGTAGTTTTAAGGTACTTGGAGAACAAGCGGAAAGTCGAGATTCTAGATTACGATTCGCAAGAGGTGCATCTTAGAGAAAGGTAATAAATACTTAAAAGCCTGAATATTCTAGAATGCAAGCGAATAGTTGTATAGGGAAGAAATTGTGTTTCAGCCCAATTGAGGGTCAGCCCAATTTAGCTAATACATTCAGTTCAACTAAAGTTACAATGCTATACTAGAAGCAAACTCTTCGGCTCGTAAATACTCACAAGCGATTTTACCTACGGCCTTGTCTTGAGCATTTTCAAAAATTGTTGTAAAAGATTGAGAATGCAACGTCAACGGGTAAATGTGAGTATAACTAGTTTTATACAAAATAATCTGGGCCTTTGAATTGTTATTACTGTGCAATCATTATATGATGTGAAGTTGGTTGATCCCGATTACGACAAGTTTGCGTTCCTATAGATATATGCTAGGAGCACATCAGTTTTCCTGGGACACCGCAGTTGAGGATACAACTCAACGGTCCTGCATGAAACTCTATTTGGTTGGATTGTGTCTGGTCCACTGAAAGCAGAACAAAACCAACAATCCACTAACATGGTGCTCAATATGCATTTGGATATGGATTTAGATGCTACTCTGCGAAAATTTTGGGAAAGCCACCAAAAATCATCAACCTCTCACCAGATGATGAGCAATGTGAAGAATTATTTTTACAAACACACAAAAGACAAGACGATGGTAGATATGCATCAACATTAGTAAGTTAATTAAACACCACCATGCAACGATTCTTTTTCTTGAGCAAAAGTTAGTTAAGGACTCAAAGTTGCGAGATCTCTGCACACAACAAATAAGGAATAACTTAGAATTGAGGCACATGACAGAGTTTCTCCAAACACGAAGTGACCCAAGCGAGCAAAACATGTTCTATTTACCTCTCCATCTAGAATTCAAAGCAGATGGTGAAACTACAAAGGTGATACTAGTAATCGAGTGCCCCAGCAATACTTGCACAGGAGTATTCAGTCCACATTCAGCCCACATTGTGGTTAATTCTGGTACGGTTTCAAAATTGCGATGTAGCAATTACATCGCACTTGCTGCGATGCAGCACGTGAACTTGATTGCTCTGCATATTTCGCTATATGAACAATACAACAATGGACTTTTGACAATGCAAATGATATGATCTCTTGTCCGGCGCTCGAGAAGTCCATAGTAAGATCAAATAAACGATAATCTAATTAGTCTGTTACAAAAACCCAAATTTATTTTATGGCTTGTGATTATAACGGGGTTTCCAATAAGAGGTTTCAGTTTAATATTAAACAAAAACGAGTATTTTTTAAGAGATCACAATGAATGTTTATTTTATTGTAAAGAGGAAGGTATGCCATTAACATATGAAAAAGATATCAGCCAAATGGCTACCACGGCTACGTTTGCAGCACCATATCCTTTTCATGAAATTTTTCATAATAAATTCGCACATTTGCGGCTGTATGTCCTCGATAATTTCACGAATTCCATCTTTAAGTTCTTGAATCGATTGTGGAGCATTGACATAGACCTTATCTTTCACGAGATTTTAAAGAAAAAAGTCTAAAGTTGTTAAATCACAAGATATCAGTGGCCAATTGTGATCACCAGTTCGAGAAATAATACGGTCAAGAAACTTTTCTTGCAAAATTGCGATTGTTTCATTGCTTGTGTGGTACGTAGCGCCGTTTTGCTGAAAATAAACGGCGTCCACATCAATATCTTCCAATTCCGGCCATAAAAAATCATTAATCATAGCTCGGTAGCGCAATCCATTCACCGAAACAGTTGCACCAGCCTCATTTTTGAAGTGAATTTTAACATTTCAATGCATTGTTGAAGCGTATATCGTACCATTTTTAGTAATGGCGTAGTTTTTACTTGTCAAATGTCAAAAAATGACAGCTTCAAATTTGACAGCTGCCCAAATAGCGCAGGCTATTCAAAATTAAGCTTCTTATTGCGTAACCCTATACGATGATACAAAATTGTATCCAAATTATCATGGTTTGGACGCAATAGAGTTCTTATCTCCGTCAATTATTTTGCTGAAAATATTGTTTCAAAAATTAAATTATTCCCAACTGCTTTGAAAAGGAATATATACGAACTTAAATAGTAGATGGAAAAGGATAAACTTCGTTACATCCAAAAATATAATGTCACTCCGGTAAAAAGACAGTCAATACCAAGATTGCAACTATGTGCTGCTCATCTATTATCTAAATTGGTGTTTACGGAGAAAGAAGCAATTGATCTTACTGCAAGATGTTATGCTTGGATATATTCTTGAATAGTATTGGCTTGCTTGTTAACGTATCATGTCAAATGGAAGAGATTCGTCGCCAACAGAGCAGGTCAACTACTAGACAAATGTCTAGAGCAATATTTCAGGAGGATATTAAATCTGCCGACAATCCTGCAGAAAATGGATTTAGAGGTATATATCCCAAAGAACTAGAAAATGTATACCACTTGTGGCATGTCTGAAAGGCTCAAGCAACCCAAAACATGTTGGCTATAGATAAACCAGAATCACTACGTGAACAATCTTCAATTAATATAAAAGCAAACAAAAGGGATTCCGCAACATATGCTTTCTCTGGCAATATTAAAGAATTCTGGCTGGACGAAATTCTCGAACGGAGGTCATAACTACAGAATGTACTCAGAACTATTGCTTATAAAAAATGATTTGTGACTGTTTACGTAATTAAATGTTGATAAAGATCAACATGAAAACATGTGCATTGATGATTATGTAAAAAGACTAAATTTATTTTTCTTGTTGTATTACAAATTTTATAATAATAATGTTACCAACTTAAACATAACAAAAAACAAACTTTACGATAGAATGCTAACGCCTGAATGATGATGTCTAGAATACTACTTTTAGGTTGTTCAACATTCCGCCTCCCTTGACTCGCTGAAGTCAATCCTCGGTAGTAGGCATATTTTTTGGATCGATCGCTTATATATACCCTTAGACGTCTTCAATGTTACAACTCTGACAAAGATGTCGAAACCTCGATGTGCTGCTATTATTTTAACCAAGGGCCATCTAGCTGGTGGTATGTTTTCATCTTTTAATATGACGATATCCCCTAATTTTGGCTGGTGATCAACTTTATTCCATTTTGACGTTTTATTGAGAGATGATAAATACTCGGCTTGCCATCGTTGCCAAAAATGTAGAAAGCATTTTCTGTACTAGTTGTCATCGGGATAATAAATATTGTTTTGTATGTATTGAATTTGGTTCAGGTGCTAACGACAAAGGGTGACCAATTAAAAAATGTGCTTGTGTGAGTGGGTCATCGGAATCATTATCTCTGCATAGCAGTCGTGAATTGAGAACTGCTTCGATTTATTTTAGTAATGTCAGCAGTTTTTCGTAGTTCATTGACTCGTCAAATGTGAAATTTTGTTGATTTTGCCACCGCTTTCCATAAACCATGAAAGTTGGCCTCGCATGAGGTATAAAATGCCAGTTAGTTCCTTGCTCGGAAGCCCAATTTGTTATTTTTGATACATTAACCTTAAATTTAAATAATTTGACGATCTCTTCCAATTGATTTCTTGAACCAACCAATTTCTTGAAATTTGTGCCGTTGTCTGAGAAAGTGTCGGCGCAAATTCCTCTTACTGCCTAGAATCTCGTTAGGGCTACTAAAAACGTTTCGGTGCTTAGATTTGTAACCAGTTAGAAGTGCACAGCCTTTGTGGCCATGAAAACAAATATGGCGAAGAATCCTTTGATGAGCTTTGAATTTATCTGCTGAAGAGCCTTTATCGTATATGGACCTGCGTAATCCAATCCGGTTCTTTGAAAGAGTCTTGACAGGGTTATCCTTAAAGATGGTAGTTGCCACATTAGTTGCATTTTCGCCCTTAGCTTCTGCCGATGACATTTCATACATCTATAGATCACCTTCTTTATCAAATCCTTACTTCTCAAAATCTGGAATCTTTGGCGGACATTTGATAATAAATGCGATGTCCCAGCATGTAACAGCTTCAAATGTAAGTATGATATCATCTTCATGGCCGTTTGATAGTTCCCAGGTAAAATTATAGACCTTTTGGCGTCATATGGTATTGAAGCATTTGAAATTCGGCCACTTACTCTCAGCAGTCCAACATTGTCTATAAATGGAAAGAAATTAACTAATTTGCCATTTGTTTTTCTCATACCTGATTTTAGCGTTTCTATTTCTGGTATTGTGTTAAAGAAAGTAAATGTGTTTCTGCCCATTCCTTCACTGATAAAATTTCAATTTCGTCTTTTCTATAATGATATGTTTTGCTATGATATGCATTGCAAAATCATCATTCACGGTAATACACGTCGCGGTTACAGCTGCTTCAGGTAAGCCTTCGATGTTTATTATTTGATTCGCTGGTAGTGTGAGTAGATTCTTTTGAATAAATGATGGTCGCTTCCACCACAAATCATACTTCTGGAGTTCTTGGCTAGTTCTGGTGGTTATGTATGTTGGCCAAGATTTTGGTTGCTTTGAACGCCAATTTAACACGATGGTGGAATCTGTAAAAGTATATCATCGATATAGTCGTGAGGATTAGAGAGTTGATCGTTAATTCTAGTCTGGGAATGCTAATAGAATTCTAATTTTATCGGCGCAACCTTGGTCTTAGCAGTAATTAGATTAACCTTTATTTCACCTGTAATCAACCTTGATCTTGAATACAAAACTGCAGCGTAGAATTCTTTTGATGCATCTGCAATCCCGTTAAATTGCAAATTCTTACTCTATTTCAAGCCATATTGGAATCTCGAATGTTTCGACTAATTTCAGGCCGGTTCGGACGCCTGACCATATTAACTGGTAGGCGTCGGATAATTCATCATCCTAATCCAGTTTCTCCAACCATAGCTGCCGAAATAAAATTTTTAAGACTATTGTGACTGGTGACAACTACCCAATGGGGTCAAATAAACCGTTTTCAAACTCTCTTTCAGATAATTTTAAATCGTCGTTTGGTCACAAATTTAGTAAGTCTAAATGGTTTGCAGACCACTTTCGTAACCTTAATCCTGAAGATCAATTCTCGCTGCATTTCTACGGCTTGTTTCAATGTGCCAGCTCCAGACATCTGATCATCAACATAAAAGTCCCGTTTTATGATTGTGGCTACTCTCAGGAAGTTCTTCTGCAGTAGGCCAGCAATGTAATATAGGCTGAACGTTGCTAAAAATGGTGCCGCTGACGTTCCATAAGTTACTAAGAGTAACTGATAGTGGTTTAGCTGTTAGTTTGGTGAGTCTATCCACAAAATTCTTTGGAAATCCACATCTGATTGTTGCACCATGAATTGACAGTACATCTTCTCTACATCTGCTGAGAAAACATACTTGTACTTTTTATATCTCCCCAAAATTCCTGTGATGTTTTGCTGCACGGTTGGACCAATCATTAGTTCATCGTTCAGAGAACGCCCATTCGTCGTTTTGGCCGAACCGTCAAACACTTCACAACTCCGTGATGAGGTAAATAAAATGTCTTTCCGGCTGGCAGAGTTATTTCGTTTTCTGGAACCAACTTTATATGGCCGAGATTGAGATATTCTTCCTTTAATTTGGAGTATTGATTACAAAGAGACTGGTTTCCGACTAATTTAGATTTTTACGTTCTAGAGCATAAAATCTTAGACACGTTTGGCTAAATGAGTCTCCTAATCGCGGTCTATCGTTTTTAAATGGAAGCGAAACAATAGCTCTTCCCTGGTTATCTTTGAGACGGTGTTTTCAATGTATTTGATACATTTTGTTTCTTCTTCGCTTAAAATTGATTGATTTACAATCTTCTCTATTTTCCAAAATCTTCTGAGTAGCCGGTCTATATTTATTTCCTCGTCTTTTGTAAAGAAAACTGGTTACTGGCTCCAGTTTTCTTTACAAGAAAATGGCTCCAGTTTTCTTTACAATGTGCCTTCCTTTTGAAGTTGATTACACGCACCTCCAATAATCCATCCAAACTTGGTTCTCAACGCCATCAAGTTATTCGATGTGTTGGTTAGTTTATCCTCTGTTACGGTGTTTAGAAAATGGTCGCATCCTAAAAGCATATCAATTGATTCTGATTCGTTATAATTGGGATGGACCCAGGTAGGTTACTTGAGAATGATGTTTTCTGTGGTAAATTATTTGGTGGCAACATCAATCATGTACGTGTTATCCAACCGAGAGCGTAACTTTATAGTAGCAACACCTCGTGAACTTCCTGCTATTGATAGGTTCAATTATCACACGTGCGGTGGATCTTGCCAGCCGAAGTCGATTGATACATAATTCGGTGATAAAAGATCGTGTGGAAGCTGAGTCAAGTAATCCACGGACATCTTGCCAAACGTTGCATCTATTTCGGATTTGAAAGACGGCGGTTGGTAAGCATTTTCAAGCATTTTCAAGCTTGCAAATAAATTATTCTGGCCAATTTTCGAATCATCACAACAAGACGCGTGTGCCATGGTAACTATTGTACTGAAACTAGGGTAAGCTGGAATAGGATCCGTAGTTGGTTGCACGTTCAAATGGGCTAGCATGTTGTGCTTTTTATTACAAATTCGGCATCTCCTCTTGGTTTTACATTGGTAAGCTGTATGAGTATCGAATATGTAATTAAAATGTAGTTTAAAGGAATTCACGACATTGATCAATCGTAAGATCAGTAAATTTCGCACACTCAAACAGCCGGTAGCTTTCCCCATGGCAAAATGGACAAGAAGGCATTGTTGGAATGAGCATTTATTACCTTCAGCTAAGGCACTCGTCTCTTAAACAAAAAATCCAGGAATTCATGTAGGGTTGGAAAATCGGTGAATAAAAAAAAATAAAATGCTGACGCCTGAATGATGACGTCTAGAATACTGCTTTTACGTCGTTCAACAGTGACCAGTTTGAGAAAGCTAGACCACACAATTATAAGCATGGCTGAATAAAAGGCAATGTGAAGAGATAAAAGAGTGAAGACTTACTCCAAAATATCATCCTTGGCACCTTTCTTACACCTACACCCTCTTATATACTGGGCCCACTCAGCAAGTGATGGTAACCCTTTGTCTGGGACGACATCTCCTTAGGGTAGAGCAAGAATTTGCATCTTCTGGTTGTCTAGATCACTAAAAAGAGCATAAAATCGAACCGATCAAGTCGGAATATTGATTCTGTATAGGCCAGCAAATTAACCATGGTTAAAAATGATTTCTTCATAGGCGGATCATTTAGAATTTTTTTTATTTTAAAAGCTTATTTCAAAGTTTGTGCTGTCGTAAAATAGGAGTATTTAGCTTTAATACTGTATAACCATTCTTAAGCTCAGTGACTTCAGTGATAATTGAATTACTTTCATTGTATTAGAATATTTATGATGAAACTGTAATTATGCAAACAAGTGATTTAAATGTATCCCTTATTTTGTTATCCGCTCAAATTATCTTTTACGAGGTAAGACGTAAAAACTACTATAGGTAATTATGTTAATTTAAAATTAAAATTCCACCTTGAAATTTAGCATTTAATACAGATTTGTTATACAACGGATAAAGTGGGTAGAACCGAAATCGATATTAGTGCTAAGGTTATATAAAAACTAACACACTCCTCTATGATCGGGTTTATCATTTTATTGTACAAATTTAAGAATTTTCAATTTATCCGCTTATTTTCGTATTTTTGAGAATTTTTGTTTATGGATGATACAGATCGATATCAAATTTTTTAATCAGCTTTAATTTTACCAATCCCTTACAATGCTATATAAAAATCGACGATTTTAGCACGAACATAGAACTTTAAAAATTCTATTGTTACACCTATACGAAAACATATTAGATTGCAAAAGAAATAGTATTACTCGAGGGAAGGTGTTGGATACAATTTTCTTTTGTTTTTCAATGTTTTATATCCTACAATCTCTGCTTCCAAAACTCTCGAGAATTTTCGTTGTCAGTTACAAAATAACTGAAACGAATACAGATTCTTGGATTCTTGAGAATTGCTTAAATTTTGTATTTGAACGTCGATTTTATTTTGTTATATATTGCTTTAAATGTAGTTAAGGGTGGGTTGCATCAAAAATTGAGTTTGCTAATGACATGTCTGAAAAGTTGTAGAAAAGTTATTTTGTTACTTACTTCTTGTACAAGGCAATGTTCTTTCAATTTAGACACTGTTTAAAGTCAGTTTTCATTCTTAATGGTCGATTGGATAGAAAGTATTATAGAAAAGCACTTGTGATGAATTTATAATACCTTAATCGAAAGCTATATCAAAAGCGGATCGTTCTGGTCATGTTTTAAGCTGCTCTGTTCCTTGATGTGTACGGTTTCGGAAAGAAAAACCTGATCGCGATATGCAAGTATACGTGTTCCTCCTCTTGGAGTCGATAACTGATGGTTTTGGCCTCTGGACACTAGGCACCTTTCAGTTTTATTCTAGGCTTTTTGGGGTAGTGCTGGGTGTTTTTCGAAGTGAACTTATCATTCTAGCAACTCGCGGAATTAAACTTGTTAAAAAACAAAACAAAATCAAAATGGTGACACTACTAAAGTAGCACACTCCAGTGGTGGATACTGGGAGCCTATCAAAATCTCAGGAGGAACCTGCAATAGCTAAATAGACTACAGTGTTCTCAAAAGGAATTTGAAATACGTAACGTAACGAGTTTTAACGGGAGTTGGACGATGTTAGAAAAGACAAGCCACTTTAGAAGAAGTGGTGCTCTGCAAAGACACCACCTCTACAATCACGCAAGGATTACCGCAATCAAATTAAGCTTATCATATTTAAGATTCAAACAGAAGGAAGGCTTATAAAACAGTTATTATAGAAATTAAAATGGCAACAGAGGTACATAAAAATCCAAGTATGAAGTCCAGAAGTCTGTAAACTGCAGTGTGAAAGAACGAGTCACTGTAATTCGTTGGTTTAGATGTTTTGGGTATGGCCATAGTCAATCAAACAGCAGAGCAACCAACAGATGAACACAAAGCATGGATAGACATCGTGGAAAACAATCATATGAAAAAGACTTGCAAGGCGGTAGAATCAAAATATTTTCTCTGTCCTGAAGGAAATCCAACACCAAAAGCGAACCATCATAATGTAAGGATAAAAGGCTGTCACGCGGTTTGCAAAGCACTTAAGGCGGCTAAAAAGATTATAAAATGGCATTGAGAGTTTGTTATTAATGAAAGTTATTAATGAGGGAAGCAGCTCCTGTACCAAGAAATAAAATCACTGACTCAACAGTCTGCGCTACTATGGGATTGATTCGCAAAGCATGTGAGGCAGAAAAAGGTAGACAGATGAAATCGCTGAGCATAGATGATAGTGTCTTAGATATAGGGCCATAAAGATGAGACAGAGAGAGGAAATATAATGCCAAACTGGCTCCAAGCACATTGATGAGTACCAAAAATACAAAAAGTATAGTTGTCACCCTGTTTCCTACTTATCAAAAATACTTGCAGTGGAAGGTAGTGGTGTACCGCTTTTTACAGAAGAGGAACTTCTAAATGTCGTTTTGTTCATAAAAAGTGGAAAAGCCTTTGTCCTGAAGCTTTGCTGGAAATGTATAATAAGTCCTTGCAATAGGGAATATTTCACCCAAAATGGAATGCGTAAAGGGTGGTTCTGGTTAGCAATGGCAAAGAAAACCTAAGGAGACTTAAAACACTCGGAAAACTACTGTAGAGACGCCCATAATCTAAACGAAGTACTGCAATCAAGCAGATAAGAGATTTCTTGTCTAAACAGTATGGTTTCAGAAATGGCCGCTCTGCTATTGATGCTATTCATGATTTTGAAAACAAAAACCTCGTGGAGCTCAAATCGGGAACTATTTATCCAAGAAAATTATCTTGTTGGTAACCATTGTTTAAAATACGTTCAATTCGGCACGATTGCCATTTTTAGGGTCCCAACATTTTTACGATACGTTTGTATCGTAAAACTGACGGATGGTGTCACTTATTGATGCAGATGATCACCAAGTGATGAAAAAGGTGACTAAGTGGGTGGAAGACTATGGACTGCCTAGCAACTGAAAAAACTGATATTATGGTAATATCAAGAAAGAGCATCCCAAGCCGAGTGCCGATGCGAATTGGAACATAGGTCATCGGAACAAATAGCAATGTCACCAGGTATCTCGATATGGGGGATAAATATGAAACTATAACTTATAGTAGTCCCAAATACAACATGCACCTGATAAGGCGGCAAAAGCAAATACAGTCCTCAGCAAATTGGTGGGAGATATTGAAGGTCACAAACAAACTAAACGGATACTACGCATGTTGATCTCGCAGTCTATATAATGCTCTATGGATGCGAGATCTCGGCTGAAGCAGTGCGCTATTCAAAGAAGAGGAGCTCTCAGAGAGGCGCTTTCAAATCGAACCTGACGCACCTTTTGAGTCAGCATGGCTACTTTACAGACCACTTGCGCAGAATCGGGAAAATAACAAGCCCAAAGTGTAACTATGGAGAGCAGACAATGGCAATGCCATTGTCTGCTTAAACAGGTTATTCGAATTCCGTGAGTTGACACTACAAAGTCGAGATTTTGTAAGCAGCATAGGATAAATCATCTCGACCAGCATTATTGAAAGTTTGAATCTGAAGGCGCACCGAAAAGGTCGAAAAATCTGTCCAAGCCGTAATATCAAATTAAAAATTTGACTTAAATGCAGGCAACTAGCGAACTCAAGTAAAAGTAAAGAGATAGTTGAGTTACAAAGATGGCGCCGTTATGTGACGAATAAATTGGGCTTCTTCCCGATGCAATTAAATAAGCCGTGCCGGTAAGGTTTAACGTCTGAATGTAGGGTCTTAGTAAGAATGAGATCCACACATAAGAGAGGCTTATAAGCCGCTGATAGAGCCATTAAAAAGTATAATAAATTAAACTCGTTGCTCTCCAAGAAACGCGATTCCCAAAGTGGAGACCATGTGCCTTAAGGCTATACGTTGCTTTATAGTGAAGATGACCTTGGCAATATTGGTGTTAAATTTCTTCTTGGAGTGCAGATCAAAAAGGCATTGAGTTTGGATGTTTGATGGGAAGTTTACAATTTGTAAATGTATCTTTAAAAATTTAGCACTCTAAAACGGTCACAACTCTTATGAGTTCATTTGATCCAGGATGAATATGAATAACTCTTCCATTAGAAGCAATTTATTTTTCTATTGATTAAGGATCCTTTTGGACGGAGGTTTGTTTAGATTTCCATTTGGAACACTGCTGCAATAAAATCAGGTAATATATATACCGAAGGGTGATGTCCCTTTCAGGAGTTTTGGTTGTAGGCTGATAGATATACGGAGATAAGTCCGGCATAATCAAAGCCTGATTTTAAGAAGGAACGTTTTAGTTCGACTCGAGATCTTGGTTGCCCATTAATTGCTGCTGTGAAATTTGCTTAACACAGTTAATGCATTGTTCAACTATTTTTTTTGCCTTTATTTTGCCATTTGGAATTCAGTACTCTTGACGAGTGATGGTCAAAAAAAGAATTATACCGGCATATTTGTTTTGCAAATGGCTCTCGCGAGTAATTAACATTGTACGTTTTAATTTGCCATGCATTGACTGATGCTTGTGGTTTGTCTCATTCGAGATTGGGGGTAGCTCAATAGATCACACAAACGACTTGCTTCGGTGCGCTTAGTAAAATTTGTTTCTATTGGAGGCTTGATGTGAATGTGAAGCTGTCAGATTCAGGGTTTCGTTCAATTCCCAATACCTACAGTGGATCCATGATCCGGTTGATTTGGTCGTTCATAGATTAGCTTTCACTTTCTTAACATTTATGCGGAATTGTAGGCAGCATATTTGGTTAACTAGACTTCCAATTTTTTAAATTAAATCTCTGATTTTGTAAAATTTTGGAGACTTTTTTTTTGAGTTGCAATGTCATCAAGTCTATCTTCAAGTCATCAATGTAGATGTGTCGGTATATGTAGATCTTGATAACAGCTGCATGTGGTGATAATGAATTATTTTCATCGGCCATTTTTCTAAAGGTTCTGATTGTTAAACAGGAAGCAGATACTAGCCCGAAAGATACTAGTCTTCAAATGGAAATTGATGAATTGGTTAAAAGAGTTCGAACACCAGCCGATTATTTGACATTTCTGATGAATCACTTATTTATCGATATATTTTTATATGTTCTGCCCAGAGCATCTTTGTCTTATCATCCAATTTGTCCATGATAACAAGCCATATATCCCATTTTTGTATCACTTCCTCTTAATCATCCATTGGACGGTTTATGCAGATGATGATCTGCGTGTCGGTCAACGAATGGTTACTCCGTGAATGTAAGGCTTAGCTTGCTTAGAGCTCCTGTTTAATTGCTTTTAACAGATATTTTAACAGATTTGTCCATTTGCTTTTGTAGATACCACTTTCTTTTTTGGCAGCCCTGAGCAGTTCAGACATTTTGTAACCAGTTTAGGTTTGGTTAGATTAGATTAAGGTGGCCATCCTAAAGGACGTGGCATAGACACAATTGGTCCACAACAATTTTATTCTACTGGAACCAATTCGAGCTTTTAACGAAGCAGTTGATATCCCTAACACTCATCCAACTGAAGTCCGACAGGTCACATAGGAGGCTAGCTCCCAAAAAATGTAGCCTGTACCGAGCCAGGCTGGGGCAGATGTATTATAGTCTCCTCCTCCTCGTCCCTACAACTTCTACATTAATCATGTGAGTGAACATCTAGTCTAATCGCATGCTTGCTAATGAGACAATGCTCAGTAATGACACCCGTAATTATGATAATATTGCACCTTTGCATAGATATTAGATGGTTAGACCTGATTAAGCCACAATCACATTGTTTGTGCTTCTTCCTTAAGGAACCGCTGGCTATCGGTATTTCTGTATAAAAGTTACACGGTAAGATGTGAGCGAGTCCATCGGATTTCATATTGCCCGTTTTATTAAAATGCTCTTGCACCCATGTAAGTTGATGTTGAACTGTTTTGCCATCTCGTTAAGAAATGAGAGACAGTTCTGGGCTACTTTCAACGTGATAAAGCCTGATTGTAAAACTTTAATGGCAGCCTTACTGTCTGTAAAAATGTCGCTTCTAGGGCTTCTCTGGTTGCTATGAGCACTGTTTGAAAGACACTACAGTAAGCAGCGAGGTAAAAAGAGAGGGTAAAATTTAGTTCCTTGCAGAACACCTCACAATCGACCTTGCCATCAATTCTCGATCCATCCGTAAAGAAGTTAACTGTACCAGGATTCATAAATGCTTCACTCGCCCAATCCTCTCTGCAAGGAAAATGACAGTCAGAAATTTAACTTCGAGGTTTGATGACGGGATGGCATAGTCATTAGCTTTGGGGATTTCCTTATTCATTAGAATAGATGAGTGTCCCTTATTACTAAACGTCCAAAAAGAAATTAATTTAAGCCTAATAGCTGTACACGCAGCCATTTGTTTAGCTACAATATCAAGAGGGATTAGATGAAGGGAAATCTCTAGTACTTGAGTTGAAATAGTCCTGAGTACCACTAATAACAGGCAGGCAGTTCTTTGAATCTTCATCAACAGATTTTTGGTTTGTCACTGTATTTAGAGATGGCCACCAAACTGTAACTCCGTACAGTAGAATATGTCTAACTACAGAGGGGTTCAGCCAATGTACGATTTGAGGATTTAGTATTCATCTTTTCCCAATGGCATTCTTACAAGAGTATAGAGTTATCGTCACATTCTTTACCTTTTAAAAAATATAGATTTCCAGCTTAGTTTGTTGCCTACAATAAGACTCAAGAATTTTACTTTATCTGTGATATTCAAACCAACTTCGTTAAGAGAGGTTGGGTTGTAAAAAGGAAGTGTGTACTTCCTATAAAAAGAACCAATTCAGTTTTAAGTGGATTAACACTTAGACCACACTTATTGGTACATTTAGTAAGGATACCAAGAGCCTTTGCATAAGATCTCTTAGGATGCTAGGATATTTGCCGAAGGCGCCGATGCCAACATCATCTGCATAAGCGACCACCTTCAGGCCCGTCCCCTCTAGGTTTAATAACAGGTCATTTATGACCAAGCTCCAAAGAAGGGGGATATAATCACCCCCGTTGTGGTGTACCTACAAATTTCCAGACGGATGCCTCACCAAGATTAGCCAATATGACCCTGTTCCTGAGCATTTGATCAATCCAGGATCCGTGTGACCAAATCTCATCCAGCCCCACATCTGAAAGTGCCTGGCGTGGTCGCTTCTGGTTTGGCATGGTCGCATTAAAAGCTCCTTCTATATCACAGAAGGTCAATAAAGATAATTCTTTAAATTCGAGCGATTTTGCAATAGAGTTTAAAAAGGAATGTAGTGCAGTTTACAACGATTTCCTAATTTTACCGGCACGATTGAGCCTCTAATATAAGCTTCTATCTGTCTCTCTAGGTTTTTCAAGAAGTACGAGGATAAGTTATTGGGCCTAAGGCCTTTTGGGTTGCAATGAAAACATTTCCCCGCCTTAGGTATATAAATAACTTTTACTTCAGTTCATTTTTTTGAAATATGACATAGTTTTAGCGGGACCAGTAGTCCGACTGGTTTTAGGTAGAATAGTTGGAAATTGAGTTGTAATAACTTGGAATGACAGGACAGGTAGATAGACTCTTCTAAAGTAGCCTAGCTGCTTTAGAGGACTCTTGTATTTTGTCTCAGAATAATCTCCAAACATTGCTTTTTGCACTTTTTAATTCGTATTTATATGATTTAAGGACTTCCTTATAGGAGTCCCAGTCGTCGCCAGCCTTTGTTCTCTTTGCAATTTTGAAGAGCTCCTTGCATTCCATCCAAGTTACTTGGAGTTCCTCTGACCTCCATGGTGAACGAGGATTGCCCTTAGGCCTACAAATAGGACACGAGTCTGGAATAGCTTCATTGAAAGCATTGGATGCCCTGTCGTCCATGACATCCAATTTCTGTGTTGATTCAGGATATTTAGGATTCAATCCCGGTTAGGAATATGGAATTATTCAAAAAAAGAAAGTGGTTAATCAGAATTGTTTTGAAGGTATCCCAGTTGGTCTTTATTCCAATCTAAATTGACACTTTTCAATCTACTAATTTATTTGACATAAAGATTGAAACAAGGATGAAATATTTGCATGTCCGATGATTAAGTGATGAATAATGTGACCGTAATTTAGATATCCGATTCGAAGGGCCAATATGTTAATATTTGGATTACGGTACAAAGAACAAAAAGAGATTAGATTTTAGAATTTCAAGCCTCATAATATTAAACGCAGGATTAGAGCTAGATTGAATAATTAATATTGGTATAGTAGATTTATCTCCTTCATTTTAAGTAACCTACAGATAAATAAGATGTCCTACTGAATAAGCTGACCTTGAAATAGCTGTATAGTGCATATCTTTCAGTAATTCTTGGTTTTCCAGTTATTTTGGTATTTTCAAAAGATTTTGATAAAACCTCACGGTATATACATAACACATTCTCCCTTATCACAAACAACAATAAATTCTCCTTCACTCTACTTTATTTTCCCTCTTTTCAATTTTCATTTATATCCAATATAATTTATGCGAATTCACCCCCTATTTCTCTTCCGCTCTCCTTTTACTTTTTTGTTTCGTTTGTTTTTGTTGCTCATTTGAAAAATCACTCAAATACAATGAGTATACATTGTGGCGCCGTTACCAAAATACTTTAGTTAAAATCGGTTATTCATCCAGCAAGGATCACAAATAAAAAACAAATTAAAAATTTATAAAATCAAAGCTCGATTATTATTGTGATTCGGATATAAATAAATAAATTAAAAAAAAAAAAAAAAAAGTTCAAATAAAAAAGTTTTGATTCAGCTTTTTTTTTATAATACAGTGGGTGTGTGACGTGTGTGTGTATTTTGAATTTTTATATATATAAAAAAAAGAGTTAAGTGAATTTTTTGTGATTGTTTTGAAAATTATTTGTTGAATTTGTTCGTTATTAAATTATATGTTGGATACAAAATGTGTGGCAAGTGTGTGGTTATATACCAAACATACATACCTCCATACACACTTTTATTGGATTAATCTACCGATTTCATTTATGATATTTACGTGAATTAATATTTTATGTACCGAAAAGTTCACGTCCTTGCGTTTCGTAAACTATAAAACTTTATTACATAAACTTTAAAAAATGAACTTAAATAAATCATGATATGATCCTCATAAATCTTATTCGTATGTTTTATATTAATATTAAGGGACATGTAGCAAATATGTTGATAAACTAGTAAATAGTTCCCAGTCCAACGTCGCTCATCTAAAAATAGGCAGAATTGATATATATTAAGACATAACTTTTGAATGTACGCAAACGAAGGATTTTTAATAAATGTCAAAGCTATATGTACGGAAAAATAAATGTTTCTTATTTAACATGAAGCTGTTCAAGGTTATTTGCATATCCTTAATTTGAAATTGTGTCAATTCTGTTGTTTATTTACGATGCAATTTTTATTTGTTATAAGAAACGACTTCGAGTCAATTTATTATGTACTCCCAATCAATTATTTTGTTTGTCTGCAATCTAATATTTTATTATTATGAAGCTTGCGATGTAATTTATAAACGCAGCATCAGCAGAATATTTATCGAAATTAAACTTTTTTTTTAAATTAATTTATTTTAAATACAAATTTCTGGGTAACTGAGTAGTTAGGTCAATCGCTATAATTTTGATTTGTCTACACGTGGTTTAAAAAGTTTTATTGGACGTTTTATGAAAGGATCTTTAAACCGAACCACCAAGTGGTTATTTTTACTATAGTAGAGCATATTTTGACCATTGATCAAGTCGATACTTCCCTAATATTTACTACTTGACAGGTTTATACTGTCAATGAAAGTACCCTCTAACAATACGAGCATCGTTTATCATCTATATCGTTCACAAATGGCCTTGGTGGCCTATACATTTTTTATGACTGGTTTATGACATAAATACAGCACGGTTTTTGTGAAAAAGAGTGATGGTTTGATTTTAGATGGTAAATCAGTGGATATTTTTTCCGCACTTGTAAAATCTATATTTTTTTTAATCGAATTCAACTTTTAAGTTTTGTGGTTTTAAGTTTTGCTTAAAGCTATATGCCTATAAATACAAGATTTATATGCTTATTAGTTCTAAAATGAAAATCTTTCAAATGCAAAGTCGAATTTGTGAAATTAGGTTCTCTCTTTTATTTTGATGTTTCCAATATTTATTTTGATGAACTGGTCTAACTGAACTCAATCATATTCAACTAGGGCGTCAATTCATCCTAAATGGACCCAATTTTGAATACAATTGGCAGCGTTTTAATCGCTTTAATAAATCGTCGAAATCAATTCTGGGAATGAAAACTGTTGCAAAGTCGTTTTTTAGGGTTTAGGGTTCTCAGCAACATAATGATGGCACTTTTCTTGTGCAGCAACTCATTTGAGGTGGTATACCCGATGAAGTTTGCTCATTGAGAAATGCAACATGAAAATTGAGAGAGTCATTTCCCAATTCATTAACAATAGAATTGGCACTATAACAGATTTAAGAGTCACCATCAATCAAATAAATTATCTTTTAATTAATATACAATGTTGCCGCATTTGTTGGTGCGACAATGATTCGATTTGAAAGTTCTTACGTTAACTTTACTGCAAATCTCCAAAAATGAAATCTCAGGCAGTGGAACTAGAAATATAAAACCATTGTGGACTATCCTTCCATCCTTGAAAAATATTGACGAAATTCTCATTGTAGACAATGCTAGAATCACCTGAATCGTCGAGATAAAACAATCAAGTTCTTAAATTTGGAACGTAAATTACTTTGATGTCGCAAATAGCGCCAAACAGTCTCACATTGAGTTTTGCTAATATTTTATCTGCATCATTCTTCTACCAAAATGTCAAAGGTTTAATCATTAAGTGACATTGCATGAGCGTCTCCTTTTTGGTAGAGCACATGATGATCCATGTTGTTTAAGAATTTAGTTGATGTTATGAAGAGCTTTTTTGATTGCGACATTTTTTGGATCATTTTTCAAGTTGTCTAGTGATAAATCAGTAACGTGACTTTCCCATAATGTGAGAGTTCGAGAAGTATGAAAAAAACAACAAATTTACGCACTTATTTTCCGTAACTTTTTAGGCATTAGATAAATGTATTAAACAGTCATACCATTCGTCATCAGATTCAGTCACACCATTCGTCATCAGTCTCTTGTTGAAGCTGTACTTTTGAAAGAAAGATGAACGATTATGTTGTCTACTGTTCGCAATGATTCAAAACTTGTTGCACCACGTACATATGTAGAAGCAAAATTCTCAAATAAAAAAGCTCTTCATCTTGCTGATTTGGTAGATTAGCAGGAAGTTGAATGACACTATATGATTTACCATGAATCGGAGATTATTGAAAACGTCAAATTGTTTCAGGCGCACTCTCATAACGACATTCAGCCATTGACATTTAGAGTTGTGATGCCGTTGAACTAAGTTGGAAATTTAGCATCAATCATGCATGTTACGTTAGGAAATCTTTCTCTCTTAAACGTGGATAACTATCTTGTGATGGTATTTCGTCAATTCTTTGAACTATTGTTAATTTATGTCTTGCTGGAAGTGTCGCCTAAATGTGTGCATGAAATAAGCTTTAGGAATTCAATAGTACTATAAACATAAGCAAGTGACATTCCAAAAATACCAAGTTTTGTAAACTCATCAATGAGAGAATCCAGTTTGATTTTGAAAACTCGAGAAACCAAATTGGGTTTTTCGCTTACTAGTTCCCGCGACGTAAATTGATTTCATTTCATTTCGGGTTCGCAGTAAATGTGATGAATTATATGTAATATACTATCAGGCATGCTTCGTGGTAATTCTTCAAAATTCGATGGAAGAATAACAAACACACCAACTCCAATATTTGATTCTTGAGCAAAGTTAGAAAAGTGATGTGCTAGTGATCTGTTTTATATAATTTAAGTTGAGCTTCACTTGAAAATATGTTTGTGGTAGTTTTCCAACGCTAATAATATTATTAAATTTGTTACGAATATTAAATTATTTCATGCAAAAGCATAGAACATGCTAGACGTCTGAATAATTTGAAATTTTGCACACGTACTAAAATAATCATTGAAACGTATAATAAGTGACATTTAGGGGTATTAATTTACAAATTATAATATGTACATATATATACAGTGTGCTCTAAATTAAAATTAGCATTTCGGTTATAGTATATCGCTTCGTCTGAATTTTGTTCATCGGTTACATATTTGAATTTTATTGGTATTTTTTGTATTTTTTTTTGTTTTGTGATGAGTTTGACCATTGATCTTAGAATCGTATAAGCAACGACCTGGTAAATTAACGATTTTGGCGCCAATCAACGCAAATGGTAAAGCATTGTCGTTCGAACGAATGCGGTATCGGAATTGAGTATATTGCAGATTTTTTTTTTTCCTTTTCGGCAACGCGACATAAAATTACACTCTTCTTTAGAATAAAATTCATCATAAAATTTACAGATATATGATTTAGGGATCAACAACTATGTGCAACCACGTGAGTTTCCATAAAATTTATTGCTGCATTGCGAATAGCCTGATTTTGACGTTCTTCAGCTAATCGATGTGAAGATACATTTGCGACACAATGCACTTCTATTTGCTCGGCCACCAATATGACGTCGCTATGATGTGTTATGAGCAATACGATGAATCACTAATCCCTTGACTGATATTCTTTTAATATGCTGATGCTGTGATGTATTTTGAGCACCAATGTGGTCGGCTAATTGATTGGATGTCATTTAATTGATGCGTTGTTGATAAGCTCTATTTCATGAATTTTTGCACGCGATTTCTTACTTTGATTTGCTCGCCGTTTCAACTTTCTTTCACTAGCCAAGCAACGAAATTATTCGTCCCGGTCTCTATTGTTTGAGCAACAGTCTGTTTATTGGCAATACTGAGTGGAAGCACAAGGACAGCTGACTTGTCACCTCGATGATGTCCAGGACGTTAACCCTTACGACGATGAATTAGAAATTTATATTTGAACAGACTGTATTTACAATAAAAGGATTAAAATTTACCCTTCTCAAAAAGCTTTCTTTCAATAACTATGCGGGGTATTGTTATGCCAGCTTGAATAATAAAAAGCGAGCTTGCTGTGCATGTAGTTGTTGGTGCTCTTTGTTTAGAGATACGAGAATCATCGTTTTTCCCGTATAGCCATAAAAAATGCCTCTAAACGACATTGGGGGTTTTCAGGAGTGCCATTAATTTTAAAATATGTAAACGTGTGGTTTTGAAGAAGTTTGAGATTTTTATAAAATTGAATAAAGGCACAAATAGCTTTTTACTAAGCTTTTTAAGGTTGATTAATCAAATTGAAACTGGCCCTTCCCTGAAATTTGTCATTGAAAGTTTAAGCCCTTGTGTTTATAAGCTGAATCTATTATTTTTTTAGCAAAAGCTCTTTTATCTTGTTTGCTGTTAGTAATGAAATTTACTTACACATTCTTGTGATTTTTTGTGTAACAAGCTTCAGAAGTACTATAAATATGTTAAAAGTTACATTATTTAGTTTGTTCTAGCTTTAACCACAAGCTTAATATACTGAAATTACAATTTTTAGCTACTCAATTTTAACCGTTGCATTTAATGAAAAATTTATTATTAAAAGCTTCAAAATACAAAGGTTCAAAATTTGAAAGCTTAAATTTACCTTGACTAAAACATCTGAAACATCTAAATTAAACAAAAGCAATTTTAGTAGAGCTTTAGTGTAAAAAGCTTCACCAAAACGATGAATTTGGTAGTAAACAATTTTTTTGGATCAACTAACTAGTTCACAATATTGTCAAAAGCTTGAATCCTTAGTAAAATTGATTAAAATACAAGAAGCTTTGTAGAGATTTTAAAAGTTTATCGAGAAAATTTCAAATTTAAATTTACTGAGATTTGTAGTTTTAAGCTTAATAGCCTGAGTAGGTTTAGTTTTTTTCAGTTATGGTTAAAGCATCGCTTCTTTATCATGAATAAAGTTTAAAAGCTTTGAATCATTACATTATAAAAATTGTGTAAATCTTTTGAAATATTTGGGACATTTGTGTTCAGTGAGCTTATTTAAAGTACTCAATAACTTGAAAACTTAATTTTATATTTTCTCAAATAATTGCTTAATAAAACTTTTACCGAAAGCATATATATTTAACAATTTAAATATAGCATTTAAAAGTTGAAATTGGCATTTTAAGCTTAAAACTTTTTCTTTAATAAAATCGTAAAAAAGCTTTTAATTTAGCTTTTAAAATAAATCATTTTACAACAGTACACTTTACTGAGGTTTTCCATTTAAATGTTAAAACCTCGAGGTTAATAGTGGCTAAAGCTCCCTTTTTCCTTTTACGGTTAAGACTGTTTTAACATATGACCAACGGTCATATTTATTTGTCAATTTCAGCAATCCAATTTGAACATTTGCACTTTTTGATCAATTTATATTTAATATTTGCTAAAAGCTTTAAAATTATCATTTTAAAATCATTTTAATATTCCAAACTTAAAAGTTGTAATTTAATGTTGACTGAGATAATAGTTTAAAAACCAATGAGTTAATATAATTATACATTTCATTTATTTAATGAAAACCAATTTGGCAGAGCTTTATTCTCGAAAGCTTCACAATAACGTAGAATTTGTTTATGATAAAAATGTGGAAATTCTACAGTTTTGGTTATTTTTATTCTAATTAATTATAGTCAACATTATTGTGCAAAGCTTAAAGCTTTAGTAAAATTATTTAAAATATAGAAAACTTTCCAATGAAATTTAAAAAAAACTTTACTGAAATTTGCCATTTTATCTTTTGTGTTTATAAGCAGAAATTATACATATTTTTGCAAAAGCTCTCTTATCTTGTCCGCAGTTAGAAAATTGTGAGCTTTTGTCCAAAAAGCTTCACGAGTACGATATAACTGTTTTTTAAATGTATGAGAATTCTAGAAAATTTAAATCAAAAGTTTATCGAAAATTAGTTTTATTGAAATTTCACACTATACTGAGACTTTCCGGTTAATAAAAGGTAGCTTAAATGGTGTAGCCAACAAATCAACCAACAATTCTAATTTTTCAGCAATACTTTGTTTAAGAGAACTTTTTTAAAACACTCACAATTTTAAAGCTTTAATATTATTTTGACTGAAATAACTGTTTAAGAAATCAATTTTGCAGAGCTTTCGTCTAAAGAGAACGTATAGTTTGATAACTACGAATAAAATACGAAAAGCTTTTAAACGAGCTTTAAAAAACTTTCGAAAAAAAATTAATTTTTTTGTGTTTTTGAGCTTTAATTAAGTTTTAATTATCACAAACTTTTAAAGCTTTCAAAATTTAAGTTTTATTAAATATTTGTAGCTTTATTGTTGAAACTAAAATTATAAAACGAAAATAGTGTTATACCATAAAATCCAAATCTTAATCATAATATAAATAATTTTAAATGCTTCATTATGTTAAAGCTTTCAATAATTAAAATTATAATTAGTTTCTATAGAATTTATTCTTATATTTTCAATAAGCAAAAATTTCTAGGAAACAATGCCGAAAGGTATTAAAAGAATGCGTTGCTTATGTCATTTCTTTATTGTTTCAAAGTTATTAGAAGTGCTTTGTCCTATAGACATATATAAGAAGGTAATGAGTGGATTAAATAAAAAAAAGCTTTGGAATTTAATGAGTACCAAATAAAACATTTTTTGAAATATTTTAAAGTGTTAAATATGGGCGGTAATAAATTGTAATACACTTTATAAAATTTATCCTTTGTAAATTTGGGACCAAGCGGATCAATGTTATTTGATTGAATTAGATAAAACTGTTGGCTAATGAGCTGAAGTTCTCCTACTTTTACACAGTTTAATCGGTTTACGCTTTCCTATAATTTTGAAAGCACTGAACATTTATACCAACTTAAAGAGCTGGGATGTTTTCGGTAAAAAAATATATGAGCTTTTATGTAATTATGTTTGCTGTATTGTATTTTTAGTAAAAGCTCTGTTTGAAAAGCTTTTATTAATTTTCATTTGAGGAACTTTTTACAAGCTCTAACAATTTTGCTTTTAAAAGCTCCCTCTGAGGATATATAAATATTGCTCTATTCTACGGCAGTTATATGTAAAATAGCAGTCTTTTTATGATTTATTTTCGTCCACCAACCACATAAATCAGAGTCTAAGCCCAGCTCAAAAGATTCAATAATTAAAAGGATTTTTAAGAGGCGAAGCACGAGATTTATTGAAATATTTTCCGATTGCCGATGCCAATTATATCGAAGCACATAAGGAGTCTTTAATTGGCTTTTTGATGCCTTAAATTCAGTGAAAGATTACCCTCCAATAAAACCTATTCCACAAATCAGTTCGGTTGTAGCGTGTAAAGTATGTAAAAATGAAAACCGTCGTTTATTTAAGTCACCCGGATTTATAGAATGGGCATATGACAAGCGACTAGAGTAACCGAACAACGCTGTTTTAATTGCATGAGTAAAAGCTACACAGCGCATATCAATGTCGATCCATTGTCGATTCTTGTCTAGCTTTGCTCGATTCCGGCTCTTAAACCTCTTTTATTATAATAACCTCTTTTATAATGTCAAAAGTAATTTTGATATAGTTTCAACAATATTTTAAAATGGTTATAAGCTTAACTCTTCACGAATCAATTTTTAAACACATTTCTCGGCAAAGTGTGCAGTGGCAAAGTAATCAAAATGTTTTAATTCTTCTTCAAAATGGCTGCATCGATGTCTTCCGAGTACATATCACAAAGGTTTTGATGCTTTTAATTTTTCTAGACTTGTCTAAATCGTTTTGAAACTTAACCTCTAATATTTTTAATATAGAATTTATTGACTGTTCCTTTATCCAACTGGAGAAACATCCAAATCGAGATTGGGGTAGAGCTTAAACCATTTTACATTTATCTTTTACCAAGTTGTAACCAGATGAACTAAGTACGCTTAAATAAATAAAATCTTCCTCCAAAACTTAAATCAAAATTACACCAAGTCTAACTCGTAAAATAGACACCCTTGGCAAAACAATGAATAAACAAACTCAGCCAATTTATGTTTAAGGATCTATATTTGATAACAAGAACTGTGCATTGAGATCGTTGGATCTCCGAGCGATGGCCAGTTTTTACATCATGGTTCAATTTTTGATTTACTTTAAACCAATGAAAATATCAAGAGAATAATCACATGAAACACTATCTAAAGAGTTTTTAAATTTACACAGTTTTGCGCAAAGTATTACAAATCTCAAAAATGCTAAACTATACTGTACCATAAACAAACTAAATAATAAGACTCGTCACGTAGAACAAAAAAAAATACAACAGGGGAGAGTAACTATATACATAGTAAAATTTTATATAACATCGATTTTTTTCGTTCTACATTCGTCTTATTATTTAGTTAGTTTATGACTGTACGTAGTCGTGGAGAAAAATGTCTCTTTAATTCTACACAAAGCAGAGTTTGATATAAATATTGACTTTGATGGAAAAGTTACTTTAGAGTTAATTTGTCAACGTGTCTACGTGTTGTCCACGTGTTCATTTTTGATTAAAGATTTTTCTTCGGTTTTTGATACAGGTTTTTCATTTTCCGAAATCGCAATTTCATTAAAGGCATTTCTTACGTCGAAATAGCTTTCGTTCAATGCTAAAACGACATCATCTCTTGCTGGCTATCTTGTGTCACTAACCCTTTTTAATAATTTTTGGTGTGGTAGACGAGATTTAAGATAGAGCAACGATGTGTTGACAAGGAAAAACCTCGAAGAAAAAGGTCGACCTCTACATTTTTTTAGTATCCATCCTTAATGTTTCCATAGAATTTAAAACATATTGCGCAACATATTCTGATATAAGTGAAAGAATAGGAGTAACCAAAAAGAAACGCTCTATCATTTTACCGAAGTGAGAGACGTTAGTCAATATTATTATCAATATTATTGCAAACTTTCTCCGTATACCAAATTTTCTGAAGTTGTACCAAAATCTTCACGAAAAGCTGTGCGTAAACCTAACAGGACAGATGGAAGAGATCTACTCCATTGTGGATTTCCTACACACATAATTGATGTTTTGAGGCTGCGATACCATCTTTCAATTAACCCGTTGCTCGCTGGATTGTATGCTGTAATATGAGATCAATATGACGAAATTCTCTGGGTGTTGCTTTCTCTGCATTTTTGTGTAACACGTAAACTAATGATTTATGATCCGTATATAATGTGAATTCTCGGCCTTCCAGATAATGTTTAAAATGTTTAATGGAAGGGTACGCTGCCAATTGTTCGCGATCATAAGTGCTGTATCTTCTCATCCTTTAGACGTTGAAATATCATTTGAAGATGTTGTATGTGTTCTTCCATTGATTTTGATGCTTGTTGATAGATCATCAATATATAAAAAACAAAAATCCAAACCTCTACATATTGAGTCCATGAGTCTCTGAAATGACTGCGCAGCGTTACGTAGTCCGAACGCCATACGTGTAAACTCGAATAATCCGAATGGTGTCCGTATTGCAATTCGTATTTGGAAGTAAGCACGAACTAAATCGATTGAGGAAAAATATTTGCATCCATTAAGTTGGTGTGCGAAATCTGTTGGATATGGAATGCTATACATATCTGGTTTGGTTTGGAAATTCAGAGATCTATAGTCTCGCTGCACGGCCTCCATTCGCCATTCTTTTTCCGCACCATGTGTAGCGGGCTAGACCTGCGTTACGGTTGCTTGGACGATAAATTCCAAGTTCTATCATCTTACTAAATTCCGCTTTTACTGCGTCGGCTTTTTCTACGTATCAATTGGCGTGGTCGTGAACGGCTATTATGGTTTGCTAACTGTGTCTCCAAACTCTCGATACGTTTAATTAGTTCATCAACATGCGTTGTAGTGTTAGTATTATCACTCTCGAAACTGGATCGTATTGCACTGACATTTATTCTATTGTTATTTGTCGACTGTACTTCACAAATTTGATCAGCAATTTGACATTGGTTGTCAATGCTTTCTGTAGACCATGTAGCCAAGAATGGTTGTAATTTGTTTGGTAAGTTTTGTAACCAGATTGATCTTAACAATTTTGTGTTTTTACCGCTGCTAATGAAACACTTTTTAGAGTCAACCTGCGATAAAAGATTGACGGTTTGTCATCTCCGATCGTTAAATTTCTCGACAACAGTTACTTGAGTCGTGCTTCAGAAGACGTCTAATTCCTAGTAATTAGTGCATTTTTAACAGTAGTGAATTTTTCCCCTTCGTTAGGTGGGTTTGCTATTACATCTGCAACCGTTTCTAATACGACTTCATCTATTCTGGATACTACCACATGAAATCGATCTGCGTCTGATTTTTTTTTTATAAATGTGCAGAGCACTTAGGATATAGGTATGTATTTCCTTTATATGAAAGTTTAAGCAACAAACACACAGCACTCCTGCAAAAGGTAAAAGAAAGGATTAGGAGGGAAAAAGGTAAGAGAAGAATAAAAGGAATAAAGGTTTTCAGTCTTATAGTTGTTTACTTTTGATATTAAGTTTGAATCTCTGTAAATTGTATTCCAAGGGAAACGTCTCGTCGTTCAGTTTATTCCACATTCACGTACTCCTAACAAAAAATGAGTTTTTAAATTTATTGGTCTTCGCGAATTTAATTTCCAGATTGCGTCGGTGTACCAGGCATCTTAAATTATGCGCGGGCTTTGACACACCAGGCATAAATTCATAAAGTTCCGATGAACAATGACCATGAAAGTACTTGTAAAACACGCATAAGGCTCCCACATTACACCTATGGGAAAGAAAATCAAGATCAGATAATAATTTTACGTCTTCAATCATTCGAGATGCTCGGTTTTGGACCCAATCGGGTGCAGTTAAATGAGTTTTCGGTGCTCAAGTCCAAATATGAGAATTATACTCCAACCTGGGTCTTATGTAGGTCTTATATATTGTAAGTATTTCGGAAGGATTAAAGTAAAACTTACAACGTCGTGGAAATCCAAGACATTTGGCTGCACCAATCGCTGCTTTGTTTATTTGTTCAGCCCAAGATATTCTCTTTGATATAGTTAAACCGAGAATCTCAAATGTGTCAGACGTAGCCAAGCTGGATTCACCAGTCAGAAAAGACGGTGAATAACCATCAGTTCGGCCAGAAAAAACACAGGTTTGAAATTTATTGGGATTAAATTTAACTCTGTTCGCTTCACCTCATTTAAGAATGGAATTGAGATCTCGCGTAAGGTGGTCATTCATAGCCATTCATTCTGCGAGAACATCGTTTCGCGATGAAGAAGAAGGTAAACTGTAAGAAGTGAAAAGTGAGCTGTCATCAGCATAGGAGTATATTGGATTGAGAGTTGCTTATAGAAGATCATTGATGCAAATTAGGAAAAGGGTTGGAGAAAGGACGGATCCCTGAAGAACACCAGCATTTATAAGATGTTGATCTGAAGTCACACCATCCACCACCACTTGGATTTTGCAAGAAAGAAGAAAATTCTCAATCCATAAAATAAACGAACCGTGAAGGCCAACTGCCCTCAATTTATATAGTAAACCCTTGTGCCACACGCGATCAAATTGAGATATCGAGTGCAATGACTTGAGATTCACCAGATTTATGAATGCTTCTGTTCCATTGTTCAGTAACAACATTAATTAAATCACCTGCTGAACGCCCTCCGCGAAATCCATACTGACGATCAGAAATTAGATGATTAGCTTCCAAATATTTCATCAGCTGGAAGTTGATTATGGTCTCAGATGGAAGGGAAAATGCCAGAAGACATAGATCGGTGAAACAGACATGATAGTGGCTTAGACAAGGATTTACAGCAATATTTGAGGACAATTGGAGGAATACAATCCGGACCGGCTGACTTGTTGATGTTAATATTTGCAAGGACTTTAGCGACAACTCTAGATCTAAATATAATGCGGCGCATCGATGAACTGGCTATAGAGAGATAATCGGGGGTATTAAGTTAGAATCAGGTAAATTAGAGTTTGCTGCAAATTTTCGGGCGAAGAGATTGGATTTTTCTTGAGCTGTAGAAAAAATGTAGTCTCCATCTTTCAGAGGTGGTATTGATGATTTCCTACTGTTCAAGAAGTTTTCCTCTACTTTGCGGGCAAAGGACCAAAAGGTCCGATTGCTATTGCCCTGCTTTTCTCGAACTTTTTTTTGATATTTTTTTTTAGCTGGGGATACTGTTTGCGTAGTCAGGTTTCTAGCCGCCTTAAATATAGCTAAATTTTCATTTGACGGGTTCTTAACATATTTGCGGTGGGAGGCTTCTTTATTGGCGGTTGTTGTTCTACAGTCATGATTATGCCAAGGATTGCCTGATTTTTTTTATTTGGCTTAGAGAGACTGGAAGGAATGAACTGTTCTATTCCCGTGAGAATGACAGTCGGAACCAGAATGGCTGCATTGTCTATATTACCGAAGGCAAAACAAGAGTACCATTCGAAGTCTTGAAAGAACTTGTTCATTCATTCCCAGTCCGAATTTGTATAGTGCCATAATCGACGTTTAGGCGGAAGATTCATTTGGCACGACCATGACATTGGAAATTCCGCTGTAATAAGCCGATGGTCCGAGTTTCCCAAAGGAGAACTGACGGAGATACTGTATTTCTCCGCATGAGAAGTTAAAAACAGATCCAGTAAATGACCCGTATCGTTGACCCGATCCGGTATCCTCGTAGGCTGATCTACAAGCTGTGTGAGTTGGTTTAAAGCTGCAAACATTTCAGCCGCCTCACCAGCCGGTGTTACGACTTAGAATAAGTAAGCCACTTGTCATTGTGGACATTGAAATCACCTGCCACAGTAATTTCAGCATTTGGTGATTTCTGAACGATGCGCTCAATGGAGTCAGACAGAGTATCAAACCCAAAATGAGCAGAGCTGTTTGCGATATTTGGGCTTCGATAGAGACCACATAGGAAGAGGGGGTGTTTCGAGGCATGAATTTCGACCCAAATGAAGCTGAACTCATTATATGTTCTTTGGCCAAAAAACTGGGAATGGAAAAAGGTATATCGTTGCGGATATACAAGGCCAGTCTCCTATGGTGAATAAGCCGATGGATTAAGAAGTAAACCTTAATACCGATGGCCGAAGGATCATCGGAGTCCAAAATTTTGGTCTCGGTGAGAAGTACAACCGCTGATGTCATATGATTCAGTCTGAATTGTCCCTCTGCTATTTTGAACCATAGTTCTGCATTGTTACTAAAAAACTGTGATAATTTGATTTTTTCAGGTGTCATATTTTTTAGAGATACGCATATATATTTTTTACACACATATATGATTGTCGACATGCTACAATACCAAGCTATTTTTAGAACCATACGAAACGAGAAACCACTTATTTCGACCCTAAGAATTCCCCAATGGTTGTTTATTACCAATCAAGAAAATAAATTGCATGGATTCTGCGATTTAAGTGAAATTCAAAAAGACAAGTGAAATTCAAAAACCCCAATATATGAGTGGTGGCCATGATTTGAGAAAGTAGGACATCATATAGCAACATTGAATGACGAGAACAAATATAAACCATGGTCGCCATAAAACCTAAACATCAACTCAAATTATCGAAGAATTGATCAGTAACTATTCTATTTATTATAAACATCTTAAAAGTTAGGGCCATGCGTGATTGGCGAGAAGCAGAATTCTAAAGCTTGAGTCACACAGTAGCAACATTTCTGTTCGCTATTTGCAACGCGTTATTTTGCCATAAAGATCGGAGACCAGCAAATTAATAACTATAAAGATCTTAAAATATTTTTTTTAGAAATCTCAAGCTAAATGGCATTTTATTCCACCATACGCTTCCCATTTTGGTGGGAATATGGGTTAAAATTAACGAGAAGGCGAATAAAATTCATTGACACCTACACATTGCTAATTGCCCATCCATATAAATACGTCCATATATATAGTTGTATCACCTTTAATTCAAAGCAAAAAAGTACACTCATTTCTGTGCTCAGCTAATATTTTATAGTGATAGCCATATTGATTTCGTTTCATTGAAAAATATATCGTTTTAAACCATTTGTTATGCTTTTACATAAAAAAAAGTTGCGTATCAAAAACTTTCACAACAACCTTTCTCGCTTAATTAAAGTACATACACACAACCCTTCTCAAATTTCAATAAGCTAAAGTATTCTAAGATATAAAAAAACCTAAGAAAAATAGTGGGGGTAAAATCTCGATTTACATTCTTAAAATGTATAATTGTCTGTCTACCTTCGACTAACCAACGCCACACATTTTTCTGATTAGTGGTAAAATGTGGTACAAGGTATAAATTAGGCTTTTTTGGTTGACAAATGTGTTGTATCGTAAATTTATAGACTCCTACATTTTTAGGCTTTTATAACAGAATGGGTGAATTGAATCGATTTTTTTAGTATTTGTTGTTGTATTATTTGTTTGAGGTAATCAAACTCTTGATTTGTCTCTTTTACAAATTTTGGCTGACAGTAAAACAAAAAAAAAAAAAAATGGTATGCGGGCTAAATTGTTTACGTTTAATAGTTATACCAAGAATCATGCTCGTTGTAGCATGAACTTACAAATTACAATCAAAGTATGTAAAAGAAAATCTGTGCATGAGTTTTCCATTGTCACGTAAATCCAATTGTATGAAAATTACTGTGTTCGCTCAGTTCACATGTAAACGTTTATGTAATCGTAACAAGTGACGATTAAGTTTTTAGAATTATGTTGATGGCATTAAGGTCACGAACCGAAACGCAGACATTTTTTTTTTATTTCAAGACATATATAATTGGATTATAAATATTTGTACAATGATTACAGTGGAACAGATTTACATTGAACACCTTGATTTCTAATCATCACATCTGTTGTGTTTGATATCGGTAAATATATACTCGATGATCGTGACATCTATAAAAAGGGTTAATCATGGTAAATATAGCCCTTGCCTAGGCAAAACTCGCAATTTTCATTTTAATTTATACGGCTGTGCCTGTGACTCCGTTATTAACGAGTACATGTAAAATTTGATTGTTTTATGTAGTGTAACTTGACTCAACATTATGCTTTCAGAAAAACTTTTATTAACCAATTATTTTAGAAAATATAAATTAAATTTCAATTTGTTAAAATGGTTTTCAAATATTCGTTTCTTCTTAAACAGTTTATTGCTGAGTGCCTTAGAAAAATTCACTGAAAAAGACTATTACTGAAAAATTAAAATTGTTGGTCTTTATGCTAGCCATTTTAATTCAAATTCAATTGTTTTATTTAAAAATGGAAGTTTTGAAGCTTTTAATTTGCAAATATAAGTTGACCAAAAACCAAAAATTGACCAATGCTCAAGGTTTTAAGCTTTTAGTTAAAATCTTGTTTACGATTTATTAAAACTGTTCAAAACTACAAATATGTTTATGAAAATCTCTTTTCTAACTGCGGGAAGATGAGAGAGCTTTTACTAGACAAATTATAAATTCACTTTATAAACTCAAAAGCTTAAAACGCCAAATTCGGGAAGGTGTCAAAATTTCAATTTGATTAATTAACCTTTAAAGACCTAGCAAAAAGCTTGTTGCGATTTCATTCAATTGTATTTAAGCTTAAATTGTTTCATAATTATGTAGACAAATTAATTAATATTCAAAAAACCAAATATATATTGTATAGAATTCCCACAAACTTTTACAGAAAAAATTCTATGTATTATTGAGGTTTTTCAAACAAAATTCTGCGAAGTTGATTTTGTTAATTGAACTCAATATATACTTTTAATAAAACTTTTATTCTTAAGCAATTATATGAAGAAATTTAAAATTAACCTTCCAAATTGGTTAAAGCGCTAATAAGCTTTATTAAAAATTTTCTATATATTAACTTTAAAAGGCAACCAAGAACAAAGGTTTAAATTTTAGATGATTTTAACCAGGGTTGGGCGTTTTACATGTAAAAAACGTTTTCTCCATTTTACATGTAAATAACGTAAATTACAAAAAAAAATGTGTATTTTACAAAAATATGTAAATTATATTCAAAAAACTAGAATCCGTCCAGAAATAATTTAAAATATTGAATAAATGATACAAACATTTGTTTATAAGAATAACTTGCATTAGAAAATCCAATTAAACATTTTATTTAAATGGTTAATCATAATTATTTTCAACTTTCAGTTATCTACATTGAGACTATAAAAATCACCTATCCTTCTACAATGCCATCTGTTTACGTCTTAAACTAGTTCTTATATTCGATAAAATAAACAACTAGTGACATAGTGTCATCTAGCTACATTTGAATAAACTAAAATAAAATATTTTTAAGAGTGCATATTTCTTTCGATATGTAGCGGAAAACTAATTGCAATTTGACGTTTAATCATAAATAAAATATTCTCTGCAGTGAAATGAATGAAGTGAATCTATACTCGTTTGACTGGGTTGTAAATTTAAATCTTTATTAATTTCAAACAGGACAAAATCAACCAAATTATCACTACCCGTCTCACCCTCATCAAATAAATGTATGCCTGAAATTACTAGCCCTATTCTATCCATTCGATAAAATGCCTATGCATTATGCCCTTGATTTCCAGTGTAGTAAAGTGGTAGCGAATATGATTATCGAATTTAAGCGTGGAACTGTAGTGAATTTTATTAATTCAATTTAATTTTTCTTACTCTAATTACAATTAATAATTTTTCATAACCTAAGTTTGCAGCAATACCATTATACTAACCTTACCATAGAATTAATACTAGATAAATTGATTAATACATTGATAATTAAATTTGGGAAAAGTATTCTTTTTGAAACCCAGCAGATACCATTCAAGGAATTCCATATGCTAACTCCTCTCACGAAAAACGAAGCGTTCATCAAATTACATTTATTGATAGCAGGTGTCAAGATTTCATTGTCAAAATATTTCTTATCATAGGAAAGTTGCACTTCATTTTACATTTATACATATGTACAAATATGACAATAAATAAACACAAATAAACTACACTGTAGTATATAGTCAATTTTTCTTTAATTAAGAGATTTGGTAACAGATGGCGATAATTGTAATGAAAAAGTTGATTTATATTTTACAGTATGTATAAAATAATCGTTTACATTTTACATACATTTTACATGTAAAAAACCCAGTAAATTACATTGAGTAATTTACACGCCCAACTGTGATTTTAACCATAAACGACTTGCTATACTGGTTTATCCGTTACACTTATATTACAAACTGGAAAATGTCGACCAAAACAAAATAGCAGTCAAACAAAATCGACCTGTAACATTTTCAATAAAAGCTTAATTTTTAAGCGTAATTTAAGTAAAAATAAAACAATTACATTCAAATTACTGAGTGCTTGAAAAAGCTCACTAACATAAATGTTTGTAAA
This sequence comes from Tipula confusa, assembly GCA_963556175.1. Classification (NCBI taxonomy): domain Eukaryota; kingdom Metazoa; phylum Arthropoda; class Insecta; order Diptera; family Tipulidae; genus Tipula; species Tipula confusa. Next base: position 116,325,831 of record OY744475.1, read on the forward strand.
AGCTAAAACAAGAAAGTAACAAGACAGTTACAAAAAAGTAACAAGAAAGTAACAAGAAACTATTAAGAAAGTAACAAGAAACTAATAAGAAAGTAACAAGAAAATAATAAGAAAGTAACAAGAAAGTAGTAAAAAAGTAACAAGAAAGTAACAAGAAAGTAACAAGAATGTAACAAGAAAGTAACGGTAAAGTTTCAAGAAAGTAACGAGATAGTAACAAGAAAGTAACAAAAAAGTGACAAAAAGTTAGTCTAGCACACGTCTTATCGATAATTTAAAAAAATTGGGTTCTTAAGCAACATTTATGTTGATTGAAACCCACCAAACAATGAGATAGTGATAAGGAGAGGTAGTTCATAATTTAAATTTAAGTTTCCAGGTCCCACTGATAACGCTGTATAACTGTTTTTGAATTTCTTTATATTGTTAACAACTGATTAAATCAACCTAAATATAGACCATATACCAATTTATTTAGAAGCCATGAAAAAAATTTACAACTTGGCAAATCCATTTATTTTTACAAAAAATCGATTTCCGTTTATAATACGTTTTGCTGAAATGTGACTTTTTCGGAAGATTAGGGTTAAAAGCTTTTGGCAAAACAGGAACTTTATTTTTGCGAATAAGTTGATTAATTCAATTGCGATATTTTGTGTAGTAAGCGATAGCATAGCATTAAAATATCTAATCACTATTCTGACGTCGTGCTCCGATATGGATCCATATCAGATCATCCATATTGTTAAATATATAGCTTACACTATCGACTACTTTGAAAACAAAATCAGTTTTTTTACCTGTGGCACTAGAACAAATCTAACACCAGGATTGCCGAGGTCCTTGCCACTGCAAAGCCACGTTTAACCATGGAGTACATGGTCGCCACTTTTTGACCATCGAGCTTCAAGGAGAGCAACGAGTTAAAAACGATACTCTTTCATGGCTAGATATAGTGCCACCAAACACCGTTAGTTTGTTGAGCACAACTCATCACCAATGTCATTTTTAACAAATGCGGGTATCCCTAGCTACATGTGCCAGCAAATCTAAAAAAGAGGATGAGTCTAGTCTCTCCCCTTCTATCAATTGAAAATGACATTATTTGCTCTCAAAATTTTTTAATACTATTAATTGTTTGCAGACTTGTATGGATACGACCTTAAAAGCGTTCAGGCATAATTTAACGGAAGTTGCATCACCACACTGTTCTCTCGGCCAAGTATATCAAACCCTGGCTCCATACCTGCAGTTCTTGTTGCACTACTCAGGTATTCTATCGCAACCGCAACTCATTGGGTATACTTTTGGTAAATTTTTCTTCATAATGATAGGATGAGCCGACATCAAAAAGCGACGACGCTTGAAGGCGACAAGCCAGTTATCTTTAGGTTAACTTTCCGACAAATCTTGCTAAAAACTCTTTAATCCCAAAAGTATCGAAAGGCTATGCTGTAGCATCCTCTATGAATGTTAAACATCGAAATCAAGCCACCAACTACCACTTCACTCCGAGAAAGCATACCTCTCTGAGGTAGTCAAGACGGTTGTTGGTAGAGACAACAAAGTTGCTTGTGCGCCCTCGTTGCTGATTACTCTACTCCAATGTTATTTAGTTATAACTCGTTTGCAGATTGGTTAGGTTTTCTTGTTAGATGGTTTCTCAGCCAAAGAAAGTTGCTATTGGTAAACGAAAGTTGTCTCCAAAAAATTCACTGGTTAGCTTTATTGTTTGTCCGTAGGCTAGATCAGCTGGGGGACATTTGAAATCATTCTTTACTGTAGCTCGGATATCCAGTTATTGTATGGGTAGCTCGGAGCTTCAATGCACAATTTTACATCGAGTTTTTAAGGATGTTTTGAAATGGCGGTGAAAACACTCAACTATGTCGTTTATTTAGGGGTGGTAAGAGGTTGTTCAAATTCACTTGAAACCTAAAATCGCTAAGTCAGCTAACTTAAAACATTCTAACTTTCATGTGGGATTTAATTGCTTTAAGGTACCAGAAAGTATGTCCAGAAATTCCTGTTCAGCTTCTTGCGATTTAGCGATTTGCTTCATATAGACATATAGACATATTATCGAAAGTGTATTATTGCTTGGTAATCGATTGTAGCTCTCTATCGAATGCGGAGTATTTTTTATCAGCATCTGAAAATTTCTTTGAAGAAAAAAATATCCAAGCGGCTTCCTAGCCCCATTATTCAATTTTTGCACACGTCACCTACTACAGTGCTCGAGGGGTCGGTTATGATACTAAGCTTAGTGTTATGTTTTGGATGTGCCAATAGCGTAATGTGTCCTAAAGTGGTTTTTAGCTATTCGAATGCCGGGTGACATTGTTGGCCAGAAAAAGTTCTTCACCGTTTGGGGCTTCTTTAGTAAAGTTGCCAAATGGATATGGAAAGGTGCTTAAGTTTTAGCAAATATACTGCTCTATGACTCCTGAACTAAGATTCAAAAATTGGTTAGTTTTACAAATGACGTCTATTTCACAAGGATGTAACAATATCACATACCGCAGAGACGACAATACAAAGTAATTTATATTTCCTGGTTGTACCCTTTAAATTTTGAGGCAATTAATTAATAAAACGGTCAGTTAGAAAAGGCGCGAAAATAAACAACTAACCGATAATAAAGTTTCTTAAAGTCGTACAAAAATGTCCAAGAAAATTTTTATTTTCTAACATTTCATTCGTAATTAAAGAGAAAATTCACAAAACTTTACCAAGCGTACAAAAAGAGACATTAAAAAGCTACATATAATGTAACGAAACATAAAAAGAGTAGCACTCCCCCCTTTATATATATATATATATATATATATATATATATATATATATATATATATATATATATACAATTAAATCAGATCAAAATAAAAATTCTAGCATTAAATTTTAATTATAAAAAGTTAGAATTTTTTAAATTACAATGTAATAAAACAAAACAAAAAATCTTTATCGAATTCTTATCATAACATCACTCAATTTCGTTCGAAATGCTTCCGAATTTTATCATAGATTTGACGCCTAGACACATCATTCATAAAAAAGCATTGTACCGCGAAATAAAAGATAAGGATACATTTTTTAAAAATAACAATGATAACGCCCTCGAATTAAACTCAAACCACAAACCAAACGTATTCGCAGCAACCCATCGAATAAAATTGCCAAATGTTCATTTACATTATACGTACGTTTCGAAGAAATTTGATCTGGATCTAGACTAATACAATTTATTACCTTTATATATTATATCTTGTGTCGGTTAAATTAAATGAAATATTTACCGTGCTATACGACTTAAAGTATTTACGTTTAAGATAACGTATCTAAATTAAGATGAATAGTGATTTTTTTTTTACGACTCAAAATTATTTGTTTTCGGTTAAAGGAGAATACATAAATACGACAGTGACATTTTGATGTTGTTAGGACGTATTACGTCTTATAATGTTTATCCTACACAAACTGACATACTTTGTCAATTATAATATTGTGTGAGTCAAGTTGGAAACTTTTAGTTCATTTTTAAAGCTTTGAAATTTATTATTTACAGAGTGTTTGACAAACGTGCTTTTATAAGCTTTCAATAATTTTTCTACATATTTTATAGGTGTTTTGAGCTTTTACTCCATTTATCAGTTGAAAGCTTTTTTTCGACCGACGGCTTCCATCTTTAGATCTCTATTATCATTTCTAATAAACCAAGGTGCATTGACAATGCATCGTAGTACTTTGTTCTGGAATGTTTGTATAATCCTAACGTTAGTTTTCTTTGTGCACCCCCAGAGCTGGATGTCATATAGGTCTACACAGGCTTAAGTATTTGCCTGTATAAAAGCAGCTTGTTGTGAATTGCAAGCTCACTATTTCTTCCAATAAGCCAATACATTTTTCGGAACTTCATATCCAGTTCTTGCCTTTTTTTCTTGACATGCTCTTTCCATTTTAACTTGACGTCGAGCGTCCTACCCAGAAATTTTGCCGTGTTTGCGTGAGGTATTTCCTGCCTATTTATGAAAATGATTTTAGCCCATTTAATTTTATTCTCCATTTTTTTGCCCAGTGGACAATCTCATTTACAATATGCTGTAATTTGCTGGTTGTCTTTTCGATTGTACTTCCCGCCAAAAATGCTGAATCATCCGCAAAGGTTGCAATATCTGTTTCTCCAGTAAAAGGTATGTCATTCGTATAAAGCAAATACAACAATGGTCCCAGCACGCTCCCTTGTTGTACGCCTGCTTCAATTATCTTAAGTGCTGAGAACTCTACTTCACATTTCACTCTGAAATATCTCCCTTCATTGTATGATTTTAATATCTCATAGAACTGCTTAGTGAGGTCGTGAGGATCACGTTAGTGACTCTGTGTACCTGCTCTATGGTGGAGTGTTTCTCTCTGAAACCAAATTGGTGAGATGGTAACCAGTTCCTTTCTTCAATCAGAGGTTTCATCCTTTTGAGGAGTAATTTTTCAAACAGCTTGGAATGATGGTAATACAGATATAGGCCTACAAAACCTTTTCTGATTAGGTGGCTTATTAGGCTTAGGTATCATAATAACTTCTGCTATGTTCCACTGCTGAGGAACATATTTCATTCTAAATGCTGCGTTGATTATGTGTAGCAACTTTTTAAGACATTTTTCTGGCAACTTTTTAATAATTTTTCCTGTAATAAGATCTCCAGATGTTCAGCAAAAAAATCAGCTTTATCTTTGGGGCTTTTGGCCCAAGTACCATCTGCTTTTTTGATTGGTGGCATCTGCACTTTTGGTTTTTTTAGTCTTTTTGTTGCTTTCCATAAAGAATACTCACTTTCTTTGAAAATAGTTTTGCTCTCTGGTACTCGATTTATATGCCAGATTTTGCGAGATTTCCGCTTTTCTCTGACCAAGTTTCTTATTTCCTTTGGCAGGAGGAGTGCTTTTCCATGCTGCGATCTGATTATTGTTTATAAGCAGCTCTACTTCTTTTTCAAGTTGTGTTTGGTTTTTGATTGGGACTTGAAGATCAATACTTACCTCAATTAACAGTTATCTTCATTATTTATATGGATATAATTTTCTGAAATACCTTTAGCTATGAAGAAGTCAATCACGTCTGGTATTTTGTTTATGTCCGTTGGCCAATAAGTAGGTATACCACTTGAATGAAACCCACAGTTTATTTGATAACCAGCTTCCAAAAGTTCTCTACCTTTAGGTGATATTAGTCTTGAACCCCAATGCGTATGTTTGGCATTCAAGTCTCCTCCTATGATGAAATTTGAGCCCAACATTAAGGGGTAGTCATCCTTTTCAAGTTGATAGGAGGGACTTTCATATATTTATATTCCTCTAAATATACTTCCATGCATGACAGAAACGACCCGGTTTCAGCCATCTTATGATTACTACAACACAATCCGATTCTACTGAAATTTGTAGAGTAGGGAATTTAAGGTAATGTCATTAATTATATAATGGGTCCGGTTTCCTGTTAGCCAACATTTAAACCACTGCCAGAGCAAGACAATCACAACCTTAATGAACTGATATGCTTCTTGTCATCCTTTATCAGTAACTACCGTGTGCCACCTTTCAACTGTAATCTGCATAAAGGTTCCCTTATTTTATTTTGGTTGATTTTGCATTATGCGCACTACTCAGATAACTCAAAAGGTTTTAGTCTTTTGAGTCTTCTTATAATACCCTCTTGATGAAGTAGTCTTACAGCTTCAATATTAGGGTGATGATGGAGCCTCTCCTGGTGTTTTTGAGCACATTTCTTTATTTTAACTTGCGACTGTATCTATTCCGAGATCTCTATGAAGGTCACTATTACGAGTGTACCAAGGAGCGTTTACAATCCCTCTAAGAACTTTATTTTGGAATCGTTGAACTATCTGTTGATTGCTGGTTTTGGTGCATCCTCATAGTTGGTTACCATAAGTCCAGACCGGCTTGAGCACTTATTTATAAAGCATAAGTTTATTATGAATGGATAACTGAGAGTTTCTTCCAATTAACCAGTACATTTTTCTATATTTTAACTGAAGCTCTTCTGCTTTCTTTTTCACATGTACTTTCCACTTTGCATCAAGGTTCATACCAAGGTATTTTGCTTGATTTGCATGTGGTACAGGGATATTATTGAGAGTCACAGGTAGTGGTTCTATTGACCTATTAGTGAAGTTAATGTGAGTAGACTTTGATTCATTCACTTTAATTCTCCACTTAGTTAGCCAATCTTGTATATTATTTATGGCTATTTGTAGTTTGAATGTGACTTCACCGATTGTGTCATCAACAGCTAGAATTGCAGTGTCATCGGCAAACGTGGTGGTAGTTGTATTGCTCGTTTGTGGTAAGTCGCTTGTAAACAGTACGAAAAGGAGTGGCCCTAAGACACTCCCCTGCGGGACTCCTGCTTTAGCTTCTCTTATGATGGAGTAAGTTCCTTCCTGTTTAACTATAAAGTATCTTCTTTTCAGGTATGACTTTAACAGCTCGCAATACTCAAATGGCAGAGTTTTCTCCAATTTAAATATTAAACCATTCAGCCAGACTTTGTCAAATGCCTGTGCTATATCCAGAAATATGGCTGAACAAATCTTTTTTTCCTCTAAGGATTTTTCTATTAAATCTGTTATTCTATGGACTTGATCGATTGTGGAGTGTTTCTCTCTAAATTTAAACTGATAGGACGGAACTGCTCCTGATTTTACAATTTTTGGTTTAATTCGTTTTAATAATAGTCTTTCAAACAGTTTTGACATAATGGGAAGAAGTGATATTGGCCTGTACGAGGTTAATTCACTTGGTGGCTTACCTGGTTTAGGTATCATTATCACTTCTGCAAATTTCAAACATAGAGGGACATAACGTAGTCTGAAGGAAGCATTAATCATGTCCGATATTTTTTTAATAGCTTTATTAGGTAGTTGTTTAAGAATCTCTCCAGTTATCAAGTCATATCCTGGTGAATTTTTAAGTACTACATGATTCTTTATTTCTTGCTTCACTTCTTTAGCATTGAAATTGTTAATGGGATTTCCTGTCGCAAGATGGTTGTATGGTTTTCAATCAGTATATCCTGTTGATTAAGTGTTGTTAAATTGGGGTGAAAGGTACTCTCGAGATGATCAGCGAAACATTCTGCTTTTTCTTCTTTGGTTTTAGCCAGGCGACCATTATTTGTTCTTATTGAAGGTATGTGCATAACTGGCCTTTTCAGATATTTGGTTGCTTTCCACAATGAATAATGACTATCTTTTCATAGGTGAGAGATTGTAGGTATGAATTTATTGATTTATTTTTAAATTCCCGTATTTCTGTGCGTAATCGTTGTGTTAAATTATTTAATCTATTTTTGGCAACTGGGTCTCGTGAACATTGCCATTCCCTTCGGGTACTTCTTTTCTCTAAAACTAGTGATTTAATTTCCATTGGGTAGCATTTGCCAGCTATTTTTTTGTTTGTTGTATTAGTGCTTTGCCACGCTGCTTGCTGTATATCTTTGACGAACTTCTCCACCTCTTGTTATAATGTTTCTTCTGATGAAAGTTGTGTGTTTAAAATGATTTTATTGTTTAGTTCATTCCTAAAATATTTCCAGTCAGTATATTTATTTGTTAATATTGGCTGCTTGTCATTTGTAATTATTGTATCACTTATTATCATTAAAATAGAGGAATGGTCAGATGTGGAGTCAAATCCTTCCTGCACTTGTATATAATCAACCGGGATTTTTCTTGTTATAAAAATGTCAATTAGATTAGGTGTTTTATTTTGATCGCTGGGCCAATAGGTTGGTTTCCCAGTATAATGCCAGTTGCAGTTGTATTTAATTATTGCTTGATGTAGCTCTTTCCCTTTAGGTGTTGTTAGTCTTGATCCCCAGTCTGTATGTTTAGCGTTGAAGTCACCCCCGATTATGAATTGTTCACCTAGCTGCTTGAAAAAGTGTGTAGAAGCATTTTCTTTGATGCTGTATCTAGGTAGGCAATATATTGCAGCTACCACTACTTTGTGGTTGCGGGTATTAATGCTAACACTAATTGCTTGTATTTCATCACTTTCAAGTTTTAGTTGTAGATCGTATTTTATATCCTTTTTAAAATCACAACACTGCCCCCTCGTGCATTATTATTAAGTTGTACTGCTGAGTAAACTTCGTAGCCACGGAGTTTTATATGACTCTGAGTAGTAAGGTGTGTTTCAGATAATAAGCATATATATATATTTTCTAAATCAAGAACTATTTGTATTTCATTTAGATTAGTTCTTGATAGTTTGCTTAATGTTTTCTGTGTCCTTGACTTTCCCTGGTTTTGTTGCAGCTCCCTTATAACAATGCAACCTCTGTAGTTGGCTGGATGTGCCTCCCCACAGTTGACACATTTTGGTGGGGTGTCTTTTTGTTTCATACATTCAGCCGTACGGTGTTTTCCTATACACTTCACGCATCTAGGCTCTTTATTACAAAAGTTTTGCGTCTGTCCGTAGACTTGGCATTTTTTGCATTTGGGAATCAATTTAGATTTTTTAACTGCTTCTATTTGAGCTTTCATATGGAGTATTTCGCTGATTGCATAAATATTTATAATGTCTTCTGTTCTTTCAAAAGATAGCATATATAATGGAAGCGGTGTTTTGTCACCTCTTTTTAGCAACTGTGTAACTTCTTTTATTTTATACCGTTTCTCCAAAAGATAGTCTTTTATCGCTTCTAGTATGCATGAAGCGTGTAGTTTCTTAACAATGACTTTGGTTTGTCTTGTCAGCGTTTGTTTTGATATCACAACTATTAAGAGCAGTAGCTTGGCATTCTATCCGATTGTTGTTCATGATATTTCTAATACTATGATAATTATCGCAATTGGATATTATAACTGGAGGTGGCCGTGGCACGTTTTTTTCCAGTTGTATATTCTTCCTTCCGGTTGAGAGTTTTTTACTTAATCGTTCCTGTTCCGCTGAAACCTGAGCATTTCCCTCCTGTGGTACATTCCTACTTCCGGTTGGAAGCTGCTCAATTGATTGTTTCAGTTCGGATGAAACTTGTGGTGATTTACTCATCTTGCGTTTCTTATTTTTTTTGTTACGGTTCAGAATCCATCCCGTTTCTCTGTTCAGCTCTTCTTCGTCTGTTTCATATATAACCTTTAAATGATCATTGGTATCGTGTTTTTCCTGCAGCTTAAAGGTTTCTTTCTCAGATATTATTGCATTTAGAGCAACTTTTATCTCCTTGTTTTTTCGCTTTAAGCTTTCGAGGTCTTTGTTTAGATTTAATGTTAACTTTTCTATTTCGTAAATCTTATTGCGCAGTTCTGCGTTATCCCTTTCCAAGGTGTTCGCTAATGGTGGTGGTAATCTACCCACTCTGGGTTTTTGTCCAAATGGGTTGAGTTGCCTAAGAAGGCTGTTAAACAATGATTGGCTCACCCTAGAATCCGTTGAGCCAGCCTCGTTAGAGGGTGGATTTGCCAGCTGCTTAGCTGGTTTACCACCTCGGGTACAATTCTCTGAATTAGTTGTACTCATTGTTTATTTTACTGGTCATGGAGCATCTACTACCTTGTCTGGTTTGAGAACTTCATTTACTAAGTTCTCGATAGTCGGTTATACCGCCGTGTCTCGGTCGCCAGAGCCTCTTTAGTTGCCTAGCAGGGTGCACCACGTGCAGGTGAGGATGACATTTGAGCTGTTTGTAGACCACTTAGCTTAAGCCCCCTTTCCCACCCCAATCATGTAAAAAATCGAGAACGAATTCATCAAAGTGTCCGAAAAACCAAATGTTTGACCGATACAAATAAACGTGGAAATCTGTGCTCAGGCTTACTACACTCTTAATTGAACAAAAAAGCCTGATGTAATCGTAGTTATTTTTTTCATTTTACATTCTGCATAAATATACCGATTGTTGCACTCAATTTATTGAGCGGAGAAATTTTATTTTTTATTTATTTCGTCTACAAGGTCGTCTATAATGTTGTCTTTATTTGTCTATAATTACATTTGTCTTATAATAGGTATACCCTGGAGCTTCAACCTAGATCAAATCCAGGTTAGCTATTCACTAAATACAGAGTCAACCCATCTAGCAGTTGTCTCGACTCGACGTAACTAATTTATGGCGTCGAGTTATTTACATCTAGAACAATGAACTGTCGAGTCGAAATACAACAACAAAAACATGTTTATCTGAAGAAAATCTAACAATTAGTGCCTCACAATCTGATGTGATCGAACACAAGTTGAATTAAAATTATGTACTTAATATTAACCTGTCAGCTCAACCACTACTGTTATGAAGTTTGTCTTCATTCTTCTGTACCGTTTACCTCGTGTATTTACCCTAAGTTATGCTGAGTTTACATTGTGTCGTTTTATAATAATTCATCTTATATACTACATTTCCCTTTTACTACTTTTTTTTTATAGTAAATCAATTTTTTCTTAATTTACATCCTACTTGGAATACAAACAATACTTAACAATCTAATTTTACTTATTATTTTCAATATCTTACAAAATCCTCTAAATCTAACAGGCATCCTGACCTGGTTGCAACATTCGTATTGGTATTAGGCAAAGTTGCCAATGTACTATCCCTACCCACCTCTGATAAATTCAGACGTTGACCACAATTTCTTATCGACTCATTATCTTTGCTTGTATCATTAAATTCTCTTTTGAATTGAGGGTAGCTATAAGACTTTCTCAAATGAAAGGAGTTGCTCCTTAATAGGGTTCCGTACTCATTTTTTATAATAAGTGATCGAGGATTTTTGTGCTTTTTCAAAATAAGCGCTGGTTTCCATACGTTATTTTTCCTATATACGCCAGTTTGTCCATCGGCAAAATCCGGTCTTTTCTTTGTCTGTCTATCGTAATAGTTTTTTGACTTCTCCTAATTCGCTTTAAATTGTGCTTTTACATTTTTTGCTATTAATTCAACTTTGGGTTTAAATAGACTCTCCTTTATCGGAGTTTTTGTTCTAGTTCGACGACTGAACATTAACTGACTTGGTGACGCACCTAAATTGGCGACTGGATGATTCCTGTACTCCAACAGCGCATATTGGATATCCTTCTTGTCTTCTATTGCTTTCTTTATCAAGTTCTTAACTATATTGACTGCTTTTTCGATGTTGGGCTCGATGTTTTTATTAAAAATTCCCAGTTTTTGCTGAAATCTTCCATTACATGCGACGCAAATGGCATGTTATCACACACCATAATTTTGGGTATCCCATGAGTTGCAAACACCTTTTTCAGGTTGATAATAACTTCTGAGGCTTGTTTATTTTGCAATGGTAGTGCCTCAATCCATTTTGAATAATAGTCACTTACAACTAAATAGTCATTACCTCCAACTTGCATAATGTTGCACCCTATCTTGTTAAACGGCAACTCTGGAATATTTCATGAGAAATCAGTGGTTCTTTGACTTTGCTTGCTTAGTTTTTGTTATCTCTATATGCGATTCATGTAGAGCCTTCAGCATTTCCGATCTTAAACTGCATGGCACCATCACCCTCTCCCCAAAAAAACAAGACCTTCTTCGCAAAAAATGAATTCCTTGAATTTCCAAATAGGTTTTATTACGTCTTTAAGTTTATCTTTTGTGTTAGGCCAGCCATCTTTGTATACTTTTAATAAATTTGAAATGATTCATCTTTTGCCGTTTCTCTAATCATTTTCTGTTTTTTTCTCATCCGAAATATTAATTGTATGAATGATCTCCTCAAATTCTTGAAATTCATTTGCCGGTTCATTCTTCAAAAAACTACGCGATAAATGGTCCACAATGTTTGACTATTCGTTGATATTTAAGCAGTTTTAATTTCATTAGTTGGAGCCTTGACGAGTTTACTTTATAAATTTCGTTGTTCATTACACCCACGAGTGGTTTATGATATTTGTGAATTTCAACACTTCTTCCAAAAATATAATTATGAAACTTCACGCATGCATAAATTATTGCCAAGAATTTTTTTTCTACCTGAGCATACTCTTTTTCAGTGTCATTTAAGCTTCTGGATGCATATGCTACAGGCTTTTTTCCTGACAAACGGATGCAAGTAAGAATGGAATAGGGTGTGTACTACACACCCTATTCCATTCTTACTTGCATCCGTTTGCATTACTTTATTTTGGCCACATCAAATGATTGCAAAATCGGTGCTTGGGTAATAACTTCCTTTATTTGCTTTATACTGTATTCATGCAATTGAAGCCAATAAAATTCTACATTTTTTCTCAATAGTTGCCGGAGAGGTTCTGTTATCTCGGCCATATTAGGTATGTAACTTCGCATATAATTGACCATACCCAAAACCTCTGTAGTTCTTGTTAAGAAGTAGGACTACTTATTTTCGTAATAGCCTTTACTCTGTTTGGGTCACATCTTATCCCGTCGATCCCAAACACGTGACCTAAACATTTAACCTCATTCACTTTATATTGAACCTTATCTGGATTAAAGGTTACGTTTAATTGTTTAGCCCTTTTTAATGACTTGTTCTAAATTGAAATCATGTTCGTTCTCACTTCGTCCAGTTACTAGTACATCATCTATGTATATGAATATGTTAGCTATATCGCCAAAATTCTTTTCATTTAGCCTTTTAAATGTTTCAGAAGCAATGTTAATTCCCAACGGCAACCTTTTAAAATTATACGTTCCAAATGGAGTACTTAATGCACTAAGTACATCATCTAATTCAATTTGGTAAAACCCATCTGTGATATATAGCACTGTAAAATATGTGACGCTATTTAACCTAGTTGTAAGATCCTCTAATTTTGGGATTTCATAAAAATACTGTTTAATAGCATTATTAAGAAATTTTGGGACTAAACATATTATTAATGGCCCATTTGGTTTCTGTACTACTACCATATTACTAACCCAGTCAGTTGGTTCTACAAGCCGTTCTATAATACCATCCTCCTCTAGTTCATCGAATGATGTTTTAACTTTTTGCTTAATAGCAATCGGGATTCTTCTCGGCGGTCTTGCAATTAGTTGTGCATTTTCTTTTGCAACTAGTTTGAGTTTATCCGGGAATTTGCCTAACCCTTTAAAAATTTGTTCATTAGCCTTAATGAAATTGACACTATCCTTAGTAATATCACATATATTTTTCATTAGTTTAAACTTTCTAATGGTCTCTAATCCGATTATTCACAATTATAAACGTTTCTACATACCGTGCGTCTTCGAATATAACTATGAGGTCAGCCAGGCCATACGGTGTTATTTTGGTACCACCAAATGCTCTTAATACTATTATTGTTTTGTGGATATCAGGTTTGATCGCCAATCGTTCATAAACTGATAAAAGCAGAATATTCACATCTGACCCCGTATCAATTTTAAACTTTATTTTACACTTATTTACATAAAAATTCTCAAACCAACCCCTATCCTTATATAATAATTCCTTATCCACACTATCTATACATAACTCCCCACTTTCCACAGTATGATAATCATAGTCATCATCACAGACAGAGCCCAAATCCATATCAACTTCTTTTATACTTTTGTTGCGACAACACCTCGCATAGTGATGTCTGCCTTCGCATCTATAACATTTTTTATGCCGGGCAGGAGCCCCTCTCATGCATTCCCGAACATTTAAAACATGTAAATCCAGCCTGGTGCCGTAACTGTGATGACGACGCTTGACTATCTCGATTCTGCCCTCTAATTGACTCTCTTGCAGGAGTATCATTTTTATTGAGCTTATTATGAAACTTACTATTATTACCTACATTCATACCTCGCACCACAGCTACTTCCGACTCCTGTTGTAAGATCTCCTGTGCCTGTCTCGATGTTCGTTCCTCTATTCGGCATTTATCAATCAGAACCTCTAGTTTTGGATCCCCTTCCTTAATGAATTTTTCTCGTAATTGCAGATCTCTTAAACCGAACACACGTTTACTTCATACAGCACGTTTACTTTCGGTGTACAATACTTATCAAATGCATCCATGCAGCACAGAAAAAATTAATATAAAAATTAATATATTATTTTTTCTGTGCATGCAGTCTTTCATAGTTATCTTATCTTTGTTTTTTATTTCCACTGTTTCCATGATATCGATAGCTTCGCGTCCAATCAAATTTTTAAAAATTGCGACTTTCACTAGATTCACTAGACTCACTAGACTCATTTTTTCACTAGACTCTTCATGATTACTAGCTATTAAAAATATTTCAAATTCCATCTTAAATATGTTCCAATTATTTGATAAATTTCCTTTCATCATCAATGCCATTGGTTTGTTTAAACCCTCCATTTTTGCAACTATATATATATATCAACTTCTCGTTAAAATAAAACGTGGTTTCCAGTGAAATGTGTGGTTATGTTTGTTACCACATTGGTATATTTATATATAATTATATATATATATATATAATTATAAAGTAAACGGCTATAATACTGACATAGGCGATATTACTGACATATATTGCATATATTTTAGTTTTTAAGAGAATTACTCAATGTACATTCAATTTTTTTTCTTTAATATAATCATGAATATTCCTGTTTCATTCTGTTCTAATATTCGTGTAAGTGTTGGTATAAAATTAAGTAATAATCAGCTACAATTTGACAGCCGTTGTGATTACATCTAGTTATTGCAAATTTGTTAAAATTTTGCCTTAAATTTTGGAATTTCATATTTTAGTAATATTTATGATGTAAGTCATTTTTAACTATTAACTTTTATTGTAATGTGTTCTTTGAATATTCATTTTTGATTATTTAAGTGTGCTTCCGTGAAACAAGTGAAATTAAATACAAATATTGGTTAAATTAATTATGTCAGAATTAGATACAAATGCAAAATGGTATTGTTCCTTTTACTGACACATGTGTCAGTAATAGGTCAACAACTGCTACTTTTATATCCAATATTAAAAAAAGGGTATCTAATCCTTCTTTAAACCGTTTTTGCATTTCATTTCTAATTGAACCTATCATTTAGCTGTCCTAATTCTGACACTAATATTTAAAGTAATTTTTACTATAAATAAATGAAAACGCATCTGTCAGTAATAAGTCCACACATATCTCAGTATAGACTCCTTTCTATGTCAGTATAACGATAAATTTCTTGTTTTTATTTATTTAATTTTAACCATTTTGTATATAATTTAAACTCTTATTTAATAATTCAATTGTTTTAAAATTATTTACACAAAACTTAGCTCAAAACTGACAACAACTTTTCGGAACATTTAAATATAATAAATCTTCTTAAAATTATGTGTCAGTATTATATACCAAACTGTCAGTAAAGGATTATTATAAATTTAAGTTAGAATGACAACGAAATTGAAGCGTCTTCACTTCAAAATATGGCAAACGAGATGACAATATACGCAGCAACCAACAAATATAAAATCCCACGAACGACATTGTAATATAAAGCAAGAGGTGTATATGCGTTAAATGCACCGATAGGCCACCTAACTATTTTATCTATTAAGGAAGAAGCAAACATAAAGAGTGTCCCAGTAAGAAGTACAGAATTAAAAATTTAATAAAACAAAAACGGCTTAATATATTTCCAAATTTAGTTTTTTGTTTGAAAGAACAATCCTCCTGATTATTTATGGAAAATGATTTTATTTAAATGGGAGCCGCGGCTGGCCTTGGCGTACTCCATTCGGTCGGTCTTATTTCTGGTAATATTTCGGGTTGTGTGCGGATCTAATTCGGCAATGGTGGCTTCAATATTGGCTTTCAAATGCTCAATTGTTTGTGGATTGCCCATATAACACTTGTCCTTCACGGCACCCCACAAATAAAAATCCAAAGGCGTCAAACCACAACTCCTTGCCGGCCAATTCACGTCACCATTTCGACTGATAATGCAGCCATGAAATTATTGACACTATTGTAACGCCCGGTGTGTGGCATGGCGCACCATCTTGATGGAACCAAAGGTCGCTCAAACCAATATCTTCAATAAATGGCCACAAAAGATATGTTAACATGCCACGGTATAGTTGATTCCGTTATTCTCGGCCATTGGCGCACATTTTCGGCAAACGCGGTGATATTTTCGGCTGAACGAACAAGACAAGTACGGGTACGCATTGGATTGTCGACTAGGGAGCCCCTGTCACGCACTTTATGCACAAACTTCTTGATACCGTTGGGTGTGAGTCCCGTGTTTTGACCAAATTGTGTACGAAATTTTCTTGGAACCAATTGTCTTTGTTGTGGAAGTAAATTTCCAACATTTCCTACTTTTGTTGTAGCGTTAAGCGACTCATTTTGTCAACTAGAAATAATATACTGAGTTTCTGTCAAAGAAAGAATAACATTAGTTTTGTTAGAGCCAAAATAACCGATATGTCAAATCTGAACCGGTTATTGGGACACCCTATAAAATATTAAATTATTTACATTGACAAAGCGGGATTTCCTGCGATAAAATATCAACTACTGGATACAGCTGTTACTTAAAACCTTACAACGGAAAAATAATTTTAAGGATAGCAGGCTAGGTAGACGGTAGCATGAAGATTTTTTAGAAGAAATCCCGAGATATATGTTAGAATATTTCCCAGGTACTATTTTAGATACAAAGTCAAATGAAGCTTCGGTAAAAGTTATGAAAATTATTGTTATTGTTTTTACTAATTTGTGACACCATAATTAAGAAATAGATATATATTTTTTTAAATAAGTAACTAAGTACTAGGGATATTTACGTTTTATTTTACGTTTTCCGGAAAATATAGGTTTGCACTTACCTCATGTAAAAATATGTCAGTATTAGCAACCAAAAATGTCAGTAATGGACTCAACAAATTTCCGATAGATCAGTATTAGGTACACTTTTCCTTTTTCATTAAATATTTAAAGTTATAAAAGAAATTTTCTTTTAATTTCAATTTTCCTTTCTCTAAATAAATTGACAATTTAGAAAACCCGCAAACATTGCAAAAAGTGTAAGTTCTATATTTAATAAGGAATATCAAACATGGATTTGTCGCGGCATATGTCAGTATTATAGCCGTTTACCTTATATATATATATATATATATATATATATATATATATATATATATATATATATATATATATATATATATATATATATATATATAAATATATATACATATATATATATATATATATATATATATATATATATATATATATATATATATATATATATATATATATATATATATATATATATATATATATATATATATATGTACATCTGTATTATTTTTAGTTGTTTTATTAATTCACGTTTATTATTCTAATGTAGGTTTCATCAACTGCGCCATGTGTTATCTTATATATAAAGGGTGGTTAAATTTCAAGGGCCGATGTTGATTTTGAATAAAACACAAATTATTTAGGAAATTATTGTCAATTCTTTTTATTATGATAATATGGTATGGTTCAATTATGTATGGAACAAAACATCGGCCAATTGGCCGCCGCGACCTCGGCGGCACACCTCCACCCAATGGTCCAAATTTTCGATGACGCTTAAGCATAATTGAGGTTCTATGCCGTTAATGTGCCGAATTATCTCATCCTTTAACTCTTGAATTGTTGCTGGCTTATCGACGTACATCTTTTCTTTCAAATAACCCCAGAGAAAGAAGTTCATCGGTGTCAAATCACATGATCTTGGCGGCCAATTGACATCGCCACCACGTAAAATAACACGACCATTGAATTTGTCGCGCAAAAGAGCCATCGTTTTGTTAGCTGTGTGGCAAATGGCATCGTCCTGTTGAAACCACATATGTAGTTTTACATTCTCCTACAGATCCGGTTTGCCCAAATTTTTCCGATTGTACGGACATTTGGACGATTAAATTGACCGAAAAAATCACGAAGTGCACGATATGCATTTTAATTTGAACGCCCATTTTCATAATAAGCCTGAATAACTTTAACGCGTTGCTCGATTGTGTATCTTTCCATGGTTCAAATTGAGTTAGTCTGAAATTGAGAAATGTCAAATGAAATGCAGAAAAAAACTTGACGTTTAGGTGTGGTTCACATTCAACATCGGCCCTTAAAGTTTAACCACCCTTTATATTTAATTAAAACACTTTATTCGTTCTGTACTTGTCACCAGCTCAACCACTACTTTTATGAAGTTTGTCTTCATTCTTCTGCACCGTTTACCTCGTGTATTTATCCTAAGTTATGCTGAGTTTACATTGTGTCTTTTTATAATAATTCATCTTATATACTACAAACCTAGTTTTATGATACCTCTTAGTTAACATTTTACTTCCCCACAAGGCTATTTTTATAACCCGATTACAACTCGACACCAACATGACTCTGCATTCATACACACGTAAATATAACTCAAAGATGATTCAAAGTCAACTAGAAAATAAATCGGCTCGCAACGTTTACGTATTAATATACTCTAATCTCTTCTATAACAAAACTTACACTCGCATTTTCACAACAATAACATAACCAATAAATATGTAAAAAAAATATAATTGATTATTCAATAACAATAATTAAATTATCATATAAAATTTCCTTCCATTTTTTTCGTCTTTAGTAGATTTTTTTGGTACAATCAGAAGGGGTGCGTTCCACGGACTCACGCTATGTTCAATTATACCATCATGAAGCATTTGATCAACCTGTTTATTAATTTCGGTCTTTGTAGACTCTGGCAACCGGTACGGTTTTATGTTTACAGGTCGTGAATTAGAATTTAATGGTATTTCATGTAAACACGCGTTAGTAGTAGAAAGTTTGTCATTAGGCAAAAAAAATACATCATTAAAATCTTCGCAAATTTTTATTATTGACTTCTGTTCTTGATCGTTAAGATGTGACATATTTATTTCATTTCGCAGAAGATTTAAACGGTTTTTTATATCATCATCCCAACCTTGAAGGTTGAAAATATTGTAATCCGAGATAGGATGCAACGTTATGGTAAGGTTATCTAAAATAACTGGTTCTTCATTGGAATTTAGGAAACAAACAGGAATTATATTATTTTTGAAATTTACTGCAGAATTAGCAATGAAAACACCAGAACTTATTTCTTCGGATAAAATGATGAAATCTTTGTCAAAATTAGTAGAGTTTACGAAATTTATTATTTTTTCAGCACGTTCGGGTAAAGTTATTTGGTTGGAATGTATTGTCTGAACTTCTAAAGGTAAGCTTCAAATTGGAAATTTAATGGAGTAGGAATTAGCAATTTTAATTTCCAATATTTTTTTGGAATAATCTATGTTGCAGTGATATCTTTCTAGAAAATCGTTTCCAATTATACCAGCACATGGTATTGGAAAATTATTTGGTACAATCTGAAATTCTTGTGAAATGGTATTATTATTTGGCAGAAAAATTTGAGATTTACATAATGCTAAAGTGTCGATACTTTCTGGAGTGATACCATGAATTTTGCATTTTTGATTTATATAACAGGGAACGTCTTTATGAATGTTAACACGCTTTATGACACTTATATCGGCGCCTGTATCTACTAAAAAATATGCTTCAGGATGATCTAAAATATCCATTGAAAGTTTAACAAATTTGGGTTTAACGCCTAAATCGTTGAAATTCGGAATTTGGTACGCTATTTCTTGCAATGGTTAATCGCATGTGTCATTAAAATTTGTGCAATATGAAATGTCTGGTAACTTTTCTAGCTGTGATTTTTTGTTTTTATTTGAATGCAGATTTACATTTCCTCCGCTCGAACCACTGCATTCCTTGAAATCGGTTCGAGGGACTTCGAGTTTTCCGGATTTTTTTGTTTCTCTAAATTTGCATTCAAATTTTGACGGTTTTGCTCATTATACATGCGTTTTCTACAATCCTTTATGTAATGACCGATGTTTTTGCAGTAATTGCATATTATACCAACTGGTCTTAAAGAATTTCTTTGTGGAATAGAGCGATTATAAACGTTAGAGTAGTTGTGACCTGGTTGTGATTTATTTATATGGGCTTGGGTTGATGGTAATGAGTAGCAATTTCGCGAAGTATGGCCTGGTTTAGAACATAATTGACAACGAACAATAGGTTTTGATTGGCTATCGGAATAATTTGGTTTACTATTCATACTGATTTCTTCTTCGATTGCCTTTGAGATAGCATCTTTTAAATGTGTGAAACGACAGGCTTTTATAATTAATTTTATCGGTTCTCGAAGACCATCTTGAAAAGATTTAAGCGCTGTTGTAGAATTCAAATTTCTAACGATTTTTGTAGAGTCCTTGCCTTCTCGCAAAATACATGCATCGTTTAAGTCCGAGAGAAGACGTTTAACTCGGTTTGCATAAACCCTTACATTTTCATTACGATCTTGACGAATTTGAACGAGTTCGACTTGCAGTTGCTCAATTGGACGGCGATCGGAAAATTGCTCTTCTAGCTCTGTCTTTAAGGGTTGCCATGTCTCAAAATCTTCATACCGAACTACGTTATATGCAGTGCCAGATAATTTGGATTTAATAATTTCCAAACAACTCTGAATATCACTAGGTTCTGTTAATGGCTTTAAAATAATTTCACAGCAAACTATAAATTTATGTAAAAGAGACGGTGTACCATCAAATTCAGGAATAAGCTTTAAGGCATTACTCATATTGAAAGACATTTTGCTTTTAATTTTGGTCGTAAGAGAAGAATCGTCAAACAAATCAAACGGAAATATGTCGGAAATACAAAACGGTTTTCGATCAATGTCACGATAATTAATATTTGACGCGCTTAACCCGGAAGGTTGTTCAAAATAATCAGTACTTACGGTTTTAGGAGGTATAGGTGTAAAAATAATTTTCCGATTTCTCAAATCCAGTGACGTTCGACTACTAGAACTTTCTATAGGCTGTGGTTTCCTCTCATTTGGCATGTAATTGTTTGATACTCCGAAATAACATAAGGTAGTACATAAAAAAAAAATTAGAAAATTAGAAATTTGAAAGTTACATATGATTATAGAATAATTTAAACAATTTGATTATATTTATCCTTTCTAAAATTTAATGATAAATGATGATCGCATAATCGAAAACGTTTAACCACGTTAATAAACCATGTGTTAGTAAACCATCCGCTAGAACAGCACATCACCTTGACATTCAGGTGATGTGCTGTTCTAGCGGATAAAGGTCATTATGTATCTTCAACTGTTGAAATATTCACGCCATCTCAGGATTTACAGATGTAACATTGCATCAGTGGACAAAATGCATAATTTTTTCCGGTATATTAGGTATATTCGATGATAGTTCACAGATCGTGAAACTTTTGCAATTATTTTTCTTTATTGCGATGCAGCGATTACAAAATAATAGAGAAAAATTAATTTTTTGTTTGTGCAATAATTCTGTTGATGATATTGATTATATAATAGTCGTTTAGGCTACGGTATAACTTTTAAATTTTTTTTTTCGGTATCCCACCGCTGTCACCAATATTGTTACACCGTATATCCAATTTTTCACTATTAATAACTCAACTTTATTTTTGGCACAATTTTATCACTATTAATATATTTACGTTAATTTCAAAACTTTATAATAAATTTTTATTATAATAACTAAACATAATTTTGTACAATTTTATTAAATCTTTTTAATTAATTTTTAATAATTTTGTTGTTTATTCTTCCAAATCATCCAATGTACTACTCCGTATATATATATATCATTGTTTGCATTATTTCAACACACTCATACAACGCCATACTACATGACAACAAAATGCAGTTACAATCATATACATCTTATTTACATAATGGCAGCATCTCTCAAACCGTGTTAAATTTGGGTCGGTTTACAACAGATGCTTATAATTTAAAAACCAAAGTCAACGTGGAATAAGTAAATTTTTAAGCGAATTTTCTATACCAACGAAACATTTTCTCTACTTATAGAAGCTCTACGAAAAAAATGAATTTTCATTAGCAATAAAAAGCTTTTTTTATTTGTACAGACGATGGCCTCCAGCATGTAATATTACGTTGAAAAATGTGAGTTTTTTCCTCGTTTACATTTTGCAGTTTAAAAATATTTTAGAAGTATATTTCATGTTAATATTTCTGTAGTTTGAATTGAAATAAATTTTTATTTTAAAGATGCCTAATGGCAATTTTATTCAATAGCCATTACCATGATATGTTGTATTTTTATATAAAAAAACTTTTGTACATCAAATTACAAACTTTACAAATCATAATTAAAAGACATAAAATGGAAAGTGTGTCGGTTTTGGACCATGATATGTTTTGGATTAGCCAATGGATTTATTCTTGGAACTTTCTACAAAATAAACTAACAAGATGTAAGCAAATCTTCAAACTAAATTTACAGGTATTTTTGTTAATCCTTAAAGTTATAATTTCGTTAATCCAAGTGATATTCTATTTTCAGTCGTATATACGTCGGCTGTTTTTCAGTCGGCAACTGCTCGGGAAGAAACAATTTTTTTAACTTTATATATTAATATGTCAAACTTTATTTAAACTTTATATTGCTTGTGCAATATCTAAGAAATCAGCAGAACAATATTATTTTCCTCTAAAGTGTGTTTGACTGCATTGACAGTTTTGTAAACTTCCTGTGGTATAATATGGCGTTCTTCTAATACTGGCTTCCATTTTCTAAATAATGAACAATTGCTGTCATCATACATAAACGCACATATTTGTTAGGTATTCCCTGACATCGCAATGCTATTTCTAACAAGGTGCTTTCTCATCTTTATCAGACCTTTACATTTGAAACGTAAGTTTCATTTTCCAGTGATCCCACACTTGTACGGAAACCGTCATCTTAGCTTTGGAGTGACCAATTGATGATCACTGCCAACAAATTTGCCAATCAATAAGACCTCACATCTTGGATGACCCGAAACCTTCCCTTAGAAATATGGCATTAAAAATATTATAATATGCAAAGTTTTTGCCTATGTAATGTTGAAATCCTTCTAAGCTTAGGTTCCGTTCATTCGTTACAATTTTTATTTGATTTTTATCTGTATATATATTTTCAACATTTAAATTTATTGAGGTAAGCCAAAATAAGGGATGCTAGGCAAATTCATTTCAAAAATTAATATAAATTCGTTGTTTACAATAGGAACTATTGGTTAGGCGTCTTTATGTTCTTTGGTAAACTAGCCGCAAAGTTTTTTATCATTTAAAAAAAAAATTAAATGGAAAAATGTTTGTAAAATGGATATTAAAGGCCAAATACAAGAAATGACGTCATCGCATTTCTACCCAA
The DNA here is from genome assembly GCA_963556175.1 of Tipula confusa. Classification (NCBI taxonomy): domain Eukaryota; kingdom Metazoa; phylum Arthropoda; class Insecta; order Diptera; family Tipulidae; genus Tipula; species Tipula confusa. Next base: position 116,349,124 of record OY744475.1, read on the forward strand.
GACACATGTTTGTATATAATTATCTAATGATAGATGGAGTTGTAATTTTGCAAACTCAATTATTGATAATGGAATAAAAAATATTTTGTTTTATTTACTACCACATATACACCATACTAACGTATATTTCTGCGTATAGTTTTTGTGGTTTTATTTTTTTCGAACTAATGAAGAAAACAAATTAAAAAGTGCTCAAATTCGTTTATTATCATTTTGATTATTATTATTATTCAATTCGCTCTAATGTAGTTGATATTAAAATTTTTCAGATTAGACGTATAAAAATGTAATAAAATTGTTAAACCATTTTTTAATATTCTACATATTCCACAACAACAAATTTATAATCAAAATTATGTTCTATATTTTGAAGGACAACTTTGGCAAAATTTTGAAGGATAACAATCACCGTGATGAACTAATTACGGATTGCCTGTTTCTTTGAATCCATGTTACTTTCGTAATATTCGTCAAAATATTTAATTAAAAACGTTACTAAAATCCATTTCTGGATTGCCTGGAAAGTCTCTGATTGCCATACTTCTTTGACGACACATCTATTATTTCTTTGAGTAAAGAATTAAAATAAAAGCTTAAAAGTGTCTATTGATAGCAGCATATATTGAATAATTTCGCATTTCGAAGGCCTTTTGGCATCCACACGATAAAAAAGCAGTAATCTCGATCCGTTATTTCTAATTGCCATTGTATCTGGTAGCAATATGGGTGGTTTTGTTTAATTGTCGCGTTTCCGGTGCATTCGTCATTCATACGAAATTTAATTTTTGATTTCACTGCATTATGAAGAAATTCTACTTCGATTATTCCATCATTTCTCATCAATCCAACCGGAATTTAATTTCTCAGTAAGCGAATTTTTAGAAAATTCCTTTTTTAATTGTGCAGAGTACAACTATTACTTAGATACTTCTTTGGTACAACTATTACTTAGATTTCCTAATAGTTTTCGTTGCGTGATATGCTTATTTGTGTACGCTTTAGCCTATAAAATTTGTATATATATATATATATATATATATATATATATATATATATATATATATATATATATATATATATATATATATATATATATATATAATATATATATATATATATATATATATATATATATATATATATATATATATATATATATATATATATATAATATATATATATATATATATATATATATATATATATATATATATATATATATATATATATATATATATATATATATATATATATATATATATATATATATATATATAATATATATATATATATATATATATATATATATATATATATATATATATATATATATATAATATATATATATATATATTATATATATATATATATATATATATATATATATATATATATATATATATATATATATATATATATATATAATATATATATATATATATATAAATATATATATATATATATATATATATATAATTATATATATATATATATATATATATATATATATATATATATATATATATATATATATATAATATATATATATATATATATATATATATATATATATTATATATATATATATATATATATATATATATATATATATATATATATATATATATATATATATATATAATATATATATATATATATATATATATATATATATATATATATATATATATATATATTTTATATATATATATATATATATATATATATATATTATATATATATATATATATATATATTATATATATATATATATATATATATATATATATATATATATAATATTATATATATATATATATATATATAATATATATATATATATATATATATATATATATATATATATATAAATATATATATATATATATATATATATATATATATATATATATAATATATATATATATATATATATATATATATATATATATATATATATATATATATATATATATATATATATATATATATATAATATATATATATATATATATATATATATATATATATATATATATATATATATATATATATATATATATATATACGAGTACACTAGCATCTCCGTCTGCAATTATTTTATGGTATCGAATGCCATATGATTCCTCACTTTTTCTAAATAATCCCGTTCTATTCCAGTTGATGAGCCAGCATAGTTCAAATTGCTCCATGATATTTATTTCGAACAGCACTCCAATGACTTTCTTTGTTGATTATGTAATAATTGTTCCTACAATTAAAATTAGGAAAGTGCCGTCGAAATCAACACTGTCCTCTTCAATTACATTTTTTTTGCTTCCATGGTAGCTTTATACATTTTCTTATTGCACCTCCTTTGAATGTCACGATGAGCTCCTTTTTGTAATTTATTAAATGTGTTTGGTGCCAAACATGGTATGTGACCAGTTGAAATATAAACTAAAATGATTTGGTACAGTTGATTGAATTAAGGCTTGCTTTCTGTTCAGTTGAAACTTGAGATTACATTTTTTGAATTAAATTGCACATGTTGCATTAAAAAATATTGGAATATAGTCCAATTCTGTGTTTACTTAATTGTAAATTTTGTTGAGAGCATCCAAAAGCCATATTGTGGTCTCTAATTTTTACGAGTTGTTTTCGTCTTCTTTACTGATATTTAGCGTTTCCGAATCGATCAGTCTCTGAACAGGTTTTTTCGTTAAGGATGATTCTTTCTAAATACTACGAAACATTTCGTGACGTACATCAGAGGTTCTTGGATTTCCAACAAGCCTATGACTCAATACATTGGGCTAGCATATGGGCTGCTTTGAGATATTTGCGACCACATTTGCAGCAGTGATAAGTTTCCAATTCCTCGAATCCCTTGTCACTCTTGTTAATTGTGTGTGTTGGAATATGGTTAATGAAGTTTGAGAGAAGTATAATGAGCATGATATACAACCCCTACCGCGATTATGACGACACTTACCGAGTTTTATTTAACCACGAAATCAGGAATTTTATGAAAATTCCTGATCATGAAATAAAATAATAGCGAGTACGCTGGCTTAGTCACGTTCTGCGAGCCGATCCTAAACAAATGGTTCAGCGATCTCTGCAAAAGGAGAGCCGTCAAAATGTAACCCGATCCCTACCTATGTTAACGGACATGCAGTTTAGACGTGTGGTTTGAAGTGCAGTGGCACGTGCAGTTGTCAAAAAACCAGGCGCGTTTGATGGTGCTGTATCAGACATGAAAGAGTATCGCTTGGAACTCGTTGCGTTTCCCATAAAAATTAATGGCACAAAAATGGAAACAATGTTTTCCAAAGCTATACATTTTTTTGCAGTTTATACAGTTTAACATGGAGGGCTCCGCCCACATTGGGTAGTCTTTGAACAAGTTTTTTCATCGACGACGATTCTTTCTTAATATTACGAAAAATCCGGTGACGTAAATCAGGTGTTATTGAATTTCCAACAAGCCTTTTACTCAATCCATCGAGCTAGCTTATAGTTTGCACTGCGATGTCTAGGAATACCTGACAAATATGTGCGTTTATGTAAAATGACAGTAATTAAGTCACAATTGTGTATCAAAGTTAAGAACAAGCGGTTAGGGAGCTTTAAAATTAGCTCCGTGGTACGGCAAAGAGATGCTGTGTGCTCGATACTCTTTATTCTCATAATAGAACTTATTTTTTGTAAATGTGAACCACCTCGAAACAGCATCTTGTACCGTCAGTCCAACCAGAATCTGGCACATGCAATAATTATATCAATATGCAATTGCATTGAAACGCAACGATGAGAACTATTGGAGCCACTTGTATAAGATTCTCATCTTCCGTTGGTCTCAAAATCATTGAGTCTAAAACAAAATATATGATCACTAATTTTAGAGACCAAAACGCAATGGAATTTTATGCCCATTATATGGGGATAAAATCATCAGTCGTCAACTAAAATTCACAGTGAACATACGTATTTAATTTCAATGAAGTAAAAAATTAAAATTAAAATAAATAATTTTTTTATTTTTTTATTATTTTTTTTTTTTTTTTTTGCCACATAAAATAAATTTTATTATATGTTAAACTGGTTTTGGTAAACAGTTTAAATTTAAAAAAAAAATTGACTTCAGCAATTGGTGATGGGTCTTTTCTCCTCATCAAAAAAGAAAAACAATGACCAAAGAACACAATCGACATCTGATATAACCGAGTATAGTGTAGTGGAAAGTGCGCCAAAAACGTGTAAAGTTCAACATTCTCCTAAGAAAGTAGAAAACACAGAAAATAAAGAATCAACGGTGTCAAATTTAGTTATACCGCCGTATAAAAAAAAATTATTTTTCAACAAATAATACATTTAGTGACGAACACAATATGGACTCATCAGCAAATTCTATAAAATTGAATGAACTCAGTGCGCTCAGTTTAAAAATAAAAATAATATTATTTCATCGTCAGCAAATAGTATTATTTCAGGTGATATAGGTCAGTGTAGTAACACGGTGCAAACCGGAATGGACAGATATATCACTGTTACTAAGCGCAAACGAAGCCCAAGATCTGCGCAATCTGTTAGCAAAACCAAAGCTACAAGGCTAGAAGAAACTACTGCCCAAATGCCTTTAAATAATAGATTTTCTAACCTTAAGGTTGATGCGTCCGATGGCACCGAAGAACGGATAAAAAACGAGAAACCGCCGCCGATTTATCTAAGGGAGGCTTCAAATAATGAAACCGTATAACTATTAGTAGTTTAACAGGCGCTAAATTTTATATTGCTCCGCTTAAAAGGGGTAATATAAACGAGATCAAAATACAACCATTTGAAATTGATGGCTACAGAGCAATAATAAAACATTTTGATCAAGCTGGTAAGCATTATTACACTTACCAATTGAAAAGCCAAAAGGGAATGATTATAGTTTTAAAAGGTATAGAAAGCTGCGTAGATGTAAGCGATATATATGCTGCTCTCGCCGAAAAAGGGTTTCAAGCAAAGACTATCACAAATATCCTAAATCGTGATAAAGTACCAAAACCAATGTTCCGGATAGAACTTCAGCCCGATGAGGTAAAAGTAAAAGGAAGACACAGCGTATACAATTTAAAGTATTTACTTCACCGCAAAATCACCGTAGAGGAACCCATTAAGAAAACAGGACCAGTGCAGTGCATCAAGTGCCAAGAATACGGCCACACTAAAGCTTACTGTACGCTGAACGAAGTTTGTGTTATTTGTGGCGAACTTCATAGTTCAAAACAGTGTAATAAAACAAAAAACGATCCATCAGTAAAACGGTGCAGTAATTGTGGTGAGAATCATACTGCTAATTACCGAGGCTGTCCAGTTTATATGGACTTGAAACGCAAAACTACCCCAAAAATGCGATACGAACAACGAGTGCTTAAGACACAATACAACCAAAGTAATATGTTCTCAAGAAATTTGATTATTCCAACAGCAGATGTATCTACAACCGCACAAAATAATAATATCCATATCACTGAAAATAGTTTCGCAAAAACTGGTATCTCCTATGCAAATATTCTAAAGGGCACCAAACCAACACCAAAAGTTCAATTAAATGCCGAAGAATCGAATATCCACGCAACCATAAATAAATTGACTGAAACAATTCAAAATTTCATGATGATGATGGAAAAACAAATGAGCATGATGATGCAAAATATGACCACTCTAATGCAAATTATTGTTAAAAACCAGAAATGACTCTCCTAAAAATAGCTGTATGGAATGCAAATGGTCTTTCACAACACAAAGCTGAATTACAGTCTTTCCTCAACGATCATAATATTGATATCATGCTGATATCAGAAACGCACTTTACAACTAAAACATATTTTAACATTAATGGCTATTCAGTTTATGACACCAAACATCCGGACGGTAAAGCACATGGCGGCACTGCAATTCTAATCAAACAAAGAATAAAGCACTATGAACTAAACAAATACGATAAAGATCACATTCAAGCAACTAATATCTGCCTGGAGGAATGGTCTGGTAATTGTGTAATTTCGGCCGTTTACTGCCCTCCTAAACATGCAATTAAAAAACAGCAATTTACTGATTATTTTAATCAGTTGGGCGTAAAGTTTGTCGCAGGAGGTGATTACAATGCTAAGCATGTACAATGGGGTTCGAGACTGACTACACCTAAAGGTAAACAACTTTATGAAGCAATTACCCAGGCAAATCTGGATTATTTATCTTCACAAAACCCTACTTATTGGCCTACAGATAGAAACAAAATACCTAATCTTATAGACTTCTGTGTAACAAAAGGAATCGCCCGCACCAATGCTCAAGTAGACGATTGCTATGACCTATCATCTGATCACTCTCCAATTATAGTCAAATTAAGTACCGATGCCTTAAAAATTGACCCATCCATACGACTAACAAGCAAATTAACTAAATGGAGTATATATAAAAAGGTCATTGAGCAGAACTGCCAACTGGATATTCCACTGTTCACACCAGAAGATATTGAACTGGCAACAGAAAAGCTAACGCAAATAATGAAAACAGCTGCAAAAAAGGCTACACCAAGAGTTATTAGCTCTGAAAGAGTCAATAGGCCAACACCTAACATTCAGCAGCTAATTCAACAAAAGCGGAAAATACGCCGGCAATGGCAACACCAAAAGTCTCCACTACTCAAATGGAAACTAAATAAAGCTATTAAAGCTCTAAAAAGAGCTTTGGTAGAGGAAGCAGATCAAGGAGTTCAGAATTATCTGAGTGAACTCTCAGCAACGGAAAAAACCGATTACTCACTATGGAAGGCAGCAAAAAAAATAAAAAGGCCAGCCCTACCGAATCCACCAATCAGGCAACCAGATGGTCACTGGGCCAGAAGTGATATTGAAAAGGCTAATGTTTTCGCCAACCACTTAAAAGAGGTATTCACATCAAATGTTCAAAGCAATATTAGTGTACTGCCGGGTTATACAAAGGATGCTTCTATCTTAAATCCTATAAAATTTAAGTGGAAAAGTGTTAAAACCACTATTAAAAAAAGTCTAAGTTCAAAGAAAGCTCCAGGACATGATTTGATTACCGGAAAAATGATTAAAGAATTACCAGATAAATGCATAAAACTCTTAACCTATATTTTCAACGCAATAATGAGATGTGAATATTTCCCTAAAAAATGGAAAACGTCACTAATTATAATGATTCCGAACCCTGGCAAGGACGTAACGCAGGTCACGTCATACAGGCCGATTAGTCTTCTTCCTACAATCTCAAAACTTTTTGAAAAAATGTTACTACAAAAATTAAAACCAATATTATCTGCAAAGCACATTTTACCAGACCACCAATTTGGATTTCGTGACCAGCATAGTACTGTTGAGCAGGTGCATAGGGTTATAAACGTAGTCAAACTAGCTCTAGAGGAAAAGAAATACTGTTCCGCTGTTTTCCTGGATATTGCACAAGCTTTTGACAAAGTGTGGCATGAGGGCCTGATATACAAAATAAATACTCTGCTTCCTAAAAAATTTCATGCAATCCTTGAAAATTACTTGTTCGAAAGAAAATTCTAAGTTAAACAAAATGAAGCCATTACCGAACTAAATCTGATAAGTGCAGGGGTTCCACAAGGAAGCGTGCTGGGACCAGTGCTTTACTTGCTGTATACAGCTGATCTACCAACAACTGAAAAGGTGATTACATCAACATTTGCCGATGACACTGCTATTATGTATTCACATAAAAATCCACAAACAGCATCAAGAGAGCTACAAGATCACATATACAAAATTCAGGACTGGCAAAACAAGTGGCGCATAAAAACGAATAAAAGCAAATCGGCACACATAACGTTTACACTAAATAAACGAACATGCCCCCCTGTAAAATTAAACAATGTCACGATTCCTCAACAAACAAACGTCAAATACTTGGGTCTTCATCTTGATAGAAGATTGACTTGGAGAAAGCATATTGAATCAAAGTGTAAACAAATAAAACTAAAATTCTCAAAAATGTACTGGTTGATTGGGAGAAGATCAAAACTGTCACTAGACAGTAAAGTTCTATTATACAAGGCGATCCTAATCCCCATTTGGACATATGGAATTCAACTATGGGGTTCTACCAGCGCATCAAATATAAACCTTTTACAACGTACGCAATCAAAAATACTACGTAGTATTACAAATTCTGCTTGGTATATTCGAAATGAAAACATCCACAGGGATCTAGAGATTAAAACGGTAAATCAGACGATAAAAACATACAGTTTGAAGTACCATTCAAAATTGGAAACTCATCCCAATGAATTAGCAAGGGAACTACTAAAGCAGCCAAGGTATAGACGGCTTCGTAGAGCAGACCCACTAGATCTAATGCAGCTATAAACATAATTTATCCGTAAGGAGCTAACTCAATTTTCTAAATAAATTAATTAATTGCCTACCAGTATAAGTATTAACATTGGTTAAGACTTAGTATTAGATAGTTTAGATTTAAGTTTTGCACACTTCTTGTTAGTTTCAGATAAAGAAAGATTCAAGAATAAAGCCATTGGCAATAGTAAAAAAAAAAAAAAAAAAAATGGGGAAATATGCCCCAAACGCGACAAAGGCGATACTTACAAAGGTTTATTCAATAACTAGATCAAGAATTAAATGAAAATTCTTGATCTCGCGTTCATGAAATAAAAGGATAGTGAGTACGCTGGCTCGGTAACGTTCTACCAGCCAATCATAAGCGGAAGCTGCAGGAATCTCTGAGAGGAGTGCTGGAAGTGCAGTATTCGCTGTCGGTGATGATGGCACTTTGAGGTAGATAACGACTTGTCCTCTTCGGGTTGTCTAGAACAATAAAAAGAACATCTCGAAATCGAATCCGATGGAGCCGACTATTAACTCGGTACCGGACAGTATAATGGCCTATAAAAGCCGTTTATTATTATTATTAAAAATATATCCAATACAAAAAAAGTAGAATACAATAAAACACTGAACCGAATACCTATATTATAGTCCTACACAACACAATTTTCACTACATTGCTTTACATGTATTTTTTTATTGTTCACTCTAATTGTTGTAGTTTTTCAAAACAAATTATTTTTCATAGATCCAAAATCTCGAAAAATATTTTAAATATCTACATATCTATCTACAACAATACAATTATAAGCAGAAAGAGCAAGAAAAGTAAAATAATATAATCTTTAATGGGAAATAAACCCGAATATGTGCATATTTGATTTGATTATGGTTTATAATTTAAACTGACATCTGTTAATTGGTTGTAAGAACTAAATAATGAAAGATTTAAGAAAATATTGGCTTAATATTATCACAGACACATTGACAAATCAATAATTTAATTGATTAAATTACTTTTTTGCAATTATTTCGATTAATACTTACAAAATTTCAAAAAAGCCACCGTGATTAAATCCAGATTTTTATTCTACGCATTTTGATGTATTATAGTCATAGTTTATTCGGCTAATAATTGAGAAAAGCTACATTTTCTTTTCATAATTTGGTAAAAATGTATCATAATTACAATCAAATAACAGGAATTCTAACGGAAAATTTTGACAACCAACCTCGATTATTTCAGTTAAATCTTAAAGAATATTTTAAAATTTGGTTGGGGCTAAAACAATCCCTAATTTGTCCAAAAAGCTACACTAACTTCGAGCATTTTATCATTTTTGTGTATTTGGCCCTTAAAAAAATCTTTACTTAGTTGTTGTGGGGAATGTCAATTTTTGAATCCTCTCACATTTTATTTAAAACACAAAGTGTTCTTTTTTTAAGATTGTGTCCGAATCCCATGATAAATATTTGTGAGTAAATTTTTTTGACATTTATTGGATAATAACGAAGACACCCAAATTATCAAGGTCAGTTGCTATATGATAATTTTTGACAAATACCAAAACTTTCTATAATAAAAACCAAACTCATCGCGGAGCACACTTGGATATACAATAAAACAAATAAAATTTACCACTTAGTTTTGTAATAGTGGTCATTCAAATCACATATTCACCTTTTAACGCAAAGTGGCTGACACCTAGCGAATTTTTTGAAAACTACGGCAAATATGGTCAAGGAGTAATAGTTATTTGCTAATCAAAGTTGCCTAATTCTAGTTGAATATGACATATAAACAATTGCTGACCACCCTTGGCTCTTATAGTGCGTAGCGCCGCTCGCGGCACTTTAAAGACACTTTAAAATTTGAACTTTTTCGTTGCTATGACAATTTTAATAAACAATGCACACAATTAAATGTAATTTTTCTTCATTGTTTTTATACCTCACAAAAAATTTATTTAAAAACAAATAAGGCGAGAAAACATTTCCATCAATTGTTATAATTTTCGGACAACGTAATAAAAATTTGGGAATGTAGGGGAATAATAATTTAAATCCCCTTCTTGGCATAAACACTGTTCTTTACTGCATCTAAAGACTACAATACATAAAATATAAAAAGTTTTTGAGGACGATTAAATATTTCTACAAGATGTGTAACGAATTGAATTCAATCTGTATTTTGTTAGAAAATAATATGTCAATTGCTTCTACAGTGACAATCGAAAGCTTTTATTAAACTAAGCAAACTATGTGCTTCAAAATAAAATTTATTTGACCTGGGACCAACAATATCTTAAACATTTGTTTGCTTGCAATACAGTAAAAAGTTAAAAGCTCAAATGAACAACTCGTTTAAAACGAAATTGTATTCGAATTTGTATTTACTCATTTTTAACCAGGAAATACTTTTTATCTCGTTGCTAAAAATAGGAATAAGTTTTATCCTTATATATCAGTATATACCATCATTACTTGCGTTTCGATTAAATTTTTCGACCGTAACTTTTTATTCGTTGTTTGTGTTTATTTATTTCGGGTTAGATAAAGTAAATAAAAGTTTTGTATAAAATTGTAATTTTGCATTTTATATTATTACGTGGGTTTTGAAGCTTTACGTAAAGCTTTTGTGTATATAAAATGGGTTAAAATTTAATTTTAAAATTTAATTTTTTATGAAAAATTTGCCAATCGTATATAATGAACAGTACGATTTTGATCGATGTTTTAGATCAGATATTTTATGAGTCTTATACGTATCTGCATTCGCAAATATGCTACTGTCAAGTAAGTAATAATAAAAAAACCGTTAAAATAGTTTTTAGTGTGAAATGTTTAACTCAGCTTCTTGGCTTGTAGTAGGAGGCGAGTAATCAAAGGCTGTATTTCTGGGCTGACTATACCGCATCCGTAAAATAAGTGAGCGATCTGTGGGAGGTATTGAAAACTTCGGTTGTTGGTGCTACCTAAGTGACTCTAGGAATCATTAATATTAAACCCTAAAATGATTAGTTTGATGAGTGTCGTTTTGCTGTTTAGCAACAGAAAGTTGTACAATCACACGGAAGAACAAAGTGGTCCTTACTAGGAGAAACTCCAAGAAAATTTTTAGACGGAAAAAGCGTGAATGGTGAAATGCTGAAGTCTTAAGAGTACAAAAACTCAGAAATGAGCACGGTTCTAAAAATTTCATTAGAACAGTCATCGGACTGCACCATACCTGCAGACCTAGATTTATCGCAATTCAGGACCATTATCAAAACCATTGTGTAAACATCAATGCAGTGCTCGACAATTGGAAGAAGCATTTCGTTGATTTACTCAATGTTCAACAAATATCAAATGCTGTATTTGAAAGTTGTCAAAACAATGTTGAAAGTTGCCGCTGGAAAGCTGTTCTTTGCATAGCATACCACTTACTGTTTTACATAATATTGGAGAGTATAACTCTTTTTGGGTCTAAATTTTACTGCTGGAGTTTGTATGTGAGTTGCATGTAAGGAGTGGGCCATTTAAAAGTTTGTTTTATAAAAAAGTTCACCATAACATCTATACTAAATTAAAAAATAATTTTTAAGCTTAAATAACGTTTACCTCAGCAATTATTTTAATCAATTGTTTTACTTCTGGATTCTTAACTTCAAAAAATTGTTCTATATTAAAAAATACAGTTATACTGCATACATTATACTGCGATACATTTTATCCAGCGGCAGGATATTTTAGGTTGAAAACGTGAAAAATTTTAAAGCAAACGTCGATTGCCTTAACAATTGTTAAAATTGTATATTTTATTCCACTTAAATACACTAATATTTGTTCAAGATAAAAAATATTTTTTTTCGTGTAATTAATGAGAAAGTGCGTCATTTCTTAGTTGAAAACAGTAAAGAAAATTGCTTTTCTCCTTAGCAACACATTTCATCATAGAAACATTTTTCTCATTAATTAAAATTTATTCATATATTTAAATTATTAAACGTTACGCCTGAAAAAGATGCTATTGACTCTAAATCAGAAGCTGAAAAAGACTTGGAAACTCTTTCGATTGATGCTGTAGTCAATTGGATACAGGAAATTGCGATAGAAGAAAGTTGCTCGCCATCGTTATGTTGGTCGTTGAAATTGCCTCTTGAATTCGAAGGTTACTCATCAACGTTACACTGGCCGTTAAAAATTCTTCTTGCAGTCTTATTTTAAATTTGGATGTCAGCCCCGCTGTCCGCAAGTAAGGTCGCAGAGGTCCTTCGAAAACAATGTTCGGTATAACTACTGGCATTTGAAAGTTCTAAATACTCTGCAATTTTTCTGGGCATACTGTAGAACGTATTTATACCAACTGGCTGCACTGTGCATTTACCTTTTCTGTAACAGATAAAAAATCTAATATTGTCAACATTTCGTGGTCTTAAACTATATTATTTGTGATACAAAGCAATTGCATTGACATCTCCCACTTCGGAAGTAATTGTAAAGACACGATTTTTCTTTTTTTTTTTGTGTCGTGTAATGTTACGACTAAAATAGGTCCGGTATCTTCTATGTCGTCGACTTTCACCAGACGTAGCTCATCACTGCGACATCCTTCATGAAGGGCAAAAAGTAATGCTTCTTTCATAAAAAGAAAGGAATCATCAGAATCATTGGCTAAAAATGTGTTCACATTATTAATGGTCAAAACCTTCGATTTGTTTGCCATATATCCGTCATTCTGACGTTTTAAGTAAGCAAGTAACTTTTTATATTGCGAAATCTCCACATTTTCATTAACTTGCAATGTGCTTTTTAGCATCGAAAAAATCTACCACAATTTTGACGATTTAAGAGTATTGGCCTGTAACAATACGTTAAAATTAGGATTGGAAAATAATATAATTAATAAGTAAGACTTACCTTCTCAAATAAATACGCTATTATGATATTTTCATTAATCCCAGTCACTTTCTTTTCCACTCTCCATTGAGAAAATAACTCGTAGCATTTCTCATATTTCTTTCTAGATTTTGTGGGGTTATAAGTTTAAAGTAGCTTCCGAAACAGCTTTTAAAATATCAGAAAAACCCTCATTTTGTTGATCGTTCCGAACTGCCTGGTAATGACTTTCGCTGTCTTCCTGTCGTGCAAGTTCTTTGATCACATCTAATCGTGTATTTTGTTTTTCCGATTTTTGATACACACAAAACGAGCAATCCGCGGTTATGGTACATAAAATAAAGATTCCCAAGAGGCGGAGCGTTTGTTTTCAGGCAATAATATGAATCCTAAAAAAACAATTGTATTTGATATGAAAAAAACAAACTGCGTTCGTCGTATAAATTTATCTTACCTCCTGATGATACTAGTGCAACAATTGATTCTTCTAACTGCTCGCACGTATATATGTTGTCATTTTAATATTGTGGCGTATGAAATAATTAACAATTACGTTTATCAAAATATCCCTTTGAAGTTCAGTCAATTTCTTTTCCGGTTTTATTATTTCGTTGTGAATCATTTTACCTTTATGGGAATCCTTTAATATTTAAATTGGGATGACTTCGGTTCTCAATCTGAGAATATCAGGAATTTTGCGATGATGCGCAAGATAATAGTGTATTTGGTAAGCTAATCGATAAAAGCGAATCACTTATTGTAGTGGCCGAATCAACGGAGTTTATCTGCGTCTGTAAATTTTTCAGAGCAACTGTAAATTTAATCATGATGTTCCATTAAAAAAATAAATTCGGATTCAATATATTGAGTGCACGAAAACCACTTGCTTCGCAGTTAAAAGAATCACTCGAAAATACCTTGTAATTAACATCACTTTATACTATATTTCGTGAAAAATTTACGAATTTCCACCGAATAGTGGATAAGATAATGTAAAATAGTATTAGTAATACCTTGAAGTTTAGAAATTGCTTGATAGATGGTGCTAAGTAACATCAAAAGAATGTCGATAATGTAGTGCTCTGTTTTCATTACTACTACCTCATAAGATTTTAATTTTAAAACAAGCTTACATTTAAATGAAATTAACCAATTTTTTTTATAAAACTTTCCATGCTATCTACTGGCGATTTCCAAGCATCTTAAAATATTTAAGGAGCAATATGGTTTTGATTATTTGGCAATTAAAATTAAATCAATATTGTTATAATTACTAAACATGATTCCATTTACCGTTTAAATTTTATAAAAGGAATTTTTTTGTGGGTCCCGGCAAAATTAAAATCGCTGGATACTTTATCGCAAATTGTCTTTTGAAATTCGACAGTTAGTCCTCTTCCCAAACAAACTAAATTTGTTAGGCGATTCATTTAAAAATTATAAAATATACATAATTACTGTTAGTTTCAGAGTTACAATAAATAGTTTATCGTACAATATCATCTCTAAAAGAATTGTTAGCGCATCTCGCTTTTAACTCTTCGAGTTATTTTATTGACTTAAGAGGAAACAGAAATTTGATTTCTTCATTGACTTCTGTGGTCCTGTTGGAATGCTGATTGGTCAATCAGCGTGACATATCTTTCATGAGATACGTTAACTCGTCGAGCTGTTTCCTCATTTTTTTGATATCATCGCCGCAACAGCAATTTTTTTTAAGGTGTGCTTTGAATATTTTTGTCAGTAGTTGACAATAGTTGAGGTGAGCTTTGAAGATGTTTGTCAAAAGATATTTTTTCTGTGTCAATTACAATTTTTTTGGAATTTGAAGGCTTACCTGTAGAGTTATTTTTTTTTTTACTAAGGAGAGTTTTAGCTGTTTTTGGAACATTAATTTTATGCCTGTTGAAAATACCTAACAGTTTGTTTATCTTATCTCTACCTAATCCAGATTCACTTCATTAGTTTCGTCGTCTTCAAACCAATACCGAGAAATATGATCTGCATCAAGTTCATCAAAATTCTCCAACGCGATCGCGTTGTCTATTGGATTTTCAGTTATGTCTGGTTCTACTCATTCAAGTGCTTCAGCCTGTAATCATTTTCTTAATTGCTGCTTCGATAGCAAAAATGCTGGTTTTCCTGTCTCCATCTGTCTCCAACGTATATATACTATTGGAACAAACACATAAAAAAATAAATCACAGAATGCCAAATGATTTATTTGACATACGTTAAAAATACTTCTTTTTTAAATTTATAAACTAAATGTAATAAATGTATTGCTTTGAAAATAAAAAATTTATATTTACCAAACCAACAGCTCAAAATTTAGTTTTTCTAAATACATGACTCGGCTTTAAGTGGTAATTCCGTTAATCAAAAAAAAAAAAACAATTTAATTTACATAAATTCATTTTTTTTTTCAATTTAGCTAAGTTTGTTTTCAATTTATTTCTAGAAATTGTTGTTGTAATTTAAAAATTTTATCGAAGCAATACACTTAATATATAAAAAAAATTAGGACAACACACTTTTGTTTATTATACTTTCATTAAAAATGATTTGTATATTTTTCTCATTAAGAGATAATCAATTAACATGATTAATAAAAGTATAATTTTTACATTAAATACGAAAATAAAAAATACAAAAAATGTTGGTAAGGACACCATATTAGAATAATAAATGACATTGAAACACAGACGCCATATTACTATGCAGCGTGTTTTTACTAAACAAATTTCTTATTATGTTTTAAATAATTGTACACTAACATAATTGCTTTGAAATATAAAATATTTAACAAATAGTTATATAAATAATAATTAATAGAACTATATTTATATAGTATTATTTAATTTTGGTTATTTTAATTGTTTTTTCTTCACAACTTCACTTTACTACTTCTATATTTTGAATGTTAATGAAACAAAAACTCAAATACCTAAAATTTAGTACTACTATTTCTCACGAGAATCGTTCGCATGGCTATGTAGTGGTCGAAACAAGTACTACAAAACTGCTATACTACTAGATTTGAGAAAATTGTGATCTCATATACAAATTTAAAATGCCGAACACCATTTTTATATTTTTATATGTCAGTTTCATATTTTTTGTATTTCTTTTCACGATTTAGCCTGATTATGTTCGAAAAAATTTTTTATACAATTGTGTTTAAAGTTTCTATTAATTTTTCTGTTATTTTTCTGTTAATTATTATTATTTTTTTATTAGAATTTTTAGTAGTCAATAGATTTTGGCAAAATACACATTTTGACAGAACACATAAACACATGCATAAAGCTGTCAGAGTAATTTTTATGTTCGTTTGATTGAAAAAATCAGAGTACTCGACCAGAGTGGGGTAAAAAATCAATCGAAATCGACATTAGTTTTTTGTTTTTATTTCATAACTTACTATCTAAATATGTAAATAATTCTGGTAACTTCCAAATAACAAGCAGTTCTGCTTATTCCTTTTGGCCCACGGTTGGGTCATTCAATATAATACATTGATCAAATTCTAGCCCGCCTGTAGCCATGGTATTTTCTTGTGATGTAGCATTGGTATGATCAGAAGTATTAGTTTGATAATTTTTCAAACCATTATTTATGATGATAATTTGATCTGTTGATTCACTCATTGTATAGTTCTGGTGTAGGTTATAATATTTCATTAAATAAATATCATTTAAATTAAATATTTTTTAATATTAAACTTATTTTCTAAACAATTAAATTTAATGTAATATTACATTACATTAAATTACATTAATTACGTTAAATTACATTAATATTCTTTTAATATTAATTATGTGAGGTGTTAACGTAAAGTGGAAGTCCAAAAAATGTATAGTTTAAAAATGTATAGTTTAGAGCATGAATTTTGACACATTAAAAAAATAACTTAAAAAATGGCGTCCTATATTGAAATCAAACAAACACATAACTGCTCTTAACTAGCGTTCTATTCAAAATGATGTCGAATAAAATTTTAAAATATAAAACCAAGTTGTTATTATAACTGTATATTTTCGTTCAATATTTGTGATATTCAAAATATTTAGTTAGAATCATCGTTTTAATTTGTGATTATAACAAATTGTTTCATGATATTGACTAAATTTTTATCGTTTTTAATACTTCGCAAATATTCGTAAAAATAAATTTTTTTTAACACGGGGTCTACACTATGCAAAATTACTGAGATTTTACCGTAAATTTTACTAAACATTATGTGATATTCACGAAACATTAATGAAAATCATTACTAATCTAATGAATTCAATAAATAGTTCTGTGATTTAACTAAATAATTCGTGATCAATGTAAAGTTTTTTTTAGGATTATTTATAATTATGGTTTTGATTTTTAGGAACATTATTATATTAATATAACGCCTAAGTTTTGGAGGGCCGTGACTTCTTTGTACTTTCAACTTTCAGGTGAATAATCACTTAAATTGTATGTACAATCAGATATCGTTTGTAGATCATTTAAAGTTAACATTTCATAATCTACATATTCCTATACGTGGTACAGAAAAGTTTCCTTGTACTCCGAAACTTAGTAACTCTTAGTAACAATTTTAGATGCTACGCCTTTGATTTATGTAGGTTAAACGTAAAAATTGATCTTGTTTATCGTTTCTCCCTTATGAGGTGAAGAAATATGTCTCTAAAAGACAAAAAATGTGGTGGTTTCCTCCTTTCTGTATATAAAAATCATGTACCCCCGATCCAACAATTGGAAAGATAAATTGACATGTATTTTTGGGGAACCGCGCAGAACTGAACATTTTAAAACTGGATATTTCAAAATAGGATTTGACAAAACGAGATAAGGTACAAAACTGGATATTTCAATACGAGATATGGTACAAAACTGGATATTTCGACATATGATTTAAACTTAAAATGATTTTTTAGGAAACTTCTGGAATATGGCGAATTAGGGAGCAACTCGGCGAGTTCTTAACCGATTATGATGAAATTCGATATGTAGGATGAAAATGGGATTTAAAAATGATTTTTTGGGAAAGTTCTGGAATATGTCTAGTTAGGAAGGAACTCGGCGAGTTCTTAACCGATTATGATGAAATTCTATATGTAGGATGAAAATGGGATTTTAAAATGATTTGTTGGAAAAGTTCTGGAATATAGCCAATTAGGGAGGAACTCAGCGAGTTCTTAACCAATTATGATGGAATTCTATATGTAGGATGAAAATGAGATTTTAAAAATGATATTTTGGAAAGGTTCTGGAATATGGCCAGGTAGGAAGGAACTCGGCGAGTTCTTAACCGATTATGATGAAATTCGATATGTAGGATGAAAATGGGATTTTGAAAAGATTTTTTGAGAAACTTCTGGAATATGGCCAGTTAGGAAGGAACTCGGCGAGTTCTTAACCGATTATGATGAAATTCGATATATAGGATAAAAAGGGGATTTAAAAATGATTTTTTGGAAAACTTCTGGAATATGGCCAATTAGGAAGGAACTCGGCGAGTTATCAACCGATTATGATGAAATTCGATATGTAGGATGAAAATAGGATTTAAAAATGATTTTTTGGGAAAGTTCTTGAATATGGCCAGTTAGGAAGGAACTCGGCGAATTCTTAACCGATTATGATAGAATTCTATATGTAGGATGAAAATGGGATTTTAAAATGATTTGTTGGAAAAGTTCTGGAATAAAGCCAGTAAGGTTCCATACTTGAATATTTCTAAGGAGAGAAATAGAATTGATTTTTACTTTAATTGTATTATTAAATTTAATTTTAAAACCTTTTTTGGGAAAGCTCTGGAATATGACCAGTAAGGTTTCATACTTGAAAAGTTTTAAGCAGAGAGATAGAATTTTCCTTCACTTAATGGTTTTTTTAATTGCTGCTTTTCTTGTTAAAAGCCAGATTTCAGTTAAAAATCATGTACATAATATAATACATACATATTGTTATTTAGTAGCGATAGAAAATTTCAAATCTTGAAAACTTAAAAAAAGTAATTATTTACGATTTGGAAATTCCTTATTTTTTCACTGTTCGATAGCATAGTTAAAATTTTATTTCAACCTACAATTCCCATCCTACATATAGAATTTCATCATAATCAGTTAAGAACTCGCCGAGTTCCTCCCTAATTGGCTATATTCCAGAACTTTCCCAAAAAATCATTTTAAGTTTAAATCACATGTCTAAATATCCTGTTTTGAAATATCCAGTTCTGTACCATATCTCGTTTTGTACCTTATCTCGTTTTGAAATAGCCAGTTTTGAATTATCCTGTTTCGTCAAATCCAGTTGTAGAATATTTAGTTTCGACCGGTACCCATTTTTTTGATGTTTTTGTCTAATGGGTTGCAATTTTATTCACTTATAAATATGTAACCGAAAAATATAAATTTTTCCGAAATAGCTCTTGTAAAATATGATTTTCATTAAAGGGTTTTGTTAAATTATTTGTGCAAATTACAAAATTATAGACTTGAGTTTCACAAACTTGAAAATTCATATGAATTTATTTATGCTTCACACAAAAACTGAAAAGGATTAAAGCAAACAATTCAATAAACCTGATTTTATGAAATTCACAATTCACAAAATAAATACAAAAACATTTTTTTGTGAATATCAACAAAAAAAATTAATTTCAAGAAATAATTTTTGAATTTCACAAAAATGGTTTAACCGAAATCATTTTATGATTTTAAACAGATTATTTTTTTCCGTGCATAGTAGGAATATGTTGCCTATGATTAAAAACAAACGAATAGATTTAGAATCTACAAATAGAATACACCAAGAGATTTGGAAACCATCTGACCTCCATAATTATCTCTACATTCGAGAAGAAGATCTTACGATCGAACTATGGTAAAAAAAAATCGCTGAATACCAGTATCAGATTAGGCTAAATTTCGAGATTAGGCCACTCCTCTGAGATTGCAATATTATCGCATTTAACAAACTCAACCTAATAAGATGGCTTGATCACGATATGAGAAAGAGAAAGTATTGGCTTTTGGAGTAACTGTCTACTATTTTCTGATCATATGTGTTTATGACCATTACAATCTGTTTTGACCATGCTGCATGAGTTTTTTTTAGTTTTTATTTCATGTCATCTGTCCTGGGGCCAAAGTTCTGCCAACTCTTTTGCTGTTAACTTAACGCCCTTTTAGCTTTAACCACTGCGCCAATTACCTGGTATGTTTTACGGTTGAGGTTTTTTAACCACACCGTTCCAAGTCTTGGATTAGATCTAAAACTAATCAATCGGCTATATAAATCGACTATATATGCATTATTTAAGCGAGATAGTAAGAATTGTTTACACAAAAGAGGAGAAAATGGGAGAAAAAATTACCAAACGCCAAAAAATATATATTTTATTTAAAAAGGCTATATCATGAGGAGATAATAAAAGATTATAGATAGCAGAGCTCCGGGAAAAACTCCTCCATAAAAAACAACAAAAATACTTGGAGGTCAATGCTAAATTTGAAAATATTAAAGATGTTAAAAGATTGACCAACTGCATGATCGAATTGACATCATTGAATCATAATTTGTTTGATTTTAAACGATGCGATAAGAAATGTCGAAAATATTGTACCTACATTTCTGCTTTTTTGTTAATACAATGCAAATTTTTCCAATTTCAATAATATTTGTTTCGGTCATTCTCAATGTCCTTATCCAAAACTCTTGGAACTCCCATGGTCCATGTTTTTAAATTTAATGTTTTTTTCTTAGGTTTTAATGTTCACCTTTTCTAGTCTTCGAACAGTTCAACAAATTCTTAAAAAATGCATTTTGCAAATCATAAATAATTGACAATGTTGTAAGCAGATAGTTGAACAAACAAAATAGTTGCAAGGGAAATCCGTATCCGCGATTAAAAGAATCTAAGCAAGATAGTAAACACGTTTTCGTTTAAAAAGACGAGAGAGAACGCCAGAGGGAAAGAAATAAGAATATGAAACATAATTTCTAAATTACGAAATTTTATAATTAAAAAAAGCATTAAACTGAAATCATATGAGAATTTCCCTTTTCATACCTGCATGCATTAGAGAACAAAACGATTTGAAAAATTAAAGAAAAATTGGAAAATTGTATCTCGGATTTTAATTAAACAAGCGCCTTAGGCACATTTTGTTGATTAAACTTTTTTGTAAAACATTTGTCTTTGTTGCACTATTTTCCATAATTTTCCTAAAATCAGGATAGTATGACAATCAATGACATATTACATTGTATATAAAAACAAAATACAAATCGATCAAACCTTATTATAAGTGTATACTGTATACGATACAGTAAAATACCTAAACTACATAACATTGCTTCGAAATCAAATTAAAGTAATTAATTCCGAATTTTAACCTAAATCTATTAATTAGAAACTGCTCGAGCATTTTTTTTGCTCGTTGCAGATGAGTAGACGATATATCCTTAATTAATACAAATTAAATATTTAATTGTCTCTATGTCTATTTATGTGCACGTCAAATATACTCCTACCTAGCAATTATTGATTTTCTAACAGATGAATGAATTTCATGTAAAAGTTAAACTTACGCAAAATAAAAAACAATTTGACCTCGTAATTTGCATAAGATTTATCTCGACGAGTACATTTTCATAAACTTTTGTGTAACGCAGTCGAACGAACAAAATAAAAGGAAACATGAAATATTTTCAAAAGCTCTCCAAACGTTTTTGTTTTGGTTTTTGATGCATTTTAAAGTATATATAGTATTATAGTGGAAATGATGTGGGAGTGCATTCAAATAATTCACCACATATACCAAGAATACAACAAATATTTTTGATGGTACAAAATTTTCCCAGTTTCCACCTGCTCGCCTTTCCATTTGTTGTAACATATATACTGTATTATGTGTGATTTGTAATTTTACAATGGAAAATAATTTAAATAAAAGCTTTGAATGCTTTAAAAGCGGAGATTTTTTAATAAATACGGAAACCACTATTCACATTTTACTGTGTGACTAGATGTTTTTGTTGATGGAATAAATACTGATAATCAATGCAGTCAAAGGCCATTATTGGCCCTCGTAGTTTCAATTTCCAACATAGGACGATACGAGCAGGCAAACTATAAAGTTATTATTTAGAATAACAATGCTCTGCTCTACATTGCCCAGTTAAAACATAATTGAAAACGCTCAAATAGGAAGTTCTACTTCACTTGATGTACTCTCTTGGTCTTTCTGATTAGCACTTGTTTCGATCGATGGCTCATAGTCCTTCTGAGTAACGCTTCACTTCTTATGAAGATACCAAAAATTAAGCCGAGACGTCAAAAAAACAAGTAATTTGTACGAGTAAAATTACGAGTAAGATGGAATAAGCAGAGACTAGCGATGAGCAATTCAGTAAATGATCTCTTTTTTGATCTTCAGCATTATATTTTCTATAAGTTTTGTTGTAGTGATCACATAATCTTCATTTTGTTTTGTTAGCTTCAATTAGTGGCCTACAACTACAAAGTTCAATGGTCTGTTGTATTTCATAATTTTCACTTAATTATGCACACACAACTTGTTGGTTGGTCTTTCTAGTTCGCCAGACTTAGTTTTAGACGTTACGATTCTGTGAAAGTTGCGGACCCACTCTGCATCTTGTTAGATAGATTACTCTATAGCTTAGGTCTGTGACATTCGATTCACGAATTTTGGTCAACGGATGCCCAACGAGAAAATGACTGCTTGCTTGTTAGAATAGTTTTACTGGTTACGCGAGTCAAATGAAATTTAACTGATTTAACCGCTGCTTCCCATATACGTCCAAAATGACGATGCACTTGGAGGAGTAAAATGTCACACAATAGGATATCTTAAAAGCAACTGGGACGTTATTGCCGAAAGACGTTATTGGCGCTGACAAAATTTGTACCATAATGCCAGATTCGATTTCAAATGGAACAACTCTCCTTGCTCCTTGAATCTCAGAATTTGCTTGTCAGGTCCGCTATTTTAAATTTGAGCCTTTATTGTGAAAAAATGTTACAAAATTTTTTATTCAAAGTTTTGCCCATCGCTAACCTCTACTTTTTCCCATCTTTCTGGCAATTTATGGATTCCATCCCAGAAAAACTGCGACGGAAGAAAAACTTGGCTTGGCGGCCAAAAACGAATCGAGTCAATTTTTGATACCTTGAACTGAAGTGAAGCATATTCCTGATAGGCCATTCTGCATGGATCGAAATAGGTGGTAGTCGGAAGGAGCAAG
The DNA here is from genome assembly GCA_963556175.1 of Tipula confusa. Classification (NCBI taxonomy): domain Eukaryota; kingdom Metazoa; phylum Arthropoda; class Insecta; order Diptera; family Tipulidae; genus Tipula; species Tipula confusa. Next base: position 116,372,643 of record OY744475.1, read on the forward strand.
GTCCTGGCTATAAGGCGGGTGAGGCAGAATTTCCCATCCGTTATTCTCCAGGATCCGCAATATGTGGCCGAGCGTTATAGTGGTGGAAAATGTTTGACTCGTGTCTGGTAGCATACGTTGGCCGCTCTGCCTGGATTTTCTGCTTCAATCGGATCAATTGTTGACGATAGAGTTGGGCATTGATGGTTTGGCCGCTTGGCAACAGCTCATAATAGATCACACCTAGCTGGTCCCACCAAATGCACAGCATGTCACGCCAGTGACAATATGATGCAAAAACGTCTTCTTTTTGTCGCTCGAGCAGCATTTTGAACATGCAAAATCGTCTTTCCACGTCTCTTGGCTTCAACTCGTATGGCACCCAATTTCCCATCTTTTGGATGAATCCCAAGGCTTTCAAACGTCTGGAAATTGTTTTTTGATCAACTCCCAATGATTCTGCAAGTTCTTCGTGCGTTTGAAATGAATATTGTTCGAGTAATGCCCCCAATTCTTCATCCTCAAACCTTTTCGGCTGACAAGGACGCTCTTTGTCCTTAATGTCAAAATCACCAATTTTGAAGCGAATAAACCACTCAAAGCACTGTGTTTTTGCAAGAGCATGCTCACCATACAAATCCACGAGCAAACGATGACTTTCAGCTGCAGTTTTGTGCAGCGACAAAGTGACCCAACAAAACTTCCCGCAAATGCTGTTTTTTCGCAAATTTGATAAATTTTCCAACGTTGAAATCGGTTAGATGTGCACAATAAAAACAAAAACTTTTAGCTGATTTTGACAGGTATTGAATAGGACTTTCAAATGACATATATGTCCATGATGTATACTATAACACATAAACAAGTAATGACATCTAGTATCAAATTCCGGTTTTTAATGCATACACCTTATACTTCTTGATCAGTGGTCTCGAACGTTCCATATGCAAATGTCAGTGTATTTGCACTTTTGGCGTTATGTCTGTGTATTAAAATAATTGTGATTAACAATCGATCGACCCCTCCATCGTTGTTGTTGCATTTCGATGTTGCATTTCCCCTCTCAATAATATCACTGTTGTTGCGTTTCCCCCTCTTTTTTAACGGCTATTTCCTTCTCAGATGATCATTCTCCTTTTTCGAATTATCGCCGTTAAACCTGAATTTGCGCCTTTGTCGTGATTTAAATCATCCTGTCGAGAATCGACCAATGAACTTTTTGAAAAATTATGTATGAAAATTATAACCACTAGACGACCACTGGTTATAACTCTGTCTTGTCGAAATCATCACATTACCACCACCTTAATTCTGTTCGTACATATATTCATACATGCTCCAGCCGTTGTAAAGTGTTGATTAATCGATGTGAACCATTTTCATTTTACTCCTGGGGCGTTGCTGTATCCTATACACAACTTCCTGGATTTTATTTATTATACCATGTATGGTCCTTTCCAATTTGGTTGCAGCTTTGGTGATCATCTCTTCTTTCTCTTGAGATTGTAAAGCCAAACCAACTCTCCTTCCTGAAACCCTTTATGACTCGCGGGTCGTATCGTGTCTAATTCATTCTATCACTGCTGTGTGCACCATTGCTTTTAACGGCGGCATGAATATTCATCCATTATCTTAGATCGGCTGTGTAGTCTTGTTTTGCGGCGGGTTCATCTCTGGAGCTCTAAATTGTATGTCACATAGTAGGAACCTCTCTGCCAAATATAACCATTGCGAGTTTTCATGCACTACAATATCCCATGATAAACAGTGGTATACAACGTTCCCAGTTATCCTGTTTAGCATTCACTTTTTTACGCAGATTTTCTTTTAGCGTTCGATTAACCCTTTCTACCATTCCATCTGATTTACTGAAGTAGTCGATTCAATATGAACCGATTACCATCTTTTCATTACTAGAAATGGCACCACATTATCCATTGATATTCATTCAAACTGTGCTCCAACGTTATAATGCTGCATTCTGCCCCTTGTTTTCGTCCTTTTGCTAGCCGCACATGTGTTAAAGTGCTTTACGCACTAATCTTCCATGTTACTCTGGGAAATTCTGGTATTTGGCTCACTAGAACAGTGCTTGCATTGATCTGCGCAAGGTCTCCTGCACATTCCATCTGCGGTGTTATGTAACATGCCTCGTCTATACGCTGTCTATCGCATTCCTTCAGTTCTGTTTTTTTGGTTTGCAGGCTGCGTTATTGATCGCTTGGTCACGGGTTCCTTACAATCCCTCATGGAGTGTCCTGATTATTGGCATTTAAATCCTAGCAACCGAGAACTAGATTGGCGTATTCCATTACTTCGCAAGCCTGCAATCTAAGCGTGTTTACCACACCTTGTTTTCTTAATTTGATTGAGTTGGTAAATAAACTTACTCTGCACGCTTCATATTCCAGTGCCTTTGTCAACAATTCATTTATGGATTTGCTTTTTGCATTGGTTCTTAAATGGAGTTTTAAATTAATCGTCAATCCTTTTTAAACATTCAGAGGAGCTTCACTGTAAGCCCGTCATGCGAGCTTTGTAAACTCTCGATGAAAATCTTGAAAGCATTTTCCCCGCTAATGTTTAGTATTATGCATCTGGATTTTGCATAACTCCTGAGTGTGAGACTGACCGTACCGGAAATCCATCTTCCTCAAGATTCTTTCGAAGCTTATTTCTGTTGTGGATATGGTTTGCCAGACATTGGCTGGTATTCATCGTAGTCCCAAGAGAAGAGCATCAAATTGTTTACAGCAGAATTCTCATTATGCCTCGTGGCCTCTTGAAATGGCACCTTAAAATTTTCAAACGGTGCTTTGCCATCGAATACAGTGGAATTTAGAATTTCTTGGTGGACTTCGGCTGATACCTCCTTTAACACAGTTTTAATGCTCGGCTGGACTAACCCTTCGGTGTCCGAGAAACGTACCTCCTATTGGATTTCACATGTTTTAAGTCGACTTTCCAATGCTTGCATTTTTACTTCTTTATCAGCCGTGATTGTTTGCATCTTTGTTTCTAGCTGGCCTTTAAGCTAGTCTAATTTAGTGCCTTGCTGGACTAGTTAAACGCTTAATTGAGAGCCATGTTCTGCTATCAGCGACATTAGAAAAACCACCATGTCTAAAGGTGAACAAGTTGTTCAGAATTAGATGGCTAACCTGGAACAACTATAGTGTTGATATTAGTTATTTTCAAAGTTTGCAAAATCCCACTTCTGACACCAATTGTTACGAATTTCGGGCGTTTACAGATTCGTCAATGATTTTGCAAATAAAACTTGCAGTAGTTATATTTTTTACCTCTGGACCGGTGCCCTCCTTCTTAGCAAAACTGGTCACCTTGAACTTAAAACAAGCGCCTAACACAGATCTTTGGATGAAGGAATATCACGCATACTTAAAAAAAAAAAGCTTAAATTTTAAGAAAACAGTTAAGTTTATTGAGTTTTTATTAGTTAGCTTATTTTTTTGTTTTGTTTGATTGGCAAATTTGGAGGAAATTCACGGTTTTGAAAATTCGGTAGAAATTGAACCCATATAAAAAAAATGGTATAGAGATGAATTGATTTGATTTTAAAGAGAAATACGATGGTTTTTTTATTTTCGTATCCAGAGACCTGTTCTTGGTAATTTAAATGTCGCAATATTTTTTTTAAATGGAAACCTAATATTTTTAATGCGGATTCTTAAAAAATCAAGTTTTTTAAACTTATAAACGATTTTGCATTGTCATAATAAACTCATCTTATATAAAAGATGAACCAGCATATATATAGTGATAAGCCCTTAGAGACCATAGGTCTATATAGAAAAAACTGTATTTGATGTTTTCCGTTTGCCGTAGACAATCCGAAAAACATTCTTAGATCTTGTCTTGTGTCATGTTTGTTGAATTTCAAAATTGTGTACAAAATTTATCATCTTGTTTATACGAATAAAATTCTGTTGACGTCTTATTTATTGTAATTTAATTTTCATTTTATCGCGGAAATTCGGTTCCATAACTATTTTTTAATATTATATCCCGACAGTATAGTGTATACATTGTAGTAGTATTGTACGAGCTTAATTTTTTTTTCGTTTCTTTTTTTTCACCATACAAAGTAATATTAATATCATGATACAAAAACTAAACAACTTGTTTGTCTTGTGAAAGGTATCCTTTGCTATAAGCATACTCTTTTGATAACAAGAATAACGTAGATATAAAGAAAGTGTATTGTGGAAGCTGCATCTAATGAATAAATTCAAAATATCGTAATCCAAAAAGTTTTTTCGGTATACTAACGTTGAAAAGATGACAATTAAAGCTTTATTAAGACGACTCATCTTATATACACAAATATATAGATTTTTCAATTATACAATTCTTTTGTGTTAACTAGCCAATCAGAATTAATTAACTGTAGAAGGTGAATCAATAATTACGTGAGATCTTTCGTAGTTTTTCATAAACGTTTTTTTTTTGTGTATTGCTTCCTCGTTTTATTTATGTTAAAGATGTCTAAGTCGGCCAGAAACCCCATTTCCAGTGCTTTCAGACGACAAAATCAATATTTTTGATAAATTTAAATTCGATTTCTCATTTTTCACAAAAATATTAAATTCCATGATGACGTACATGGATAAATTTTATAAACTTAATATATCAACAAATGTAACTCTTCAAATATCATTAATTTTATCAAATATTGTAAATTTTAAAATTCGTTTTACGGAATCGTTAGTCTCGTTATTAATTGCACTAAGAAATAGTCATTAAAATTTAAATCATTCTTTTTCAAATCGATATATTTGCTGCTGGAATTTATGTGAAAATGTTATAAATAACTTCGCCCAATATATTATCTCAGCATATTTACAATTTATTTCAAGAAAGTGTCAGTGGTGCGAGTATCAAGTATTTACATCGCCCTTACCTATGTAGATACATGGATTTTATGAATTTTTTGATTGAGGGCTATTATGAGTTGAGTATTTACTTCGTCCTCACTTGCTATCGATTCGATTCCAAATGCTGATTTCAATCTGTCGATCGAAATTGTTTGATTTTGACAGGTTTTGTAGGATCTACTGATTCATCATAATCTGAGTTGACTATAAATTCACCTGGAACTTTCCGTGTTTGTCCATAAACTAATTTAGAAGGAGAGCAACCCATATCTTCTTTCACCGTAGTTCGCATTCCGAGTAATATTAACGCCAATTCATTAACCCAATTCCGAGTATTACATCTGGCTCTAAGGGAATTTTTTAAATTTCTTTTCATATTTTCCACCATCTCATTACTTTAAGAGTGGTACGTGGTTGTATGAATATGTTTACACCCAAGTAAGTTATTTAGTTGTTTGAATAATGTGGCTTCAAACTGAACACCTTGGACCGTGGTTATTGTATTCGGGCAACCAAATCGGGATATGAATTGAAAAAAAATGTTTTTGCTACCGTCGTTGCATTACTATCCTTTAAAGGATATGCCTCAGGCCATCTTGTGAATCTATCAACTATTGTGAGTATATACATTTTGTCTTGTGAACGTGGCAAAGGTCCTACCAGATCCATGTGTACATGACCGAAACGTACTTTAGGAATTTCGAATAGAGCTAAAGAGGATTTTGTATGACACACTACTTTTGATTTTTGGCAATTTAAACAAGATTTGGTAAGATACACGATATAATTTTTCGTTCTTGGCTAAAAATATCTTAGACATACCAGTTTTTGAGAGGCTTTGATTCCTGGATGAGACAAATTATGAATGCTTTCAAAAATATTTTTTCTCAGATCTAGCGGAATGTAAGGCCGATTAACTCTAAGAGATTGGTGTGGTATTAAAGATAAATGAACTTTTGAATTTGGATCATCGTTTTTCTTGACGAGTTCCTCGTCAATAATCTGCGACGACATTGTCTCGATCTGATATATGTCTTATATCCGTACAAAATTGAGATACGAACTCCAAATGTCGCTATTGACGTGGAGAGCGGTCTGTTTTGGAATTAAAAGCATTTATCAGTGGCTTATGATCTGTCAATATGGTGCAGTTTCTACCATCGATAAAGTGCCGAATATGTTTCACCGCTTTATATACTCCCAATAATTCGCGGTCAAATGCAGAATATTTCCGTTCAGCAGGTTCTAATTTCTTGGGATAAAAACAGAGCGGTTCCCATGTCGAGTTATTTGGTTTTAACTATTCTATAACAGCGCCGCTTGCTACTTCAGAGTTATCTGTGATGCATACCTTCACATTTGATATGGGGTGCACATGTAGTGTGGAATTTCCTAAAGCTTCTTTCGCTTTTTCAAACGCTTCCTGGCATTCAGTTGACCAAGTAAATTATTTTTTTACTTTAGAAGGTTTTCGAAACGGTCGCATATGCTCATGAATTGGAATTAGTATACCTGCTATATGCGGTACAAACCGATAATAATTTATCATACCTATAAATTTTTGAACCAGTTTAACCGTTGTTGGTGCGGGTAGCTGCGGAATTCAATACGTGATGTAGATGGGCGAATGCCATTCTCCGATAAGCTATGAGGTAGGAATTTAATAGTATTTTTTCCGAACTCGCATTTAGCTGAATTTATTCTTAAGTCGAAGTCTTGTAATCGTTTGAACAAAATTTTTAAATGATTGAAATAAATACGCGTTACAGGAATCTAATCCTTGTAATACTTGATTTATATATCTTTGAAAGGATTGTGCTACATTTTTTAACCCAAACGACAAACGAGTAAGCTCGTAAAGCCCGAATGGTGTAGTTAAAGCCGTTTTATGAATATGTTTTTGTGCGACGGGTATATATGGTGAAATGCGCAAATGCGCATACTTCCATGTAATTGAGATGCAAAGTCGTGTATGTGCAGCACCGGAAAACGGTCAGGTATGGTGCAGTAATTCAATTGGCGGTAATTTCCGCAAAGTCTCCAATCACCACTATTCTTCTTTTTTACCAAGTGAAGTGGTGAGGAAACATGAGATGACGATAGTACGCAAATTCCTATATCGACCATATATTTAAACTCTGATTTACCAGCATCAAGTTTGTCTGGAGAAGACAACGAGGTTTGTTGGCTGGAAGTGGAACTTTAGTTTAAATATAGTATACTATATTATGCTTTACCGGTGCCTTATAATAGGGCAAAGCTGTCAGTAGCGGAAACTCTGAAAATAGTTTTCCAAATTCATCGTCAATACTAAAACATTTGATAGCTGTGCATGATACTGAAACGCAATTGGTCCAAACCTCAAGTTTAGTAATTTCGTCAAAACTAGCGAGTAAATTTAAAAAATTACTACCATATGTTCGAATAACCAAATTATTTACAGCTATCAACAAAATATCTGAAGATGTAGCAAAACTTTGTGTGAATTTATTAAGTGGCAAAACTGACATATCGGATCCGGTGTCAATTAAAAAATTTAGTTTACTATTTTTAGATTTCGCAAATAGGCGACGTGATAACACGTTACTGCTGCCCTTCGCCGAACTCAGCCATTCTACTAGTTTTTTGAATCTTTTGGTTTGAAATTACAAAGTTAATGACATTTCCGAGATTTATCACCGATTTTATAGTGAAAATAACATGTTGGAAACTTATCCACTTGTTTCTGACTCCTATTTCTACTTTGAGATCTTCCCGATCTAGAAGAATTTGAATTAGACTGCTATTGGGATGTAGTATTCGCCCTCTTGGTGTAAATTGTTTTTGTGAGAGTGCCGAAACCGATAATCTTAAGCATTCCACTTGTTCTTGCAGTGTTTTCACTACCGTTACAAGCAAAGAATTTTGTATAGCCTCAACTGAATGAGTGGTAACTTCAAATATCTTGTCCGCGGTTGTAACATGTTGTCGATACTGTCTTGTGATGTGGCGAATAAAATAGACTTAATATTAGGGGCTAAACCGTTTAGCCACAATTCTTTCATAAGATCTTTATTCAAGGCGGTATATTTACCAGCTATTCCCTTTAACCGACGATAAAATTGTGATGGAGTGTCGTCTCCTATACCGACCCCGTCCAACAGGGTTTAATGTCATCATTAAACCCGAATGTATCTGTTCTTGGATTCCAGTCCAAGAGTTTTAATGGTATCGTCAAGTTTGAATTCCAAACGATTTTAGGTTTCTTAGATTCTCTGGTATTGCTTCCAAAAGATTTGCATTGTTTGTTGCCCATTTTTTTAAAGTAAATCCACCGCTGTTTAGTAGGTCAATGGTTTGTTTTTGGATGAATAAGGCTTCTTCTAGCATGTTTTGCCAGAAATCAGATCATTCACATAAAAATCATTTAACACCAGGTTAGACGCCCTTGGATAGTTTTTTTGTTCATCAATGTCAATGTTGTAATGATTTTACCGCTAACTAAGTAGCAGCTGCTGTACTATACGTGACGGTTGTTAACTTATACTCCATAATATCCTTTTTTCGAGTCTATCTCCACAAAATATGTTGGTAGTTCTGATCATGATTATCAACCATAATTTGTCCGAACATTTTTTCAATATCAGCTGTATGAACGTGTTTATGTTTCCGCCATCGTAACAGTATAGATATTAGATCCTGTTGAAGAGTAGGGCCAATTAACATCATTTAACGATATTCCAGTTGTAGTTTTGGCAGACCCGTCAAAAACAACCCTTAATTTTGTAGTTGTACTTGATTCCTTTAAAATTGCATGATGTGGCAGATAATATTAACCAGAATCATTATAGTTACATCAGCAACCTTCATGTGTCCTAATGCGATATATTCATCCATAAACTTCTAATATTGAATATACAGGTTTTGATTTTTAACAAGTCGTTTTTCTACTTGTAACAGACATGCCATTGCGATCTGTTTTGAGCAACCTAATGGTTCAGCAGAGTGCAAGTTAATGTCAAAGGGAATTTTGACTACGTAACGATAATTTTTGAGACGTCTGTGGCTGGTTTCCCAGAAGCTTTTTAACTGAGTATCTAAGTCTTTTCTTGTTGCCATTGATTTTATCTCTGTTAAATTGTGACAATCGACTGAGACACGGCCTAGAAATATCCATCCCAATTTAGTTTCTCGAGCAACTGGTTTGACAGATGAGGCTTTTATTATATTATTCATCAAAATTTCTCCATAATAATCTGCAAAATTTTGGCATGTTTCCATTTCCAGGAGTCTAGAGGCTGTTCTGGCATATCCCACGTTAAGTTTTTCAATACTAATGCCTTTAGGGTTAAGTTAAATTTTGAAGGAAAACTCGGCTTCATGTTAAATTCAATGGTTTAGTTCGCTACTGCAGGATCGGTTTCTCCCATGCCTGTTATTTCTGCATACGCTGCGCTCTTTTGTAACTGAAGTCTCTGACAGGCTTCTTCTGTAATGAAGATTGTTTGAAACCCAGGATCTATTAGCACACGAAGTAATTCATTAGAACTACCTGACGATGCTTTCACTAAAGCTGTTCCTATAGTGAGTTACACTTACGATTCCATGATTGTGCTACTTGTACGTTTGTATTAGCGGATTTTATATTTTCTGGTGCCCTAGTTCACATACTGTTATCACTATACAGCAGACTGTGATGTGAACCCCTGCATAATTCACAACTTTTATTACATGGGAGTTTGTGTTCCAGAAGCACGCATCTTCGGCATAGTATGGTTTAAAATATACTGCCTTACTTCTTTTGATTTGTAAAAGATTTTGAAACTTTTTACATTCAGGTAGATTGTGCTCTCCATAGCAGAAACTACATTTAACGGGTTTTTTAGTAACCGCTAAATTTGAAGCTTCACTGGATGAGGTTGTTTGTTAGTATGTCTCCTTTTTTTATTTGTTTTATCTCGAGATAGTACTCCCAGAGATTGGAATCTTACTGGTAGAAAGGCTAAATAATCTTTGACTGTTTGAATTTCTTTCGGGTTCTCAGAGATGTCTCGTACAAGCGGTGAGTTTCCTTGTCTAGCTTCTTTGTTAGAATGTTCATTAATATATAGCATCCCAAGAATCTGAATTGATTCCTTGGTTTTTAGTTGCATTCTCGATGATGTAAATAAAAACAATCTGTACTAGAGTAGTTCTACATGTAAAAACTCATCAAATGGTAATAATTTAGCCGTCGCTGACAATGACTTCGTTGATGAGTTTGTAAATATTAAAAAATCAGTGGTTGGTTTTTCTGCTGATTAAAAAGCACTTCGTTTCAATCAAGCCCAATTACTGACAATCTCACCTCGCTGAAACTTGATCTATTTACTAAAGCCAAACAATTAAAACAGGGCAAAACGCTGGAATTTGTTTGGGTTCACAATAATAGTGTGCTAACTAAGAAAACAGTCAATTCAAAAATAATTAAAATATCGAGTTAGTGAACAATTGATGGAACTAATAAACCTTTCGGCTCTTTGTCAGTTCAATTGTACTTTTAATTTAAACCATTGTTTGTTAGATTTAGTCCTAAGTGATATTAACCCAGTCGATATATCAGCTGCAGCTTCTAGGGATAGTTTATTGAAAACTGATAGGCATCATCCGCCTTTAGAGATAATTGTTAAATGTAAAAAAACATATTTTCTCAAAGAAACTAATCAATGTCGTCATAATTTCAAAAAGTGTAATTATGATATAATTAATCAGGTAATATTAACATTCGATTGGATAAATAATATAAAGAACCTGGAAGAAGCTTTGATTATTCTGTAAATTATTTCTATGATGCTTTTAATAAAAAAATACGTTCCTGTTTCTAGTTTTCATAATAAAACTTACCCTGCTTTGTATTCTGAAAAATTGCTACTTACAAAAGAATATTTTAGAATGAAATTTAAAAAAATGGATACTATAAAAAGTTCTCCAAAGTAAAAGCCCGACTGAAGAAGGAACAATGAATTTGCTATCTCGATTATGTTAAATCAATTGAAAATTCAATGAGTGATAATTAAAAAAATGTTGGTGTTATTCTATTTCTATTTTAAGCAGTTATTCAAAAATCTGTGAGAAACTTATTCATAGAAAACATTTTGCTCATACAAGATGTATGATATCCAAAACTTAGCATGGTTTTTACAAAGGGTGATCTACGCTGACCAATCTACTGCATTTCACGGAATATGTTACTGATTCATTGTATTTGGGCTTCGGAGTTGATGTAATTTGCACTGCCTTCTCTAAAGCGTTCGATAAACTCAACTATGCACTGTTATTAGACAAGTTGGGGTTTTATGGTATTAAGAGGAAGTTTTGATCATGGCTTAAATCGTATCTATCTCACAGAATTCAATATGTTGAAGTTAATGGAGTTAAATCACATAATATTGGGACCGTAACATTTGAAATGGACCTAAACATTGATAAATGCATTATTCTTAAGATCAAACCAAGAAATGTCAATCGTCAGTTTAAATATTGCATCAATAATAAAAAGATGGTTGAAAAAAGTAGTGTGGTTGACTTGGGAATTAATATAGATAACAAGATGGACTTTAAATTGCATGTTCGGGAAATCGTAGAGAAATCCTATAAAATGCTAAGCTTTATGACTAGAACAATGATCAGTTTTATAAATCTCATCTAGTGCGTATGCTAGGAGTCTGCTTGAATATTTGACTCCTGTATGGAATCCTAACTATTCAGTGCATGTGAATGCTATTGAAGGTGTGCATCGGAAGTTTACCAATTCCTTAATTATAAATTTCACCACGAAAAGGAACCATATTCAAATAGATTGGTTAGATATAGTTTAGTACGGCTTGAAAAAAGGTCAATTCTCACTGATGAGATTATACTTTATAAAATATAAAACAAAATCGTTGGCAGTGACCTGTTGTAAAACTTATTTAGTTAATACACGCGAAATTTGTCAAGAACTCTAACAATATTGCGAGTGCTTCGAATTCTATACTATAATATTTTGATTGTTCAGGGGCAGTTTTCCTACTATAAATCCCGCACACTTCTAACATCTACCGATGTCGAATAGTTCATTAAGGTTTTTTATTTTGCCTTGCCTTGGTTGTACACCTAATTCACTAATCTCGAACCCTAAGTAAGTCACTTTTTTCACTAAAAATATTTCTTTAAATTTATCATCAATCCACCTTTTTCTTTTAATCTCTAAAACATTTTAAGATTATGTAGACCTTCTTCTTTCATTTCAATAGCTGTGAGTAAATCGTCGAGATATGCCATCGCAACTAAAAATAGAATCGCATAGTGATCTTTCACGGTTTCGTTATTAACTCGCTATAGTCAATACAGAGCCGAAAGTCACCAGTTTTCTTTTTGATCAGAATAACTAGACTTGCAAACTCTCACTGACTATCATCGACTATTCTAGCATTTTTTAATTTGCTGACCATTTCAGCAACCAGCTTTCTTTCACAATAGCTCATTCTATATGGTCTAATCCGGTTTTGTCATTCTCGTCAGTTACTATTTCGCCTTGCTCGACACTTTCGAAATTTTCAGTAAAATTACAAGTTTTATTATTGATATACGTATTTTCCTCACATACCTGTCCTCATGTCAAAAGTGTGGCTTCTTAACAATGAATTTTATTTCAGTAAGTAATAGATCCTTCTTACCAATGAATTTTACCCTCTCCGTAATAGTTAATATTACACTTGTCAGTTACATCGCTCTGTAAAACGGTGCAACTGCTTCATAAGTCTATATAGCATTCGATCTGGTTTCCTAAAACTACTGCAGATTTAAAATATTTTCGATGCGTATTACCTTAAACGTGCATTACTTTTGATTTATTTGCATTGGGACAAGCTGTAAAAGCATAAAATGGCCTTCTTTAAAACAATTAAAGCATTTGATCTTTGTTGAACCAGATACACCTGGTCTTAAATCTTTAAGACTGTTATTTTGATTATTTTGACGCATTATAGACTTACTGGGTTGTTGTTGTCCATACCACTTGATATTTTATAATTCTCTGCTTTTCATCGACGAATAGTTACCACGCTACTATGTAATGAACAAGACTCATGCGCAAACCTGAGTCCTAACAATTACATAGATTGTAATGCGTTCAATGAGCTCTCCACCGCAGCTTTATATATCCCGCTAACTCAGTGTGAGGATATAGTCGTGGGTGTTGGTGGAGCCGCTTTTGGACCATGCTAAGCTGCATTATAAATTTAGCGAATCAATAGATTCAAAAGGGGAATAATGTACTTCGGATCACCAATCCGAGAGAAGAAAGATGTGAGCCCCTTTAACGGCTCACATCATGGTGGAGAGGAAACAAAAAACTCAATAAAAGAAATAAAAAAATAAAAATTTTATTAAAATTAAAGTTTATTAAAAAAAATTACTAAAAAATAAAAAAAAAACTTACATTTACCACGACTTCCTCAGCGGTCGTCTGACGACCGCCCCGTCCAAAAGTCACCACTAGAAGACCAAAACGAAATGTATTAAAACAAATAAAAAAATAACAAATAGTTTATGGTGGAGACGGTCATTATACTCTAACCCAATAAGAATTAATGAGTTAGGTCAGTTAAGAGAGAAAAAAGATTATGCATACATGCATAAAAATGTGAATTAACAGGTACACTGCCGTTACCATATACTTGTTATTACTTGAAAAATACAATTTTTTATGTGAATAAGAAACTTATAGTTTCCTATTACAATTTGATTTTATAAATTATTGCGAAATAACATAATTCAAATATTTTGTAATGAACGAAAAAAAAAATTAAAAATGACCGAATTGGTAAGATGTTTTGGGTTGAATGAATTTAGCTTGGAACGGGTCCATGAAGTGCCACTCGTTACAACTAACCGGAAAATTCTCAATCAAAATGTCTTTCCACTCGTTCCACCAATTTTCAACTTCCCCTTAACTGTCTAACCAGTCCTTCATTATTCCAGTCAACTTCATTAAAGGCGACTTCATAACATCGAATATTATGCTAGCATATTAAATGCATGCTCTAGACCAACCACATCAATGAAATAAACAAAACATGCCCCTACGAGTTAAAATATATTCAACTTTATGAAAAAAATTAGCAGACGGCCTGAATCATATAAAAAAACCCCGTGTTTTGTTTGATTTTCATACAAATGACAACTATGACGTCACAGTACGAATTTAAAATGCTAGCATAATATTCGATGTCATGAAGTCGCTTTGAAGTGCGATGGCGTATGCCATTTTCATCTATTTCGTACACTTTGCCATATTTTTCGACTTTCGTTATCCATCAATTAATTGTTAATATGGATTAAATCATCCAACTTAAATTTTGGTAAAATTTGTTTGAAATCAACATATTAGACATGTTTTTGACTAATGTCATCATTATAACATTATTTTATAAAAACAAAGAAGTTATGTGTGCATATTTTCGGTACATCCCCCTTTCAACCAAAGCTTGATAAAATGATGATAAAATTGAGGTTAATTACATACGATTCAACACAATTATTTCCGAATTATAATTATTTATACATTTTTGTTACGAAAGAATTTTTACAATTCATTATTTTTATATGTAAAGTGAGCACTAACTATTAGTGTAACTATTTTACTACATTTTATTATTTGACTTCACTAAAAGCCAATGTACACTACATCAGAACAAAATTAAAGTCACCAAAATTATTTTTTTCCATATTTACTGCTTATATAAAAAAAAAAGGAATGCACTGAACTCAAACTCTACACTCTACATAATATTGATTGGTTTCAGTATACAAAGTTAGATGGCATTAATTTCATTAATATTTAGTAGATCACAATTAGCTAAATCTTCCCAAATCGAACCCATTCTTGTAAATGATAAACCTAAAATTTCTTTAGAAGCAAAATCTTGCGAAAATCATTTGAAGGTAGTCTACATTTTAATGGTAAAATTAGAAATATAGGCAGTTCTCGTTCCATGGCACTTAAACGATTTACTTAACTCAAAACTCAATAGAATTATTGATTTTAAAACCACTTATGTTCAATATGTGAGCTAAAATGGGCTAATATGTACTATACTCGTCTTTGAGTGGTATGTTCAGCCAAAAGTTCGAATAATATTTCTATGAACTCTCATGATTGGGCACGTTATTCTCTATTTCTTGATGGCTGATGTGGATTAAATGTATAGAATGGCTTTGCTATTTCCACAATATACTCCGTTTCAGAAAATTTTATGTAGAGAAAATAAGAGTCACCCTATACACAAGAATACGAGTTACAGACTATAACGTTGTGTACATCTTCAGCACCATACTTAGCAACAATAGAACTGCATCAACTAGCTTTAGACAAAAAATGAGTTTCCAATAGTCAAAAGCAGAGTCCTCTAAATTTGTATGTAGATGCTGTGTTGTACGGTTCCACCGATGTAGATATTTGTAAATAAATTATTCAACAACTTTTTTTGGTACTGGATTGAAATTAAGGAAATGAAGTTCGAACAGATCGAAATTTTTAGTAAGCATATAAGTACCTGTATGTGACTTAGAAGATGTTTCCAGTAAAATAAATGAGATAATACAAAATTTACGGCTTTCGTGAACACCTACGACTAAGTAGGTGAAGCTATAATCCGCATTTGCTTTGCAATAAATCAAGAGTTGCACCGATAAAGGGGGCAACAATACTAGCGAGATTGACAAATATAAGGTACTCACGACGTTATAATGGCCAACTACTGTAAAATTAGTTTGTTTGCTTTACAGAGAAAAGCAGTATCGTGGTATTTTAAAGTGGTTACTTTTTTAATGAAATAACCGACCGAGACCATAGACATAATTTCATGTGACATTCTATGAAAATAAAGTTAAAAAGATAGTATTACAAATTTTTCACTCCAAAAATCAAAAAGGTCTGTGAGACTTGTAACAGTTAAATTTTCTTTACAAGTATACACCAAAAGTGTTATTACTTCAATGTCTTACATGAAAACCCAATTGAACTTGAGTTTAATATTTACAATTAACGAAGCAAAATTTTGTCTTTTCATTGTGCTTGTAGGTATACGCACGTTCAGATGAAAAGAAAATTGTGTTTGTGAGATCAACTGTCAAGTTTTTAAATTTCTAGTTCTTAACAAACGAGTGGTGTATTATACCTCCTTCTTTAGAATTTGGTCATAAATGACCTGTTACTAAACCTGGAAGGGACTGCCTTTAAAGTAGTGGCTTAGATGATGTTGCTATTGGAGCTTTCAGTAAATATCCTTGTATCCTCAGAGATAGTGAATACTCTTGGCATTCTAACTCAATGGACCAATATTTGTAGCCTAAGTGTTAGCCCACTGAAGACTGAGTTGGTTTTTTTATCCAAGAAGTACCAACTTCCTTGGTTTGACCCTCCAACTCTCAATGGAGTTGTTTTGAACATCGCAGATAAAGTGAAATTCTTGGGTCTCATTTTGGATAGTAAACTAAGCTGGAAGCCTAATATTCTGGAAAAAGGAAAAAAGGCTACGATAGCACTCTACTCCTGTAAAAATGTCATTGGAAAAGGATGAGGGATTAAGCCTCACATTGTGCATTGACTTTATACCTCTGTAGTTAGACCAGTTCTATTGTATGGAGTTACAGTTTGGTGGTCCGTTTTAAATACAGTGGCGAACCAAAATTTGCTGATGAAAGTACGAAGAACTGCTACCTTGGGTACTAGTGGTGTACTTAGAAGCACTCCTACTCAAGCAGTAGAAATTTTCTTTCATCTCATCCTTTTGGATATCCTGGCTAAGCAAGTGGCTGCTAGTACAGCCATAAGGCTTAAATAAATTTATTTGTGGTCCTGTAACTTTATGGAACACTCAACTATTCTAACGAACAAAGAAATCCCTAAATTTATCGACTGCGGGTGAATGGAACAGTTTTAAAGTCAGGCTTTATTAACTTTTTTACAGATGGCTCGAAAATTGAAGGAAAGGTCGGCGTATGGGTTTTCTGGGAAGAACTAAATGTAAATCTCTCTTTCCGCCTCTCTAATCATTGCAGTATTTTTCAGACAGAGCTTATAGCAATCAAGGAAGCCGTAGACTAAATGAAGTATCATGTAAAATCTGTAAGGGATATTGGCATTTTTAAGGACAGTCAGGCTGCTATTAAAGTTTTACAATCAGGCTTTATCACGCTGAAAGTTGCCCAGAGTTGTCTTTCATCTCTTAACGAGATGGCTAAATAGTTCAATATCCATCTTATATGGGTGCCAGGGCATTTTAATATTACGGGGAATATAAAAGCCGATGAACTTGCGCGGCAAAGTATTACTTGCTTCATCTTACCATGCAAGGTGGACATTGAAGTACCACTTGCTACATGCAAATTACTCCTTAAAGAAGAAGCTCGTAAAATTACAAACAGTAGATGGGCAAATTGCACCTCATGTGTAATTACATTCGATTTGGTCTAATTTGGACTTAAAAAGGTCTAATCAGCTAATTTCTATGCAACGGCATAATATTAGCACGTTTGTGGGTGTCATTACTGGACACTGTCTAATTGGAAAGTATGACAGTATAGACTTGGTGCTTTCTTTCATGATTACTGTCGTAGCTGTAACGGCGAAGAATAGGAGGAAACAATGCTTCATTTGTTATGTACCTGTCCTAGTTGGTTACAAAACAGACTCAAGTTTTTGGGAGCTCACCTCCTGTGCGATCTAACGGATCTCAGTAAATTGAGCGTTAGTGATATCTACTGCTTCGTGAAAATCTTAAATTGGTTACAGTAGGGTAGTGCGGAGAAGCACTTTCTGTGGTAAGGCTACGGACCATATGTGTTTATGCCTCGTCCTTTTGTTGGGCTGCCACCTAAACCTAACTAACTAACAAACGAGATCATTGGGAAATTTAAATGTAGTTTTTTATTTTTGGAAAACTCTGAAAATATTGGGATTGGTTAAAAAATGTTTAAGGTTTATAGAAAATTCACTTGTAGCAGCCAGGAAAAATAATAGTTAAAAATTTTAAAATGCAATCAGATATGGTACTAATTTAAGCAACGATTTTAATGGATTCAGCATAAATGAAACATTGAGCAAAACTAAAACATTCGCGCAGTCACATCATCAACAAATAACGAAAACAGCAATGGACCAATGTGACTACCCTGTGGCACGTCGGAGGTTACACGGAAACAACGAAAGACCGAATCTTGTATCTTAAGAAACTGCCAACAGTTTACAAGGGAAGAGTACTACTACTTAATCTGGGTGAATCTGGTCGAAATTCCGTGGTTCTAGCTTACTGATAAGAATAGAATGATCTATTTTATCAAAAGCTTTAGAAAAGACAGTGTATGGTACCATGACTCGTGAAATTGAGATTTCTTACTAATTAATGGTACATTCATTTCGCTACCAACATTAAATCGATCATTGAGTTTTAAAACCATATAGTTCTGGTCATTTGCCTGATTTTAATATTGTTGGGCTCCTCATTTTTCGATAAAAATAAAATGGACGCTGCGAGATGCGCGCGACACTAATTCGACTAATTTGAGTGTTACATCTATCGTCCGTTAGATGGCGGCATACGACCTTAAAAAGATATTTATAAATAAATATCATCGGTTTAAATTATGTTGTGCCTGATTTATTCTTATTAATTCAGCCGCTACATGTCACAGCAATATAGTAACAATATTTCGCAATTAATTCGCGTCATGTACCCGTAATCAATTGACCGGAGTTATTAAAATTTCTTCAATGAACCAGCGTGATGTCTGGAACCAGAAGATGCATCCGAATCACCAACCGCATATGTTGAAGTTGCTTAGGCTTTTCTAACATGACATATTAAAAATAATATTAAAAATAATGTAAATAGTTAGTAAAGGCCTGTGAGCTTCACAAGAAGCGCAACCAAGTCAACCAATTCTAGCGCAACCAATTCTAAGTGCACACTGGAATGCGAAATATTGTGCAAGACGGCGAAAACAATTCAACGTAACGGCTTTGCAATACAAGGTCAACTGACTTCTATGCTTATTTTGCAAATAATCTCAAGGCCAAACCAATTAAAAAGAGGTAGTTGTATCCATGTACTACGTAGACATCTGGAACCGGAGGCTTCATAATTTTGTCCAAAGAAAATTTTGTAGTTCCTACCTAGTCCGATTCTTGGGCTGAGATAGTTAGACACATATCAACTGCTGCCATATCTATATCGGTGTTACGTGAAAGTTTGCCAATGGCCTTTGCAAGTTTTTCCTTACGCATCGCGAAAGTCAGTTATACACTGACTAATATAATCCTCAAGTGCTCTTATCAAGTGAATAAGTGCCTCGATTTTAATGGCACAATAATGGCCATCATTCTATCAAATGCTGAGTATTTATATTCAGCTTGTGAAAGAAAGTTTCTTCGAAAAAAACGGTATAAACAATAATTCAGTTTGGCCGTCAGTGGAGGCAACTTCTTCTTTAAAGTTCCATAACCTTTGTCGACTACAAAATAGCGTAGACTCCGTATTGAATTCCGGATCTTGATGGAATTGATAAATAGCTGGGTCACTGAATCCACTAGCCGCTTTCGCTTTATATCAACCAAAAGAGCAAATTTGTTTAGAAAATCAATGCCAATGATCGGTTAAGGTTCTCGTGCGCATAATCTCTGGATGTGGTTATATCATTTTGTGCATTGAGGTAATAGACCAGTTGCTTTTTTCAACGGTTCTGTTTTAACCTTGTTGTTAAGAATTGCATTTAAAGAAATGGTAACCTCTTTCAGATATTTAAACCTCTTCTCAATTTCTACTTATTCACCCTTAAGCATATTTGCAACATCTTCAATCTGGTACCCCTTCCTTATTAGGTTTTCTATTAATTCATTATTTGTACAAGTTGGATGAAGGCATCTAGCCAGAACTTTGATTTGGTTGTCATATGACAATAATATAGTTATTAGTAGCGGCTGCTTCTTTTTAGGTTTAACTGCAGTTGTTTTACTTTTGAAGTGTCTTTCGCGGTCTTCCAGCTAGACTCTGCCCGTCTTTTGTTGCTTTTTCTATTCTTCTTTTTAAGGCTCCATCAGTTACTTTTAGTAATTGTTCAGTATAAAAAAACCTTTTAATTGTATCAACCTCATGTGCCTTACCTTCTCAGACAGGTTTTCCAGATTTCTTAACTTATAAAGACTTGTCAAATTATCATTGTCTGTTTTATCTGCAAGACTTATTACATCCTTGACCTAAGATGCATTTAAGGTTCTCATTTGTCGACTGTATGTCAACTGTAACCCAAAGTTGAATCATTACAGTCTAAGAAGACCAAGCTCTCCAATTTCTAGTTTTCAATTCTACTTCTGGGACATCACAATTCATAATACTACTGAAGACGATGTTCCTGTGAGATGTGGACATTAAGTTTTGTGGCCCCCTTTGTTTACACTCTTTTGAAATATGCCATAGTTATTTCTGAAAGAGTAACAATAGCCTGCTAAGTCACGTAACTTCTTTGTCTTGTTTATAATATTAGAACACCACAAATTATTGAAAGCTCCATGTTGATCATTTTAACTATATAGCTTCGTTGGTAGACATTTTTATTCTGAATCCAACTGTTTTTACGAAATGCATTTACCACTACTCTGGAAAACTTACTTTAACCTGGCAATAATCAATTTCTGCATTGCTTTGACATTTTTCACGGTTTTCCACCTGCCACAGCAAACCCTTAAAAAAGTCTTGCTCTTTTTATTTTTGCCCTATTAGTTTCACGTTTTTACTAGAACGGAAGCTAAGGTTTTATAGCCGTGTTTGCCTAATTTTTTCCAAAAGAAACTTTTTCATTTCTTTTTCCATAATTTACAATTTCTAAGCAAAGTATTTCTAAATTTTAGGTACCCTCTCGATGACGCAGGGAGTGGCCTTGTTTTGATACGGCGGATCGTATGATTTCTTTCAGCTTGCTCTTTATTAGACCTTCAACTTGTTATCGATAAAAGTTATTTTACCATCTATGATAGGCATCAAACATCACATTTGGAGCTAACGATTTGGTTTAATCTCTTTCGCAGAGAATGTGTCATTCCATAGAATGTGTTCCCTTTTCATCAGTTAATGATATTTCTATCTATAATTTCAAGATGTGCTTTGTTCCTTCTCTCAACCTCGTAGATGTGCACATTATTTTAGAGTCGCAAAAAACAGTGAACTCTTAATAAAAATTGATGATCACTCTAACTTAAAAGACCAGCACTTTTATGATTTGCCAGATTTGGTAAGGAGAAAGATTCACACGTATTTGTATCACTCATTTTTTGTTAAAAATTAAAATTGTATTTCGACAGTTAAAACTTCCGGTAAAAATTTTATGATCGAGAAAAAAAAAATCTGCATGACCCAAGATCTTCGCTTTGAAATAAACACATTATGAATTTTATTTTGGTTTTTTTCCGAGATGATATAACCCATCTCAAAGATCATCATGATATTCAAATATAATTTTGTAAAACCATCTGTTAACAATGATGACACTTTTAATACCAAAGCATTATGGTATTTATCGGTACACCTCGTATTTTCATTAGAATTTTGTGTAATTTAACAAGTAATACACACAACGAGGGATCCTAAATGATTGTTGTAAAAATAAAATCTCAAATTTTAATTATTCCTAGATACTATCATCGGTAGTATATGTATGTTGGCATGGTTATAATATTTAAAATAGCAAAACGACGACCATATCGTAAAGAGGGAAGGTAACTAAGGTGCAAAATACGTAAAAAATATATATTTGAGAAGAATTTCGAATCACAAAAAATTTAATTAATTAACTCATTTGGTACATTATGATTTCCAGAGAAACATGTTTCTAATTCTAAAAATGTTTAATGGTAATGTACGGTGACGGTGATACGACAACTCAATGGATTAAAATAGATTATCGTTAATGGTAACCTTTTATAGTTTATTTGAGTTTTAAAGCTTGGATTTGAAGAATAAAGATTTGACCTTAATTTACCTGTCTAGGGCAATTATACACTTAGGCACGTTTTAACTATTTTATGATTTTTAGGAAACATTTTTCACCTACCTTATTGTAAATTGGTTACTGCTACGGTACAGAGATCTCCACTTTCACAATATCTGGAATTATATAAAAATAATTATAGAAAAATCAATTTTTTTTTAAAGAATTTTTTAAAAAAATATGGAAAGGGATAAGAAAGCGGGTGTGACCACCACCAACCTTTCTTTATTTACCTTACGGCCACTGCTAAAGTCGAAGTACCGCAAGGTCTTTAAAAATATCGACAAGTTCAAGTTGTATCAGATATTTATTAGATCCGTTGTCATAAATGAGTGTGAGAGTTAGACCCTGACAGATGAGAGATGTCCCGAAACACAACGATGACGACACTTACTGCGTGTTTTCAACCACGAGATCAGAAATTTAATAAAAAAACTTGATGTCGTTCAAGAAATAAAAGCACAGAAAGTACACTGGCTCGGTTACGTTCTGCGAGTCAATCCGAAACGGATAATGCAGCGATCTCTGAGAAGAGAGCCGCAATTTGACTGGCGCTGAGTTTGAACTCAGATATAATGGCCCTTAGGGTAGAAAACGATTTTTCTTCTTCGGGTTTATTAAAAAAGCTTATAATTCAAGGTTAAAAAATGTATTAGTTCGGAAATCATTTACTCTATTCTGTCAAGCTTTTCATATACCTTCCACAATTTGGCTGTTAACAGTATAGATCGATTTAAATTCATTGACAAAGTGATAAACTTCAAAACATTTCTGTTTAGAGAAAATTCAAATAGCACATACATTTAACAGTTTTACCCCTTTAAATTATCATAACTCATAACATACATAAATAATAATACATTCACATGAATAAATTCAATTAGATTTAGATAACATCTTCATGGGTTACAAAAACGAATTAAGACAGAGATGCATGAGAGTTTTTTTTACATTTCCCTAAATTATATCGAATATGACAACAACAAAAATACGATATAACATAATTTTAAGGGACGACGAGCATCCCTAAACATGTCCATATCACTGACATAATAATAATAATAATAATCATATATGACATGACACACATGCAACAGATTGAAATAAATTAAAATTTTGTATGATATCCGTTTAAAATGATTTCCGCATTTTTCCGCACGACTCGTATTCATATGGATTTCCTAATTTTTATGTAAGGATTTGGTTTGTGGCACCCAATAAATGGAAAATATATAAGCATAAATCCTCATTCCGTTTTTATAATTTGCGTATTTTCAAAATATTATATTTTTGATGGGGCGCGCACTAGAGTTTTACGAACTTCTAAAAATCATACCCATTGCCTTCCCTTTTTCATTGTGTCCCAGTGGTTTGGGAGCACTCACATGTCTCGTAAAAGACTTCTAAACAGGCATGTTTTTTTTAAAAAACGTTATCGTAAAATATTCAACAAAAGGAAATATGGAAACTGACAAAATTTAAAATGAACTTACCCCGCTTATGTTAACTGACGTGCAGTTTAGGATCGGTACGTGGTACGTTAAGTCGACACTATATCAGCAATTAAAGAGTATCGCTTGAAAATCGTAGCTCTCCAGGAAACTCAAAGACCAACAAGTGGAGATTGTGTGTTCTAAGGCTATACATTGCATCATAGAGGAGATGACCTCGGCAATATTGACGTTAGTTTCCTCCTTGGGCCCCAGATGAAAAAGGCTTATTTTAATTTCAAGGCAGTTGATATTCGGATGTGTAAGCTAAGTTTACACATACGACTGTAATCAACCATTTGTCAATCATTTGTGTTCATGCGCCCACTGATGTAAGCTGTTGACTATCAAGCTGTTGACTACATAAGCTGTTGTTAGAAGTTCCTCGTGAGTATAAGAAGCTTGACCCATATTACACGTTTCAAATGGTATTTGGCGCTCTTAACCGCAGCCTCCCATAATCCTCCAAAATGAGGTGATCGTGCACATCCAAAACCTTTTATGGAAGCATCCCCAAATGCGTGCAATTCTATTCGTTTATATGTGCAAGGAATGATGCATCTCGGTACCTTAAAAGTATGTAATTTTACAAATTGGGTCTTGAAGTTATTCCATTTTTCCATCATATTTGTTGGAATTATTTCACCCCACGATAAATTAGGTATAGACCATAAACAATTTGGCTATAAAAACCATTGGTGTGCATAGTCCCAACGGGTCAAATAATTGAGCAATCTCCGATAAAACTGATCGTTTAGTACATATTTTATCTAAATTATATGTAACAAATGAAATATTGAAGGTATCGTCGATTCCATAGCATTCCGAAGACACTTGTTAAACCATCTAATTCTTGTGAATCTGACATTAGTTCATTTAAGTTAGATGCAAACTTTCAAAACCACCAGAATTAAGTAAACTTATTAAATTTGCCTTTAAAGTTTTAGCTTCATCTAAAGTATTAGCACCTGTTAGTACATCATCAATGTAAAAATCACGAGTTAAGATTAAAGATGCCGAAGGATAGGTAGGTGCCTCATCGATTGCCAATTGCTGTAATGTGCGAGTTGCGAGAAATGGCTCAGTAGCCGCACCACAAGTAACTGTACACATACGATAACATTTTATTTCGACCAAGCTGCCAAAACTTTTCAACTTTGGGATTAAGCTAATCAAGTGTACACATGTGGGACGAGGTGTCAAGTACATTGCTAAAAATACCCTTTGAATAATTTATTTTTCGAGATTCTATATATCCGAAGACACTTGATATGAAAGGTGGAAAGCCCTTTAAGATTTCTACTTTTTCACCCATTACAATATCATGATAAATTTCAGCTCCTATGAGTAGGTCAATCTTATCTGGATTAAAGAAATAAGGATCTGCTAAATTAATAAAATTTGGAAGGCAAGATGAATCGAAGTTAATAGTTTCCGAAGGTAGATAACCAGTGATCTTGGTAAGAACAAAGAAGTCAAGGTCTGTTGAAAATTCAGATATACGAGATTTTATATTGAGATGTACTCTATGTTGAATATTAATCTTATTTTGATTTATACCTGTAACTGGTATGGTGGATACATTAGTTCTGTGACATTTTAAAATTTGACATACGCGTTCGGTTATAAAATTAGATTGTGAGCCACTATCTAGCAATGCTCTACATTGTACTTTATGACCATCCATAGAACTAACCCAAATTGCAGCCGTTGCTAATAAAACTTGGCTTTTATGCCCCAGATGAATAGTTAAATTGCCTTTCTTAACCAAAGGTCCTTGGATATGTAAATTCTGGGTTGTCATTGGATCTAATTCTTAGATCCAATGACAACCCAGAACATCTCAAAAAAGACGAGCAACCCAGGTTGCTCGTCTTTTTTGAGATGTTGCGCTCCATCCTGTGGTGAACATAACAACCATCTTTGTACCATAAACGCACCTGTTGGTACGCGGTGTTATGGCAAACATATAATTAAGTAAATTATACGTTTGCCTTTTTGTACGGCTGAGTATAGTATACTCAACCGCTACAGGACTTCGCCCTGAGTGAAGCATCCCCCCGAAAGGTGAATGTTTACCCAGATGAAGTCTGTAGATGCCAAGGAGAAATAAAGTGTATCTCGACCGTGGTGGCATACGGGAACTAGTTGCTACCGTGGTTTGTGAAAACAACAGTTTGTTTGTGACAGGGGCAACCGTGTTGCTTGTGCATTTCGTTGCTAACAACTGTAGTCCAGCTTCTGATAAAACGTGAGGAAATTACACAATGTGAAAGTTTCAGACTCTTATGCGGACTTTTCGGATTTTTCTTGTTGGAGAAGGTTTCTCAGCTAAAGAAAGAATTCCGAATGCCGGTTTTAATCTATCAATGCTGACAGAATGATGTATATTTTTTGACGTCAAGTACGAAATGTTTTCGTAAACGTCGAATGACTCTGTATGGGCCATCGTATGGCGGTGCCAAACCTGTGCGCACTTTATTCACTCGCACAAACACGAACTCACTAGTGTCTAGTGACTTCGGGACGTGTATGTCCGTTTGTTTGGATACACGATTGTTTTTGGGCACTAAGTTGCTCATGCTTGATCGCAGTTGTTCGATCATAGAGTCGGTTGTAGCTACGGGTAAAAGAGAGACATCTACAAAAAATTCGCCTGGCAGCTTCAATGTTTGCCCGTAGACAAGCTCAGCTGGAGAACAATTTAGATCCTCTTTTACTGTAGCTCGGATACCTAGTAGTACTATGGGTATCTCGGAACTCCAATGCACAGTGTTACATTGGCTTTTAGTGAAGTTTCCAGCTAGCGGTGAAAACGCTCAACCATACCGTTTGATTGAGGATGGTACGAGGTGGTTCGGATCCAGTTAGAACCGAGTAGCTTAGTTAGCTCACCAAATAGTTTGGATTCAAACTGTGTAACTTGATCGACCGTGATGTTAACCGGTACTCCGAATCTGGAGATGTAGTTCTTGACAAATGTTCGGGCAATCGTAACTGCAGAGAGGTCTCTTATACAGTACGCTTCTGGCCATCGTGTGAAACGATCGACATAGGTAAGTAGATATGTATATCCATTAGACGGTGGAAGTGGTCCCACTATATCTAAATGGATGGCTGAACGCTGAAATGCCCATGTTGGGACTTAGTATGTCTTGTGACCTTGCATCTTTGGCAGGATAAACAGGATTTCACCCAGTGAGCTACATCCTTATTCATACTGGGCCAGAAATATCTAGTAGATATAAGCTTCCGAGTGGCTCGGATGCTTGGATGCGATATATTATGCAGTGCATTAAACATGGTTCGTTGGAGTGGTTCTGCGATATACGGACGATTGTTGCCCGTTGAAGTTTCGCAGTAAATCGCTAAGTCAGCTAATTTAAAATTTTTAAATTTCCAAGTGGAATTTGATTGTTTTAAGGAACCAGAAAAATATCCTGAAGTTCCGTGTCAGCTTCTTGTGATTTAGCAATTTAGCAAATGAGGCTCGACAGCTGAAGTTTCGTGGTTTGATGCTCGAGACAATGTATCGGCAACGTTATCCGTTGTCGTTACGATAATGTAACGTTATCCTTTCCTTGGATGTGTTGGTGTCAGTAGTCACCTGAGATACAAAATCCAAGTGGCGAGATTGTCGCGGGTTGCGCTCAGCCTTGGATTGAATCGCTCGAGTGAGCGGTTTTTGGTCGGTGTAGACTGTAAAATCTCGACCTTCAACATAGTATCGAAAATGTTTGATTGCTTGGTAGACAGCTAGTAGTTCTCTATCGAATGCGCAATATTTTTTTTCAGCATTCGAAAGTTTCTTAGAAAAGAAACCAAGCGGCTCCCAATCCCCATTGTTACAGTGTTGCAACATGGCGCCAACAGCAGTGCTTGAGGCGTCGGTTGTGACACTAAGTTTAGCGTCGTGTATTTGATGTGCCAATAACGCAATGTGAGCTAATGTGGATTTTAGCTGTTCGAATGCCTGTTGACATTCGTTTGGTCAGAAGAAGTTTTTCGGAGTTTTGGGCGTCTTTAGTAAAGTTGCCAAATGGGTGTGGATAAGGGCTAAGGTTTCCGCTATCCTAGGCATGAACCTGTGGTAGTAATTTATCATGCCGATAAATTGCTGTATATGCTTGATAGTTTGTGGAGCTGGGAATTCCCGAATGGCATTAATTCGTTCAGTGGACGGCAGAATACAATTCGGGGTAATTTTGTGACTAAGGAAGTCGAGGGAGCTAGCGCCGAAAACGCATTTCGCACTGTTGATGCTCCCCTCGTATTCAGAAAGTTTCTGAAATAGTGTTTCCAGGTGAAACATGTGGTGTTCTTCCGAAGTTGAGGCTACAAGTATGTCGTCAATGTAGACATACACAAAGTCAAGATCCTTCACGATCTCGTTGATGAACCGTTGGAACGATTGTGCGGCATTGCGTAGTCCAAATGGCATTCGAGTAAACTCGAATAACCCAAATGGAGTAGTGATTGCCGTCTTGTGAATATTCTCAGGTGCGACTGAGATAAGATGATAAGCTCGGACAAAGTCGATCTTCGAGAATATCTTGCAACCTTGTAGGTGCATGGATAAGTTCTGGATGTGGGGAATAGGGTAACGGTCAGGTACCGTTACCATCTTTAACCTGCGGTAGTCCCCACATGGTCTCCAATCTTGGTTCTTCTTTTTGACCAAGTGAAGTGGACATGATACTGGTGGTGCCGATAGTCGACATATTCCCAGTTGTATTGTGTTGGAATTCCATTGCTGCCGCTTTGTGTCGGATCGGATCCAATCTTCGTGGTCTGGACACCGGTAGATGCCCTGTAGTCACTATGTGGTGTACTACATTTTGCTTAACGGGCGCGTTGTAATTCGGCGGTGCTGTTAAGGAAGGAAACTTTTTTAATAGCTTGCCGTACCCATTGTCAATCAGGAAGTTCCTGGGCGAAGGTGTGTTCGCTAGTGTCTGTGACACATTGATCGACAGTTGCGTGACTGGATCAATCAGCTTCTTATTCTTAAGGTCAACTAGTAAGCCGTATTTCTTAAGAAAATCCGCACCAATGATAGGGCGATTCACGTTTGCGATCGTGAATGCGTGCGGAAAGTTCCGTCTTAGACCAATATCTACTTGCAGCAATTTGCTTCCGTAGGTATTGATGGTGGTACCATTGGCGGCTGACAGAACTAAGTCGGTGTTAACTTGAGTTCTGTGATTTATACCAGTTGTATAGGGAATGACGCTTATGTCAGCGCCAGTGTCTATCAGAAACGTAAGTTTGTTCTGATAGTCCCTTATAAAAAGGCGGCTAGTGTAATTACACTTGGCTTCGTTTCCGAAACGTGTATGGTAGTAACACCAAGCTGGTTGCTGGCGGACTTGGCGTCTTTTCGAATTGAATCTCCTTCCAGTGGAAAGAGAACGAGGTCGTGTTCTTAGTTGAAGTTATTAGTTGAACTAGATGCTCGAAGTTCGAGTCTATCTAGTCTGGCGTTGAGTCTGTTGAGCGTACGAGCAAGTTGCTCGTTGGAGCTCGTACTATTTGTAGTAGTATTTCCATGATACCTTAATGGCACATGGTCAGACTTATTTTAGTCACGTGACTGTGACACGTGGTTAACGGCGCTTACCACGTGTGCGGATGGCATTGCCTCGTGTAGCCGATCGGCTATGCTGGCCAAAGCGTCTGCTTTCTTATCTTGCTGTGGTATCAGTGTTATCTGAATAAATTCAGTAAGTTTCCTGATCCACAGCTGGGTGATAAGTGGCGCATTAAATCGGCCGGTGGCCAGTGTTTTAATTCGCTGTAAGACTTCGGATGGACGTTGGTTGCCCATCTCTGTCTTCTCTAGTAGCGCTCCCAGCTTCTTCCTGTCTGAGCGCGTTGTATGCTCGATCAGGACAGTTTTTAGGTAATTGTACCTATCGATTGCAGGAGGTTCCTGCAGTACGTCGTCGATCATCACCGCTTGTTGAGGCGACAAACAACTGATCGCTTGAGCGAACTTTTGTTTGACGCTTGTGACTTTGTTCGCGTCGAACAATATATCTATCGTCTTGAACCAGGATTCCGGATTAGTAATCCAGAATTTTGAGAGACGAATGCCAGTGGCAGAGATATTAGCCACTCCCTGTTTTTTTGTTTCACCATCACTATTAAACATGTTGTCTATATCGAAGCACAAATTTTTTAAAAAACAACAACAATGAAAAACTGGAGAAATCAGAAAGCTGCGCGTTGCGTGCTAATATAAACCACGTGGTTTACAGTGATTGGCTGTTAAAACGGACGTCGGGGTCACCAAATAAAGCGATTAAAACTTCCCTTGTAGGAGAGTAATTAATATTTTATAATAATAATTTTCTTTATTTAACACTTTTCTTTATTTTTGGAATTTAATAATTAATTACCTGTGGTAATTAATTTTATAAACTGTTGTTGTTGTTGTTGTTCTTGATGATGGTGTTAATATATATAAATATATATATATATATATATATATATATATATATATATATATATATATATATATATATATATATATATAAATATATATATATATAAATATATATATATATACATATATATATATATATATATATATATATATATATATATATATATATATATATATATATATATATATATATATATATATATAATATATATATATATATATATATATATATATATATATATATATATATTTATATGTATATATATATATATATATATATATATATATATATATATATATATATATATATATATATATATATATATATATATTATTTATATAATATAGGTACTATTGGCTTTATATTTTTATTTTTACTTTTTTAATAACTGACTTTATCAATTAATTAAAAGTTTCGTTGATTTCTCTACTTTATCCGAAATGTCGAAATTCAAGTTATAAACATGTTCATTGAAGAATTCGTTGATTTAATAAATTAATTCGTTAATTCAACGAAATATTCTTTAGAAAAAATCAATGAATGTCGTACGTTTTTTTTCAGTGGTAGCTGGTGCTAAGATATCTGAGAGGAGACTCGCTATTTGCAGGCGCTGAGACCACTGTTATCGACGATGGCTCCTCGGGTAGAGAACGACTGTCTTCTTCAGGTTGTCTGGAACCATACGAAGAACAATCTTGGGATGGAAACCGATGGAGTCAAATTGTTGATACGGTACGGGCCAGCAATGGCCTGCAAAAACCGAATGTTATTACTATTTTTAAAAAATTGTTAGTTTTGTACAAAATTGTAAATGTTTAGAAATTTGGCTTCTTATGATTGAAACTAGAACCAATATTAAAAATAAAATTAAAATAGCGTTTTAAAATGGGATTTTAACAATAGTAAATGTTTTCTAAAGCTTTAACTCTTATAAAATATTTACGGTATCTCAGAATGAACACAATATATCTCATCTAAAAAAGCTTTTATCTAGATCTTAACCCAACAAAATATAACTTATAGCTCTATATCGGTCTTCAATAATCCATATCGTTCGAAATGATTAGTATAATCTATCTATTACGATTTATATCTTTAATTCGATGAGAGCTTTTACCATAGTTATTATCTGCAAGACCTTCAAATTTCTATATTTACGTTGTATTAATCGAAAATTTCAGACGATTCAGCTAATCCAAACCATTCGTAAATCGATTTTTTCGTTTGAAACAAATCCTACAATGTACATGAATGAATTTTCTTTGAAATACATGAAATGTGCTTTGGGCGATGCTGCTATTTTTGTTTGTCTGCCGATTGAATTAATTTACGAGACCATAAAAATTTACCAAATTCGATCGATTTTAAATAGGACAGTTACATATTAAGAAAAAAAATTTACATTTGTAAATTATGTTTATTACTTATAATTTTAAATTGTCTTGTCAGATGCAGTGTTATATGTAAATTACACCCCCTTTGAAAATCGACATCGACAATTCATTCATCATTAAAATTATGTGAAGCGCAACAATTTCATTAAATAAAAATTCACTCTATTCAATTTAATATTGTCAGACATAAACATAAATTTCATAAACAGGGATGCATGCATTATGTGAATTTGTACCTCTTATAAGGAGTTTCCCATTTTTATTGTACTTTTAAATTGTAAATGAATAAAATAATCTAGTAAGTATATTTCGTAACAATTAGTATTAAAAGTGGGATCCGTTAAAAAGTGAGTAACACTTTGGTTTCTTGCAGTGCTGTTATTCGGTCATCTCGGTCACGTTAAGTCCAATGGTTTGGTTCTTTGTAACTTTCTTGTCATAGTGATGTTGGTCATCATACAACGTATATCCTGAGATTTGCATGCTCATGCAGGCGTTGAAAGTATTTCCTTGCATGATAATTAATCTTGTCCGCGATGAACTCCATTTTCAAACGAAAGTTGTCGTTTCTAATGTACCACGGTGCATTTACGTAGTATTTTATTTTGAAACGTTTGGATTAATTTGATATTTGTTTTCTTAGCACAACCCCAGAGTTGTATGCCATAGATCCATACCGGTTTCAGAATTTATTTATATAGCAGAAGTTTATTATGAATTGGGAGTTCGGAGTGTCTCCCTAAAAGCCAGTGCATTTTCCTGAATTTGAAGTTTAATTCTTTTCTCTTTTTTTTAATATGTTCTTTCCACCTTAGTTTAGCATCCAAGGTCATAGCTAAGTATTTAGCCATTTTTGCATACGGTACTTTTTGTTAATTGGCCATTATTGGTATGTGCTTAACTCTCAGATTAGTAAAGTTTACACATGTTGATTTAGTTTCATTCAGTTTATACGCCATTTTTTTGTCCAATTGCATATCTTGTTTGTGGCTTTCTGCAGTTTGTTGGTAGAGTCAGTTATGTTTTGTGCTGACGCTAATATAGCAGTATCATCAGCAAATGTAGCTATAGTTGCATCAGTATTGGGCATGTCTCTTGTATATAGGAGATAAATAATGGGCCCAAGGACACTACCTTGGGGTACTCCTGGTGTTATTCTTTTTAGTTCAGAGTACTCATTCTCATACATTACTCGAAAGTGTCTGTCTGAAATATACGATTTCGATAAATATACGAGTATTTTTCCCTAAAACCAAATTAATGTGAAGAAATAAGGTTTGTTTCTTCTATTATTAGTTTCAGTCTTTTCAGAAGTAACGAATAATTTCGATAGCGCTGGAAGCAAAAATATAGGCCTATCTCTCATAGGCCTAAGATTTTTCATTTGGCGGTTTGTTTGGTTTTAGAATCATAATTACTTCTGCAACCTTCCATTGCCTAATCGGATTGCTGCATTCGTTATGTGCAATAATTTCTTCCTTTCTTTTTCTGGCAAGCTTTTAATTAATTGACCCGTTATTAAATCATAGCCCAGAGCCTTTTTAACGTTTAGGTTGTTCTTTATTTCCCAATTTAATTCGTGCATTGTTATAGGTCTTATTCCGTGCTCATCAATTTTGTCAACTGGGGTTATATTTTCCTCTGTGGATTCTCTTGAATATGGTTGAAATGTCTGCTCTAGATGATTTGCAAATGGATTTGACTTTTGTTTGGGATTTCTAACTCAGGTATCGTTATTTTTAATTGGAGGGACCTGTAGACTGGCTGACTGATATTTATTGACTGACTGATTTTTAATTTCCTTTATTAAAACTTTTAATTTATTGACCAAATTATTTAAAAATCTCTTCGCTTCTGGTGTTCGATTTCTTTGTCAGTTTTTACGAGCTTTCCTTTTAGTTTTAATCATTTCTCTCACTTCTTCAGGATATGTAACGTTTTGATTTGTTTCCCTTATATGACTAGGAGTACTATTCTAAGTAGCACTTTGTATATTTTCTATGAGTTTGTCTAGTTCATCTTCTAATTGCTCTGGATTAAGTACTGGGGCTTGAAGATTAATTTTCTGTTTGAAAGAGATTTCAATGAGTTTTGTTATTTGTCAACTTGGGATTAACCTCTTTTCTTATTATTGTTTGGCTAAGCGTCATTATAATTGGCGAATGATCCGATGAAAGGCTCGAGTCATTTTCTACATGAATATAATTCTCTGATATACCTCTTGTTACAAAAAAGTATATAAGACCTGGGAGCTTATTGATATCCGTCGGCCGGTTCTAAAGATATCCTGCTAAAAGCTCCTTCCCTTAAGTTGTTGTTAACCGTGATTCCCAGTAGATATTTTTTGCGTTAAAGTCACCTCCAATTAAAAAATTACTTCCAAGTGTTTTGAGGAACATAATGTACTCCTCTTGTTTGAGGTTGTATCTAGGTGGGCAGTATATTGTAGAGATGTTATAACTTTTGCTTTACCTAAATGTACTTTAATTGTTGAGAGTTGCATGAACAACTTTTCACTTTTCAGTTCTTCATTATGTTGGATATTATCTTTAACAAAGATAGCTGACCTTCCTTTAGCTTTATTCTCAGGATGTATCGCATGATAAAAGGATCTTTTTGTTGGGCTACTTGAGCGTAAGTCAAGTTCATGCTTACTCGTTCACATTATTATTTGGTACGATTCTTCCCTTTCTTCTTCTTGTACATATTTACCATGGTTTTGTTTCTAATTACGAGATTTATTTCTCATTTTGTGTAGTTCTATTGCAACTTTACATCCTCGATACTGGATGCTTCCCTTTGCAATTGACACATTTTGGAGCAGAGGCTTTATTAATTTGACAAGCATTGGCAGCGTCTTTCCCTGCGCATTTGACACATCTAGGTTCACGATTACAGTATTTTTGAGTATGGTTAAATTCTTGGCATTTCTTGCACTCAGGTGGAGAATTACATTTGTTATAGATTTTTTCTATAGTTTCTTTATTGTCGGAGGTTATCATGAACAGTGGAAGTCCTATTCTGATAATATCAGTGTGTCCGTCCTTGTTTTGCTTTTTCTCTTTTTTGATGATATTTACTGCATCTTTAATTTTAAACACTTTACTTGTTAGTCCTTCTATAATATCTTCTTTT
Source organism: Tipula confusa (assembly GCA_963556175.1). Classification (NCBI taxonomy): domain Eukaryota; kingdom Metazoa; phylum Arthropoda; class Insecta; order Diptera; family Tipulidae; genus Tipula; species Tipula confusa. Next base: position 116,407,028 of record OY744475.1, read on the forward strand.
GAACAAGATTGACAGAGCCCTTAGCCTTAACTTTGATTGGGCAATCATTTTTGTCCTCTTAGGTATACCATTCAAACCCATCGGTGTTTAATTTAGTAGCGAGAGCTTTATAATCTTCTGGTTCTGTCGTGTTGATTTCCCAGATGCTATTATTTATTTATACTACTTTATAGTCCTTGCTTACCATCGATTTCAGTAGTTGCTGAATGTCATTATATTCTTTCACTCCAATTATGTTAAAATGGGTGGAAGAATCTTCTATTATTACTATAATCGACAATATTTGCGGATGTCGGTTCAACTTCAGGTGATGACTCAGCCTTCCTTTTGGTTGTTGTAATGTCTTTTCTTGTTTTTTTGTTAACTCGATTTTTTCTTTCGAGAATCCAATTAGTTTCTCGTTCTAGTTCACTTTCATCCGTACAGAATTGGTTTTCCATACTGAGTGGTTGAAAAGGATTTTTATTTAATATCTCGATCTCTTCTTTATCATTGATTTTGTCGTTCTTTAAAGAATGATTTTCTCTTCTTAATTCGGCTACTTCATTATTTAGTTTTGCTATGGTTTTTTCCATTTGCTCGAGCTTTTGCATTAGAACATCATTATTTACAGTGAATGTCGATTTTTCCGACAGAACACTTCGGTTACCAGTAAGGAATATGCAATTCAGCTACTGATTTGTAGCTGAATTGCATATTCCTTACTGGTAACCGAGGTGTTAGGCCCCTTCTGTGGAATGTTTGTTGTTGTAATATTCGGCTCCCCCCTGAATCCAGTCATATTACTTTATTTTGTGTTTTATTTTCGAAGTTTTCTAATCCTATCCTTTAGTAAAATTTGTACCGCGATGTACAAGGCAGCACATGCATTTTATACTTATTGCCAAGTGTTAAGTCAGCCTCCTCTCCTGAGGTACAGATGCCGGCCACACAGCCGCTCAATATGAGAACAGACGCTTCTGAAATTTAACATCACATAACTCTTAAATGTATTGATTGCAAGTGACCTACATACCCCCTCTGGATTCAGCCCTGAACTAGTTTCCTCAAGGAATTCTCACCACATGATTCTGCACGGCGTGGACGTAGCAAGTAGGATATATGATGGAAAGGCTAAGACTTGTAGTTGGAACAACAAGAATGAATTGCTTCACTTACATCCCCTTAGTCGCCATGTGGACGACATAATAAATAAAAAGTGAGCTGGCTAAGTGAAATCTTGCGTAGATTGGTAATAAATGAAAGTTACTTACGAAATTACAACAGGCTATGCGGCAAGAGTTAGATGTTGTTGCATGCTCGCTCGCATCAGCCTGTTCAATGAAGTCATTGACCCAGGCGTTATCAGACCTTAATAATGAGGATGACGAAAAAATGTAATATCCACCAAGGTACGTACCACCAGTATTTAGTAGGTCCCCTGAGCAGGCAGTAGACAACAATGAAACGACTTTACTCAAGCGTTGAAAGTTGTACCACACACATGGAATTGATTCAACAGAATGCAACAAATGTCATGGTAAAAACCCCAGTCATCGGAAGATGACGATACCCCATTGGAAAATTTTTTGGTCCAGATATTTTCGATGCCAAAATATATGAAATCTACATCCGGAATTGTAAAGAAACAACAATCTAGTAACCAATACCAGAGAAGTTAAGTGCGGCAAATAGCGTTCACATTCAAAACAGGATCGGAGAGGAATCTTACACAATATTGCAGATGGGATGTCCTGAACGGCCTGTGAGCTGCAGTGTAAAAAATGTAGCAAACAGGAAGCAACAAATATCTCCGTTGAAATTGCAAAAATAAAAGTCGACATTGAGAACTGCTGAACCAAAGAGTAGTTAAGGGAAGATCAAAGGCATGATGTGTCGATTGCACCAATAAAAGTTATTGGGCTCAGTACCAATAATTAAGGCTTAAGGATGGGTCTCTCTTAAGAATACCGTAGCTCTAGACATTGAAGAAGGTTTATAGCCAGTTTTATTGGGTCGCCTTATAATAAGGGAACTCAAACCAGGACAAGAGATCATTTTGAGCGATCTTCTTTTTTAAGAATAGGCTACAACGTGACCACTTTCCATTCATCAGGCATAACATGGCTTTGCCATACTAATCCAATCGAAAAAATAGTTTTACAAAGTATCTCCTCCAAATATCAAGATCTAGGAATGCAATCAAATCAAGGGGAACGGTTTCTTTTTAGTCTCTACATGGCCAGTGTAAAATCCTCGTAGGATGGGTTCTCTAGGCACAGCTCTACAGTCTTAATTTTGTCATCTTTCAAATACATCATTTAACACTTGTTGAACGTTGAGTAAATCAAAGCAATGCTCATTCAAAGTGTCAAGCACTGCATCGAAATTAACACGGAGGTTTCCATCCTGGTCCCGAACGGCGATAGACCTAGGTCTTAAGGTATGGTGCAGTCCGGTGACTCTGCCCTTATGATCTATAACTTTTTATTCTCTAAACGTGAGCCTTCAATTACATATCTAATTTATGTCGTTATTGTAACATCGTAAGCTAATTGAATTTGCAAAGCCTGCAAAAGCCTATCATTATATTTTGCAGGAGTTACCAATGGTTGTTATATAATCATGGTTCTTCTGAGTTTGCGTCCGATAACATGATTGGAGAGAGACATTATAAAATGTCCGAAGGCGGTAATATCTCACCATTTGATGAAAACGTAGGACCTAAGGGCGTAAATTTGGGTCGAAACTTTATTAACCCTTCTAAATTGTGATTTTTTAACTATTTTCTTTTTGGCAACACTGATTTTGACAGGTCACGTATGTTTCGTGTTTTGTGTCACTGTCAAATATCTTCAGTTTAGTCTATAATTTAACTATGAATAGTCTTACAAACGAACAACGCTTGCAAATCATTGAATTTTATTATCAAAATGCGTGTTAAGAAAGTTCACCGCGCGCTTCTCCCATTTTATGGTCAGTTTAATCGACCCACTGAAGCAGCTATTTGGGCTATTGTGACTAAATTATTGTCACCAACACGCTTACGTACAGTGCAAACTGAAGAAAATATCGCAGCTGTATCGGCCAGTGTTAGTGATGACCATCAATTATCGATTCAGCGCCATTCGCAGCAATTGGGCCTCTGTTACTCAACAACGTGGAAAATTTTGCGAAAGGATTTAAGTGTGAAGCCTTACAAAATACGGCTGGTGCAAAAATTGAAGCCGCAACGCAGAATTTTTGGTGAATGGGCTCTTGAAAAGTTGACAGAAGATCCATTTTTTTATCGAAAAATTGTGTTCAGCGACGAAGCTCATTTTTGGCTAAATGGATTCGTAAATCAGCAGAATTGTCGATTTTGGAGTGGAGATCAGCCAGAAGCATTGCAAGAGCTACCAATGCATCCAGAAAGAGTTACTGTTCTGTGCGGATTGTGGGCTGGTGGCATCATTGGAACGTACCTCTTTACCGTACCTCTTCGCAACGTACCTGTGAATGGTAAGCGCTACCGTGAGATGATATCCAACTTTTTTTGCCCAAAATGGAAGAGCTTAACTTACATGACACGTGGTTTCAACAAGACGGTGCCACATGCCACACAGCACGCGAAACAATGAACCAATTGAAAGGCAAGTTCGGTAAACACTTTATTTCACGTTTGGGAACGGTCAATTGGCCGCCTAGATCGTTCGATATAACGCCTTTAGATTATTTTTTGTGTGGCTATGTTAAGGCTCATGTCTATACTGACAAGCCCGCTTCGATTGACGCATTAGACAGCATATTGCAGCATTTATTCGTGAGATACCAGCCAAAATGTTGGAAAGGGTATGCCAAAATTAACCTAAGCGAATGGACCATTTAAGGCGCCACCGTGGTCAACATTTGCATGAAATAATCTTCAAACATTAAATTATATGGACCGTACTATCGATTCAAATAAAGATTTCATGCATTTTTCTTAAAAAATCACCTTTGTTTGGAATAACACTGTAGAATATGCTTCAAAGATGAGTATTATTTCTCCAGGTGCGTTTTTATTGACTTAGCTCCAGCTTCCCACATTCGAAATAGGGCTACGATGATCTAGGTTTTAATTCATTTTGGGATACTTCTTGCGCACATAAAGTTGCCACAGTTTTCATTAGATCCATTATCAGAATACATTTGGAAGGCCGGTGTACTTTGGATATGAAATGTGGCAGGCACCTTAAAAAAGCGCCCGTTTTCATATCGGATACCATTAATATATGTGTGGGTTTAAATATTGTACAATCAACACCAAAAAATCAAATCAGGAGGAATCATTACCAGTTACATATATACTTGACACAATACAAAAGTTTTATTAACACTTTTTGCACAAATATTATTGATTTGGTTTATTTTCAAGTTTCATAGTACAGTTTATATTTTTAAGAATTTAAACTTCCTTAAGCTGTCACACATACTAACACGTTGTAAGTAAAATTGGGGGAAAATTCAAAAAAACATAACAAAGGAAACACAAAGAATTGTAAAAGTTTTAAATTGTTACTGTCGTTTCATCTGTTAAAATTGGTTTATGTCGATGAAAGCTATATATAAAACACCCACCAGATATATTGACAACTGGTAATCAGATGTGTAGTCAAGTAATTCAATTTACTCACATGTGGGGTTTGAATTAGATTTAAAAAATTATGCCAGCATATTATAATTACCTAAAAAAAAAATAATCTTCTTATTCCTATATATGAAATATTAGCAAAGCAAATCTGAGTAATACAATAAATTTTAAGGCTTCACAATCTCGTTACGTGGCAATCCCATACACATTTTTGTTTTATCTGTAAGGTATATTGTTACCCAACAACTCTTCAAATTTAATTGTACGTGTAATCAGACATGAAATTGTTTAATTAAATCTTACGATAAAATTTTATTATAAGGGGGATAGACGCGTTCAATGTTTTTAATTTAGGTCGGATGTTTAGAAATGATTAGCAACGTTAGAAGTTTTTGTACACCTTAAATTAAATGTCAATCAATGAATTAAATTGATAATTAGAGATCTGTTCTCTATATACTTTAGAAAAGCTCAAAATATTGTTTTATTTGTTGCTAACAAGTGCTTTAATTTAGAAACTGAAGCTTAAAGGCAAATATAAATTGATATTTTTTCAAAAGTTGTAGATGAAAATGAAGGTTAAACTATAAAGCTCTTCTCACAGCTTATAATAGATTGATACTAAAAGAGCTTCTTAGTGACGAGCACGTTCCATTTAAACTAAAGCTTACAACGTTAAACATGTGTTAGCTTCATGTAGTTAAACTAAATTATAATTCAAAATATAACATTAAATTAGATTTTTGAAAGTTCACAGCTTTACATAAAAATCCCGGTTAATATTATTTTCCAGCATGCTATACTAAATTTATGAACTTTTGTTTGATAATGCGAGTTTCAAGTAATTTAAAGGAGGTCGAAGACAAATACCATAATAGAAAGTTTGTATGCCACAGTGAATAAAGCAACCATTTTTAATTTTTGGAAAAGTTATCAGTTACTTTAAACAAATGCACGTTGTAAACATAATTAAACAAGCAGGTTAAAAGTTTAAATTATGTTATGGTAAGCATAACAAAATGTTTAATATATCTATTATGAGCTATTATTTCTAAAACTTTATTAAATTGCAGGTAGCATTTTATATATGTTAATTAGTTAGGTTATCTTTTCTGCTAGGAACTTGGTAACAGCTATATACAAACAATTAGCGCAATAGTTAAAGCTGCACCATTCTGGTTTAAATACCAATCAGAACATGAATTCTATCAGTAATATCGTGCATCCAAAAATAAGCGATCATAAGGCTGACTGGTAACGTTTAAAGGGGAGCCAACATTATTTTATAAACAAAACAATAGAATTTACAGATTTTTTTTTTTTTTTTTAATAATCTTTATTATTTCTTTTTTAATTACAATCTAGTCTAAGACTAATAAGCAATTTTATTCTAACTTAAATTACTACATTTTACTGAAATTCAAGGGTTCATCCATCAATGCACTCCTTAGTTTTGATATTTATTATTTGATCGCGCTTTTGTTGTGCGCTAGAAAAAGATTTATTTTAACTGATTTTACACTAACTCAAAAGGCTTTACTCTTTTGAGCCTTCTAACTAAATCCGTATTATCCAGTAGCTGGATCGCCTCTATATTAACATGGTGAAGTAACCGTTGTTCATGACTTCTAGCAAATTTCATAATTTCCGTTTTGATAGGTTCTATGCCCAGATCTTTGTGGATGTCGTTATTTCTGACAAACCATGGTGCGTTGACGATGTTTTGGAATCTTTAGATAATATGCTCTGCTTGGTACATCCCCACAGCTGTACACCAAGTCCAAACAGTCTTCAGTATTTGCTTCTAAAGCAAAAGCTTACTAGTAACCAATACATTTTATTGTATTTTAATCCCAACTCGTCTCTTTTCTTTTTTACATGAGCTGTCCATCGAAGCTTAGCGTCTAATGTCATTGCAAGATATTTGGCAGTGTTTGCATGAGGTATTTCTTGATTATTTAAATATACTGGTTTATGTACTAATCTCTTGTTCGTAAAGTCGACATGTACAGACTTAGTTTCATTTAATTTTCTGCGCCATTTTTTTGTCCACCTACTGCCATGATAGCTGTGTCATCGGCGAAAGCGGCTATCCTGTTGTTTTGTGGGATTGGAACATCTAGGGTGTATAGTAGATACAGAAGTGGCCCAAGTACACTTCCTTGTGGAACTCCTGCGCTCAGAATATTCATCTTCTTGCTTAAGGCTGAAATATCTTTCTGTTATATATGATTCCAGTATGAAGTATGCTGTACTGTTTCGGTAGGATTAATTTGAGTTTGTTGATTAAACCTTCGTGCCAAACCTTGTCAAAGGCCTGCGCTACATCAAGGAATACTGTGAAACAGACTTTTTTCTCTTCTAAAGTCTTTTCAATGATACTGGTTATTCTATGCACTTGATCAATAGTTGAGTGCTCACTGCAAAAACCAATATGGAATCGGAATTAGGTTATTTTTTTCAATTATTAGTTTTAGTCGTTTTAATAGTAACTTTTCAAAGAGTTTAGACATTATCGGCAGGAACGATATAGGCCTATATGATATTATTAGATGTGGCGGTTTTGCTGGTTTGGGAATCATGATAACCTCAGCCACTTCCCAAAGTTTTGGCACATATTTTAACCTAAATGCAGCATTTATGATATTAGTTAACTTTAACGTAGCTTTTCTCGGTAATTGCTTTATTATATCTCCGGTAATCAGGTCAAACCCTGTTGCTTTCTTTACGTTTGTTTTTAATTCCGTTTGCTACTTCAGTAGATGATGTAAGTGTGACCTCTTCGAGAATGTTTTCACCCAATGTTTCTCGTAATTGGCATTCATGAAGTTGAAATATACTTTCAAGATGATTAGCAAATCCTTCTGCTTTTTCTTTGTTTTCCTTGCCCATGTTCCATCCATTTTCCTGATAGCATGGATTGGCATTATTGGCCTTTTCAGAGTTTTAGTTGCTTTCCAGAGCGAATAATCCGTATTACTGTCATTCGTCAACTTACTTAAGTAGAAATTAACTGACTCATTTTTTAACTTCTGAATTTCTCTTGTTAATTGCTGAGGACTTTGCCATGCTGTTTATTGAATATCCGTAATGAAATTTTCTACTTCTATGTCCAGTTGATCCATAGTTTTTTAACGGAATTTTCAAAAGTATTCTTTGTTCAAGGTGTACTTTGAAATTTTCCCAGTCCGTATATTTGTTGGTTAATACTGGATTACTTCCTTTTTGGATGATATATTCGCTTAGAGCTAGGACCATTGGAGAATGATCTTGGCTTTCTTGGATTTTCATAAAATTATAAGAAATATTTATGGTTATAAAAAAATCGATCAGGTCAGGTATTTTTCCTGGGTCAGTTGGCCAATATGTTGGTTTTCCTATTGAAATGAATTCACATCCATTTTCTTTAATGGCAATCAGTAATTATTTTTCTTTAGTTGTAGTTAATCTTGAACACCAGTAAGTATTCTGCAACAACAAAAGGAAAGTTGTTGGTTTTTATATAAACCACTGTGGCCTGAATTTCTTCTTGTTCATTCTTTACTTCTTCAAAATGTTGGATATTTTTTAATGATAATTGCACTTCTTCCTCTGGCTGAATTATCTGGATGATAATGGGATCTGGTGTGGATTTGGGTTTAGCTCCCAATGCTCTATCTTCCAATTTTTGTAGCCTCTCATCAAATTTTGTTAGTTTCATGAGAATATCTATAATTAGTAGGATGACCATGTCCACAGTGTACACATTTTAGAGGAACTTGCGGATTGTCGCATTCTTCAGTTAGATGGTGTCCGGTACATTTAACACACATTGGAAGTTTACCACAATATTTTTGCGTATGTCCATATGCTTGTCATCTTTTGCATTGCGGAATTAGTTTAGATTTTCTAAGTGATTGAATTTCCACTTTGCAACCCAATAAACTAGAGATCTTATAAATGTTAGTTATATTTTCGTCACAGCTGAATGTTAATACAAACATGTTTAGCTTCTTTTTATTTCTCCAGCTAATTTTGTTCATTACGCTGATTATTTTAAATTGTTTTGATGACAATTCATCTTTAATTCGTTCTGTGCTACATGTATGATGCAAGTTCCTTGCCATGACTCTGATTGGCTTTTCTTATTTATTTTCATACGAGTGAAAGATAAATGTTTCTATTTGCATCTCTACTATTTACGTTGATGCTTATTTTATTTTGATTCATCAATTTAGTGATGAATGATTCTTCTGAAACACTCGTCTTAATTGTATCATAGAATACATGATAATTTTTAACATCATCTACTATGATAGGTGATGGGGGAGGTATTTTTTTTTATCTGTGTTGACGTTTGTCTCAACCTTTTGAGCCTGAGTATTTTGATCCAATGTTTTTGGTTTTTGTGGTGGTGACGGTGTATCATTTAACCTTCTCTTTTTATTTTGCTTCTTAGACTTATAACGAATCCATTCTGTTTCTTTAGCTAAGTCTTTCTCATCGGTTTGATATTCAACTTTGTTATTAAGCTTAAAATTGATGTTTTGGTTCTGTAGCATTGGTGTTTCGGTTTGACATTTACCATTGTTGATTGATTGATTGATTGATTGATTTTAAATGTACGACCAAGGACTAACCAGGATCTCCTGGATATTTGGCCGAGCCCTCCGTACACCCGTTTTACATTAACTTGGAAGGATGAGGATGGATATTAGTTAAATTGGTTTGACATTTACCATTGTTGACATTAAATTTGATATTCTGGTTCTGGTTCTGCTCTATTGATTGCTTAGCTTCGGTTTTTTGCTCCTTTAATTACATCATTTCTTTTTTTAGTTCCTCAATTTGTTGTTGTAAAGGATAATAATGCTTTGCTGGTTTTTCTCATCATATACTTGTAGCCATTGTTTATATAACATTCGCTCTTTTTCGGAAGCACTACTTTCAAGAACAGATGTTTCAATATAATTATATGAGGTGGTTATACCTGCTTGCTAGGGTGCTGCTGTTGCGCCCATATTATTTTGGAATTGCTCCATATTCAGATTTTCAAGTGAGAAATTAATAGTTTTTTTATGAGATTTAGTAACCCCTCCTCGCCTTTGGAATGGGCTTTTTAATATTTCAATATTCTTATTGTATTGTGAATGCAAGGATCGGCCCTCCCCAGAATCCTTAGGGCCAATCTCATTGGAGAGTGGATTTCCCAATGTTTCCATTGGTGTACCACCTGGGGTATTATTTCCTTATGTTTTATTCATATTGAATATTTATAGTGTAATCCACTCGCCTCTAGTATTAGCCGATGTTTATCAACTTTGCCCGGGTGTTACCACGTGGAAGTATACTAAACACATTTGGTGGTCTTTATATAGTTGCAAAGTTGGAATATATTCCACGAAAGTCATGGCTATAGACGGTCAACTCCTACCCTATTAAAGCACACTCCAACACCCACAGATTTAATAAAAAAAATTATTTAACACCAAAATTAAATGAAATAACCCATTATTTACAGTTTTCTAAAATATTTATATAAATTATAGATTCAATTGAGATTTACTTTAATTTTTTTTTTTTTTTTTTTTTTAATAAATTGACTATTTATTTTATTTTATTACAACCTAGTCTGCTGGACTAATGAGCAATTTGTTTCTGACTTAATTTACTAAGATAAATATATCTATGACTCCACCCATTGGAGTTTTACTATGACTGCACCCATTGGCGTTTTATCGTTATTGTGGATCTAAATCAGCAAGACGCTGTTTGTTCTAACAATTAAACCTGTTCAAAGGGTTTGGTTCTTTTCAGTCTGCGTATAATATTGGTGTTGGTTAACAGCGGAATTGCCTCTATATTCACATGTTTCTGGAGTCTTTCTTCGTGTTTCCTTGCATTTTTTTTAATTTCAATTGAAACGGGGTCCACTTTAAGGTATCTATGTAGATCACTATTCCTGACCTACCGCATGGTGCATCGACGATGTTCCTTAGTACCCTGTTCTAAAACCTTTGAATGATACTGACGTTGCTGGGTTTTGTACAACCCCAAAGTTCAATACCAGAAGTCCATATTGGTTTCAGTATTTGCTTATAAAGTAGCAGCTTATTGTATGATGATAGAGAAGAGTGTCTGTCCATCAGCCAATGCATTTTTCCATATTTTAGTTTTAGTTCCTCAATTTTCGTTTTAACGTGGGCCTTCCATCTAAGTTTAGCATCCAGGTTCATGCCTAGATACTTAGCTGTATCCGCATACGGTATTATTTTTCGATTTATTGAAACGGGTATATGTTCAACTCGTTTATTGGTAAAATTTATGTGAACTGATTTAGTTTCATTTAGCTTAATTCGCCATCTTTTAGTCCATTTATATACTTCGGAGATAGCTGATTGTAATTTTTTTGTTGATTCTTCGTTGCTTTTTCCAATAACTAGGATCGCAATGTTATCAGCAAAAGTCGCCACTGTGTTGTGTTCTAATTCAGGTAGATCATGCGTGTATAGTAAATATAAAATCGGTCCTAATACACTGCCTTGCGGTACATCTGCTTTTATTTCTTTCAATTCAGAATAAGTTTCATCCAATTTAATTCTAAAGAATCTATCTTTCAAGTAAGACTCCAGTATTTTAGCGAATTGCATTGGTAAGAGGTTTCTTAACTTGTGATTAAGTCCTTCATGCCAAACCTTGTCTAAAGCTTGCGCCACGTCCAAAAATATCGTGGAGCAGACATTTTTCTCTTCAAGTGCTTTCTCAATTACATTGGTTACTCTGTGTACTTGTTGTATTGTTGAGTGTTGACGACGAAATCCGAACTGATGATTTGGGATTAAGTTATTTCTTTCGATTATCGGATTTAACCGTTTAATCAGTAGTTTCTCAAAGAGTTTAGACATAACTCGCAACAACAAAATTGTTCTTTAAGATGAAGTTTCGTATGGTGGTTTTCCAGGTTTTGGTATCATTATTACTTCTGCAATTTTCCACAAACTGGGCACAAATTTAGTTCTAAATGCTGCATTGGTATGATAAGTAATTATTGAATTAGTGAAGCTTTGCCAAAAATCATCATAAATTTCAGAGCCCTACATGGTATTACGAAGTGTTTGCAAGTTCTTCAGAGATTTGGCGATTTTGTAGAAACCTCTTATAAAAACTTCTAGCTGCCTGTCATATCAGTGCCCTAGTCAAGACACACTGAAAATATGTAAATAACAATATGTAATTGAACAATATTTTCTGAAATGTCGCTAATTCTAGTGACATGATAAACTAACATTTACAATAAATTTTTTTCTGGACGTTTTTTTTTTTCAAAACGTCTATTATTAAACAGATTGCGGCTTCTTTTATGTATTCCCTATCGGTGAATATTGCAACTAATTCCAAAACAAGTAAGTTGCTTTTATCATATTCGATGGTTGTGACATTATCGAAGATCAATATTGTCGATCTTCAACTCGCTATGAATTCGTAAAGATCGGAGTGGTTACCTTGATATTGTCTTCTGATATTGAAAGACAATATCAAGGTAACTTTCGTTTTTTTTACAAATTAGACAAGTTAAATATCTGTTGAGCATAACATGGAAAATGCATTTTCCTATTAATTATTAAATTTTCGATTTTCATCACACAACTTGCTTTTACAATTTATTTTCTAAGTTAGATCACAGATAATTATATCAGATGAACATCTTGTATTGTTTAAATTGACATAAGTAAATTTATACTACGCAAATTTATGCAACCGAAATCTAACCAAACGAAAAAAAGATGTACTTATGAAAAAGCATGTTTTTATGCTCTTCTATTTTTTGCACCCGACTATTTGATTGTATGAAAAAATAAAACAAAAAAATGGGAACCGCTCAGAACTGGACATTTTAAATCTGGATATTTCCAAATTGGATATTTCAATACGAGATAAGGTACACTGGATATTTCAAAACAGGATATTTCGACATGTGATTTAAACTTAAAATGATTTTTTGGGAAGTTCTGGAATATGGCCAATTAGGAAAAAACTCGATGATTTCTTAACCGATTATGATGAAATTCGATATGTAGGATGAAAATGGGATTTAAAAATGTTTTTTTGGGAAAGTTCTTGAATATGGCCAGTTAGGAAGGAACTCGGTGAGTTCTTAACCGACTATGATGGAATTCGATATGTAGGATGAAAATGTGATTTTAAAATGATTTTTTCAAGTCAATGATTACTTTAATAAGATGAGAAAAGCAACAATTAAAAAGAACCATTAGGTGAAGGAAAATTCTATCTCTCTGCTTAAAATTATTCAAGTATGAAACCTTATTGGTCCAGAGGTTTACACAAAAAAGGTTTTAAAATCAAATTTAATTATACAATTAAAGAAAAAAAAATTAAGTGAAGGAAAATTCTATTTCTCTCCTTAGAAATATTCAAGTATGGAACCTTACTGGCCTTATTCAAGAACTTTCCCAACAAATTTATTTAAAATCCCATTTTATTCCTACGTATCGAATTTCATCAAAATCGGTTAAGAACTCGCCGAGTTCCTCCCTAATTGGCCATATTCTAGAACTTTCTTATATCATTTTAAGTTTATATCACATGTCGAAATATTCAATTTTGAAATATCCAGTTTTGTACCAAATCTCGTTTTGTAAAATCCTATTTTCAAATATCCAGTTTCAAAATGTCCAGTTCTGAGCGGTTCCCATTGTGTCTTTATATTTAGCCAATATACCCTTAAATCTTTTATTATTTAGTTCTTTAAACTGTTAATAGATGACAGATTAAATTATAAACTATTTTAAAAAAAAACTTTGAACAACACTAAATGCTCTGTTCCTAGCGCGAAGGTTATATGTAGATGCGTTAGTATGTCAGCATTAGTTGGGACGAATGACTGGTTTTCCTTCAGATAATTTAAGTATTGTAACAATGAATATGTGGACCCATGCAGAATCTTGGGCTGTCCGAATACTAGGAAGTGTGGTGAGTAGTATGTACTAAAACGAATTACATTTCTCAGAGGGCCAGCAGTTTTTTGCCAAGTTGTTGATGCCAGGTTTACTGATCATCTTTAATATATGATCGAATAACTGATATTACTGAGCGATTAACTCGCTCAACTACGTTGGCCTGTGGCTATTATTTTGTTGTAAAGTCATGTCGAACACCGGATTTTTGTATAAGGTGGGCAAATATATGAGATTCAAATTGGGATTCATTGTCGGTTAATATACTCAGAGGCTGAGCGGAATGGAAAAATTATTGGGAAATTACTTAAAAGCTTTTACCATCTCCGGTCCTGTCGAATAATTTACCAGCTTCTTACATTTATATATTTGGCAATCATTTGTAAAATCTCGTACTTGTATTATTTTAGCGATACCTTGATGTGCGGGTTATGCTCTCGATCAGTGACGGAGTTATTGATTCTGGGATAACTAATTTTAATAGTTGCAAGTCTGTATCTAGGTTAGTGTTGGTGTTAACATAAATGTTGCCCTTTTCAACTTTCTAATTTAGCGTGGTACCTGAGTTTTTCTCTAGTACCAAGATTTAAGCCACATACTCGACTTATTTGAATGCTTGAGAATCTAAATCGATGTGGAGAACTTCATCAATATTGTCCTCAAGAGCTTCCACATATACTATGGACAGTCAGCCAAGAACGACGTTTAGATACTGAAATCAAAATCTTGTAACTTTAATGAGAATCTTGCTAGCTTGCCTTTTAGATCCCGCTGTTCCTTCAACCAACGTAAACTTGAGTGATCAGTAATTACTGTGAATGGATAAACCTCAATGTAGGGTCTAAACTTTTTAACACTCATCACTGCAGCCAAACATTCCAGTTCCATGATGCTATAATTCATTTGTCTTACTTATGCGATATGGATGCAATTGGGTGTTTACCTTCACTATCGAGCTTTTGGGATAAAACGCCTCCTATTCCTATGGTAGATGCGTCGCAATATACGTAAAAATCTTTTGTAAAGTCTAGGTTAACTAGAACCGAAGCCGTGATGAACGCTTTTTGTAGATGGTCGATTGGCTCGCACCTCCTCTAGATCCACTATGAGATACCCCTTACTAATCACATAACCCAGATATTTTGTCCCCCGTAAAACGAATTTTTTTTTTCCACATTTTTAGTCAGATTTGCTAGACTCAGTAATCTGGCTATTTCTAACAGTATTGAGAAATGCTCCTCGAAATTTACAGATACAACTAATAAATCGTCGAGGTCGTGAATATCGTGAGGAATAACCTTGTGCATCAACCGAAAAATCGTTTAGGCTGCGTTACACAACCCAAACGGCATGACAGTGAGTTCATAGAGTGAATTGGCAGAGTAAAGGCCGTTTTAACCATTGACGAAGGATCGAGAGGTATTTACCAAAAAGCGTCTTTTAATCCGATGGTGGTAAAAACCCGAATTTACCCAGTCAACCTAATAGCCCTTCAATCGCAACAGCAGAGGATATGCGCACTTTACTGTAAACAAGTTGAACTTCGCGCTCGCCTTCTTAACTATAGTCACACAACATCTTTGCTTAACAGCCGTTGCACCTCTCATGTTTATTTTGTCAGAAAATGTGTCTTTCCTAGTCCGAATTTTTACATGATGGAAACTTCGCCATAAGATCTTCCAATATTTCTTGCTGTTTTGAATTTAATTGATGCTTTTTATTGGGGAAGTTCATCGTCATGCTGCAGGCGATTACTATCCAGCTCCTCTACCTTTGGGTTTTTAAAGGTAATGCTAATAATATCGTTGTTGAAATTCAAAAAGGGTTATTTTACTCGGTGCTTCCTTCTTTCTAGAGCTATAGTTTGAATTTAGAATCGGTTCATCTATCTTGAAATCGATGGATCATCGCACATTTCAGCTCTTTCCATTAAACATTTCTGGTCCTTTCTATAAACATACAGTACCATACTTTTGCTTTCCATTTAATAACAAGTTCAATTTTTTCACTAGAGTTTCAATTGAAATACCATTGCAAGTAACCATACTCTCCGCACCATGTAAGACAATCTTTCAACCTGAATTTCTCCACACTCACAACGGAACGAGATAGCCCATCTATACGTATTTTGAATCAAGTCGGAGATAATATTGTTCATGAATATAATCCTGATTTATTGTGCAAATTCTTTTTTTCTTGTTTTCAGTTAGAGGTGCTATTATTTGTAACGGCGCGTTTAAAGAATCTTGAACCACCTTCCTACTTGAACTAGGATCAATTTTACTACAGAGATCAGCTTACTCATTGGTAAGGCCACCATTTGCGCCACATTTAGGAAAATATCAGACCAGTTCTTTCAATGACTTCTCGATCTTTGGTATCGGACTATGCACCGCAAATTATTAACTCTTCCAGCTTTTCAGAATCCATGCTTTAACATGTCTGCATCTATAAAAGCATCTATCGCTTCACGATTTTTTTT
This sequence comes from Tipula confusa, assembly GCA_963556175.1. NCBI lineage: Eukaryota > Metazoa > Arthropoda > Insecta > Diptera > Tipulidae > Tipula > Tipula confusa. The sequence goes on from OY744475.1 coordinate 116,423,055, forward strand.
AGTTTATTTGGACACGCTTCGACCTCTCGTTTCGGATAGCAAATAACTAAAAAATGTGGCTCTACTGGGCTCTTTGTGTCACCTCAACGATTTTAAAGAAAAAAAAACACGTTAATGGAACCAGTCACTTCTCTCGGGTGTTCTTTTTTTAATGTTTGAAGTTCTGCCGAGATTATTTTTAAAGTCGCTTTTATTAATTCTTGCAGTCCGTCAAACAACTTATTTTTCGCAAACGTCATATTTGTTCTGATTAGATTTACCTTAAAAAAATTTTATTTTGAAAAAAAAAAAATTATTGGGTCAATGATAGGGTTCTTAATTAGTTTTTCTAGATTTCAATGATCTGCACCATAACTTTACTTTTTCCGATTTTACTTGGAATTTATTGTTTAGAACTCGTCGTTTTTTAATTTACTTAAAGACGACTTCTGCTTTAATTTTAGCATTTAGCTCTGCTATTTGCATTCCTTCGCAGTAAAGTAAAGCTGATCTTATTCGATATTTAAACCGTTTTAAAGGCTTCGAGATTTTTCAATCGACCTAGACTTCTATTACTCGAACTATATATGAAGTCAGACCCGTTGACAAGAAAGTCTAGGTAATATTGTTAACAAGTAGTTAAATAACGTTCAGAAGCTAAATAAATATGAAACGCTTAGGAGCTTTACTAAATTCTTTCATTATCCGCACGTCCCTCATTTCCCTCCAAGGGAATCTTATTTAATCACAATTACTGTCCAATTTTCAATTTTAATTGAAATAATCCTACTCGCGTGAAAATTATATTTTGTTGTTGTTTATTATTAAATTATACAAATTAATTAATTTTTTTTTTTTTGCTTTATTTTCAATTAAAATGCGAAAGAAATTACGATTATATTTACGCGAGGCATCTTGTACCGTGTTTCTTCGTAAACTTTTCTCAAGTATTTTTTTTTTTTTTTTTTTATTTATATAGTAACCCCCCTTCGCTTCGACCCGCTAAATATTTATTCATCCAATAATCACAAATGTGCAAATTATGGATTTATGAATTACTCGTGTATAATCCAAATGTAAAGTTGAATTTTTTTTTACGCTCAGAATTACAATTTTTTGAATGTCCTTGGAATGATTGTTATTGATATTGATTTTGTTAAGATAACTTTTTTTTATTACTGTTGCACCAAACAGTGGAAATTGCATTGCGCTATTGATGTTAAAAATTTTCCTGTTGTCGTAAGCAATAAGAGACATTATAGTAAAACAAAACTCTCGAATATAGGGCAAAGTGGAAACTTTTCTTTTTTTTTTTTTTAAGTTTTTCATCACGTATTGCATTAGGTATGGTGGAAATATTTTATCGACTGACGATTTAAATTTATTTCGATTGTAAATACATTTGTGTTTGAACGACATAAACAAGTTACCAAATTATCAAAGTAGATTGTGGATTAACTCGTGCGGTTTTTTTATTCAAAATTATTTTTATGATTGCTTTGACCATCTTTCCTGTTGTAGATTTCATCTATAGTTCGATTCCGTTTGGCAAGTAATTTTTGATGCTTCTGCCAGTTTGTTATGCTCCAGCATTATTGCAGTACACAAATTAAAACCAAAAAGTAACTTGACAAATCCTAGTAGACAAAACACGAACAACGCGCCATCTCTTAGAAAAACTATATACTTCAAACCACATTCAACAACCTATTATAAATAATTTAACTGTTTGTACATTTTTTTAACTAATAACAATTTTTTTTTATTTCAACAGGAGTGCATCCCGATTTATTGTGTTCAACTAATTAATCAAGTGTTAAAATGCAATAAATTTTCTAGTTTAATAAATAAATAAAAAAATTTACACAAAACTAAAATTAAAATAATCATAACAATAATAACAACAACGACGACTACGTAAACTATTAACAGACTAAAAATGAATTTTACAATCAAAAATTTTAATACAAAAATTTTAAAAACTATAATTTTTATTGTGCTACTAAATTTAAATTGTATAGTGTGTAAAAATTTATTGGAACCATCGCCACTAATACGAGACGAATCGAAAAGTGACAGCGAGAGTAGTAATCATAATAATGTTGAACGTGTTACAATCCGGCCAACACTCAATAGCGGTAAGTACCTTAATATTGATAAATTCGACCTGTCACAAAATCAAAAAAGATAAAATCTGTAATAGTGATCCGATTGGGGTCAATGATACCTCTAAGAATTGTATTTAAATCGCTCAATTATTTCTTAGCTGCTGATACCAAACTATATCCATTTTTGACTTAAATTCGAGCTGGCTCAAAATCATAAAAGCCTAGATTTGTAGTAATGCTCCGATTGAGTCAATGATACTTTTAAGAATAGGCTTTGTTGAGTACGTAAACTGTATCAAATTTTATTTAAATCGCTCGATTATTTCTTAGCTGCTGATACTAAATTGTATCCATTTTTGACTTAAATTCGAGCTGGCTCAAAATCATAAAAGCCTAAATTTGTAATAGTGATCCGATTGGGGTCAATAATACCTCTAAGAATAGGCTTTGTTGAGCACATAAACTTTATCAACTTTAAATCGCTCAATAAGAAACTGGATGCAGCGGTTTAATTATTAATTTTTTGGTTTGGCATCATAAACAGACATCTTTATACATATCACATGGAGGTTTCCTTAATGTAAGAGAAATCCACCTCCATTTTCGCTTCTTTATTCCGATCCCAATATCCGACTGCTTTGTGATTTTGTTCAGTTCGATTTAGTTATGATGTTTGGCCAGAAATACTACAATATTGGTCGAAGGCACTTATTTACGAACACCTGCCGTTTCTGTATGCTTTTTATCGTATATATGTTTGTTTGTCTCAAACCCTTAGGTTGAACATTAGTATCTTGGTCTTGTTACCACTCCAGTAGAAAAAAAAGGATTTCAACATAAAAACATAAATATGCCAATATGGCACATTTATCTTTTATTTTTAATAACGCACATAAATGCTGTATCAGCAAAACTGTGTGAAATTAAAAATAAAAGATAAATGTGCCATATTGGCAAATTTCCTCTGTTTTCTACTGGAGTGGTAACATATTCCCGGGCTCTAGTCGAATTGTCATGGTCTCGGAAGTGGATTGGCCGTAGCAACTCGAGTTGTTCCTTTGTGCTTAACATATATAATGGCTGCCGCGATCAGCAGTATTGCTATGATGGTGTACGATGTTGAGTAATGATGAAAAACATGCACGTTCATTTCTGTTGATGTTCTTAGATTCCTTTTATGGTAGCGAAATGACTCCTCAATGGCTTCAATAGCTAAGCCAAATCCGGTTTGAAGGACCAAAGGTCATTTTACAACACTTCTGATAGGCTACATGCATAAGATGACACTACACGGAAGAAAGTCCCTTACGCTAGCTTTTAACCGCCAAAAGTATTGGATAATTTGCTATAAACAACAGCGGCGTTTAAACGCCTAATAGCACGTCGAGGTCATTGTTCTGACCACTACAGTGACTGTGGTTCCAACTTTATAGGAGCTTCGAAAATTATGAAGAACCTAGCGGAACACCTTGCAAAGGATGGCACCGAAAGGCATTATATACCACCAAGGGCACCACACATGAGTGGACTATGGGAAGCGGCAGTTAAGTCCGTAAAACATCATCTACGCAGGATAGTTGGACAACAACATCTAACATTTAAAGAGATGACAACAATTGTTTATCAAATAAAAGCATGCCTAAACTCGCGACCGTTTCTTCCACTATCATCAGACCCCAATGACTTTTCAACACTAACACCGGGACATTTTCTGATAGGAAAACCACTCCGAATTGTACCAGAACCAACCCATCTAAATCAACTATTTAACACGATGGAGACTTTTGCAGAAAATAACGCAAGAATTCTGGAAGATCTGGCTAACTGAATACATAGTACTGTTACAGAAGCGAAGTAAATGGGATAAAAAAGAACCAAATATAGCAAAGGGAGAGCTTGCACACATTCAAGACGATGAGCTGCCTCCTGGAAAATGGCCTCTAGGAAGACTTAATGGAGTCCACAGTGGTAAAGATGGTTTTGTTAGAACTGTAACGGTTAAAACCAGCAAGGGAGGATTACTCAAAAGGCCTATTACTAAGATTAGTCGTTTGCCGATTGAAGACAATAGACAATGCGACCCGATACCTTTGCCGGAGAAAAAACACGCAATAATCTGCGCATTAGTAGCAGTGGCAGGGCCCCCGACAAGATGCAATATAACGAGATTTATCTCCCATCCAGCGATCCACTTTGAAAAAATTGGGCAAGGAAGTCTTGACAACGGAGAATGGAGGATACTAACTTATTATAATCTCACTTCCTATTGGGCAGAGCTAGATTACCTTGGGAACGTTGCTCGTCAACTAAGCAACGTATATTCAAACGGAACACTTACAACACCAACACATACTGATCCTTTTAAATACTGTGAAGCTATTGTTTCACAGATAAAATCCCTTTACAAAGAATTAAAGGAAAAAAATGAAATCTTAAATAGTTTAGGCGGAAACAAAATTACCCGCAAAAGAAGAGCACCTTTCGATTTTGTAGGTACGATTGCCAACGAATTATTTGGAGTACTAGATCAAAGGGAAGGAAAGGCTTACAGAGAACGCAAAGAAAATTTAAATACGAACCAGCGGCATCATAAGGAATTATTACAAAACCAAAATGTCGATACTAGAGTCAACTATCAACGTCATGAAACACACCCATGAAGAAACAACCCAGAAATTTGAGGCATACCACCAAATGCTAACAACCATCCTGTACCATGAAGAATTTTCAGATCTTGCCATACACACTATACTGGAAATGATGAAGCTAAGAAACTTTCAAACCGCCATAATCAGCCCCATCACAGAAGTCCATCAAGGCATCCTCGATCCGTTGATCCTAACACTAACTTCAGGAATTGATCAATCAAATCATCCCCAACTTAAAATTAAATCAAGCCATGCCATATCGAAGAGAAAATATAGCTGCCATTTATAAAACAGCCACCGTCAAAACCATAAAAATTGACGCAACTGTCATAGTTGAGATCAAAATTCCTTTAGATAAAATGAACATGGACCCGACCATTAGAGCAAACCGAAGTCCGCAATTTGGCTTAGCTATTGAAGCCATTGAGGAGTCAATTCGCTACCATAAAAGGAATCTAAGAACATCAACAGAAATGAACGTGCATGATTTTCATCATTACACAACATCTTACACCATCATAGCAATACTGCTGATCGCGGCAGCCATTATATATGTTAAGCACAAAGGAACAACTCGAGTTGCTGCGGCCAATCCACTTCCAGGACCGTGACAATTCGAAAATGTTACCACTCCAGTAGATAACAGAGGATTCCAACATAAAAACATAAATTTGCCAATATGGCACATTGATCTTTTATTTTTAATTTATGCTGTGTTTTATCTTTTTGGTTTTCCTGATGTTTATCTTGAGACCAAATTTGCTACCACTGCTTTCCAATAGAAAATTGATTATTTTTGGCAGTGATGTTGGAAAAGCTGTGTTTAATTTTACCATTTAAAATATGTACCTATCATTGATAACATTTGGGTAACTGAACTTCATTCAACCCAACTAATAAACGTAAGTCGTACGTGATTGCGTACCTTTAAATTTAACCGACGGAATCAGATGAAAAACCATTATTCATGTAAACAATGATCGAAGATCGAACCAAATTTCATTGTTTAGAAATGTATGTAAAAAAAAATTTGCAAAATTGTATAATTCTTACCTAATTAATTTACATATCACATACAACACCCACCGTTTCGCATTTAATAGGCCTATTCTCATTTATTCTGTATATCATAATTCGCGTATATATGTGCGAATATATTTGCAAAAAAGGTTATTGCACCATTCCACTATATAATAACACAAAATTGAATTATGCGTATTTTCAGCTGCTTTATATTCTTGGCGCGGGCTATCGATAATTTTAAAACCGTTTTTACGCACTTTTTGCACTGTACCTATAAAACAATATTACAATACTATACATATTTGCAAAACTAATTTATACATCTTTTTTATATATTTTTCAGAGCTCACATCGAATTCCACGCAACATCAAAACATAAATCCAGCATTTATAATCCAAGCACAACCAACCGATTTACCTCATAAGATGGTAGCTCCAGTGTCGGGGATCATTGTAGCATCAAATAACACATCGATTAGGTAGGTCATGGTAACAAATTTTATGTTGTAAACTAATATAAAAAAAAATTACCAAAATTTTCAATTTTGGTTATGGAGAGATGCGGTACGATGTTTACCAAAATATAAACGAAAAACAACGCAAGTTGTAAAAAATTTATAAGTTGCAAAAAAATCCCACATTCATCCCAATTTTATGACTTTTTGTTTTTAATGTATAAACATAATTATAGTACATCATATACTTGTTGAACGTATACAGAAGCAACATAAAACCAACTCCTATTTATTTTTTTTTTACTTATTTTTAAAAGTTGAAATGCGAAGTTTTATGTAACCCATCGTTGATCAAGTTTTTCTTGGTTCATGCAAATAATGGGAAAAATGCCACAAAAAACGTCATTATGTGTTTTAATTAAAAGTAGAAATCGGAAAAAAAACTGTTAATGATTTGCTGCTGCATTCTCGGTTATCCACAAGTACCAAACAGCAATACATAAAACACAATGTGATTGTTTATAAGTAAAAATTGTACGTTCTACTAATTTTCCATTATCAGCAGTATCATTACATCTTTATACTCGTTCATCTACCTGCGGATTTAATTTATATATCAAGTAAAGTCTTAGCCCGCACTCACCATTTTAATCGACTGATGATTAAATTGGGGATTGGTCGGAAACCAATCATCGCACAACATCATTTTCCATCTGAAATAATTTTCATACGCTATACGTAGTTAATCGGATTTAATTATATAAAACATAATCTGATTAGCAAAAAAACTAATTTGATCAATTTTTGAACCTTTCTACGTAATTAATCGGTAATGGAAATTGGTACAGACGAGATAATATAAAATTAGATTTTTTTTTGATATTTTCTTTTTGAAATCCTAAATAGCTTCATACAAGCATAATCTTTAAAAGTTGGAGAACATGCTGTTAAAGTATTGCTATAACATGCATAAAAGTCAAATACAGTACCATTGGCTTGTCGAATGAGTCTAGGCCAGCAGAATGTGTGATGGGTTTCAGAAAGTGTTCATTTTGAACATTTCGTACCAAATCCGCATAGAGTCACTCTTAAAAGCTATGAGGTTCATCAAGATCATGCAATACTAACTACTCATCTTAAATGTTGCTAGGTATAATAATTCCGCATAAATGCATTGCTGGGACTTGCAATGATGTTGATGATGCATTTAAAGTTGTACTTGAAAAAAATATATCTACGCCTCTTAATTTTCAAATAATACTTTACCTGCCACTGGCAGTGCCTGAGGATGATATTGATTCCCGTTTATTTGTGTCAGTTAACAAAGCTATCACCCGTCTAAATTTCGTTTTCAAAGTCAAAGTTGATCCCATTTATTTAAAAAATTATTGCAACAAATCCGGACATATGGCCATCAGAAGCTTTGGTGAGAGTTTGTTAATCGTCTAAAAAACATGAAACCAATAATTTTGGGTTATACCACTGATACTTGATCCTTTTAAAAAATATGCCTATACCAATGCAACTATAGTAAATCCAAAAACTAAATCATCTAACTTAACTAATAGATCTAACAACAGTTAATCCGACAGTAATAATAACAGCGGTATGCATACCTAAGCCAAAGCAATTTACTAATATACTAATTATAATTTTGAGCAGCATTTTCCCCAGTGTTACTCTGTAGTTTGTCATAATCGAGACCCGAGTAGTATATCAACTCGTCGGCGGAGGCGTCATCATTGCTGTTAAAAATAAACTCTCAACTTAGAAACTATATATTACTGTTATTATATATACTGTTATGCACATATTTGTCAGGTTATTCCCAGACATCGCTAAGCAAACCATAAGCCATCCCAAAGAATTGACTCATAGGCTTGTTGGAAGTTCAAAAGCACCTGATGTAAATCACGAGATGTCTCGTAATATTTAGAAAGAATCATGCTCAGCGAATAAAAAATTGATCAGTGACTGACCGATTTTGATGAAATCCTCCTTGGTAGTCACCTACAAATTAGTAGTTTGTATGCTGTGCAAAGGAGAACTATATGCTGGGATAGTTTTCGCATTTTTAGCGATCTCCTTTTTTAAGGATAGGCACAATGGAGAACTGTTTTTTTAGTCTCTGCATGGCCAGTGTGCATTTTTCGTAGGATGGATTTTCTAAGCACATCCCCGTAGTCAGTATTTGACACCTTTCAAATACACCATTTATTACTTGATGAACATTCATTAAATCGTTGGAATGCTCCTTTCATGTGTCGAGCACAGCATCGATGTTAACATGGAAGTTTCCATCCTGGTCCTAAATGGCAATAGACCTAGGTCTAAAGGTATGATGCAGTCCGGTTATTCCTTTATAGAAGTTACGTGAACTGCGCTCATTGCTGAGTTGTAGTACTCTTAAGACGTTAGCCTCCCACCATTCACGGTTTTCTCCGACTTCAAATTCGCTTAGCGGTTCTCTTAGGAAGGACCACTTTGTTCTTCCGTGCGATTGCAAAACGCATTCGCATTTTTCTATATTTTGTTGTTTGACAGTAAAATGATACGTCTCATCAAACCAATCATTTTTGGGTTTAATTTGTACTATACTTAGAGTCGCCTGGGCCGCACCGACAACCAAAGTTCTCAATACCTCCCATAGAGTGTTCACATCATCAGAACACCGATCTTACATCTTGGATGACACGAGATATTCGCTTAGAAATTAACACATGGTCAATTTGACTTCGTGACATCTTAAGAGGGTGTTCACTTGGCTTCAAGTGGATATTTTTATGAGGAAAGAATGTGCGATCACAAAGTATATCATTCTTTCCGCATTATTAATCGCTAGATCTATGTCAGGAGTACGGACCTATATGTTTTCACATACGACAATCTGATATTTGCCAGCACTAGCATTATATAGTCAGCAATCACTATTCTGACGTTGTGCTCCGGTATGGATTCTATTATATAATCCAAATTTTTTGTAAAATGAGTCTTTATCTTTGGGTTGGCTCACATCAGTAGGCGCATGAACACATGCTTGGGACACATGGTCTCCACTTTTGGCCATCGAGTATCTTGGACAGCTACAAATTCCAAGCGATACTCTTTCATAGCTGGTATAGTGCCATCAAACGAGCCTGGTTCTCTTAGCGACTGCACGTTAGACGTACTGATCCTAAATTGAGTGTCCGTTAACATAAGCAGAGTTCGGTTAAAATATTGGCGGTTTCCTTATATTTTTGTTTTGATTTGGTTAACAATTTAGTTTGTTAAGGATGCGGGTAGTCAGCCCAGCAATCAAACCTTTGTTTAGTTGCCTAAGAATAACATGATCATTTAGAAGTCTTTTACGTCGCATGAGAGTGTCCCCATACCACAGAGATCTTTAAAAAAAACTTTAACTATAAAACGGTGATTTAATATACTTATTGCTTTAAAAAGCTAATGGAGGGAGGCTTTAAGTGCCCGTATCAAATCTTTTACCAGTTTTCTGTTCTGTGCTATAAATATCTCTATATTATATTTTCTACCAACACCTCTGTTCCGTGTCACCGTGTACTTTTTTACTTCCTTGACAGTCAACATAACCTACTTTACCTAACTCTGTTACATGACTACATGTAACACCTATATACCCTATACTACCTATTACGCTATAGTGTATACCCATAGTAATCTCGCATCACAAAACCACGCCTCATAAGTTAAGACTATAAAAAAACGACTTTTTTATATAGAAAAAAATAACGCTTATTTCCTAATAGCATTTACCATGAGGAAAGGCGAATCCATCTCATAATGTCGCCCTCCTCACATCGCTGTGGGAGTCTTCCGGCCCCATCTCGATTCGTGCGAAGTGACTGAGGTACTCCTACGTCGGAGTTTTATCTTCTCGAAAGTTTCGTATTCGGATTTTGATTCCCTCTTCGATTAGGCATCCAACCCAATAACCGCTTTGTTGGCGCCAAAGCAGGTGCAATGGGTGTTGATCATCATGAATCCCTTTTGATAAATCATCTCCACCTGTAAACAGGCGTCGGTGAATTCAATTTTGCGGAACAAACGTTACTGACTCAACTTCGCGAAAATTTCCTCCAACGTTGGCAATGGGTGCATGTTTGGTTATCCAACGCATCATTCAACCCTGTTGAATAATCGGCTCGAATACGTTTACATTTCTTTTTTTATCCTTTCTTTTTACAGGTACCAATGACGTGGTGAAACCCAAGGAATCGACCGGGCTGATTACTCCCAATAATAAAAATCTCTTAAGGTTATTTTTGATCGCTTACACTGCCACAAAAAACACCAGCAGTCTATTACAAAATATTGGCTTTATTCCCGGGTTCAATGTTAAAGATGCCCCCATTTCCTGCACAACTCTAGTGAATCAACGAAAAGCGATAGAAATTTTTGGCTTTGTCATTGGCTCGACAAAATTTAATTCAAGACGCTAAATGCACTTGCAGCAAGGCTCATTTTTGTTCACAATAAATGCATCAAAAGACCAAATTATAAAAAAAAAAACAAAAAAAAGTTAAACAAAAGATATTTTGCACATTTAAATCCCTGATTTAATAAATTCAACTTTTTTACGCCGCTTAAATCTGGAAATGATTTAATTTGTTTTTGTATTGTCAACAACAATGCTGCCGCGCGTTTTTTTAGAAATAGAAACAACTGCATAAAAACGCATGCTATTTCATGTTTTTTTGCACGTCTGTTTCCAGCATAACTGGTCAAAAATTATTCTTCATTTCTCATTCCAAAATCTTTCTGATTACCTACTAAAGAATCGACAGTGTCAAATATTTTCTCTAAATTATCAGGACTCATTTCTCAGATCCCGGGATTCTCGACCCCGGATTCCTGGATTCTCGACCCCGGGGCTATCTAAGTTATTCCTGGAGCATTTTTACATAAAACGAAAGGTAAAAAAGAAAAAAGTATTATTTATATACGTCTATATCTATACGTAAGCAGACGCCCAAGCACGCACATATACACACATACACGAATATTCGTGAATTTTTTTTTACGTACACGTACGCCGACCCACATTCCTGTATATATATTTATATATATATATATATATATATATATATATATATATATATATATATATATAAATATATTTATATATATATATATATAAATATATATATATATATATATATATATATATATATATATATATATTTATATATATATATATATATATATATATATATATATATATATATATATATAAAAATATTTATATATATATATATATATATATATATATATATATATATATATATATATATATATATATATATATAAACAGAAAAAACCGGGTTTACAAATTCATTCTACTTTCTCATTCTAACTTCAGCAAAAAAAAAGCCTACCGTGTTCCAATACAAACAAAATTTTTAAAAATATATATTATAGATTAAAAAACCGATTTAACACTAAAATCAAATAAAATAACCGATAAACTAACGAAATACGTCCTGACTGCACTGTTTAGACCAATGATACAAAATTAGCTTCTCTAAAGTGACCAAAAGTTCTGCAGTTTTTTTTTACCTTAAAACAAGACTTGTTAAATGAGCAGTATGGCATTGAAAAAAGGTTATCAGACTAGTTATCAGTAACTGTAAAAAACCTTTGGAACGACCTAATCCAATAGCATGGTGAAGAGTTTCGTAATAGAAGAATGGTTAACATTAGTTTAATTAACTAAATGCGAAAATCCCAGAGCCACATTTTAAAAACAAAAGAAAATCGCCCTACTCATAACGAACTCATAAAACATACCAAAATTAGAATAAAATGAAAAGCATTGCTTGTCGATGTATTACCGTCAACTTTTTAAATAAACGTCCCAAGATCTGTCAATTGGATTAATGCAGCGTGGAAAGCTTTGAAAGCAGAAACATCTGCCAATTGGTTGGAAAAGGTTTATTGTTATATTAAACACTTGACAATCTGGTATTCGATTAATTGCAAAAAGATAATTTTTTGGCATAAATATTGATGAAGGATTATGTATGTTCGAAGATTACCCCTATACTGACAAATCGACTGAGGTTAATGCCGATTTAGACATTGAGGATTATAAATGGAAATATAAAAATTGCAGCAAAGGTACAAGATGGTTTTATCAGATTGCGAAAAATAAAACTGTTTTCGTTAGAACGATGCACTTACTTCCATCCATTTCTCCTTCTAGACAGCAGTCGTCTTTAAATTTTTAAATTACCTATACATTTGGTTTATGCTGTTCTATAAAGTCCATAGTGTAACTAACATTAGGTGGACCCTCACTTGTTCACTTTACAGAAAATTCACTATTCTACTTTTTAGTATATAGTACGAGTATTATCTTTGGATTGTTCGGTAGCATAAGACGAATTTTTTTAAGTTCAAATTTTATTTTTTATTCAATAACTTTAAAATTTTCTTAAATTTCTTTAAGTCTAGTTGGTACTTCTTAATCAACGAAATTATATACCCCGGGGATGCTGATAATTTTCAGTAAAATAGTAAAACTTTTGAAAATAATGCCTTAAACGTTTGTAACTTGATAATCGAATCAACCCATCAACCTAATTATAATATTCCCATCTTATGCCAATTGAGATTATACAAGATATGGATAGCAAAGGAGGTTTGATAATATTTCGAGCTTTATTGCATTCACTTTCGACACATTTTTTATATAACTGGATAATGTGCTAAACGTTTCAAAGTTTCTCGATTAAAGACACATATTATTATAAGAACGTTTAACAACTAAGGCTCTAAGGCTGGTGTGTTAAGCAAGAATTCCACAATGAAACATTTAAGGCGCAAGTACGTATGCGGATATAAAATATAAAAAATATCCGCATACTAACCAATCAAAGCAACACATATAAACCATGTGACTAGCTTCACCAATCAAACCACACGTATGCGGACAAAAATCTCCATATTCCATTTAAAAACAAATTTTAAACATTTTTATCTTTGTTTTTACTTTGTTTTTATTTTGCTACGCAACATTATATCCGCAAACACGGGATTTGATTGGTGAAGCTAATCACATGGTTTATAAGTGTTGATTTGATTGGTTAGAATGCGGATGTTTTTTACATTTTACATCCGCATACGTACTTGCGCCTTTACTGACAGTAAAAATATACTGAAAAATAAAAAAAGAGACAAAGAATAAATTTATATATGGTGACAAAGACGACCAATATTTTTTTATTTTTTTTTATAGCTTAATTTTATGGATAGATTTTGACAGAAATTCCATAAATTTTTCATTGTTACAAGGAGTTCATCTTTCAATTTCGTTTTATTGGTTTGATTGAGTTAACTTTTTTTTTTGTCAAGACATTTTTTTTTTCTAATTAATCTTACACGATCTAAATAATATTATTTTCGTACGGAATTCAATTAATTTATTTTTTCAAAGGAATTATTTAGTGCATAAAGTTTATTTCTTTTAAAAATGAATATAAATGTGAACTTTACAAAATATTACGTATTTGTGTAGTCAAATTAAATAATTTTGACCAAAGCCCTTTTTATTACAAGCCGTATTCATCGCATACTAATGTTATCTCATTATATGAAGATATGCTTGTATTGTAAGTAAAAAACGCGTCGAATATAGTGTAAAATAAAATAAACTTTCGCTTACTATAGAAACAGAAAATATGACAAAAAAAATTATTTTTATATAAATTTCGATAGCACTACTACACGCAATTTTTCATATCGGTTTTGTTTGGCTGTGTCAACAAAAGTTAGAAGACGGCTTGTAATAAAGAGGGGTTTGATTTCGACCATAAAAATGACGCACAATTAAACTACTGTAGTGCGCGTATAAATATTTTACAGCCGTATACAAATTTGTTGAAATGTTGATGTGTTAGTTTTCTGCCATAAAAAAACACTCCATTCCCTAATAATTATGGCAGTAAACTAACACAGACACAATTTTTTTTGTATATACAATTTTACTGACAAAGCTGGGTGTACCGTTCATACAACCAATAAATTTATATTTTTATCTCATTTTAAAAATACTGACAGTAACTGTTTCATTGTGGACTCCCGCTTTACGAGTATAGTAGCCAAATTTGAAATTTTTTTTTATCAATTAGACATGATTATTATTATTTATTCATTCATTCGCCAACACTATGTAATAGACGCGGCGGTACAATATAAAATACAACATTTACTAATTACGTTATGGAATGATACTGGTAATTCGATTCTTAAAAAGATCTATTGATATGTTAAAATCAAAATTCTGGAAGTACGGGTCACTGGATAATCCCTTACATAATTTGTGAGGTGAAAATCAACCTTCAGTATATTTTGTCTTGGGCGAAGTACCCTAGTGGGTACATAAAAAGAGTATATGAATAAAGTAAATCAGAAGAGTCAATTTTCGAACATAATACGTATCGAGTGAACATTGCCTGCATAATATCTCTCCGGGATTTGAGACGCACAATGCTTAATAACATGCAACGTCCATCGTAAGGGGGCAGGATAAAACTATTTGTTAACCGAGGAAGCCGTCTCAGGGCAAATTTTAAGAATTTCGTTTGAATGCTTTCAATACGGTCACTGTGGTAGCCATAACTGGAACTCCAAATAACCAAAGCGTATTCCAAAACTGGTCTAACAAAAGAAATGTATAATGTTTTAAGAGTGTATGGGTCAGAAAAGTCGCTAACAAGCCTCTCAATAAAACCCAGCATCGAATTAGCCTTGCCTACAATCTTGTCTATTTGCTTAGAAAAATCAAGATTGGATATAAACAGGACACCCAGATCTCTAATCTCGCACACCACCTCAAGTGTACTTCGTCGAGTCTGTACAAAGAAGCAATAGGTATTCTCTTTTTGGAATATGTCATAGATTTACATTTGGAAACATTTAGAGTAAGACAGTTTTCCACAGTCCAATTTAAAAAACAATTTAGATCCTGTTGAACTAAGAGCACATCCTCGATATTACGTACCCTCGCAAAAATTATAATATCGTCTGTATAAAGCAAACATTTGCAGAACCAGTCTAGTACATTATTTACAAATAGAATGAAAAGTAATGGACCCAGATGACTACCCTGAGGTACGCCAGATGAATCCTGGATTTGCCTAGAAAATGTATCCTCAATACGGACAAATTGAGACCTACGTGACAAATAGGATGATATCCATTTTACTGGAACTTTATTCGTGTTCAGCTTTGTGAGTTTATCAGTAAGTAATTATGGTTTATTTTGTTAAACGCCTTGCTAAAATCAGTGTATATTACATCCATTTGAATGTCTTTTTTGCAAACGACAAACTGTATCTATTACAAATAATGCAAGATTCGTTGTAGTTGATCTACCCGTATAGAAACCATGCTGTTGAGAAACAATTAAGTTTTTCACGTCAAATATTAAAGAATTTTTTAGTAATTTTTCAAAAAGCTTAGGGATCACAGACAAAATTGATATCCCCCTATAGTTTTCCAAAACGCCATGCATAAGGCTATAGTTGAATAGATGTGTTAGGTGCCAAGCCAAAGCACTAGAACATTGCTTTAGCAAAATAGAGGGGATATCGTCCGGCCCAGTGCATGTTTTCGAGTTCATAGCAACAATAGCAGCACCAACTTGATCGACTGAAAACGAGATCTAATGGTTAGTATTATTGGATTCAGTGCACAGATCAGGGGCAGTTGATGAAGAATCATCTTCATAGCACAAACCACCCTAAAAAATTTAGCCAATAATTCAGTAACCGAGGACAAGTCCTCCGCAACACTATCCTCATAATTCATGGATAATGGGTAACCACTGGGTTTTCGTTTAGACTCAATATAATGCCAAAACCGCGATGGATTTCCCCTAATATCAGATTCGATTTCTAGTAAATAGTTGCCATGAAGAAACTGATTCAAAACTATGAAATCCCTCCGAAGTTGCGAGAATAGCGCATAGTCACTAGAAGACCCAGTTCTTTTATACTGCTTGATTTGCGATTATGTAATTTAACCAGCCTTTTATCAAACCATGGTTTCCGATATACTGAAATTTTCTTTTTCATTTTTGAAATATATAGATCCATTCCCGTATATAAGACATCATAAAATTGACCCGTCATCATTTCGATATCCGTACCTTCATACAAAAAATTCCAACAAAAATTATCAAGGTATCTTCTCAGAAGGTCGTATTCACCATTTCTAAAATTAAAAATATGATCAATAGAGTATGATCAATACTGGAAGAACAGCCCAGGTCTGCACAAGGTTGAACAGAAGGCAACATAATCATCATCCACAAAAACTAAATCCAAGTCTTCCCAGTTGGTTGTGTACCTCATTGCACTGACTAAGACCCATACCAAATTAAGCAACAATAACCATAGATGAAACGTTTGAATTGTTGAAAGGGATAAACATCCCATCCTGATGTTCCCAAATAACGTCCGGAAAATTGATATCTCCTACAATGTCTGCCATAATTACCAATCATTGACTGGATTTTATTTTCAAATAAATCAACAAGATTTTGTAAAATCAACGATAACGACTTGCCAGGGACATACACTGCACAGATAAATAGTGTGACTTTATCGATTGTCTCTTTAACAACAATCATTTCAACGTTGCACGATTCGAAGTCCATCTGTTGACAATTATACTGCACATTTACAGCTATTATAATACTACCACCAACATTGGAGCAGTCGGCTGAATTATGACGGTCACGGCGAAAAACAGCATAATTTGATGGAAAAAATTCTTCACTTTTGATGGCAGGAACCAACCTAGTTTCATTTACGATGATGACATCATAGTCCTCTTCCATAACAGACATAAAGAATTTATTAGATTTAGTACGCATACCACCCGAGTTGTGATAGGAGATGTTAAATAAATGAGTGTTCACGGGTCTCGATAAGGTCAAAACGTTGGGGCAGTTGTCTAAATGTAAATGTTTTTTGAAGTACAATCATCATCGGATGAAACACGGTTACGAAGGTTTCGTTGAGAACGTTTATGAGCGTATTATGGTTTAACATATTCCTTAACTAGTAAACCAGCTGACCACAAGTTAGCATCCAACAAATCATCGAATTTATCTGCAGGAACATTAAGTTTAAACGAAGCATATTCAGCGTCGAAACGATGATTCAGCTTTACACATTGCACGCCATCTAGATTAAATTTGATATTTATAAATTGCACGAGTTCAGCTCCAGTAACGGTATACCGCAGACGAGAAATAAAAATCCATCTTTTTGGCTCGGCCGCACAAATATCGTGATCAATATCATTAGATGGTCCGATGATAACTGCTAAATTACGATTATTTACAAGATTACGTGACTGCGTTGATATACTTGAAGTATCATCTTCTGTTATGCTCCTCACAACTTGATCATCACTAATATGTACACTACTAAACTGCTGAGTAGCCTCGAACAAAATCGTTTCTGTATCCAAATAAGACTTATGCAGTGCTATCCTACTAATCCGTTTACACCTAGTCACTGAATCTTTTGTCATCCAACAATTGTTGATATTACCAAAACCAAATTTGATACCAGTAAAGATGACATTAACCAGATGTTAACTTACCCAGCAAATTTATCATAGTGCTTTTGGAATCGGTGGTCTGTAAGGAGTATCTGACGTCTTAAAAAAAGTGCAAAAAGAAAAGGATGAAAGTATGTGTTTTTACATGTGCATTTAATTCTCGTTTTTGAATTTGACGCAAACAAGATGATCATCTGGTATATAAGTTTTTCACTTCAAATTCAAGTTTTTTTCATTTCAAATTAAATTTTTTTTATTTTAAATTCAATTTTTCAAAATAAAATATTAGAAATAAAATGTATTATTTTTAAAAAAAAAAAGACTATTGCTGATAGTGGTACCGGTCGAAACTGAATATTTTACAACTGGATTTGATGAAACAGGATAATTCAAAACTGGATAAAACGAGATAAGGTACAAAACGAGATATGTACATAACTGGATATTTCAAAATTGGATAATTCAAAATGAGATAAGGTACAAAACGAGATATGGTACAACACTGGATATTTCAAAATAGGATATTTCGACATGTGATTTAAACTTAAAATGATTTTTTAGGAAAGTTCTGGAATATGGCCAATTAGGGAGGAACTCGGTGAGTTCTTAACCGATTATGATAAAATTCGATACGTAGGATGAAAATGGGATTTAAAAATGATTTGTTGGGAAAGTTCTGGAATATTTTTAAGGAAAGAAATATAATTTTCCTTCACTTCAATGTTTTTTTTCTTTAATTGTATAATTAAATTTGATTTAAAAACCTTTTTGGGAAAACCACTAGAATATAGCCAATAAGGTTTCATACTTGAATAATTTTAAACAGATAGAATTTTCCTTCACTTAATGGTTTTTTTTAATTGCTGTTTTTCTCATCTTATTAAAATTAATTTTCACATTTTCATCCTATATATCGAATTTCATCATAATCGATTAAGAACTCGCCGAGTTCCTTCCTTATTGGCCATATTCGATAACTTTCACAAAAAATCATTTTAAGTTTAAATCACATGTCGAAATATCCTGTTTTGAAATATCCAGTTTTGTACCATATCTCGTTTTTTACCTTATCTCGTTTTGAATTATCCAATTTTGAAATATCCAGTTTTGTACCATATCTCGTTTTGTACCTTGTCTCGTATTGAAATATCCAATTTTGAAATATCCAGTTTTGTACCTTATCTCGTTTTGTCAAATCCTATTTTGAAATATTCAGTTTTAAAATGTCCAGTTCTGAGCGGTTACCTGCTGATATCTATATATATATTTCATATATTCCCTATATATAGATTTAAACAATCGCAGTAGTGTGGTTTCTTAAAACAAATTTTGTCATTATTCATTATATTATATAGGTTTTTCACTTCATCCATATAATAAATAATTTATTAATCCTAAAAAATGAATACGGATTCATGTACAAAATTTATCTGATAGACATAAATTATAATAACTTTGATTGGTTAATATTTTTTTGTCTTTTACGATAAAAACGAAATTCACAGTACAGTGATACATGTATAGACTTTTATCGTAAGGATATTTTTATGTCATTTTAATAATTTTTGGTTTTAGAATGTTTATCTAATGCAAAATGAGCAATGTTCAATTTTCAATTTTTATCGTACAATAAAATAATATGGCGGATTTCCAACCAACTAGAACGGTTATAATTTATGCCTATCAGATACATTTTGTACATGAATCACCGCCTTAATGCTTTTTCGAGTGAACCAAATCCTATTACTAACACCAATGGACTGAATTATCGGCGAATTCACCGACCAATCGCATCTTCAGATAACAGCACTGCAGAAACTACATCTAACTTGGTTGTTTCTCGCAGAGGTTACAATAGAGAACCATACAGGAAAACTAGCTTATCCAAAAAGCAGATCCTAATAAAATGCTTTGAAGAAGGAAAGACAATACTTGAATCAAGCGGGAATAAATAAAAATACTGCCATGTCTATAATAAATCGCTACAAAAAAGATAAATGTACAATTGTTAAAAGAAATCGCGGTGGTAGAATAATAATGAAATTGTCAAGTGAAATGTTAAATGAAAGTGAAAAAATAATACGCCGAAAAAAATAAAGATGAAAATATTTGAAAAGAAAAAAGGCAACCTACGTACAGCCAGTCTTTTTAACGCATTGAAAAAATTTAGAATATCACTAAAAAATGCTACAATAAATTTGGATCGTATGAATAGTGTATGAACGTAAGCAATATGCAATCCACTTTCGAGGAAATTCTTCACAAACACGGGAACTACTGTTCCTTTATGAATCTGATTTTAACTGCCATCTTCGCAGAACGAGGTTAGATCGAAGATAAATACTGGTGCTCATATAATAGTACCAACTGTAAGATGACGAAAAGTTTCGCTCATTGCTGCCATTAACTTACATTAACTTACATGCTGATATTTTTATTATATTCCTTGAAGAATTATTTGGTAAACTGGCTGAAGCTCACATCAAAGCGGCATGGTTGGTTCTGCATAATTATTCAATCCTCAAAACTTGGGAAGTGCGTGATAAAGTTTGTGAAACAACTCATACATTAATTTTTCTTTCTCCATACTCACCAATGTTGAATCCTTTTGAAAAGGTTTTTTCAAAAATAAAATTTACAGCGTGGGATTTGCTGGCGAATCCACAAACTAATATAAATTCAGAAAGTATAATTGAAACGTCTGTGGCAACTATTACCTCCGCCGATTGCAATAATTATTAGATGGATATGTCTATGAAATTGCCATCGGTAGCAGTTGGACAACCATTTCATTAATATTCTGTATCTGTTTTGGTGATACTGTGTAAAATTTCATTATAATATTTTCTTTTGAAAAATTAAATTTAAAATAAAAAAACTGAATTTGCAATGAAAAACTTGAATTTGAAGTAAAAACCTAGTTATTTGTGGTAAAACATGGTAAAACCAAAAATTATATTTTTATTTTTTTATCTTCATCGCAAACCACCAAGTGCAAATAAGCAAAACATAAGAAACTAACTTAAGAGCCAACCAGCGAAAGACCTTTTCGATAACGCGTCTTGCACGTGATATACGTGCTTATTAAAGTTTTCTTTGGGACTCTCGATGAGGCCTACGCAAAGTAAGGCTTTATCAAAGGAGGAGTCAGTGTGGATTCTGCACACAAAAATGTGGCACTAAATTGTTGGTCACTGGTGAAGGTTTTGACTCAGAAAGTGGGAACTTGCCTACCAAATTTACTTTAATTAAAAATTAATTATAAATATAAACCAATAATAATTTGATGCACAAACAAGAAAAACTAGAATACTAGTATTAATACCGATTAATACCGCAGATTCTTTCAAAGTTCTTTACAAACTAAGTAGCCATAATGTTTTTTGGTTATGACGTTATGTCTTTTTAGTTTACTTTTCTCACCAAATTCATTTTTGTTCTCAAAAACAATTTTTTTTATTCAAAAGATGGCAGCATGATCTATAGAGAGCCTTATGATTTTTTCATAAATAGAAATTGTCATTGAAGGTTTTAAGCTCTTTGCAGGCCATCTCTGACATAATAGTAAAACTTATTTTTCCACCGCTGAACAGGTCGAATGAAATTTTTTATTACTGATTTTGAAAAAGTTCTGATTACCAAACTTTATGATAGAATTGGAAAATATTTCAGGTAAATAATCCTTAGTGTTTGTCGTTTACGCCCCAATGGTATCATTCAAAACGGTATCTTGTGCCTTTAACAACCTGTTTTGTTATGGAAAAGTTCTATGTTTTCAAATAATTTAATTCTTTAAGAAATATAACTTAATTCGTCTGTATAAATTATAAAAGTTCACCGTCAACATTGATTAACTTTAGCTCTTGTTCTTTTATATCCATTTTAGTACATGTGTATGTAAACATATATTGTCACAGGAGTAAAACATAACTTTTTTATATTTTTTTATAATTTCCCCATAAACCAAAAATATACTTAATAAACATGGGTCAACATAATTTTATTGATATTAACTCAATTATTTTTTTTATTCTATTTTGCAGCAATTTAACAGCATTATCCAATTTCAAAGGTGAATTGGATCCAGATTTAGTCGCATCAATAAATCCATTTTGGTTACAATTTCCCCCACAATCACCTCAGGCACATTATACGCTCGGTATAATTTATGCCATTATGATGGTGCTCGGATTATCTGGAAATTTACTAGTATTATTTATGTTTGTCAAGTAAGTACCTCAATATATAAAATGTGTTGTGGGTGGTATATGTTTATTTATATAATCAAAATTTGAATATTTATGCATATATACATATACATATTTAACAAAAATATTTTTTCATTCACCAAAGCAAAAACATCGAACATATTTTTGTTGAATATAAATTTGTCCTATCATATGTCGTTTTTATCCAGACAAAAAACATGAAAAGTTGAATACAAATAGAAGTTTTTTGAACTGATTTATGACCAAATTAGTTGTTGGTAAAACCATTAAACAAAAATTAACCCAATTTTTATGGCCACATGTTTTACTACGAATTCAGCTAATTTTGAAACATCTTTTAGAAGGTATATCTGTAAAAACAACAAGCGTCGTGAAAATAACGCGTTAAAATTGTAATAAAACTTGAACGATTATCACTATATGAAATCTCAACTCACTAGGGGTATTAAAAATTATGTCGTTGCGGTATATATACCAAAAACAGATTTTATAAATTGAAAATATTTAGATAATAAAACAATGTATATATATATATATATATATATATATATATATATATATATATATATATATATATATATATATATATATATATATATATATATATATATATATATATATATATATATATATATATATATATATATATATATATATATATATATATATATATATATATATATATATATATATATATATATATATATATATATATATATATATATATATATATATATATATATATATATATATATATATATATATATATATATATATATATATATATATATATATATATATATATATATATATATATATATATATATATATATATATATATATATATATATATATATATATATATATATATATATATATATATATATATATATATATATATATATATATATATATATATATATATATATATATATATATATATATATGACCACTCAACACTTTCAACACACACAAAACTCCCAAATGTAAAAAATTACAGATTCAAAATTATCGAACACTAAAATTAAATGAAATAAACGTTAAACCGACAAGAAAACATCACTACAATTATTACAACAAAATTCGTTTTTTATTTTAAACCAAATCAATAACAACAAAATGGAGAAGTAGTTGTAAAAAATAATGCAGTAGCAGTTTTACATTATTAGCTAATACAATAATTTAATTTGGGTAAAAAGGTAATACTGCGCAGGTCGTTTTCACTATTATGTATTTTAAAGGGCGTTTAACAATACTAACTAATTATGAACAACTGTTGCAGAAACCTAACTTCTTTGATAATAATTATTTTCCTTTTGTTCATTAGAATTTTTGTTTTTTTTACAGTTATTACAACTGAATTCACAATTCAACTAGTTTTTTTTTTTTTTTTAATTGAAAAGTCTTTTGAGACTAACCATCAATTTACATCTGAATTTTTAAAAACTAAACTATAATGAGGTCACTGTTGCTCACATACTGACGAGCCCGAAGGGTTTGGTTCTCTTTAGTCTTCTAACCAAGAGTTCATTATCCAGTAGCCAAGAGGCTTCCGCATTAACATGTTGCAATAGCCTTCGTTGCAAATCTTTTTATTTCGTGTTTTACATCCGGTATCCCCAAATCTCGATGCAAATTCTTATTACGAACGTACCAGGGTGAATTGACTATACTCCGAAGTATCTTATTCTGGAAGTTTTGTATAGGTTTGATGTTATCATTTTTAGTACAGTCCCAAACCTGAATACCATATAGCCAGACCGGTTTTATGATTTGATTGTAAATCAATATTTTGTTGTCTGTGCTTAATTTTGACCTTCGTCCAATTAGCCAGTACAATTGTCTATATTTAAGATCAAGCTTCTTTTTTTTCTTCTTCACGTTCTCTTGTCATTTGAGCTTAACGTCCAGTGTCATACCCAAGTATTTGGCGGAGTTCTCTTCGACAGTTTGCGCTGTTGCTAGTATAAAATGATCATCTTCTTGTCTTACTCTGAAAAGTCTTTCAGATAAGTATGACTCCAGAAGGTCAATATATGGTCCCGGAAGCATAAATTTTAGTTTATGTATTAATCCCTCATGCCATACCTCATCGAAAGCTGCTGCCACGTCCAGAATAAGGTAGAACAAATTTGTTTATCTTCTAACGCTTTTTCTATAATGTTTGTAACTCTGTGAACCTATGGTCATTTGTTGAATGTTTACATCTGAATCCAAATTAGTGATCCGGTATTAGGTTTATACTTTCTATTATTGGTGTCATTCTTCTCAAAAGAATTCTCTCCATTAGCTTTGAGATGATAGGAAGCAAGGATATCGGACGATATGATTGAACTTCATTTGGCGGTTTACCTGGTATCGGTAACATAATAACTTCTGCAACTTTCTAGGCAGAAGGAACATGCCGTAATAGAATAACAGCATTAAACAAATGGGTTAGTTAAACAATAGCTTTCTTTGGTAGTTGCTTATAATTTTTTCCTGTTAAAGATTATATCCAGGAGCCTTTCCGGTATTCAGATTGAATTTTATTTCCCTATTAACTTCTTTCTGGGTTATTAGAGAAATTCTGCCCCCATAGTCGTTGCTTCCATTTTCGATTATAATATCCGATTCGGTCTCATTCGTTTGGAAAATACCAGCCAGGTGATCAGCAAACAATTCTTATCCCTAGTCCACGAGCCATCACTTACTTCACTTAATAGGAGGGATCTGCATGATTGGGGTTTTCATTCTTTTGGTTGCCTTCCATAATGAGTAATCTGTATTTTCATCAGCCGTCAGCTTTCCAAGAAACGAAGAAAACGATTTTTCATTTAACTTCTGAATTTCTCGCTTAAGCTGCTGTGATTTGTTATTTAGGATCGTCTTGTCAGATGGACTCCTCGTTTCTTGCCATTTTTTCCTAACTTGCCTTTTTTCTAAGACCAGGTTCCTAATTTCTCTTGGGTAGCTTTTACCAATAACTTTGGATGCTGTTTTTATAGTGTTATTCCACGCGGCTAATTTGTGATGTTTTCAACCTCTTCCTCTAGCTTCGTTACCGTTTTTAATCGTGTTTGTAGATTATAATGCTTTCTAATTCAGATCTGAAGCTAACCCAGTCAGTTGTTTTATTGACAAGAGTTGGTCTTGTTTCCTTCCTAATTATCTTGTCACTTATCTGAATTATCCTCTACTTCAATAAAATTTGAACAAAAAACTTGTTTTGATATAAAGAAATCCAGTAGATCAGGAGTTTTAACTGTGTCCATAGGCCAATATGTCGGCTTGCCAGTGGAATGTATGTTACATCCTAATTCATTTATTGCATTTTTTAGTTCGTTACCTTTGGTTGTTGTAAGATCCAAATTCAACATGTCTTGCATCAAATTCACCTCCTAATATAAATCTACCATTGAAATGTTGTAGGATATTCAAGTAGTTTAATTTGTTCAGGTTGTATCTAGGTGACAAATATTCCGCTCCTATATGAAGACGTTGCTTGGTAGATGTAATTTCTACTACGGCAAGCTGGGTTTCAGGTTATTGATAATGCTGGCATTCATGTTGTTTAATATAGTTTTTTATTATAACAGCGGTTCCACCTCTTGCTTGGTTATCCGGATGAATTGATTCGTAAAGTTGGTAACCCTGAATTTTTAAGTAAGATTGTCTTGTTTGGTGGGTCTCAGATATCAGACACACATCGACATTTTGCATTTTTAAAACGGCTTCAAGTTCATGTTTTTTATTTTTAATATCGTTAGCATTTCATGTAGCAATTCTCAATTTTTCTTGGTACATCATTTTCAGAGAAATAATTAGAATAATAAAGCAGAATTGTCCTGCTCCAATCTTTATAGCCTTCCAGAAAAGTTGCTTATGGCATTCGAAACATTCTGCATCATTTCCATCAGAGTATTCGAATGTGTAGGGTTCAACACTGATTCTGAGCTGACCATTCCTGTCGCAGCCACCTATGCATAAGATATACCACCTCTGACATGATGACTAAAGGATGTTGGTTGACTCTTTTGTAAACTCATTGGTTTATTTTGATTATTTCTTCTTTTGTGGAGTTCTTTCGCTACCAGACATCCTCGGTAGCTTGCAGGGTGGGCCTGTGCACAGTTTGAACACTTTGCCGCGGTGGTCCTGGGTATCTCACAAGCAATAGCTAAATGTTTCTCAGCACATTTAACACATCTAGGTTCGCAGAACTTTTGAGTGTGACCATATCGCTGACAACGTTTACATTGCGGAATTATAAGATTACTTCTAACCGCCTCGATCTTTACTCCCATATGACACATATGTTTTATTTCGCAAATGTTTCTTATATCTTCTTTGTTATCGAAGGTTAGCATGAATAATGGAAGAGGAATTCTTATTTCTTCATCCCCTTTCTTAGACTTTTTAATTGTATTGACGACATCAAAGATTTTAAAACCCCTTCCGCACAGTTCACTTTTAATGTCTTCTGGGTTGCATGCTTGGTATACATTTCTAACCATAACCCTTATCGGTCGCGTATGCTTATTTTCATATGAATGTCACTGTTGCTGCGAACCGTTTAAATATTCTGTTAGATTTCTATAATATGTCTCGGTGTCTTCATTTATTTTCAGTTGATTGTTGTTCATCATTATAGCTTGAAAATTGATGCTGTTATCCTGTAATGACTTGTTAATGACTGAATAATTTATCACATTGCTAAGTATTACGGGGGAGGATTTCGTTTGCTTTTTTTAGGTTCTTTAGTTTTTTGAAAAGTTGTATGCTTTCCTGGTGTGTTATTTTTTTCAGGCTGAGATTTTGTTTTTTGATTTAGATGGTTATCCATTTTGTCTGATGCAATACCTGCTTGATTACCTTTTTCTGAAGAACGCTTCCTTTTTTTGGATTTTGGTAGTAGCCATGCTGTTTCTTGTGCTACTACGTCTTCTTTGCTCGAATCAGGTATAGTATAATCATTTTTTTGTGGCTGACTCTGTTCTATCACCAGTTTTAATTTTTGGATCTCATTTCGTGCTTCCTTTGATTCAACTTGTAATGTTTGGATTATTTTATCATTTGAATCACTCTCAGATATTTGTTGAGAACTACTGTAACTCATCTGCCAAGGATCATTACTTTTTGCAAAATTTTCCACAGAGATACTTCGTGGCCTTATAGGAGATCTCATCATTAACTTGCCCATTTTGAATGGGATGTCACTAGTACTTCCGCCCATAAAATTGTCTGAGCCAATGACGTCAAGTTTATTTTGTAATGATTGACCCTCCCCAGAATCCATGGGGTCAACCTCCGTAGAGGGTGAATTTTTCTGCAGTGCAGGTCTGCCACCTGGCGTATTATTTCCTGATGTTTTTTCATTGCTGGTTTATTTTAAGGTTGTCCTTCCCATAGCCTTTTTACTCTACGGCCAGACTTTAAATACTGCCGACCGATTCGGTGCAGACACAGACCGAAAAGCCGCTCATTGTAAGACAGACGCTTCCTGGATTTTATTTTATTATTTTATTATGCTGCTGTCGTTCGTCAGCTAGGTGCCTACTACGACAGAAGTTCACCATGTTTCTATAGCTATCCTGTTTGGCTGCTATAGCTGTCCAGGGTTCACCGCGAGAATATTATTCAATTAAATATTTAATTTATAATTTTCTTCTATGTGGAGGTGACAGTCAGACTCTACTCCCCCTAAGGGCAATTCAACTAGTAATTTGTCTTTAATTTCTGGTGTTCTTTTTTTGTAGGATGTAACCCATTGGTTAATCCCAAATTTATTCTAGTTACCCTAGTTCTAGAGGTCTCGTTCTTAGGAGATGTCCAACTAAATTTGTTTTATTTGTCATGCCTAGCTATTTGACTGTATTTGCATGTGGAACTTGCTGTGAGTTGATTTCCACTAGTATCCAGTTAACTTTTTTGTTTGACATGAATTGATTTGGTTTCATTTAGCTGGGGATTCACCATCTCGTTGTGCAGCTACTCAATATGTCAGTGGCTCTTTGCACTTTTCTCGTTGCTTCTTCTACATTGTTACCAACTGCTAAGTTATCAGTGGTATCAGCAAATGTTTCTATGTGAGTTTCATCAGTATTTGACAAATTTTTTGAGTATTATATATAGGATGTACAGAATTGGACCTGACACACTACCTTATCATACTTCTGCTAATATTTTCGTGTTATGTTTTCATCAGCAGTTTGTCTTGGGAGAGTTCTGAATGTATCTCCAAAATACAAATGCATCAAACAAATCAGATTTTTTCTTTGCGCTTCTAGCCCAAAGTTCTATCATCACATTTAATTTCAGGTTTTTGCGTTTTAGGTCTTTTTAGACTTTTTGTTGCTTTCCAGAGGTAATAATCGGTATCTTTTTGACCAGTAAGGCCGGTCAGGTAATAATGAATCAATTTATTCTTATTTTCGATGGTTATAAGTTTTATTACTAAAATAGTTGAGTATCGTTTAACTTTGTAGGGCCCGTTTCCCTGCCATGTTTTGCGTGCTTAAAGTTTTTCTCTAACCAATTCTGTAACTTTTAAAGAGAAGTTAACATGTGTTCGTATTTCTTTTTGACTATTAAGCGTACTATCTTAAGCTGCTTATTGTATAATATTCTTAAGTTGTTCTATTTGGGCCTCCAATTGTGCCGAATTTTTAACTGGCACTTGAAGATTGATATTGTTTCTGATTAGTTTCTAAAACAGTTTCCAATTTGTTTTATTATTTTTGTTAATTTAGGCAACGGTTCCTTCTAAACAAGCATGATTACAAGAGATCTGACGATAGTCCTTCCCTGTCTTCTATGAATACTTAGTTTTCTGATAACGCTTTTGTTACATAAAAATCTATGATATCTGGAATTTTATTTGGATCCCAAGGCCAGTATGTTGGTTTACCTCCAGAGTAAAATACGCATGTTGTTGCATGAGATATAGTCCTCTTTTTTTGCGATCATGCCGCGGAGGGCATAATAGATTGAGGAAACACTGTATTATTTTCCTCGATTTAGTTGAACATTGATATTGCTACTTGCATAATTTCTTCTTCAACTTTTATACCTTCGAGGTTGATGTTTTATTTTACAAATATAGTTATAATATCCTTCTCTTGCTTTTCCTTCTGGAAGGATAGCGTGATAACAACAATACCCACGTATTTTAGTAAATCAAGTTTTAGTAAAATGGCTTTCAGATATTAGAGATATCTATTTTTTCTGTTTGCTTTTTTATCGTGTTTTAAATTTACTTTTCTCTAAATTTATAGTAAGCTTCCTTTTAACAGGTATTCTATGGTTTTATTATGGCGCTTTGTTTCTTTTTTTTAGTTTTCTAGCTACTTCACCTTCTCTATAGTTTGCTGGGCCCTTTACAGTTTATGTATTTTGCTGGAATGTTTTTACTTAAAGGACATGCTTTGGCGGTTTGTTTCCCTTTACATCTGACACATCTAGGCTCTCGTCCTCCATATTTCTGTGTGGTTATAGCCATGGAACATTGAGGACTTCTCTAGTGCTGAGGATGCCCTTTATGTTGTACATATTTTCTAAATTTTCTTTGTTATTAAATGTAAGCATAAATATGGGCAACCCCTTTTTGCTGATTTTAACACCTTCTGCGTTTTCTAGTTTTTCTCTCTTGAGCATATTTACTGCATCTTCAATTGGTAATTCCGCGCCTATTAGGTCTTCTATTATATCCTCCTTTGAACAAGATGAATGCAGGCCCCTACAGCCAATCAGTATTTAGCTTTGTAGCAAAAGGTCTATACGTTTCAGAATCGGACGTATTAATTTTACATACATCATTAGTAAGTGCTGCAATTAAGTATTCTTTATTAATGACTGATTTCATTATTGTTTGCACAGAGGCATAATTGGATATTCCAATTATACTGCAGGAATGTGCGAAGTCAACAAACATCGAAGTAGACAATTATTGTCGACGCATTTTTGTAGAGTCAACAATATCAAGTTTTGTCGACTTGAATTGTTGACGCGTCAACAATAAAAATAGAAAAATAGTACTTTTATTTGTTTCTTTTCATTTATTTTTTTTATTTTATTTTTGATACAATCCCGTTGGGAAATATTTTTTCAAGTTGTCCGGAACTGGCCGGAATTTTTAAACATTTTCTGGCTAAACTAGAAATCTCAGAAACTTTTATGTCGGCCGAATTCCAAAAAACATTTGGGTCTTTAATATTTTTATATTTTAAATATTTAAAAATAAAGGGTTACCCAATAAGAAGTTTCATTTTGAATAGCCTGCTATTGGGACAGCTGTCAATTTTGAAGCTGTCATCTTTTGACATTTGACAAGTAAAAACTACGCCATTACTAAAAATTGTACGATACACGCTTCAACTACGCGTTGAAATTGTTAAAATGCACTACAAAAATGGTGAAAATTTTGCAGTCACAGTTCGCAAAACTAAAACACTTTTTGGTCGTTGTGAAGTACTTTCTCGGCCGGCAATAGTGAAACTGGTGGAAAAATTTGAGCTGTTGGGACAAGTTAGTGATGTGAAGAATCGAAACCGTCGCTCAAGAATAACTGAGAATATTGCTGCTGTAGCCCGTACTGTTGAAAACCACCCAGGTTTGTCGACTCTTCATCGATCTTTTATTAATGATTTTTTATGGCCAAAATTGGAAGATATTGATGTGAGCGACGTTTATTTTCAGCAAGACGGCGCTACATGCCACACAAGCAACGAAACAATCGCAATTTTACAAGAAAAGTTTCCTGACCGTGTTATTTTTCGAAGAGGTGATCACAATTAGCCACCGAGATCTTGTGATTTAACACCTTTAGACTTTTTCTTTGAGGCCATGTGAAAGATAAGGTATATGCCAATACTCTCCAATCGATTCAAGACCCTAAAGATGGAATTCGTGAAGTTATCGAGGACATACAGCCGTAAATGTGCGAATGTGCTGCAAACATAGCCGTGGCGGCCATTTGGCTGATATCGCTTTCAAATGTTAATGGCATATCTTTCTCTTTACAATGTAATAAACATTCGTTGATGTTTCTTTAAAAAATACTCGTTTTTTTTAATATCAAAATGAAACCTCTTATTGAAAAAACCCGTTATTTCTATTTTCCCCAAAGTCATTCCACTCAATCAGTTCGGCAGTTGTGATAAGAGAAAATCAGTCACTTGCTCAATTTAAAATAAAAGATAAAACCGACAATATCACGTTTTTCACATTTTTCGCCCAAACTTAAGAAAAATTAAGGTTTAAGATATCTAATATCTACATGGATCCGTCTTATAGTCTAACATTGCGGAAATTGACGAATGTTACTATTTCTGGCTAGTTCAACAAATTCTCAACCTGGTTTGAGGTTGAGTATAAAATTATTTGACATTTCCTACAGTTCGTTCCTTAATTTTCGCTCTGTTAACTTTGTTGAATGACAATTGATTTAAACGAAACATTTTCGTTCAGTTCTTAACACTTCACTGGTAAGTAACATGTAGACTCAATCTGTCGTATTCTTACTTAAAGTTGTTGCTGAGTCGCTGGTTGGCACATTAATTGTAAAATGATGACATCTTACTCTTGTAAAGTAAAATAAAATAAAAAATTGACGCAAAATTCGGATAGAATTAGAGAGGAAAAAGCAAAAAAAGGAAACAAAAACAAAAGAAATTAACGAAATAATTTTTTTTCTTGACATTACGTCATTGTCGACATGAAATTGACGTCGGTCAATGACGTGCGTCGACACGTCAACAATAATTGTTGACGTGTCGACGCACATTTCTGAATTATTAATTGGAAACGGCGCCCTCTCTTTAGGTTTGCCTGGCTGTTTTACTTCGCCAAGTGTTTTTCGTTGTATTTCAGCTTCATTTGTGTTTAGGAAGGTGTTTTACTATAATATTTAATGAAAGTTTTGAACTATAATATTTCAAAACTAAACAGTCAAAATTAATGAAATTATGTTTTGATAAGCAAAATTTTTAAGAAAATTTTAAACTGTAAGATGAAAGATCTTTAAAATAAAAAACTAAATTTTAAAATTTTAAAATTAAATTAGAAACTGTAACAATTTGAAATTATTTTTTTTAAATGTAGGTTCTTTTCTATTATTCACTGAGTACCTGTAGTCAGAGCGTATTTTCTAGTATATTGTAAATACTAGCACCTGAATGTAAACGTATACCACATGCCTAAGTATGTATACTTTAATAATTCAAAAACGATTGTTAAATAAATATTTCAAAGAAAGACCATTTAAAATCTCGAATTCCTAAAATTTAAAAGAAAAATGTCTTTGCATAAATGTCTTCATATTTTGGAACGCAATATTGATCAGTGGAAATACACAAACCCAGAATTTGTATACTGAAGTCTACCTTATTAATTATTTCACATTAAAAAAAGATTTGCATTCAAGGAATTGTATTGCTTGTGACTGTTATAGGTATAATCATCCATTTAGCGGATGGCATCACCGGAAATTAAAAAGATGTATCTTAATTGTCTCAATTCATTTTATTCCATCTAGTGAAATTGATATCCACCAGTGTGCCTGCAAACCTTTAACTGTTACGTATTCTCTTTACTCTTCCGTTAGACTCAAACTCCAAAACAAAAAAACAATGCCAAGTTTAACGTTTAGTGAAATTGAAGATATAAAGGACAATTTGATTGCATAGCCACCACGATTTTATAGGATACCATTTAAAACACTTGTTACAAATTAATTTACTGTGAGAAAAAATGATCTTCCTCTCAAAATTATATTTTCATATTTCTTCAGCTTCATTTAACCAAAGTCATAACCCTAAAACAATATTAAACATAATTTTGGAAAACTTATGAATCAAATTTATTTTTATAGCTCTCACCGTACATATACCCAAGTAAAGATTAATGGTGGTCTATCGTAAAACTTAATACAGAAATTACTTTGATGGTTCTAAAGTCACGTCTAGATGAACGATCAAATATGCAAGACACATACTTATACACATATTCATCATCTTTCTGTTGAAAATCGATAAATAATTGCTAAATGGAAATTTATGGATAAATTGGAAAATTTCATTTCAAAAACGTGTAACTTCTTATCGATTTGCTGGTGTAGAATAGCAACATACAAAATGTACCATACGTTTAAAGATTTTTGTCATTTTATATGAATATATCTAGACTTTATTCATTACGATGAATTTCTAATATATTCTTAGCATTTAGAGAGCATTTACATGGCCGAAAATATTTGCATAGATTGTGTCCGAAACCCAAAATAAATATTTGTGAATGAAATTTTTAACATTTATTTGATAAAAACGGAGAAAAATACCAAAACTTTCTATAATAAAAGGCAACATCGCGTAGCACACTCAGATATATAAAATAAAACATATAAAATTAACTACTTGGTTTCGTAATAGTACGATTCAAAAACCATATACAACAAATTATATGAAATTCTCCGTTGCTATGACAATTTCAAAAAACAATGCACACAATTAAATGTAATTTGTCTTCATAGATTTTATGGTGCGTACATGTACGTGATTAAAAAATTTCATCACAGGATGAAGTTAGTAACAAAAGCTTTTGCTCAAAATTATTACCTTATTACCCTATTTTACTTGACATATGAAACATATGTAATTTTTAATTGTGTATCGTTGTTGGCTGTGGTATACGAAATATTTGTGCGAATTTTTGGGTTTTTTTTTTTTATTAGATTTCCATTTTTAATTTCTTATCGGTGATTTTAAATTCTTGCTGTTTGTTTTTATCGGTGATTTAAATTTTTTCGTGTTATTTCGTAATAATTTCTAATATTAAATTTAACTTCATTTTGTTTTTATTGGTTGATTTTAATTTCGCAATAATTCGTAATTTTTTTTTTTTTTTTGTTTTCGGTGATTTTAAATTTTCGTGTAATTTAATATTTTTCATGTAATTTAATTTTTTCCGTGTAATTTAATTTTTTGAATTTAATTAATTCGTAATAATACCCAAAATGTCTTTATCAAGACCAATCGCTATCGAAATTTTGGCGCGAGACTTCAATATTGTCAGAATTGACAACAGTATATATAAACAAAATAAAAAATGTCGAAAAATAGCAAAATTATATATAATGAGTACAATTTTTATTTTTTTTTTTATTATGTTGAATGCTTGCGGTGAAAAAAGTTAAAATGTGCCCAAAGTTAAAATTATTTCAACTCAGGAGGGGAAATTTATATATTTTTCGTATGAAAGATCGCGAATCAATTTTTTGATCACGCACCATTATACCTCACAAACAGTTAATTTAAAAACGTAAGAACATAAAAGAGGGGAAATATTTCAATTAATCATTATACTTTTCGGACAGCGTATTAAAAAATTGGGAATGTAGGAGAATATTTTTCAAATAAATGTCAAAAATTTTAGTCACAAATATTTATCATGGGTTTCGGACAAAATCGATACATCCATTTTACAGGAGACGTCATGGGAGAGCTTACCTCCAGAAAATTTTGCAGAGAATAAAACATAAAAAAAACAATTGTCTGAAGTTATATTTTCACACTTATTCGAGCAAAGCAAAGTTAAGTTATGACCAATGAATGAATAAGATCTGAACTATAACCTGCTGTTTAGAAAATACATTGCTTAAAATTCAAAACTATAGGGACATAGCTTTAGTGTTATAACTAAAAATATTGTCAATATTCTAGGTGCGGTCCAGGTAACAAGTTCTAACTTATTTATTTTGTTGAAAGTATAATGAAATTAAAGTGTGATACTTATAGAATTTCACATATATATAGTTAGGATAAGAGTGTCGTACCGATGGTTAAAATAAATATCGGTTTTTTTGTCCAAACCAGTTTGGACAAATATATAACAAATATCTTCATAATATTTGAAAAACTGATTAAATCAAGACTGATCAGATAACAGTTACAAGTTAATATCAGTCCAAACTATATCTTAAGTTCAACATAATTTCTCGACAAAACGCATATTAGCGACACGGTTAAACATATCAGTATAAAATTAATATATTTTAGTTATTCATATAAATCCATAAATAAAAAATATAAATATTATACTTATTTGGCTTATAAATCTGCATACGAAGTTATATTTTTTTTATACTGAACAGTTTCAAACTAGTGTATAAGTCTCAGTGTGAAATTTTATAACTTCATATCTATAAAACGCTTTTATAACTCACTGGTGTAGATTTTATATCAATAAGTGTGAACCAGTTGTACACTTCACAGGTACTAATTTTATACTCCCTACTCGTATAAGAAAGTAAACCAGTAGTAGTATAAATTATATAAATAATTCGTATTAAATTGTTTTAAATTCATATTAAACAAACACAAATTTGTCAATTATTTGATTTTATTGCTACATATTATACAGTAAGTTTACATTTTGGAAAAATTTATAAATTTTTTAATAACATACATTTTTTTGGTTTTTCTTGAATTAACTACTTCAAAAGTGTTTGGGTTATCTGTAAATTGTATAGCAACTAAATTTAATGCATTCGTATTTTCTTCTATTTCATGCGAATTATGAAATGTGTCAAAACTTTTTAATAAAAATGGTTTACATAAAAATAAAAATTCTTTTCGCAAGTTTATTATATACATAATTTTAAATAAACTTATATTATGATTGTCCTCCGATAAGTTGTTATGGCTTATAAATACCCCTGGCCGGTAATGTGCAAAATGTTCAATGTAAGAAATGATATAGATTGGTTCATTGGAAATGTAATTAATAGTTCTTAGAACGTTAATATTTTCCACAAAAAAACTACATGGGTGCTGACAAAACTTGCCAGGCTTTATTTGATGCTCCATTTTGTAATTTTCCCAAATGATAGAAGACATTTGTTGATGTCGAATACAGAATGTTTTGGGTAGATTTATAAAATTTTTTAAATTTCGGCTTAAATTTTTAAAATATTAGTGCTTGGACTCATATCTCATGCATGAATATTGACTTATCGGTCCCATTTTTAACATAACATTAGGATAGTGAGTTAGAATATGATGTTTTGGTATAAGCCTAACAAGATATTCATTTTTTTAAATTAATAAACGTGTCTTAATCAAATCTTTAAGTTTTGCTAGGGATTCAATTTCTACAGTTTTTGCAAACGAAATTTCTAATATTTCTAACATAGTTGTAATTCCTCTCCATTTAGGTAATAAGTCATCAGTAATTAAATCTCCTATTATAAAAGGGAGGTGTATAATTAGGCACCAAGTTTGAGATGCGGACAGTCCTAAACTATCTTTACTTACGGACGAGGTGGGAATTTCTTTTCTAAATAAGTACCCATAATTGAATGCATGAAGTCTTTCGTTTATTTGATGAAAAGACATAACTTTAATAGAGCACAAATAGTTAAACAGCGCTAAAATAATATATGGGACTGCCCCTTCAAGTAGATCATGCATTGGATCAACTGTGCAATTATTTATTGTATCATAATGTTGAAGTTCGTTTAAAATACATAAATTGTTTACACCCTTCGTTAAAGAAAGATCGCCTATAATTTTGCTATTATTTTCTACACTTTGTCGAGTACGTAAAGTCGTATTAATTTCTGTGAATGTTGTTTGACTCTCTGTTTTATTAATTTCACAAAACTTACAGAAGTAATTCGAGTTAAATCCACCTGGAAAGCCTAACATCAGATTTGCACCTAGATTATCATGCGTGACACTTGTTAAAGTTCCATACATTTTACCACTTGCAGTGTAAATTCCAACAGATTCTAAAATTTTTAGATCGTTTACTATCGGCTTTAATATATCATTGTAATAAGCACTTTGTTTTAAATCGTTTGCATTAAACAATGCAACTAAATGTATATTCTCTAATTTAGATAAATATAATGGTGGGATATTTCTTATAGAAAAATATATAGCTCCGATTTTGTGAATAGTTTTGCGACTTCCTAATGGATTTGTACATTCACAATCGTCGTAAAAAAGTTGAATTTGCATTGCATTAGGGTGATTTTTAAAAAACGATTTATGTTTAAAAATTGAACCACAATAAAAGTTAGTTAAATTGGTGTTACTCATAGCATATTGATGACCTTGTTTCGAAAACAGGTTCTGAAAATTTTCATTTTTAAATAAAATTTTAATTGTTTCTAAAATAGGGATATATTGATATGTATTTTGCACTAGGATTTTTTTATACTTTTTAGCTTTTCTAATGTACTTTGTATCCCATCGGGTTCCTAATGGTTTTTCGATTGAGGCTACGAAATAATCAGTATTTATCAAATTTGTAGATCGTTTGTATTTCGTTATATATTTTTGGCATTCTTCTTCATATTTAGACTGCAGCGCATTTAATTGTTCACATAAAGTAATTTTCGATAAAAAAATTTCAGATTTTCTATTAAAATCGATATAAGAAGTAGTTATTTGTTTTAAAAGATCTAAAGTATGAGTTACTTTGGTTATGGTCGAATCAGGCAATCCCATGTAATTCAAATTTGACAAATATCCTAAAATATCTAAATTATGTACGTCTATATAATTATAATCAACATCTAATTGTGTGTTATAATCTATTGGGACAGTTAAATTTTGATCTGCTGGAATATTTGGTTCATTTATAATTGAATTTGGCTTAATTTGTTGTTGATTTGATTTTATAAAAGAACACTTTGCTACATGTTTCCGTAAACCAGTATAGGCATTAAATGTTTGAGGACAATCTTCATTAATAATACATTGTAATTTTAAAAACTTTGAGTCCAATAAAGAATGAACTAATTTTAGGTGACTAAATATTGTTAAAATAAGTGGTGCCTTTTTTTTACAAACAAAACAAAAATATTTCATATTTAACTTAAAATAAATAAGGCCTTAACAAATACAAAATTAAATTTTGAATTATTCAATAAGTAAACTTAATTTAAGGTATATCTCTCTCACCGTTGTTGGAAGATTGTGTACATCAAAGAAATATATGTGTTTTTGAATGAAATACCAAAACAATCGTAGATTGCTGTCATATACTATTTGGGATATGTAGTGCAACTTGAAGACGTTTTCAATGGCCTCAAGAAAAGTTAGAAAAGTTAGAATCCAGCACAATCAGATACTGGTCGATTTTATTTTTATTGTTCCCAACAGCAATTATAAATGGTGGTCGTTTATCTGATCCACGTAAATACTCTTGATAGTTAGTCCAGGCTAAAAAAGATATTTTTATATTTTTTAGATATTTTAGTTACATACTAAATACAAAATTCATTTTATACTTTTTTAAAAATAAGTAGTTTTTCTACTGCTTGCTCGTCTGTAGTTCTACTGACTTTTTTACTTCCAGCTGGTGATGGAGGCAAAAGTCGAATTAGATTTAATACAGATAATGTACAAAAGTCCCAATCTGTTAAGAAAATTTAGCCAACCAAACAAGAATCGATATTAAAAATAATTATTTTATCGTTAATTATATTTTTGAACGGACCTTGTTCTTTTTCTGGTTCTGTGTATAAAATCGATTTACCAGAACTTTTAATAACAGTAAATATATGACTTTGATATTTTTGCCATATATCAGATATTGAGTGATCGCAATTTTTATAGCTTAGTGTGAAATCGTATAAAATCTATATATTTGAAAATATATACATCAATTTAAATGATGAATAAATAAATCAATGTTTAATTTAAACACTCACCAACTGAGGGCAAACAAACAAATATTGGCAACTTTCATAAATTTGAAAGTCGTTTCTTTTGGTAAGTTTGCTGATTTTAATGCTGTTAAGTCGTTATTAATTGTAACTGTATCTAACCCTTCTATCGTTTCTGTCGCACAACTTGTTTCTAAGGTATTTTCATCTTCTTCAAATCCTTGCTCTAATTTTCTTTTTTTTTACTCTGTTGTTTTTCCACTTGGAAAAACAACTTTAAAAGATCTAGTTAGTATACTAATTCATTTTCACTGTGTGATTTAAGGCACGGAAATAATTGTAGGCATGACTGTGATACGGCAATTTGTTCATTTTTAGATGGTTTGAATCCAAAACAATCTTGTGTATAAGCTGCGGCAAATGATATGACTTTCCTGCGCTGATTATCTATTAATTTTTTTTTATTTGCGTAGTCAGATAATATTTTTGAACCACCTGCTTTTCGTAAAAAAAATTGTTTCAACGCCTAAAAAAGAAAATTATTATTATTTTCTCTTACAACAGCCAATAGGTTTACATTACTTCTGTTGTTACTATTACACCTGGCCCAATTTCTGCATTCATGCGTCTTAAGATTACTGATGAATTTGTATGCTGTGCGTCGAGATCTACAAAGCTTTTTTTTTAACCTCCAAAAAAAACAAGGGTGTATTAAAATATTGGAGACATATTCAATAAAAATGTTAGGATCAATTTCAGCTCCGTTAACATTCACAAAACAATCAAATTCATCTAATGTGACATCTGTATTCTCTATTACTGTTGAAGACGGATTTTTTAAGTTGATTATTATTTATTTTTAAAAGTAAATGTAACACGAACTAAATAATTTTGTGTATACAATTTATATGCCAATGAGAAGGAAAGAAACACTGATTGATATAAAATCTATACTTCTCTATTATATAAATATATACAAAATTTCTATTAAACTGTACACTGTCACTTTATACACTTACCTGAATACATAAAGACTTCATATGAAAAATGTCCTACATCCGAACTACTATATTTTACCAGTTTCACTATTTTAAAGATGTTATCAATTTTAATGTAATAAAAACTGATGGTTCCACTTTTATTTTTATATAATTACTATGGACCACTTCAACGCAAACACTTCAAGAGATAATTTAAAACTGAAACAAAAGGATAAAAAAACACACAAATTGATTTGTTATACATTAAGATAACGGTTGTTTGTATTTCAATCATATTAAATCAATATGAAGAAATTATTCGAACAAATTTCATTGGAAATCCAGATGTATATATACATAACTCTAGAGTAACATTTAATATGCTAAGTTATTAAATACGTTAAACGCATAACTGCGACATATAAAACTTTATAAGTACTTCTTATTAATCAAATTCTATCTATTAATTACATTATATTCCTTATAAAATGTATAAGGTTTAGTGTCCGTTATATTATATTTATACTTTTGTCGGATAGAATTTAATAAGTTTCAGTTTAGCTAGTTTTTATATAGTGAAGAAATATTAAAACTATATGTAAAGTCATATAAAACCTTCTATATACTGATTGTGGTATTAAAAATTATACCTATTTTTTAAACCGTGGATAAATGTGCCCTTAGGTTACATACAAAACCCGATGGATTGTCAGTTGTGAAAGACTAAACCTGGTTACAGATCCACAATCGATTGGCTTGTACAATTTTGAGCTTCCAATGCTAATTTTAAATTTTTATCCAAATTCCGACCAGCTGAAGTTTTACAAGATCAGATCCAATGTCATAAATGCGTGTGAGAGTTATACCATGACGAATGAGTATAGGAGACTGTTAATGACATAAAGAAAAGACATGTGTATGATCTATGGTTCTAAATATGCAATGTTGATGTCACTTACCGAATTTCTATCCATATAAATGCAGGAATTGAATTAAAATTCGTAATGCCGTTCAGAAAAAATGGTCATTATTTAGTACGCTTGTTCCGTCAAATTCTGCGTGATAATTTTTGACTAATAATTAAAAAAAAAACATTTTGTCGTACATAATGACTTGGTTTTGCTAGTTCAATGGCCCATAAAATCCGTTTAGTTCAAATAATTCTCTCTATACCACTCTAAAACATTTTTCTAAAAATCATTACACAACAATTATTTTGTTAGGGTTAATATCTGATAAATTTTAACTGATCTAATTTACGTATCCTGTCCAATGGTGTACAGTGAAAAAATTGCATTTTAAATGCTATTGAGTGTGAGCTAAAAATCTTTATAATGGATAACTCCTCAACTCATTCTATTAGTTTTAATATTCAGACAAACGATTCATACATCAAATATATGCGGCAGACCATAATCTAAAATTAAAATGTCAAATGATGATTTATATGGTTGCGGTTAATCTATAGTATCCTTCACGATGACTATAAAGGTGGTTAATATAGTCGATGAACTTATTTTATTTTACCGCACAACATGCACATATGTCATCTGCCTGTTGTCACCGAAAAATTTAATGGGAAGATTTATTTTTAGCATCATAAAAAGATATGATATATATTGCATATACCCTAAACCAAACTCATAAGCAGTGATCATCAGTTCATTATTGCTATGTTGCAATGAGGTTTTTTATATGAATCGAAGTTTCTGTAAGAGGACTATGGAAGCCAATAAGAATATAGCAAAGTAGAGTCACTATTAGTAATACTAAGCTATGTTTAAGACGACAGATAACGTAACGGTTAATAAAACAGTTTGCCAAATACAACACAAAGAACTAGACGGGATTCCGTAGATATGCAAAATTTCCGTTCATGTGGCTTCCTTTGCTGGCCTTACATAGTAAGCCATCTTGTGATTCCAGTTTTCAAGAAGTTTTCTAATGATCTCGGCGCCTTTCTCGCAAATAGTCGTAATGTTATGTTTTAAAGCTGGAATCGTCTCTATTTTATCCGCATCACAACTATCCTTAACGATAGCCCTTAAAAATGCAACAGCGTCGAATTGCAGCTCCGC
The DNA here is from genome assembly GCA_963556175.1 of Tipula confusa. Lineage (NCBI taxonomy): Eukaryota > Metazoa > Arthropoda > Insecta > Diptera > Tipulidae > Tipula > Tipula confusa. The sequence goes on from OY744475.1 coordinate 116,464,798, forward strand.
GCAGGCAAATTAACATCTATAAAACAGCTTGTTAAATATGTTGCACAAGAGATTGATTGTCTGTCGGCATGTATGACACGTGGTGCAATCTTGTTGAAACCAAAGGTTTCCGAAGAAACATGAGCCAATTACGCCACCACTTTAAAATCTACTAAACTGTTACTCTTGTTGGATGCATTGACTTCTACACGATTACGTGTGGTGTTTTGAAGCCCAAATCCGGCTGATATCGAGAACTGATATCGACGCAGTTGGTCATTTGCTTTTAAAGCCTAAGTCATTTAGACCTTGTAAAGGCGAATAAGCCAAGGTATTTGCACAGTATTCTCCTCAGGCGAAACGCGCTTCAAGCGGAAACATGATTGTTTCGTGCCGCGAAACTTCCGACTGAGGAGCTATCAAAATTTAAAGCGTTGTCATAGTAAAATTGTTGCCATAGCCTATTTTTTTAAAGCAAACCAAAAGATTGTCCACTCTTTATCTACATTCAAATTAATGGAATCATTAGATCAAATAAGTATAACAACAGATGATGCATACTCAATTGTTTCGTGTCACAAGCTATATGTAAACGTTAAAAGTGAACAGTCCAATGACTCACCTTGTACACCGGAACTTATCGTCAGACGGTTAGAGTACTACATTCGTTGGTTTATTATTTCTCCCTGTTAATTGATCAGCGATCAGTCAATGCTTGAAGTCGAAGTTTTCATTTTTTGTCGGATCGGTCTACGTGCGGTGTTAAAACTGCACTTAGTATAATCGTTCGTTCTAATTGGTTCATCGTTGTTACTTTCTAGCGATGATGAATAAATTGGATTTCGATCTTCCGCAGGCTTGTTTGTTAATGAGGAACCAAACAAGTTCTTCAGTTCTTCTTGGACTCGGGTTATGTTGCCTATTCGGCAATGATGGTTTATTAGTAGAATGTGAAACAAATATATTTTTTGACTATAGCACCTGCGACGAAGTTGATTCTTATTCCCTCTCTAGACTCCATTTTTGGTTTCGACAAAAAACTTGTTCCGTCCCATTTTCTGATGATTCGGCCGTTAACGGCATCAACCCAAATGGCATCTCTTGACGTGGAATCGGATTTCATTCAATCTCTGTATTTGTTAGTTTATCGTGACCTTAAAACCTCTACAACTCAAATTCGGTTAAATACTCGTTCGGTTTTGGAACAACAATAATTGGAGCAGCAAATGGTTTGCAAACACCTAAAGTCGATTTTTTGATTGATTGATTTAGTATGTACGGTCAAGCATTAAGTGAAAGCGCCAAGCCCACCGTACACCTGTTTTTACATATACTTGGAAGTATAGGGCAGGATATTAGTTGAATTATTGAGATCGAACCGGTTTCAGATACCTTGGCAGCTATGGTCCTGGGGTAGGGACGGAAAAGGTATGTCAGTAATGACAAAATTGGTCCAGTTTCCCGGTAGCCAATATTTAAACTACTGTTAGCATTAGACAATTACATTTTACTGAACTGCTCCGCATTTTGTCATCTCTTATCAGCAATTCCAGTGTGCCACCATTCATCTGTATTCTGCAAAGGTTCCTTGAAAACAAAATCTATTAATGAACTAATTGCTCTTAGCCATAAGCTGTAATAAATAGAATTAATTTTCATCTGAAATTATAAATTAATTAATTCATAATATAATAACCTAAAAATATAATAATATAATTTCTGAAAGCCGTAGGCTGTAATTTATTAGATTAGTTTTTGCCTGAAAACACAAATTTATTAATCTGTCTCATTGTAGCTAAAAATTATTCTATATAATAATAAATAATACAATAATAAAACACAATAATATATCAATACAAAATATAACAACAAAATAATACAATATTACGAAAATATCACAATATATAAAATTATAAAAAATAAAAATATAATAATGTAATAGCACAACAATACAGCAATAAAATAATCCAAGTAACAAACAAATACATCAAGTATTTGCGTGAAAATTTTATTTGTATTCACTTTACTCGACACAATAACACCGAAATTATTAAAAACAAAATTTTAAAAAAATATAACAATATAAAAAATTTAAAAACATAATAATAAATCAATTTATAAATAATAATATAATATAACGATAGTAATATAAAAATAATTTAAATTAGATTCTAAAAAAATTGATTTAATTTTACAAGTTAATTGAACAAACCGTTTAATGACCAATACGTAATATAATTGCCGAAAATCTAATTTATGTACACTTTACTTGACACAAAACTTTAAATTAATATAAATTAGATTCTACAGAAATTGATTTAATATTACAAATCAAATGACTTAACCGTTTAATGACAAATACGTCATCATCCGCCAAAAATCTAAAATGTGTATACTTTATTTGACACAAAACTATAAAATTAACATAAATTAGGTTCTAAACAAATTGATTCAACATTACAAATCAATTGAATTAACCGTTTTATGACAAATACAGGTTTGCAAACCCCTAAAGCCGATTAAAATAATCGATGTTCGGTATATAACTTGGACGAGGCTTTTAAATTGGCATCGAGCAGCAAGGAAATATTTTCGACAAAAAATGTTCACTCACCAGATTTTCCGAAAACAATTTTTGTAGCAATTCTATTGTTTTTATGCCTGCCCATATGCCAAAATATAAGCTCGTTTGTGATTTTCATTCTTCATATTGTTACCTTCAAAATGTTGTTCCAATTGAAGAATACAATTCGACCGCATGTGGAGTCTTCTTTTTTAAACGCTTTAAAAACTGGAACTGTTTGCATCACTGCCATTTTAGGTTCTCCGATGGTTTTAAAAAATTATTACAGATTTGAAAAATGAGAAACTAAAAAAAATCTACGAATTATTCCCTTAACGGTTTAAGTGCATCAATTTGAGTCTGAATTCGAATCAAAACTAGAATCCTGTTAGCAAATATCTTAACCGTAAGTCTATCTGCATTATATTATTATTATTATTTTTAAAAAGTGCACAAAATATTGGATCTCTATAAATGCTGTTGTTCTCATTCCGATAACAAATTGTAAAATTCTAAGAAAATCAGCATCAGCATTGTGAATCGATTGTTTTGCAAAAATGCAACCTGTGACAATCCCCTTTTCTGTGATATCATTCCAAAATAAAATTATTTGAATTATATTTTCCAAAGAAAAACCAAACATATATACATATTATGATGTATGGAAAATATTCAGGCATACCGAAAACTGCTATCATTATATTAAAAACATTCTTCCTTCAATCTAAAATTCCTCAAGGATATTTTTCTCAATCATCAAAAATAATAAAACAACAGGAGTATGTGAGCAGAGTTTTTACAAAGTACTATATTTTATTTTAATTATTTATTGGTCAAATTATGTTATGATATACAGTAAAGTAAAACTAAACATGTAAAATAATGACAGCCAAATCAATAAGTGGTCGAAAAGATATATAGGTCAAATACACATCCATGTTATCTAAATGCCCTTCCAATGAAAATCTTATCAAGTAGAGAAGCTCGAAATGAAGCAACATTTATTAGCGTCCCACTTTGCTTCCGCCACTGTTACTTCATCAATGCTTAAAAATTATTTTCAATCTCGAGTTGTTTAAATATATCCATCGCACTTTCCAACAATATTTAATTTTCAGGTGTCAAGAATAACCTAAACGCCTTCGGGAAGAAATAAGCAGCCGGAGAAGACAAAAAAGTATTTTCTCAGTCAGGATTTAATGTAATTTTCACTGACCATTATAAACGTCACAGCAGTCTCAATTAACACAAAATTTTCCTAGATGGAGTCTGTTGCACTTAAAAACATTGATAAGCGCCATACATTTTTCTGAAACTATATTAGTTTATGCTAAAAATATAGTTGGTATTCAACAGCTGCCATTGTGCCAAACACTTCTACTGACTGTAAATGACTGATAAATAAAAATTAATTGTGTCAAAAATAACAATTGCAAATTCCAAAATGGGATAAGATGAGTAGACCCATTTGTCATGAAATCTCTGTCACAGCGTATTTTCAATATAATCAAGAAGATCTTTTTGCACACGTTTACTTCTTACATATACGAATTTATTATAAATAAAATGTTGAAGAAACGGTTCCCATAAACCCAAGATTTAAGAAACTCGCAATAGGAAGAATTTCGACCGTTTAACCACGAAATGTATAAAATTGTACCGTTTGAGACTCCTGATATTAACCGAAAAAGCGTGGTGAAGCCATATTTGTTCAGCAGTCTTAATGGATTTAATACCTAAACTTATTCGAGCCACCGCAAATTTGTAAGGAAAAGAGGTTCAAATTGCGGAATTCCATGAACGGTATAGTTGTATATGACTCAATCAGCACAGAAAATGTAGCTTTTATCAACCATGAATAATATTGATAGCAGTCACCGAAATATATAAGGCCCCGTTAAGTAATAGGCAACAGAAATACTTTTTCATATAGACGGCCGTGGGGAAGCAGTAAAACTTTCCTTTATAAACATATTATTTTAAAGCTTGCTGCAAAGGGACTAAAGACGTTAATAGTAGCTTAGACGGATATTGTTGCAATTTTGTTGGATGGTGTTATATAGATCAGTTTTAAAATATATCATTAAAAAAAAAATATGACAGCTTTGATTGACCCCAACCCTCTTACTTTTTGTCAAATGCACCAATAGCAACTACGGTTGACCTACGCCATCACAGTAAATAAGGCACAAGGTCAAACTTTTGATAAAGTTTGAGTTCATCAAGCAGAAATGTGTTTTAGCCATGGTCTGCTTTGCACAGTATGTAAAAGAGTAACCCAGAGACGAAACTTTAAAATTTAAATTCTGTGTGGATTCAAGCTGTGTGAAATAAAAATCTGCTGCACGACAAATCACATAAATTGTGATTTTATTTGCAGAGCAAATAAATGTAGGTAGGACGGTGGGATGAGGATCGGTGGACATCCCCGAAAATCTGGGCAGAAGCGGCCTCTTATAGAAAGTGCGGGTGTTCCGAACCAGAAAGCGTCATCGTGACAATGCAACCAGCTAAAGTTGCAGTCACAGAACCTTCAGAGATCATAGGTAAAATCGAAAATGAATGATTAGAACAAAGCGTAAATGAGGTTAGTTGCTTAGTTGAAGTAATTAAAGCCATTGAGGCTAAAGTCAAATCGTTAAGCATAACCAGTATTGCTGAACTAAACGAGCTTTACGAGGACCTTAATTCCATCAGAGATGTTGGGATTGCAATGTGCCTCAATAAATTGTTGATACTAAAAAAACGCACTTATGGTACTTGAGCCGTATGTTCAAAGCAAGAACACGGGTTGTTAGAGTAGAAGTGTTAGTATGAAGCTTCTTTATCTAATAAGAAGGAATATACATTAAATTGTGGAATTTTTTAAACCCGCAGCCTCCCGATTTGCCATCAAAAAGATCAGCAATGAAAGCAATAGCACTATCATCGACTCCGCTAAGGCTGAAGACAAGTTTTTTCTTGAGTAACAAGAACTTGGAAGATCCTGGGTTTAGTTACGCTATCTGAAAAGATATTACCCGGAACTATTGTTAATGATGAGGACCCCTTAGAAAATTTAGAGTTCATCAAAGAAGCTATTGTAATCCAAAACAAAGATGAAATCACAGAAGTGTGCCTCAAGATTGGTTCCAAATCTGGGCCTAGAAATATAAAGGGTATCTAGTAGTCGTAGAATATATATCGGGTGGTCTTTGTGTTCGTAGTTTCAGAGTATCAAGTCAAGCAAAAAAAAGATCTAATTTTACTGTTCAGAGGGGTCGGACATTTCTACAAACGAATATCCAAACGAAATCGGAAAAGACTAAGTACGTGAGCTGAAAAAAACCTAACACTTCCCTAGAAGTAGAATATCATCAGCATATATTTACAGGCTTATACGCTTTCACAGGTTAAAAACTGCTTTGTTGGAATAACAAGCAAACCCAAATGAGCAACAGTTGCAACGTTACGAAAGTTATAGCAAAAAAAGAAGTACCCACTGCACGAATGCTTAAGAAATGCAACTATATAGAAAGCCGTAAAGAATACATAAGCGATGTGAATGAGACCAGCTAGCTAAGTCTTGGGAGACTACGTAAGAATTAAGATAGTCAAACTGTAAAATGGTGTGGTGCGGATTTTGATGAAAGCCTGGTTGTCCTGTTACATGTCAAAAGGATTGTAGGAAGCAGTAAAACCAGTATTTTTCATGCTGAAACAAGTAGCAAAGGAAATTTGATGCCTTAAACAAAGGACCATCAATATACTATACAGGAAGGTCTAGTGGTTTATCACATTTTCTCGTTGCAGCATTGAAAGCAATGACTTTTTACTTCCTTCATTTCTAAGTTGGCTAAAAGTTGTTATAAACTGCTACAATCTCTCTCTTGCCAAACAAAGTTAGGATGTGGTGGTTACCTGGTCACAAGGACAGGCTCGTTGACTACACTTATTGGCTCTGGGCCTTTCTGTGGCATACCGTGGGCCTTTGCAGCCTACACAATTAGTAAATGGGAAGAATTACAGTGCTTTACCTATTGGAACTGTATTTCCGGCCTTAGACAAGCCAAATCTTTGATCAGACCATTTCACCATAAGGACTTGGCGATCAATTTCAGTAAAGGAAATATTAGGAAACTAGTGACTTTTCTTTCAGGTCACTGTAATCTGAGATATCATTTGAATAAAATGATCCTGTCCACAGAGCCGGAGTGTCTGTTTGGAACAGATAGAAACCGCAGAACACATACTATGTGAGTATATTGCTCTGTGTACACTGAGGTGGCTGCATTTTGGAGAGAGGTATTTGACCCCGGGGAAATGTAAATTGGCCTCTGCAAGCAGCATTCTCGCCTTTATTAGAAAGGTGGAGAAGCTTTTGGACCAATAAATCCCAATAACACAAAATATCTTTTTGGTCGTAGTGCTGGCTGTTTGGGTTCCAACATGGCACTATAGCGAACTCCATTGATCGTACAAGGAGATGATTTTCATCTACGAAAAATAAGGTCCGGCATGAAATCGTCTTCTCCGGCATGAAATCGTCACCAAACGGTAATTTTTTGTGGTTATAATGGAGTCTCTTGAATCATATGTACTTTTGATGCAGTCAATAACGCATATACTTTGCTTAATGCCAAAAATGAGCTTCACATGAACTTTAAGATTTTCTTCATGTCAGCGGACATATAGGAACATCATGACTATTTTGACCTAAATGTATCTACTATAAAGCACGCACAACCGATTAGATGGGACGATTATTACTGATTACGATCGAATATTAAAATAAGCGATCCTAGAGTTGCGAACTTCGACTCAAATTTAAAAATGTTAGCTTTGACTGACGTTTTAACGTTGACTGATCAAGATCAGGTTTCTTTCGTATTAAATCACAAAATTGTTATGTACCTAATAGAAAACCCGATACGACTAACTAAATTCAGCAAACCACTTCTGAATCATTCTAGACGATGGTGAAGAGTCCTCATGGTATTTTTATGTTCCCTTTTTTGGATTGGACATTCGCTTCAAAATTGTTTTGGAACTTTGTTCAGAGTAGGAGGGAAACAGGTGGTTTTCCGTCGACAATACCTATACAATAATTTTACTGAAAATAATTCTGTGGACATAGCGAATTTTTCGATCTTTCTTCCAGAATACTTATAATAGTCTAGATAATGTTGTTTAGAGTTGCAGATACTGCTGTGGGAATAATGATTTTGATTTTCTCATAAAAAGAGCTATAATCTTTAAGAGTTTGTACTCTCTAGAATTCTTGGAACCAAGAGTGTGTTGATGATATTACCTCTACTCTAAAAACCAATCAAAGTTCCTTGTTGAAAAAGGAATAGGACTTATTATTGTCTAATTTCCAATTTTTTTTTAAATTCAAATACTTTTTATTTTTGAAAATTGTCTGATTCTGACGAATGTCCTGTGTATTATGAGTGCAACCTATTTTTTCAACATTTTGATGGCTTTATTTGGAGTAGCTGACTTCAAATTTTCAAAATCAAAAAATCCTAAAAATTACTATTACCAAATATTGAGCACCGCTAAAATGAAATAAATCACTGGCGACTACCTGAAACACGAAATTAGCTGTATCCTTTTGCAAAATAGCATTATTTACTTTACCTTGATTCTTTTCTGATCAACTTATTAATGCAATTTAAAAACTAAAGCCTCGTAATCTCATAGTTCCAATACTTTTGAAAATATTCTGATAATTTCTTTCTCTTTTCTAAACTTGCCCAACTTTGCTCTAGTACTACAATTCTTGAAGTTATTTAAATCTTAACGTCAATTCCATTATATCTTTGTGGTAATCATCTGTAATTAGTAGGATCATTTACAATTCAAGGCTGTGTTCATTATCTTCAACTTCCTATGGTTAACAATCGCTACTTAAAAAATCTGCTAAATACAGGTTACATATTATGCAATTGAGTGCCCATCTTGAAAAGAGCCGCCTACTACTTTTACCTTGCATCGAATGATAAAATGAAATCTTTGATAAAGTCAACAAACACTAATACTGGAGGTACGGTAAGCACTTGTTTTATATTCTCAAACTATTTTTGTTGCTAATATTTCCAAAGCCATTGAGCATCTTTATTCAATAACACTTTTAAAGCCTAACTGTCGTTGTAATTGCTGTACATTACTGGGCACTTTAAGCTTATTATAATCTCAATAAAGGTTGACCCAGAAATTTGACAGATTGTGCCCCAAAACAACATTTCTCTTTGTTTAATACCAGACCTGCTGCTTTGATACGTTTTATTACTATACTTGTGATTTGATATAATTTCTCCATTGATAGGCTTATATTAAAAAGTCATCCATTAACGACTCAACATTTGGAACTCCTTTCAGTATCTTTGACATAACCTGCTGGAAGATTTCAGGCACTGATGATCCAAATGGAAGACGTATACATGTAAAGGGTGATTTTTTAACTATTTTCTTTTTGGCAATACTGATTTTGACAGGTCACGTATGTTTCGTGTCTTGTCTCACTGTCAAACATCTTCAGTTTGGTCTATAATTTAACCATAAATCGTCTTAAAAACGAACAACGCTTGCAAATCATTGAATTTTATTATCAAAATGCGTGCTCTGTTAAGAAAGTTCATCGCGCGCTTTTTTCTTTCCGCTTCTTTCGGCTATTCGGGCTATTGTGACTAAATTTCGCACCAAATGTACATTGTTGGACATTAAATCACCAACACGCTTACGTACAGTGCGAACTGAAGAACATATCGCAGCTATATCGGCCAGTGTTAGTGATGACTACAATTATCGATTCGGCGCCGTTCGCAGCAATTAGGCCTCTGTTACTCAACAACGTGGAAAATTTTGCGGAAGGATTTAAGTTTGAAGCCTTACAAAATACAGCTAGTGCAAGAATTGAAGTCGAACTACCTACTACATCGCAGAATTTTTGGTGAATGGGCCCTTGAAAAGTTGACGGAAGGTCCAAATTGTGTTCAGCGACGAAGCTCATTTTTGGCTGAATGAATTCTTAAATAAGCAGAATTGTCGATTTTGGAGTGAAGATCCGCCAGGAGCATTGCAAGAGCTACCAATGCATCCAGAAAAAGTTACTGTTTGGTGCGGATTATGGGCTGGTGGCATCATTGGACCATCATACTCCTTTAAAGATGATGCGAATCACAACGTAACTGTGAATGCTGAGCGCTACCGTGAGATGATATCCAACTTTTATTTTGCCCAAAATGGAAGAGCTTGACTTGCATGACATGTGGTTTCAGCAAGACGATGCCACATGCCACACAGCACGCGAAACAATGAACCAATTGAGAGGCAAGTTCGGTAAACACTTTATTTCCCGTTTGGGACCGGTCAGTTGGCCGCCTAGATCGTGCGATTTAACGCCTTTAGATTATTTTTTGTGGGGCTATGTTAAGGCTCATGTCTATATTGGCTTCGATTGCCGCATTGGAAGACAGCATTGAAGCATTTATTCGTGAGATACCGGCCGAAATGTTGGAAAGTGTATGCCAAAATTGGACTAAGCGGGTGGACCATTTGAGGCGCAGCTGCTGTCAACATTTGCATGAAATAATCTTCAAACATTAAATTATATGGACCGTACTATCGATTCAAAGATTTCATGCATTTTTCTTAATTTTATGAGTCTTTTTTTGAAAAAATGTCCTATAGCTATTAAAATCACGCTTTATATCCTACCCTAAGGAGTAGCAAATACTAAATATTTCTATGTTCGTGCAGAAACCGTTATCTTCCAAAGATAACTGCTGTTACAGGTTCGGTTTTATTTACCATCTCCTCATATATAATTGAGTCCATGGTGATCAGGAGAGAGATTATCCGATTTATGGCTTGGCTTTAGAGCTCAATCTACAAACTTAAATATCGAAATAATCTGGTCTGCTTTGTAATTAAAGGCACTCGTGCCCGGTTATGGACGCTAATATTTATAATATTAATTGGTGCGTAATCCCAATAAATTCTAATGTCGTGTCCAAATTAAAGCGGAGGTTAAAAATGTTGTAGATATAGATACAGATATTTCAGTCATTATTACCAACGGCCATCGTTGAAGTAGCAAAAAAATCTGGAAAAATACAAATTGTTCTTGTGCTCAGTCAACTTCCAACAAGACTTCCGAGTTTTGGATTTAAATTACAAGGTTTTTTAAACGAGGTTCTAAGTCTAGATCAGATCGAATGCGAACACCATTATAAGTCAAAGTACAAGCGCAATCAAGACGGAGGAAATTTGGTGGTGATTTCGTTTTAGAAAAATATAGATCAACTTCGAAATTCGTTAAACGAAGCCAAACGAAGATTTCTTGCATTAGAAAGAAGTTGCAGGCATGCATCGCTTAAACAATAGTATTGCAAATTTGTCTTTGCGTATCAAAACTTAGTTACATGGCATCTGTGAATGAGAATAACCTAAAAGTTAACAAGGCAAAGTGTTTTTATTTACCTAACCACTTTGTGTTTAAGGAACCAAATGATACCACAAAATTAAGAGTTATGTTTGATGGTTCAGCGAAATCTACTTCTCTAATTGCACTCAATGAAAAAATGCTAGTAGGACCAACGATTCAGCCCACCTTACGGTAAATTTTAATGAGATTTTGAAAGTTTAAAATTGCGTTGACTGGCGATTTTGATAAAAAGTACAACCAAGTTTTAGTTCGATAAGAGGATACACAGTTTCAAAGAACCCTATGGAGAAGCGAAATATTAAATGAGAAACATTACAAGCTAAATACAATTACTTTTGGGTTGGCCAAAACCAACGATTTCTGCGTTGATGATTTTATCTCAGGAGCAGCTACAGTAAAAGAAGTCCAAAGCCTAAAAATAAGCATAAGCAAACTATGCCTATTTGGAGGTTTTAGACTGAAAAAGTGGAAGTCTAATGTACCGAATCTCAATGTGAAAGAAAACATGGAACCAATCTCGACTTTTCACAAGTTCCTAACCGAAGGAAAAATATTGGGTCTTCAGTGAAATGCTGTAGAAGATATATTTTCTTTCAAGCTATATATCTGTAGAAAGAAGTCCAGTACCAACACAGCGCCAAGCATCTTAGAATAATCTCACTTCCGATCGACAGATTCGCTTTTATTTACCATCTCTAGATTCATATACTAGTTTCGTCCATGGTTTTCTGCCTTATACATCTGTAATTTATTATCGCCGTTTAAACAATTTTACATCCCAAAAGTTTATACTTTTTTGTATTTCGGTTTATACTTTTGACTTATGTGTTCGTATTTTTTCTTATATACTTCCAGATGTAAATCACTTCGGACACCAGCGAATACATTGGTTATAAATTTGGCTGTTAGTGATTTCTTAATGGTATCCGAAATTCCAGTTTTTATTTACAATAGTTTTAATGAAGGACCAGCATTCAGTAGTACAGGTAAATAAGCAGCAATCTTTTTAATGGCTCCGCTCTAATACACCATTTTATTTTACAGGTTGCACTATATACGGATTTGTTGGAGCATTAACTGGCACACTATCGATTTCAACTTTAACATTTATATCAATAGATCGTTATAATGTTGTTGTTTATCCATTGGATCCATTGCGCTCGACTACGAAATGGCGATCACGTATCATGGTCATTATTGCATGGGTATATAGTTTATTCTGGTCGGTTTTACCGCTAATCCCACAGTGGGGTTTTTCGAAATATACGCCCGAAGGATTTTTAACCGCATGCAGTTTTGATTATTTGTCCGACATCGAAAAAGAACGTTGGTTCATGTTCTGCTACTTTATATTCGCATGGATCGTCCCCTTCACTTTGATCTCGTACTGTTACATACATATTTTACGTGTTGTCATCGGCGCCAATAGTATCCAATCGAGTAAGGATAAAAATAAAACGGAAATAAAATTGGCCGCTATTGTAATGGCTGTGATTGGACTATGGTTTACGGCGTGGACACCATACGCTTTGGTTGCACTATTCGGTATTTCAGGTAATAAACATAAGCTATCGCCACTTGGTTCGATGGTGCCTGCCCTATTCGCTAAAACAGCGGCCATCGTTGATCCATATGTATATGCCGTGACACATCCAAGATTCCGACTTGAATTTGGTAAAATGTTTTTGGGTCAACCCGACACCCGTGTATCACAATTTCAAACATCGTATACAAAAACGACAGCACGCAAACGTGGCAATGACGATGAAAATGTTGCAATGGACGATAGGCCACGTACAAAACGTGGACCATTGGAACGTGGTGCTAGTTCAATGTGTGAATCGGAAATTTCATTATCGATTGATTTATCCGATAGTGCTATGCCACCAAATGATGAACCAAATCGTACTTAGCATAATCGTTATAAGTATCGGCGAAAACGTCGACGCATGCGTTGGGACAAAACACCACACATTTTTTATTTCGGCAGTTGAAATTATATTGTCGAACTCATATACACACCATATTATACACACACACAAGCACAAACACACACACATTTATTTATAATATTTATATTTATATACATATATACGAATTAAAATTATATGAACTCAAGTGCCTTAGATATTATATATATATAGAAGACGAAGAAAATGAAATCTCAATCCAAGTAAAATGCAATAATTTGTGCGGCCAAGTGGGGCCATACAAAAAAAAAACGTATTATAAACGATTTAAAATTAACAAAAAATTAATAAAATTATTGTGTGATTTTAAATAGTAAAAATATTATTGAGAGTCCTAAATTACCTAAATTAGTAAATTTTAACAAACAAAACAGTAAAGAAATTGATATTGTAAATGTAATAATAAAAGAAGTGCCAAGTTTGAAAGTAAAGTAAACTAAACCAAGTAAATTAAAAATTAAATTTATAAAATTATGATTTCGTTTGTGGAGCTTTTTTGTAATACTAAAATGAAAAAGCTATCCTACACCAGTCAATTAGTAGGAGTTAAATAATTGTTTTTTTTAAAGCTGCACATATAAATGTATTTTTTAGTTTTAACTGTATTTTAGACTTAATGAATTTTCCACAATTGCCAAAAGGAGTTATACCTACATATATATGAGAAGTTCGGAGCTATAGTGGCCTGACTCAAATTTATACTTCGTGGTAAAATATAAAAATATTTTAAAGATTTGATAAGGTCTACACGCTTCCTTGATGTACCCCTGCGTTTTAGCTTCGTTTTGTTTAAACTTGAATTTTTTTTTCGAGTGCATGAAATTTCTTTGAAAGCTGAAATTTTATATTTTATATCAGGCCTTCATGTCACAGTTTGTCAAAAGCTTGTGTAATATCCAGGAAAACGACAGAACCGTATTTTTTCCTCTAGAGCTACTGTGACTGTGTTTACAACTCTAGGCACCTGCAGATAATATTTGTGTTAATTTTTGTAAAAACTTTTTTTTAAAAAGAAAGTCCCGTATGACGTGATTTACGTTTCGACATTGCCAGACTTAGGAATAATTATTTTTGCATTTTTTCATTTATTATGGAGATATCCATTTTTTCATTATTGCTAAATAGCATAAATGGTCATCTAATAAATGGTCATAAATGGTCATAATCGCCTCCTGCAAGAAATTTGATACCCAGATGATTGAAATAATAAATAAGCACCGTTGCTCACATCAAATTTTTTAGGGTGCCTGTGCGTTTCAAATCCAGATGTACTGAACAACCTTAGCAACCTGCAGTGTGTTTCTTACCACAATTACTACAACGCTTCACTAGTCGATCATTTTTTTATTTAATTGCACTGTTTCGGATCATGGTATTTACCACAAATAACAGAAACTTCGTTCAGCGTACAGTAAGATTTAATGTGCCTGTATTCATGGCAAGTGAATTTGATTTAATTTTAAATGTTTGATTATTTTCACAATGTCATAATTTGAATACTCTCTTAGATAAATCTTTGGCGGCTTCTCGTTTTTCATCTTTAATTCTGTGCTATCGGAAACAAAGATTTTTAGGTTAGAAAATTTATTATCTAGAGGTATTTGGGTGAAAGCCTTGTTACTTTATTTTAACCAATAATTTTAAAGTATTATTTAAAACATTGAGGCCTATTTTTTCTTCTATCTGATATTTTCTGTTCGATGGACAAAGTTTTGTTTTTCAAGAAGTTAACAAATTTACCAAAAAAGTAATTTTATTAGCACTGCCTTTCACTGCCTAATTCCGTCGCCAACTCCGTACTTAAAATTGTATTGAACGACCCTTATTTGGCCAAATTATAATAAACTGTTGATGTTTCTCTCTCTTACATTTTCCAAGAACGGCCACAAAACTTATAAGTTATCTTATTATTTATCTTAGAGCCTTAACCTTTTTGTTATATTTATACCCTACAGCAAGATCTTTAAAGCACGAGTGTAAAATTGTTGGTAATAATCTAAATAATGTACTTATTGGCACTCGAGACACGCAGGACTCAAGACTTACAAGGGCTGTTCAATCAAGGGTTAACTGCTCGACCGATAAATTATACACTTTTTCTTCTACATAAAGATCTCGTATGTCATGTCGCTTTTTAATGGTTAAAGAGGCCCTGATTATTAACTTCATTTAGTTATTTTGATGTACAGAGTAGCAATATTTTATATGAAAAAATTCAACACTGTGCTAGTTCGAAGTAGTTTTTTTGGTCCCTATTTGAACATAATAATCCGTACAAAAAATTGTCGTATCATTATCGTATGTTTAGAGGTGCCACCCAGCGTGTATTTTCAAATTCTCTGAACAAAATTACATTAAAAACTACAACCGAAATTCGGAAAAAATTTTAAACAAAAATATGTGATACTTGATAGAAGATCAAGTTGGTTTGGCCTTTTTAGATCTCCAAGTAGAAGACTTGTTTTTTGGAAACAAAATTGTTGCAGCTTTGAACAAAACGTCGAATTTAGCAAATAACATATAAAGCATTTGCTCTTCTTCAATTAAAAATCTCCTCCTATCAGATGTTGTCTCTTGCAAAACTAAAGAGTTCATAAAATTTGGTTTAAATTATGAATACTTAAAGGAAGATCCTGATTTGAATAATTGTGACAAATTTAAAAATATGAAAGATCCAAATGTGGTGTTTTAGCTAACTAAATGTTAGCTACCAACGAGAAACAACAAATAAAAACAGAATAAAAATAAATTGTATGAATGGCTCTTACCTAGGTGTAACCCTAGGATTACGGCTATTGTTGAAAATGTTGAAATTGACTACAATAAAACTTACATTTTTGGTAAACACTCCACTTCCACCACAATAATTTACAATTCATAATAATGAGTAGATTTTTTGCTTTTAACTCTGACAGCTCAATTCTTGGCAAGTTCTCAATTTTTATTGTCTTTCGACACAATATATTTTCTAAAAAGATATCCGAGTAGTAGAAATGATCGAATTTCGAATAAAACGAGTTTGACTGTACATAAAAATACCGACAGTTATTAGTGAAAGTGTTAGCACCGAATTATGATTATGGTGTCCGAAACTAAAAATTTCCAATGATTCAAGTTCATTTTGCCCAAGTGCCATTTTTATCAATTGATAAAAATGGCACTTGGGCAAAATGATGTGATATTCTGTGATTTAACAACTCTGCTATATAGTTTATTTTCGCTTTCGATTAGTCTAACATGGCTAAGGAGTCTTCCTCCATAAATCTGAAATGCCACAGTATCTCGATGTTGATTTTTCAAACCCTTTGGTTGTTATTCATTCAGAACCCTGGTAAATTTAATTCAGTATCCCAAAGGTAATACTGAATAAATAATTCAGTAACACCGAATTATGACATCGTGGTTTCATCCTTGAAATGGTACTCACTAACGGGATGTTGCCTAATTTAGCGGTTGTTTTGGTTCTGCTCAGAATTTATATCACAAAAACATGTTGACTTCCAGAGCTTTACATTTTTTGATTGTAAGTCTAATATTATTTTGGAAGCTCAACTAACTCGACCTGAACTCTGTACAGAGCTACCTGCTTTGCTACAGTTTAGTATAGTTTCAATCATTTCTACTGTCTACACTAATTTTATTGTAATTGGCGTTACTCTTTTGAGTTTATTAAAACAAGTGCGTTTACTAATATTGGGTCTATTGTCCGGTTTCACATTTAGTTTATTATTTGAGTTTTTGTCCTTTTTTTATTTTATATGTCCCACTTTTTATTCTTACAAAATTTGTGTAAACTACATTTAGGCGCTGCCGCAGCAAATTAACTTTGTTGTAATTGTCAAGTATTCTATCACGACAGACGAAAATCTTGTAGCAAAAAAAACGAAGAGCAGAGAAATAACATCAGAAGCCAAGAAAATATGTTTTCCCCAAAGCCAAGAAAATATGAACACTATTTGGATAGGTATGCTGGATGGCAACGCGCCGTACTAGAACCTCCAAAACAAAATCTTTCGTCAGGACGAGGACACATTCCATTTTAACGAAACTCAAGTGAATGAGCATAGTAACGATGCGTTGAATGTGGTCTGCGAGTTCTGTGCATCAACAAATGTTGATGCCGAGCGTCTTTAGAGGAGTTGCTACTAAGTTGCTGCTTAAAAGGCAAAATAAAATTAGAAAATCAGGTTGCTTCGAGGAGAAGGACTTTTGTTAATGCAGGAAGACTTTAGATACAATGCACTGTCCATTCTGATCTTCAGAAAAAGGCCAATAATTCGAATTTTATTCAGCAACGCATCAGCGGCAATCAGTATCGTAAAAATTTGCCAATGCTTAGTGTGGACCGTTAAATTATAACTAAATATGTATTATATATAAATATAAATATATATATATATATATATATATATATATATATATATATATATATATATATATATACATATATATATATATATATATATATATATATATATATATATATATATATATATATATATATATATATATATATATATATATATGTCAATACATTCGCATGTGATTTAGTCCACTATAGGATTCTGAGCAACTCATATAACAGTATTAAATAAACTCAGAGATAGATCGAGATCATCAAACTAAATAACTCTCGAAGTCCATATATAATGGGACAAAATAAAATTAAAAATTAAAATAATATATAATAATAAATTACAATCAATGTGATATTTCAAATTAAAACTATAAAATAAATTAGTGGATATATTTTTAAAAATGAATTTATCTAGTAGATAGAAACAAATTTTTATAAACAAAATATTTAATTAAAAAAAACATTTCATTCCAGGACCATGATTCAAATTTTTAAAATTATTTAAATGCAATGTTTTTTTTTAACACTAAATAGTATTATTTTCACTATAAAATTAACGACACCCAACAATAAATTCATTATTATATTAAGAATTATTTCACATTTTCACAGAAAAAATTAAAGAAAAATTAAAAAAAAATTAAATAAAGTTATCTTAAGTGTTAACTCAATGTTGTTGTAAATAGTAATTCTTAAATGAATGCCAAAATAAAAAATTTATTTATATTTTTATTTATTGACAAATAAACAAACAAACAATCGTTCACCTAACACGAAAAATCAAAATTATGAGTTTTATTTAGGAATGAAAATGAATTGAATGAAACCCCTGGTAAACCAACAAGAACCGTCATTGTCGTGCTGTCATGCTTATTTGTGCACCAGGCTTTCAAAGCCCATAAATTTGTGCACAAAGAATACAAAATAGAACCCAAGAGTAGAAAGCTACACTAAAACCACAGATAAATATATACCATATGAACATCTAGTATGGCATAAATTTACACAAGTAAATTCATATTACGCAAATTAATGCAACCAAAATCTAACCAAACAAAAAAAAGTGGTATGTCTATTAGATAAGCCGAAAATAAAACGAATGGAGCTACTAACAACATTTGGGGGCCAGGTGAATACGGATGTAAGTAAAAATTGGTTTCAGGAAAAAATATTTGGTTTTTTTTTTTCGATATGATTTTGTTTTATTGTGTCATTCTATTTTCTATAGTTTGAATTTGTACGTCCAGAGATTGGCATTTTGGGTGGTCAACGGTTTTCAGTGTTATTTTTTATTTTCAAATATCATTGCACATATAAATAAATCAAATTAATCAGAAAATATTGAACAGGTATTATCTATTAGTTGCAGTTAGAAGGTCAACAAAAAATCTTTGTATACATAACCCATTCAGTGCGTTTACACTTGGTTTCATGATACCGGACTCATTCTTCATTTTTTCCCTCTTTACCTACAAAACTGGATTTGCGGCAGCCATGTTTGGGTTTCATTTTTAAACCAAATTTTTTTGTACTTCTCGGGTTTTTTCGCACTCATACAGGGTCTGTTTTTTTTATATCGGAGAAATCGGAGAGATAAATTTACTGTCAAATTTTCAGATATGCGTTTTTTTTAATATCCGAAAAAAAAATTATCTCTCTGTGTCGTTTTTTTTTACGCTCCGATAATTATCGGATACGATCTTTTTACTCTGAAAAAATGTACAGATTATTTTATATTTTTTAGTAAATTCTAAAATGGCGACTCCGATTAATGTTGAGCTATCAGGTGACAAATAAAACTTTAATTTAGGGAGTTTAATGCTGAAATTCATAAAATAATTTATTATTTTTGGTACTAAAAAATAACACAAAAAATATTTTTTTCGATCTGATAGATACAAATCGGAGAAAAAAATTATCAGATATATCCGATAAATAATCTCTCTGATCTCTCCGATTTCTCCGATATCAAAAAAAAAACACGGCCACAATCAAATTTTATCTATACAAAATAATATTTTTTCCTAGTTTGCAATTTGAATTTGCTTTGAACGTTAAGGCATTGCCACAGTTAATTTACGCGTGATGCGATTTTTATTTTGTTTTCTATTTTTTCGGTTAATAAAATACATTTTATAAAATCGTTTTTGCAGAAAGCTTTAAAAAAAATTTTAATCTTTAGCATCTAACATTTTTTTTGTTGAAATATGATAATTATTATAGAAAAATTTTATCATACGAAATTTTTTTTCGTACGATAAAAGTTTAAAAAATTGTTTAATTATTTTCAATAATAATTATCATATTTCAGTTAAAACAATATTAGGGGCTAAAAATTATGGTTAAATTTAATGCTAAAAAAATTTAAATGAAATTTATTTTATTAACCAAAAAAATAGAAAATAAAATAAAAATCATATCGCGCGAAAAATAGCAATGGTAATGCATTTACAACTAAAACCATATAAAAAAAACAGCTATAAAATATTATAAAACAAAGGTGCATTCTCGCACTGAGACAATGTGGAAACTGCCATTTCAAGCTGTAGTCGTAGGAAATTTTTGTTATTATAATAAATATTATAATTTTTTATAATTATAATTTTTATTATAATAAATATTGTATTTATTATAATAATATTTTATATAAGTTATTATAAAATTTTCCTTTTATGCTCTTTTTTGTACAATGAAAATCACGATTTAATTTTTTTACAACATTCCCACCTGAACAGTAAACTCGAAATGAAAATATTCTTACATATACATAGAATGAATAAAAAAGAAACCAGTTTAAGAGTCCAAGTGTAAACGACGGTAGGATTTTTGAAACCCAAGATACCAGACTCATGAGACCATGTGTAAACACGGTTATTGAGGGTTAAAAATAAAAAAATTGTCGTGCAACTAACAATTGTCGTGCCAAAATAATAAAAAACAAAAATCCACATGATTTACGTTGGTATTTTTATTGGTTTCTGTCAAAAAAAATCTGAATTCTGTGTCCAATGAAAATTATAAAAAGATTGCTTTTGTTTTGTCATTATAGTGGTGAATTTTATTTATTTTTTGACATTTCAAATTTAAAGTATTTTTAAATTTTAATAAACAAAAAAAACAATAAAACTTTGAATACAAACGGCACGGCGTCGATTTTAAATTCAAGTTTCAATGCACCACGGCAAGACAAAATTAACGAATGACAGATCTAAAAATCGAGAGTTGTCATAATTGACATTTAAAAATAAAATTAATTAATTTTTTTATTCAATTTAATTTAAGATTTTTTGTACATTTTTGAAATACAATTATTATTTGAACTTCCCTCATCAAAACTATGAAAACAACAATCTTTCCTAATTGTAGTTTTGATTTCCTCAAAAAAAAATTGGGAAATACAAACGTCAAAACTGCAATAATTAGGAAAAAAATTCCCAAAGAAATGTTTTTCCTAATCACGAATCAACTTTTAGTGAAATAATTTCTAACTGCTCGAAAAATGTCAAATTTTCATTTCCTTATTTCCAGAGAAAACCAGAATAGACCCACAGGTTGGTAGTAACGTTTTTCAATTTTGGGTGATTTATACGTGTTAGTAATATTGTGTGCTGTGTTTTTGAGGTATTTATTGATTTTGTACCAACGTTATCAGTGGTGGAATGCAAGGTAAATGGTTTAACTACTATGGTATATTACTCAAAACTTTTGTTCTACCCCAACAAAATTTTGTTGTAATACATTTTTGTTTATTCTTTCAGCTTTCCAAAAACATATAATAATATACAATGTAATGACTTTAATCAACTATTATGATAGGTTTAACAAAACCATTTAATTTATTTATAATTATTTTGTGCTGAAATGAAGTTTACTGTTGGTCGCTATAAAATTTTTTTGAACGAATAAAACTTAAAATATTAATTTAAATATTATGTTATTGTAATATTACTAAATTTACCAAAAATAAGAAATTTTATTATTTGGATGGCAAGATTTCTTGCATAAGAGACTTTTCTGTTATGGGTGGATTACACCCATGGTTAGTAGTTCTGTACTAAAAATAGAGGTTAGTAATGGAGGGTTAAACAAAATAATTTTTTGTATAGAAAACTGTGTGCAACCAAAACTGCTATACTATTTTTTTGTGTATGTAACCAACCATCAAAAATATGTGTAAAATATAAAAAATTGTAGAGATACTTCAGGTATCGATAAAAAATACGTTACGAAAAATAAAATTTGAATTTCATTATTTGCTTTTGTTCTAAATTTTATTTCTAATTTTTATTTTATTGTCGCTGTGGTTTTTTGTGATCGGTGAAACAAAATAAAATTTTATTTCGCACTTTAATTATTTAAAAATATAATTACCACAACTATATAATATTTAAAACTATTTTCACTTAGAATTTTTGTATAAAATATTCAGAAATCAAAGCAACACAACACTAAATTAATAAACGTCAAATTTGTTTATAAACAAGACACAGCGAAATAAGAAACGACACACCTACTACAATAATTTTTTAAATGCAACGCACGTTATAATAGCAAAAATTATTACTATTTAACAATAATTTTTGCCACTAAAATCTGTGCATAATCGCTCGCTGGTAAAGTTAAACTTAGCTAAAACTAAAAAATAACAAGTTAACCCCAGTATTTATTTCAATGCGGGGATTTGGTATATATCAACATTACCTTTATAAATTTTAAGAAGTTTGATTTTCATGAATTTAAAACAAAGGCTGTTGAATTGAGCCCAATTACTAATACTTCGAAGATCCTCATTAATATGTGAAGCTATACAAGTGATATTTTCAATGAAAAATAATCTATGCTATACATCGTTAATAATCATCATAAATAATAATGATGCTAGTACGGAAGCTTGAGGAACACCATTCACTCTTTCAAAGGGGGATGGAAACCGACCATTAAACTCGACATATTGAGTACGTCCACTAAGATAAATGTGAACCATTTTAAAGGCTTGGTCTGAAAAATAAAATAGACATTTACGTTTGGATAACAAAATGTCATGCCTTAACGTATCAAATGCTTTCGTAAAATCAAGTAACACGAGCAGTACAACTTGCTTATCATCCAACTTACTCGAAATATTATCAGTAATTTTTAAGATTGCGGTTGCCGTTCTATATGCTTGGCTCTGAAATCAGATTGTAACGAAATTAAATATTTGTGTCTTTTCAAGTAATTAGTTATTTGATTTCAAGAATCTTAGATAAAACGGAGAATACGAAAACGGAATAGCGACTGCAAACATTGACTATCCATAAAATGGCAAAATTAGTTGTAAAACTTGGAGTAGGACATCATCATAACCAATGGCGTTGAATTTAACACATCTAATTGCCAACTGCCCAATATACTAAATTTTGGAGCACAAGTACTTTTTTCAATTTGGAAGCAACAGAATCTAACATAGTTAGATGATTAGGTAGCCAATAGATCCTGTATGTAATGCTTGGCACCTTGAAACTCTGACATAGTCGGTTACTCGGAACAAAGACCAACCAATGGCAACACCTCTTTGGCGTAATGAGCGACCTTGTTGCTTCTGCCTACAAACTTCTTACTGGCCCAGCTTCTTTCAGGTTCTTGTTACACAAAAAGAATTTAATTTCTCCAACCTTAAGGATCTCTATAATAATGTCATTGCTACATTACTAATATTTTTAAGTTCTATGCCATAGAACGAAGGTTTATTACTTCGCGTACTTTGCTTTTAACTTCTTCGCTATTAGCGAATGAATTCTTTTTCCTTTGGTCGTTTTCCCTTTGTACCTTATCTTTTAAGGTTGCTCGACGGTTTAGTCATCCTTTTAGACTAAATACTTTGTGCCACATTGCAAATCCAACATCTCTAATGGAACTAAAGCTCTCTTAAAGCCAATATTGCGATAAGTTTGATCAACGAATTGATCTCGGCCTCTAAGGCCTTAACCGCATCAGTTAAGTCACTCACATCATCTGCGTGCTTTATTGTTGTTTCTATTCAACAACTAGTTCTGCAACACTATAGCTTGTTGTAACGTCACGACAATGCTTTCGAGGTCAGAGCGCTCCTTACTTTCAATACGAGTGCGTTTCCGTTCAGATTCTTACGGTGGAGATCTTCTAATCTCCATCTCACCCTCCTAATTTAATTTGATCTACACTGGGTTTGCCGTGCAATGTATTTTTATTTGGCTCTTGAGAAACAAAACAACTCGTTGCTTCTTCCAAAACTCATAAATGTACACAGAAGACGGCGCAGAGATGTTTGAATCGCTTGGAACATGCTAATAATATATGTAAAAGACATCATTTTGTACATATCCCCGAGAGGACCAACAAGAATTGTCGACTTAAAACTTTATAAAATGAATCGACTTTGACCATTGCAGTCGATGATACTATTGGACCACCTCGTACGGAACAAGGACTTTAATGTATCTAGAGACCTCTTGTTACTCTTAAATACTCTCATATTGCTTTATAATGGATATGCCCGTAACAATTAGGGAGGTACCGGGTTCGAATCCCAACGGTGGAGGGTTGCAATAGGGATTTTACATCAGCTGATTACGATCGGTGATGACGATCAACACAACTACGACCCCTTGTTGGAGTGCAGAATCCATGGGCCGAGCCATCGTCCATGTCAGTACAGGGTGGCTGGAGTAATGCAATATGTAGATGGATTTAAAAGCGAACCTATATTCGTGCGTCTTCGATTTGGCTGGGTGGCGGCGTTAAGTAGGACATTAAAAATTAACCGCGAAAGAGTTGGGAGAGCTTCGGCTCCAGAAAAGATTGCAGGGTTCAAAAAATATTTTGCAAAAAACTTAAAAAAATTAAGCAAAACGAGGTGAAAAACGCAAATCAAAATTTCTTGGTTAGATAAAACAAACGACGCAACTGCGAAAAAACGCAAAACGAATCGACGCAAATCGGGGCTTTGGTGTACTTGTATACCGCCATTGAAAATGGGCCTCAGCCACCTAAATGCACTCGTGAATTCTTTTAAGGAGATATTAGAACACGGAAGGTTAGATGTTTGGGATCCCTAATGTTTGTTATCAATGATACCGTTTCAACCCCCCATCGGACGTGTAACAGGTATTGTTATAATTTTAAAAGCTGATATAATATAAGTGACAAAGACTAAAATGGCGGCTTTGCCTTAACTAAACATTACACGTATTTTTTAATAGTAAAATTAATACGTCTCCTCCCATTCGAGTTTTTTACTATAATCATCTAAATTCAAACCCGTGTTAATTTTCTTACTGGTACTTAGAAACTCATCGAACCAAACGACCGGGAACACCACACACTCTTTTTCTAGTGGAATATGAAGTGCGACAAGATACTACTGCAAAAAACGCAGCGTTGAAATGCAACAGTAGAGCATTTTATTGGAACTCAACTGTATTGGATATTTACAGAGTTTTAACGTACACCGAGTAGTCAATGGATCACCTATGACGTCACGGTGATGCCTTATCGAGATTTTGTATAAAATAAGTCAGTGGTTTATGGTTAATAAATAAGACGAACGAAATACGACCCTGTACCAAATACCTAAAGTGCTTAGAACCCAGGTAGATCACCAATAACTCTCGATCATGTGCGCTGTGTCTCTGCTGGGGCCGGTGTTAGACGTAATGAAAATAACCTAATGATTCCAATAATTTATTGAAATAAGTGCTAATAAAACCGAGTGTGCTCAAATTGTGACCTCATCTCAATTTACAGCTTTCAATGGCCTGCCAGTTGACTTGAATTTTAAAGTTGTAACGATAACCCATTACATAAAGTGTAATCACTTTATGGCCTAAAGATAATACTTCCCTTCTCCCAAATACCGCACTTATCCCCATTGATAACTTATCCTGCATTTGCTATACGCTGGGAGACTGGAAAGAGATGTTTGATAAGTTCTTCAGAATATCCTGTGTATCTACCTACCGGGACCTGGTAAATTAAATCCAGAGCTCGAAAAACTGTGCATACAATACTAACTGAAACGAAAAATCTCGCAGGTGTGGAATGGAATAAAATCTCGCAGGTCTGGAACGGTCACATTATTTATGGCGCGATAGTCCGTCTCCACATGGTCACTTGACAGTATATCTTCTTTCGGACTAAAGTAGCAGTAGACTAGAGCAGAAACGGCTACTGAGCCTACAAATACCTTATGCTATTATTGTTTTGAAATGCGCTTTTACCATTTGCAGCTTGTCAGGTACCAACCGGCGTACTTGACATATTACCGGTGAACTTTTATTTCAAAGCAATGCGTTAGGCAAAATGCAACAGATAAACGGACTGGGCTTTTCACTTTACTATGTAACAATTCTGCCCCTACTTAGAGATCGAAACATCTGCGATATAAAGTTCCACATACAAATTTGTCTAAATCCTAGGTTAAAACTAAGAGTACGAGTACCGAATGGTTTAAACCGTGTACCATACCGACACATATACAAATGTACATATACAAAAGTTTCGTCAATAAAATTGCCACCTGCATTGTGATAAAATTTAGCGAGCAGCTGCGACGCCTTGGTATCCCCTAATGAGAGACCATAAAATTTATTGTGTAATTGGGTCTTATCAGAAACGCTGAAAAAATAGAAATGCATAACAACAAACAAATCATTCGTTTTATTAACCAGCACCTGGATGTAATAATACGAGGATGAAATACAAATTTTACGATAATGTGATGAAGAAGTTTAAAGTACCCAATTTAAGAACTTAATTATTATTTGATATACATACGATTCTTAAGACCGGTCCTTTCCACAATGATACATTTACTATCAGAATTTTTTTACTGTGAAACCAGAAGGAAGAAAAATCCTAAATTACTTTAAAGCGACCAAGGCAATCGTTTTTGTTTTTTTTTTTGTTGTAACAACAAAAACAAAATATAAAATAAACAAAAAAAATTGTCTTTGTCGCTCTAAAGTAATTCAAGATTTTTCTTTCCGAGTTTTATATAATTTTAAAAACGATAAAGATGGTTAACAACCATATTGGTAACATCCGATATTACCAAGCAATTGGCGCAGTGGTTAAAGCTGCGGTGTTAAAGACGAGAGTCCGAATCCCAATAGAGGAGGGTTGCAAAAGGGATTTTTCATCAGTTGATAACGATCGGTGATAACAATGAACACAACTATGACCTCCTTTTGGAGTGCAGAATCCATGGGCCGAACCACCGGCCATTCCAGTACGGGCTGGCTGGAGCAATGCAATATGCAGATGGATATTTAAAGAGAATCTGTACTCGCGCGTCCTCGATTGCCAAATAGTAATGGCGTAAAGTAGGCGTTTAGTTATCCACGAAAGAGTTGGAAGAGCTTTCACCTCAGAACAAACTGCATGGAAAAAACACTCAAAAAAATCATCCGATATTCAATTGGAACTAAATTAATCAAATATCTGTAACTGTGCGTGGACAAATCGATTTCTGTTTGTATATACTAAATCAAGATCTATGGGTTTCCACGTTTGTGCAAGAGCAAGTACTTTTCTTCAAAAAAGAAAATTAAAAAAATATAATCAATTGTCTGAGAACAATTATGGAGAAGCACAAAAATGTTCTTTTGAAATATTTGCTCCATCTTCTTACAGAATTTTAAGTCGTTTTCAACATATTGAATTACCATTTTCAATTTCATAATTGCGAAAGAGACGGAAAGTGACAACATAGAAACATAGTGCAACGTTTTGTTGGAAACTTTCATTGTAATTTAAGTTTTTTTTGTTAAACTGCCACCATTTTAGAAAAACCGTCGTGAACTGTGGTTTCAATCTGCTGATAGGCAATTTAAAATCGCAAGTATTACCAATCACAAAACACGATATTATAAAATTGTGGCTGGTGATGTCGAGATTCTCAACCTGCTCGATAACATTTTTGCTAATCCTCCAGTAACAACCAAGAATAAGGCGATCAAACCCCGATTAATTTGAAAGATATGCTGATTTGGAACAACAGAAAATCAATAAGTTGGTGGCGGAGATAAGTTGGCGAATTTGGTGGGAGAACATAAAGACAATATTTTTAACATAAATGAGAAAATATGTAAGCACAAGCAATAAGGGTTTAACGAATTTGTACAAACTATGTGGTTAAACTATTTGGCCAAAAGCATCAGAGATTTAGTCAACAGTGGACGGTGATATAGAAGCAGTCGTTCGATTCATTAAATATTGAGGGGCCAGCGACGTCCTCGTTGTATTATAAACCAATTCCAATCTTGAAGCAAGAATCGTATCGTTGCAACCAACAATGAAAATGTGCCAAAAATTCTCCAAATCAAATGTTACAAATAAAAAAGGATGGTGAAACAAGTTTTTGAATTTTTGACAGGGGGCCAATATTTTGATTATTAATGTGATGTTAAGCGCCCATCAAACCGTTATTTATACCGCTAACTGTACTATAGCATTAAAACAATTAGTGAAAAACGTATTAAACTAAAACTCAAACTAAAAACTAAATTTGCCAAAAGTGTTGACAACATTTCAATCGATCAGGCAAATATTATTAGAATCCCCTGGACTCTTGGAAGAATGGAGGAAACCCTACCGGGTAAAATCCAAATAAAAACTAGCCGCAGAGTTACATGTCTAATTCCTGCAAAGCTGAACTTGATGAAAATGGGAATTTGTCGCCCATCTAAATCGCCTAATGCTACGCCTTTGCGCCTTGTTTGGTCAAAAACAAGATGGCTCATTTCGTCCTTAAGGCAATTACAGACATTTAAATGCCATTATCGTTCCCGAAAAATAATACCTTCCATTCATCTATTTTCTAAGACTTTAAGACGTGCGTTCATTCAAATGTCTGTCAAACCAGGTTATATCTAGAAATCAGCAATTATCACATCATTCGAATTTTTCGAATTTCTTTTTATGACCTTCGGTTTGCGCAACACTGTCCAGACTTTTCAATGGCTCATAATGAAGGGAGTATAGCTGGTTTGAAAATCAACATGGGTAAATGTGAGTTTGACAAAGCTGAAATAAATTTTTTGGTCATCGAGTTTTGGCAATCAATTTTTACCGTCGGTTTATATCACACGCTACCAGATGACACTTCCAAGAACTATGTGTTGGTAATTAGAATAAGCATTATTGTCTAATCCATCACCTAATGCACCATTTTCATTAACTGTCGACGCTTCTGACACATCGTTGGGTGCAATTTTATACTAGAAATAGTATAGCGGTGACCTTACAGCCACCGGAATTTTTTCCAACGAAATCGTCATCGGCTGAAACAAAGTATAGCATCAACGATCGAGAATGGTTGGCGATTTTCTAGGGCTTCACACACTTTCGTCACCTGCTTAAAGGCAGAGATGTTAACACTAACCATCAATCACTCATTTTTGACAGGAAATGTTCACCTAGACAGAGCCGTACTAATCAGTTAGAATTCTTCAGTTAATTTAAGACAGATATTCGCAATTTATTCTTTGAAATAAAAAAACACTATATTTTTAATCATCTTCAAATTCGTCCGTATACAGTGCAATGAAACTTCAAAAAGCCGTTGTCACAATATTTCGAACCACCAAAAAAATTTTCACGGGCCATTTTGTTTGGCCTGGCATCAATCTAACATGAACAGACAGAACAGGGCGTTATATCAATTCCCTAGCAACATTATATATGGCCTAATGCAATTCCGTTCGTAGACATTATGACAGATACTGTAGCATCGGGATTACTGTCGGGTTTCATTTGAAGATTCGATGTACCTTAAAAAATTATATTCATAGGTATTTGAGCACGGAAAATATTTCCAAGCTGTCTATTTAAATCTTAGTTGTAACTCGCTACTAGATGGCACTAAAACACATCAACTTCTATACCATTCAACCGATCGCCAAATCATTGCTGCTGCATGCCAATCAAATCAGCAGTATAATTTTCCAAAAAATATTAGACTACTACCAGCTATGATCGACCTAAATTATCAATATCAGTTGTCGTTTTAACACTGTGAAATCTAATGGATAGTAGTACCACCAAATAATTCTATCAAATTCGGCGAAGTAAAATGTAAAATCAAGAAGCCTATATATTATTTCTGTAACAGTTGTTCCGGACATTTTAACGCTTTTTTAGCGCTATTTTTCGAAAAGTAACTATAAAACCCAAGATCGTGACTAATTTAATTCAAAATATATTCACAATATGGCAATTAAAAACTTTTTGAGTAGCAAAATGGCAAAAAAGAATAGCAATTCCACAATCAAAGTCAAACGTCTTGGTTGAATAAAAATACCAGAATAGAACATAAACAAAAGGAAAACTAAAAATTGTATTTGCGCATTTCTTTGTAGTTTACATTATGAAGTAAACCAAATATTTGACAGTTAATTTTCAGTGCAGTGCATTATAAAATAAAAATCAAAGTAACATTTTCAAAATATTTTTCGTATTTTTTTTTATTTTAATTTCTCACTATTCAGAAAAAATTGTATATCTTGCGCGTCAACATTGCTAATTTTGTATATGTATGGTGTTTAGTGTACATTTATTTTTAAGTACTGGAAATTATTTGAAATGCTGCCCAGTAAAGCTGTTGAAACATCTAAAAAGCGAGATGCAGAGCAGAAAACGATCAAAGCCTTTACTTCTAGAGCTACTGAAACATCTCACGAGTTCAAAACCCGCGAGTAGGATCGTCTACTATCATGATAACACTATCATGATTCGAAACCATAAGCCATAATAGTCTAATCACATCCTAAAGTTTCGTTAACTTTTCCAACAATTTATCGTTGATATGTACGCTAAAGTCGAAAGTGAACAACTCAATTAAATTCGTTACAACCGTTTGAAGCTTCGAGTCAATGTAATTGCAACTGGAAGTGCAAGACACATGCATGAATATGCTCAGGATGCTTTGACATATGTTCGCAAATACAGACGTTCAGAATTTGTAATCACTATTTTTTCATCGGACTATTAAACCAAAGTTTTGATTTTATATATCCCAGTTTAAAATCAAAGTTGAAGTAGCGCAGAGATCATCAATTTTGTTTTCAGCGGCAACCGCTTTTAAACTATTTTTAGGTAAGTCTGGCCCAACGATTTCTTTATTTGTACAATAAATAATCAGAATTTTCGGCAACGCAGAATTCTTTGTGTTTTTCCAGTGCCTATATGATGCAAATGTCACTCCAGAATCACGATCGGCATTCAGACATCTTGTTACATTTTTCGATATCATCTTTTCATCTAGCGAAATGCGTTTGGAGGATCCGTCGTATATATAGCATATATCATGCTTCTTTTGCAATGTTTTCCATGAAAAATGTAATACTAGAAATCATATTAAAAAATTTTATTATGATTTTATGTGTGCCGATTGTAGTTCGTTAAGCGAATTTCTAGACAACTGTGATTGGAGCTCCCATTGTAGTGACGGGAATCTGAACGAGAAGATTTCATTGCTTAACCAAGCCGTTGAGTATAGAAACGCAGAAGTCGCAGAGTATAGAAAAGTTTATACTATTAGTTAGAAATCAACATTAACAACGCTTTCGGGAACTTGGTATAATAAGAAACTTTGAGGTTAATATTTTATCAAATTCAAAAATATTTAAAAATATTCAAAGAGTAAAAAAAAGTGGTTGGATTCTCCGATATCGTACTAAAACTTTTACTTAAGACAGAAATCCAACCAAAATTTGCAATTTATTTGCGGCTTATTTCCAGTCCGTTTATGAAGCTTTGAATAATTCTTCGCTTTCAAAAAATAGTATCAGACATGATCAGCCATGTTCTTGATTTTTTATCTCAACTTGATATTAATAAAGATGCAGGTTATGACACCCAACTATTTTTTTAAGTGCTAATTTTCAATGAAGGCATCCGGACTGAAGTTTATCCAGATCAATGAAAAATTAATTTTATTCGTCCGATTTTTAAATCAGGCAGAAGAAATGAAATTACTAATTTAGGGTGACCAGGTTTTACAAATTTTAAAAGAGTATAAAAATTCAAAATGATCAATTGAAAAGGTGTACCCTATCAATTATCAAAAAACTCCTCTAAATTGCCCCAAAAAAAATTTCGATATTATTTCTTTATATTTAACTTTTAGTAGTTTAACTTTAAAAGGGTATTTTTCATTTCTATATCTGCTTTTGCTAGCAACTCTTTTTTTTTAATTTGGTAGCAGTCGTAAAGTAGCTTCACCACATTTTTATATTAGTTTTTATAATCATTACATTTTCTAATGATGGACCAGATAGTCGACAGTCTTTCTTTCAATAATTACTAATAAAAATAAAAATTCTTTCACAGTCAGAGTTAGTTTCCGGCAAACATAAATAAAGCTCATGGAATCTTTCTTCGCGCTATACTTTGTCGACTAATTTTTTATTTTGTTAATCTGTGTGTAGGGTTAATTGAAGACGGCTGGTATAAGAGGTTTTGTTTGCAATGAATGAAGCAAATCTATGTTTAGTCTGCAGAAAAATTAATAACGCGGTATATTTTCGATTTCGAATTTTTACAGAAAAGGTATTTTCTGTGGTCGATTTTTATTATATGTATAGAGTTGGGGTTAGACTGTGTGCCTCCGGTCGATTTTTTTGTCTAAATTGTCGACTTTTCATTTCAACGTTACATTTCACTATTACTCTCATTTCAACGTTACATTTCACTATTACTTGGCGACGGTCGAAAAGACTCATCGTGAGGTTGCTTTTTAGTTATAATTTAACTTGACGTGAAACAAAAATATAAATAAGCCCCTGTAATTATTTTTGTATTGTTGTGTTTTATTATAGTTTAAATTTTTTATTATGTTAATTACCTTCGGAAAACTGAACTGCCACGAATTTAGAAATTTTAAAAGTAGGCACAGAATATATTGTATACTAGTACCATCTAAGAATAATTAGCAGAACTACACGTTAATTTGGAAAAGACAAAAATTTAGCCAAAACAATCGACCGGAGGCACACAGTCTTAAATTAATTTGTTATTTAATTTAAAAAGAGTATATTTTGGCCGTTTTGCTGAAAAAAAGAGTGAAGAGTAAAAATTATGTTAAAAGAGTATTATACTCTTTAAAAGAATATATCTGATCACCCTAACTAATTATCGTGGTATTGCCATTCTTTCCTTCATTCCAAAACAATTTGAGGTTATGGCCCAACAATTGTTATTTTTTCATCTTAAAAATTATACCCCACACGGTTATTTCCCAGAAAGGTCGGTAGTTACAATCCTGATTTCTTTCTACGAGACTTTACATCGCAATATTGAAGATATGGCACAAATCGACGTGGTGTATTTTGATTTCTCTAAGGCCTTTGACAAGGTTATCAATTGACCCCTTATAAATAAACTTAAAAAATTGAATTAGTAGTTCATTCCAACTGAAATTGTGGTTGAAGTCTTGTTTTATACGGGACCTTCCCAATTTGTTAAAATCAAGTATGTTAACGCTATAGCTTATTTCCAGTTACTTAGGGGGAGTTTTTTGTATGCTAAGATATTAAAATTTTTGGATCGTTCAATAACATTTCTGAAAATTTCTTCATTTGCAAGGGACTTGTATTGTTTAACTGTCGTTTAAATTTTAATATTTATTTTAGTTAATTTAAAAAACGTATGGAATAAGGTTTATACCATATGTTATTGTTATATTATAAACTAATAATTATATACTAATTATTTTAGTCGAGATAGGTATATAAGTTTCCGTTTCGAAACTACTCAATATTCCAACGGGTCTTCGCCTGAGTTCCGAACCTAAAGAATATATATAATATTCGATTTTGAGATTAATAAAACACTCGAAAATTAACTTAACAATATATTATTTATTGTCGAGAAACAATATTAAAGTAAAGACAATAATATTTCCTTTTCATGTAGGCAAATTTGTTTTCCAGCCTACTGAAACCCAAGGAATTGCACTTATAATTTTGCTGACTAAAATTGCTGAATTTAAAATATATATATATATATATATATATATATATATATATATATATATATATATATATATATATATATATATATATATATATATATATATATATATATATATATATATATATATATCTGTTATGGATTGACAACAGATGACGCTACAGTAGTCCCTCTCCAGTTACAATGAAATTGAAATGAATGGGACAGAAAAGAGGGTATGAATTAAACAAAAATAGTGGATTAAAGTCAAGATAAAAAAAATGAGAATAATTATTTACGGAAACGTAAAGGAATTTGTGTTGTTCGTCCAGAACGGGTGGTAGTTAGATTGTTACTATCATTAAAATCTGGAACTAAATTGAAAGAAACTTTATTTTTAGGTTTAATTGGTACAGAAACTTCTCCAGAAATGGGGAATTCAGAGATTTGAAAATTTTCGAAATCGGAGAAATACCGCTTGAGACGGTCGATAGAAACTTTGGAAATTTTGTCGTTAGTATTTATATCGAAATATTTTGGAAAGCATTTGATTACAGGATAAGGACCCGTAGAAGGAGGTTGTAAAGATCTTTTTACTGAATCAGTTCGAAGAAAGACATGCGATGCTTGAAGTATTTGTCAATAAATATTTTATCGTTACAATGCTCGAAGTCGGAATTGGACGAATCTCATCGAAGTGTATTTTGAGATTTTTGGCAAATACAGATTGTGGAACTTAATTCTTATGAATTGTCAAAAATTGTCCTGAAAGTCGAAGTGTACTACCGTAAACTAACTCGGCAGGTGTGGTTTGAAGATCCTCTTTAAAAGTAGAACGTAGTCCAAGTAGAACTGAAGGCAGAATTTGAATCCAATCTGGGCGATTGTGACCCATTAAAGCTGATTTAAGAGTTCTATGCCAACGTTCAATAATGCCATTGCATTTAGGATTGTAGCTTGTGGTTCTACGATGTTCAAAATCCGAACTTAGATAGTTCGGCGAAAAGGTGGGATTCGAATTGAGAACCCTGATCAGTGACTGTAAATAGGAATTTCAAAACATGCGACCCAACGAGAATACACTGCAAACGCGACTGTTGAGGCAGTAATGTCTGGAATCGGTAAAGCATCAGCCCAGCGAGTAAAACGATCAATCAGAGTGGCACAATAGCTCTGACCGTTAGAAATCGGAAGTGGGCCAATATTGCCGAAATGTATATGATCAAATCTTTGAGACGATAATTCGAAAGTGTCAAAAGGGGATTTGATATGTTTTGTGACTTTGGCTTTTTGGCAAGATAAGCAGTTGCGTGCCATCACTCTGGTATCTTTTTTGATACCAGGCCAAATCACATACATATTTACATAAGATTTAATGCCAGGGTGTAATAAACTATGAAAGGAGTTAAACACTGACTGTCTGAAAAATTTAGGAATGAATGGTTTCGGACGTTTAGAAGACACTTCGCAGTAGATAAATTTATCCGAGTTGAAAATAAGTGGAATACGGTTAAATTTAAGCGTGTCATTATTAATTAATAAGTCGTTAAGTTCGTCATCTGTATTTTGTGCTTTAACAATCTTCTCGTAATTAATACTTCCAGGAATGGAAATTTGATTAATTCTAGATAGGGTGTCAGCGACAACATTATCGATACCCAAAACATGCTGTATATCAGTCGTAAATTGTCCGATGAAATCAAAATGACGAAATTGTTGGGTGATGCTTTTTCCAGTTTCTGTTGAAAAGCATAAGTGAGTGGTTTATAGTCAGTGTAAAGGGTAAAGATTCTACCTTCTAGGATATAGCGGAAATGTTTGATTCCGGAATAAGCGGCCAACAATTCCCTATCATATGCACTGTAACGCATTTGAGTTTCGTTAAGTTGAACGGAAAAGAAACTCAATGGTTGCAACGAACCAGACAAATACTGTTGCACAACAGCCCCGATCGCAGTGTCGGACGCATCTACCAAAAATGCCAGTTTAGCAGTAAAGAAGGGTGTATAAGTAGAGCAGATTCGGATAACTTGGATTTGCAACGTTCGAAGGCTTCGATGGATTCATCGGACCTATTAATAGGACCTTACTGTTTTTTTTGTAATTTTTAAGAAAATCATCAAGTAAAATCAAGTAAAATTTGGTCTTTGGCAGCACCAGAAATAAATCGGCTGCACAAGTTAATCATTCCTAAAAAACGTTTAAGTTGGAAAGTTAGATTACGCCTTTCAAAATTGATAATAGCCTCAACGCGTTCCTTTAATGGGAGAATGCCGCCAGAGGTGACTGTGATTGAGCGAAAACGCATTTCTCAGGGTTTGCTAATAAGGCCGTACTCGGTTAGTTTGGTAAAAATAATATGAAGATGGGAAATGTGATCATCGAAATTTTTAGATGCTATAAGAATATCGTCTAAATAGCACAAGCAGAACGAGAGTCCAGATAACACTCGATGCATCAGGCGTTGGAAAGATTGAGCCGCGTTACGCAGGCCAAAAGACATCCTGATAAATTCAAAAAGACCGAATGGAGTTATGATGGCTGTTTTGGGTATGTCTGCTGGTCCTACAGGAATTTTTTCAGGCGGAATTGGTAGGTCTGCAAATGCTCTGTTCCATAATGGATTGGAACTCATCTTTAGCTTATTTAAGTTTGTCCGCGGGTAAGCGACGAGCTTTGTAAGAAATGGGTGGACCGTTAGTGTCCAATCGATGAGTCACATTATGTTTTACTGCATGAACATTTGAATTATCTTTGGTAAGTTCAGAGAATTTGGAAAGAATATGAGAAATTTCCGACAGTAACTATGGCTGGTCGATCTTGGTCAGTGAAATATGGGGACAATTCGATATTTTCCCCATGGAAAATAGAGAGGTTAATGGACCAATGATTCTTTTTTTTTTGGATGTCGACCAAGAGACCTGTATGTTTCAAGAAATCAGCCCCTATAATAGGCGAGGAAACATCAGCAATAACAAAAGTCCATTTGAAAACACTTCTTAATCCAAGTTAATCAAACTAGTACCAAATATTGGCCGCGAAAAGATTAAAATTCAAATCTATGGAGGAGTTTTTAAAAATATTGGGTGGAATTACAGAAACGTCAGCACCAGTATCTATCAAGAAAAGTTGTTTAGAATTTATTTCTCTAATGGGAAGACATATGTTGATAATTTAAGAGTTTTTTGGATTCGATAGCTGTGAAGGTTGGGAAAATGTACTAAAATGTACGCAAAAAGGTAAGCATTTAAGAGCCTTAACTCCGAATTTGGAATGATAGAAACAAAGATTCTTATTCTTACCATTTGATTTAGAGCGGAATCTCCTGTTCCTACTACTCGAACGATTAGGAGTCCGTGGACTTATATTTATACTGTCGATTAAACGATTCATTTCAGATAAGATTTCATTTTTGAAATCTAACATCTTTTGATCGGAATTAGTAGAGGGAACATTAATAGAACATCTTGCTTTTTTCGACTGCATTGATTTGTACGTGTTGAGCTAACGTGTTGAGCGGAAAATCGTTTTCAAAAGCAGTTAATACAAGTTGAACTTGCTGTGGAAGTCTTTTGAGCCAATGTTCTTTGATGACCTCATTAAAATTTTTTCCAGCATTGTAATGGAATTTAGGCAGAAGTTGAGAGGGTTTCATGTCTCCTAAAGTCAGTCCGTGTAAAACATTATTAAGTTTTGTTTTAACTGACTCGCTAAGACCCTTAATAATCTCTGTTTTAAACATACAGTACGGGGTGGTTCCTTTATCCCGAATAATCAAATCTCCAAATTGGTCGTGGAGACGACTGTCTAAAGCTCCTAACGCATGAGAGTAACGCGTTTTTCCAGACGTAATTTTAGCAACATTAAATTGTTGTTTGAGTATTTCGAACCAAACAATAGGTAAATCAGGGTTTCCTTGGGTACTGGTGCCTAAACTAGCACCAGAATTATTCACGGAGCGAAGTGCTGCAGCGACACTATCCCCTATAATGTCTCTAAGCTGCGCAGCAGTAAGGGTGATTGAGGCTAAATTGGGTTCTGGATCGAAAGAAGTGATGGAAACTTCATTTTAAAGGACAAAAAAAATAAAAACAAGTCAGCAAAATTAAAAAGTACTTTCAAAATAACTGTTTTTTGATTGAGCTGTTGAATTGATTGCTGGTTTGTTGTTCCGACTGGGTTGGCTGAGTTGTAATGAATGTTGAATTACTTGTAACTGGATATGCTGCCGCGATAAAATGTGCTGAACGTATGTTGAGGTCGCTTTTCAAAAGTTTGTAAAATTGAGGTTGTAAAATTGCTGAATTAATATATATATATATATATATATATATATATATATATATATATATATATATATATATATATATATATATATATATCTGTTATTGATTGACAACAGATGACGCTACAAACGAACTTAGCTAAGTTTTTTAAACTATAAGAAAGCTATTCTATATACCTTTAATCGGTTATAAAATATAAATGTAAAAACTGCCGTAAAAAAAATTCTTACAAAAGGCAGGCTAGATAAATATTTGAAAAATTCAAAACTACTATACAAATTTCTATTTTTGTTTTTCTTTCTCTATTGCTATGGAAACCCAAAATCGACCCACCGGTCGCATAATCGTCGCATTGGTCGCAGCCAATTTACAACTTTGATCCTTTTTGATCATTAATCATTTTTAAAATTTAAAGTGAGCTATCGATCAATTTAGTTTGTCTGAAAAGCTATGATAACTTCGTTTAGATCGAATTTAGTAAAAAGTTGGACAACTCAGCAACAAAATTTAAACTAAAAAGTTGAATACTTTTTGCATACTTTAAAAAGTACTTAAATTGATCTACAAATTTTAAACTATGCCAAACGCATAGATTAGTGCATGTTGATCGCTTGTACATGTCGATTGCTTTAGTTTATGTTTTTTATATCAAAATCGACCACAGACCAACATTTCTATGGTTAATTTAGTCAACATTTGTTTTTGATAGCATCAAGATCAACATTTCAGTGATCAGTTTAATAAAGTAAGTAAGCGCTAAGATCGTTTCATTTTGATCCTAGTTTTAGCAACCTAAAATCTGTTGGCTTTTGCATTTGCTTTTGAGAAAGTTTGGTGATTTACCTGATTCATTACGTCAATTAGCCGTAACACTTATAATTTTTTGAGATAATGATCACTTTGGAAATTGATCATATTTGATCAACTCGTAAGTTATGTTTACAATTTAATTCAAAAAGTAATAAAATTAGGCTGCAAATTTTGAACTATATACCTAAGACCTTGACATGTTAAATTTGATCGCACAAGTTTATATGTTTATTTGAAAGAAAATCGAAAGATGTCATAATTCTCTTCTGATCGCATTTTGCCAATTTACAATATTATAATCGTTCAGA
The DNA here is from genome assembly GCA_963556175.1 of Tipula confusa. NCBI lineage: Eukaryota > Metazoa > Arthropoda > Insecta > Diptera > Tipulidae > Tipula > Tipula confusa. The sequence continues at coordinate 116,503,471 of OY744475.1, forward strand.
AACAATTCAACAATTTGTTAAAATATTAGTATGTCTAGATTTTAGAGTTTTTCAAATAGAGTTATCGTTTCCTTCCCGGAACTTCCGTTATTTCCCCAACTCAGTATTAGGCTTTGCTACTGTACACAATTTGAAGTAAAATCCAAGCAAATAATAATTCTGGCTAAACAAATGAAAGATAACTAAAAATTAGATTACAACAACAACTTTTTTAGCAAACAGTTGAATATAGGCATAAATTTTTAAGCAAATTAAAATTAGTTCATTAGTTCATTCAACCCACATTTAATTTTTTGTTGTGATTTTTTTTTTTTTTTTTTTTGCTTTAAATCTTAAGACATTCATTCCGTCTGTAGTACTTACATATGGATAATACATACTTGCGATTTATAAAAAGAAAATTCAAATACTAATACGAGTACAATAAAGAATAAATACTGCGACTAGAGAACCTATCTATACTCGTATACATAAATAATTCGTATAAATTGGAAATATTAGACGACGATGTTACGAAGTGCGCGCGCATAATGTATAAAATATGTGAATGATTTTTTAAAAACCACCTGTTTGATGGTCTCGTATACATACGTATATAAAACGCGGAAAAGCAACAAAAACCGCAAATACATAAGATAACGACAAATACATTAAACCACGCGAACATTATACACTATTTTCAGAGTCATTTAAACATTTCGTTGGCTCTTTAATTTTTTTATTCTTTTTTTTTTGCCTTTTAATTACCTTGAATTTGTGTACTCGCGGCCTTTTTATTTATATTTCGGCGGATGAATATCAAATTTATTTTTATGAAATGAAATACATTTCGAATGGTTGGGTATTTAAATTTTTTTTTTTTCAGTGGCGAGTAGTATAACACGATCACTTCTACAAACGATCACTTTTTAGTAGTGTACTAGACATTTTCGTGATAATTTGATTGAAGTGATGTATTTTTAAAGATATGTGGAACACAATAGTGTGTATGGCATAGATATAGCAAATCCATGCGGAAAAATGTTACAATTTAATGTGCTCGTGAAATAATCACATGTTGGCATAATTTTAAGAGTTAAAACTCGATCGCAAAATTAAAAACGTGTGTGAGAGAATAAAAATTATATTTTATATAAGCATATGGTGGTGATATGTAGTCATATGTATATGATGTTACACATCAGCTGAGTATTTTTATTTTATCAACTCTATTTAAAATTGAAATTGATAAGGTGTTTCGAGAAGAGATTGAGTTTATTGGCACTGGCGTCTATACATATTTTTTTTTTTTTTTGTATTTTAAAAATACATCAAGAAGTAGTAATAAATTTGTTAAAAAGACGAAATCATCTAAAGATAAGCGATAGACTTACACGTTTATTATATATATATAAGTATGTATTGCTAATTAGGTAAAAAAATATTGCGATATAGAAATAGAATAATATTTGAATTTCTATTTTCCACGAAATACCGGAGCTTCTTGTTACGATATAATATAGAATACGTAGGCACAATATACATATTTCGTGTCGTCAATTATAATATGTACTCACTCGTATGTATAAATAAAACCGATACAACATTGTGGTAGTAAATTGTTTGACTAATTATAACTTGAGTTTGATTCATGACTTTAAAAATTGAACCATTCGTCATCATTTTATCGTATTGTTGCACAGAAAGTATATTGCGATACCGATTTGGGGTTCGATGGTAATTCGATCTCCTACGAATATAATTGTTTATTATAGGCTATTACTAGCCCATACCCTATCAATAATTAGGAACTATCAGTTTTTTCAGAAAATAAAAAATTTAACGATACCATACTTAAAGATTTTCATTTGAAAACTCCAGAAATCCTAATTATAAATAGCTAAGTAGCAAATTTATATTCGTTGTTGGCTACACATCATTCATGCAGTTCATCTATCAGATGACATTACCCATCTTTCAGGCTAAATCGTTATTAGCAACGGATGTAAAGAATACCAAACCCGCAATTACAAAATGAGTAAGAAACGATCCGAGTTATTATAAACCCTTTTAAACGTGTGTTCATCTCCAGCGATTACAAAGTTTGAACTTTCAAATATTTTTAAAGCTGGAGTGCCGAAATCAAGTTCATAAAATTTGTAACTTTAGCTTCGTTTTTAAACTATGTATGAAAGGTTTTTTAATGATTTGTATAGAGGGTGTCAGTTAAAGAGTGACAACCAAATGCCCTGAAAACGGGCTACTTTATGTAAAATAGCATATTATGGACATTTTATTTTTAATCTGATGGAGTTAGAGGTTATACTTTTTATTAAAATTTTACTAATTTCAAAAATCTAAAACGATAATTTACTTAAGACTGTGTCCGAAACCCATGATAAATATTTGTGAATACAAATTTTTGACATTTACTTGATAAAATCGAAGACACTCCGATATACAACAAAAACATATAAAATTCATTACTTGGTTTTGTAATAGTAAATCATTCAAAAACGATTTAAGAAAAATTTGAACTTTTTCGTTGCTTGCTATGACAATTTCAATAAACAATTAACCTTTTCGCGGACACAACATTTTTAGAAAATGCTCGCTATAATTTCGGTTCTAGACGATTTAAATGAAGTTTGATTAATTTTTTGGGATCGTAATTGAATGAATATATATTTGACGTGTCCTATTTACAACTTTTATTTCATTGATAGCGACACACTTTTACGAACTTATATGAAGATTATTAATAATATGCCGACTTGATTTTTTTAACATCTTTAAAAAAAACAAATAGGAAACGGTTGAATCTTAAACAAAGTCACTAAATGGGGCACAATAATTACAAAAATTCTTGTATATAGAGACACAACAAAGTACTTTTTATTTGTATTTTTCCGACGTGCTTTTATAGTACATTTTATCTAAGTTGGCAAATGCCGACGTGTCTAACCGGAAAGCATTCAAAATGGCGGCATATACCGACGTGTCCGCCAAAGGGTTTAGTAATTTTTCTTTATAGTTTCGCCTCGCAAAAAGTGAATTTAAAAACATAGAAGGCGGCGAAATAGTTCAATCAATTATTATACTTTTCGGACAGCGTAATACAAAATTAGGAATGTAGGGGAATATTTCTCAAATAATTGTATTCAAAATATCACAAAATTTATCATGAGTTTCGGACACAGTCTAAAAGTATACAAATGACATTGACTACTCGCTGAGGAATAAAGGAAACAAAATGGCCATAAAAGCACTAATACTACACAGAAGTACATATAGTGGAGAAGTGAAAATAAAGTGAGGAAAAAGCGGGTCATTAATAAACAACTAAAATCTGTCTTCCAACTCTAACGAGGTACAAAAGTGTGGACAACCAATTTGATGTCCCCTGCTGAAGTATAGCTAAAAAAAATGTCAACCCAAAGAGAGTGCTAGATCACAAGAGAAATTATTTCAAAACAAACATTCGGCAATTAATCAAGATCACCGAATAACTGAGGAAAGTTCCTTCTAAGTGACGCGTACCACTTCGATATTAACACTTAAGTTTCCTTTCTTGTTCATTCTAGTTTGAATAACTAGAAAATTTATAAATGATTACTTAGCCGAAAACATGGTGCAGTAACTATTTAAAAACTAATTAAAGAAAAATTGTTGGAAAATTAAAATATACATTTTAACGATCATTCAAACGATCTATGGTTACTTAAAGAAGCTTAAGATTGAAAAAGATGACAGTAAACTTTACAAAAAGTTCACTAATAGGAATGTTTCTTATAAACTGTGCGGTGGGAATCATCAACCAAAAACGACTTTTACAAAATATATTTTGCTTAATTGCCCAAAACCAGGAGATAGGCAAAAAGTTTAAATTAAAATTATAAAAAAAGCTTGTTTTAGTTAAATAAAAACTCAATAATGAGCGATGAAGGTTAAACGGTCGTTCGTTTAAAGTGTTTTTAAGGTTACTACTTTTCGTCCTCTTTGATTGTCTATCGGGCAGTAACGCCACTGAAAAGATACCTTTAGTTTTCATGAACAAATCACGTAAAATAAATTCCACATGAGTCATCCAAATGAATAACATGCTAAAATCGTGGGAAACGGAATTCTTTAGCGCCGAAAACCATGGATACTGGCACTTTCGGCCCATATCACTAAACCATCATCATCAGAAAAAATGTGATTGTATTGTTACACAAAATTTATATTGATATACTAATTTGGGGGTCTATGGTAATTCGATCTCCTATGAATGCTAGTAATAATTACCATAGTAATAATTACACTCCCTCGGTTTTTCAGAGGAAAACCTTTTTAACGATATCAGGGATGCTTAATTCAAACTGTACTGGAGTGAACGATAATTTAGCACATGGATGTTGCACCCCAACAGTGGGTCATAGTTGTCCTCATCGACAACACCGATTACAATCAAGTGAAAAAAACTTCCCTCTTCCATTACGATTCGAACCCGGTATCCCCCATCCCAAACATCACAGCTTTAACATTTATATCGAAAAACTCTAGGCAGCCTGAATCTAGAAACTTACATAGCATAGTTGTAGACGTATCATTCGTGTTAGTTCGTATCACAGATGTCATAGGTCATTTCTCAGGCTTCATGGTTATTAGTAGCGGCGAATGTAAGGAATCCAAAATACGCTTACAAAATGAGGTAAAAAATATCCGAGTTATTAGAAACACGTCGCTCTTTTAATTGTGTGATTTCTGCAGCAAATGCGAAGTTAGAGCTTTAAATATTTCTGAATATATCCGAGGAGTAAAAATGAAGCCCATAAAATTGAATGTCTAAAGGGTCGCTTAAAGTGAGAGCACAGATTACCTTAGAAACGGCCTTTTTTATTTAAAACTGCAGTAGACATAATTTTTTTTTTATTTAGCTAATGAACGTTTACTGATACTACAAGGATACGAATTTTCAAATGAAAACCTATATTTTATTTTTTAAAAATTTAGTATTAAGAAATCTGAACACTGATTACTCGGTGTAAAAGGAAACGAAGTAAACAAAATGACCAAAAGAATAGAAACCACCAATAAGGACAAATAATTGAAATTAGGAAAGAAACGACGAGGAAAACTTTGCTACACACCCAGAATCTATATTCTATTAAAATGAGTTTCAAAAGTATGTGAACAAAGAAAGAGCTATGTTCAACTGATAACAGGAGAAATTCTTCAGAAATAAATTCAATTCGACAATCGATCAAATTCACCGAATAACTGATATCGATAGGAAAAGTATAAGAAAAGACCGGATATTGACTGATACGAGAGACAACTGATAACCTATAAAAGTATTAAACACACAATATTACCATCTTCTAGTACGTTATTAACAACATCTGCTCGTTTAGGTCGTTTAACCGAAATTATTGTTCCGATTGAGAGAAAGTGATGGTGAATTATACGTATGGATTCTTTTTTACATCATAATAAGATCTATAATTGGTCTAAGAATTAAAGACGCCATTTAATTCTCAAAGTCGACAATTTCCAGATTTGATCAACAAGGTGATGGTATACAACCAAAATTGTTGCATTTGGGATTTTGGAAATAGAAGGGCAGATGTTGAGCAGCCAAGCTAATAATGTTGTTATGGTCAATGATGTTCGTTTCAACGACATGATAAGATAAAAAAATTGACTGGCCAATATTCATATCATGCATATTAACGACTTGTGATTTTAACAGAACGGCGCTACATGTCATAAAGCTAATGAAACAATTGGCTTACTAAAAAACAGATTTGCTTGGCTTACTAAAAAAATCGAGGATGCACGCTTATAGGTAATCGAATAAGGATAAAACGAGAGTTTTACAAACTATCCCCTTCGAATGTCAAGAGTTCCTAATTAATAAAATTAGCCTGCGAAGAACCGTTTATATTAGTCTCTGACTCGGTTAAATTTTTTGAGGTATGGATCCTTTACCTGCACATCTCCTCGATCTACATAGACTATTATCTACAGTCTCCGCCTCATGGTGAACATTGAATAAAGCAGAGTAATATCAATTTTAAGTGTCACGTATCTCATCAATGTTAACCCGAAGGGTTCATTTCTAATCCCGAATTACAATAGACCTATAGATTGGAAGTGATGATGCTCTTCGGTGACTTCACATAAAATATACGTGAAATGTGATCATTACTGAATTGCTTTACTATTTATTAGGACTTTAGCCTTTCATTTTCACGCTTTTAGTTCAGCTTTTAACTGCACGTTAATATTTTAAGAGCTTGAGGCCAAACAGATTTGAATAAACCAAATTTACTATAATCACTTTTTTTTATTCGCGCCCGATAGATGCTATGCAGAGCAGTTAATAAACGACGGTAATGATACTACCATTTTATGGTATTCAGAAATTTAAATTTAATATTTTATGTATTCAGAAATTTACAAGCATTAAACATTCGGCTTAAAAAAACTGCGGGAAAAAATAAAAGCACGAAAAATTGCAAAGGAGTCGTGTCCCGCAAGACAAAACTATCTTAAAGGAGTTGTGTAAAAATCTTAAAGCAATCATTAAGGAAGTAGAAAACGTAATAGGTACTCTAACCGCTACTAAGCTTACGGAATACTTGGTCTGGAAGGTAGCAAAGCGTATAAAACGACCAATAAAATGCAAATAAATTCAATTATTACAAGCGATAGGAGATGGGCTAGAAGTGCAAAAGAAAAAACTAATATATTTACTGTACACCTGGAAGATTCTTTTAAGCCTTTATGGTCCTGTAGTTATTTACGGTCAGCATATGCCTAGATACTAGGCTCAGATAAAAATAACACTTTATAAAGCCGAAAGAAGAACTTAATAATAAATTTAAAAAAATATTCTGACTGCTGTCAAGAAACTCTGGATTGCCAGTATAAAACAAATTGGTACTGTACCAACAGAGTTAAAATTAATAAAAATTAAGATACTGCTTCAAGAAAGCATCGCTTGGCTAATGAAAGAAAGTTGAAATGGAGGACAAATCAAAGTTAGGAATCGCATGCGAAAATTCATGCAATAGATGCTAAATACAATGCTGCTCTTTCATCGATATGTTGAACGAATGACACCCGAACAACTAGCGGCCCATAATATTGCTTTTGAGGCATCTCAACAACGATATGTTGATGGACTTTAACCACAGCAATTGAAAGCTCTTCACACTACCAACGCTACCTCCCAACGCATTTATACTATATGCTAATGCATGCAATTGAGGATAGCGAAGCCAATGAAGCAGCTTTATGTGGCCTACAAATGACGTAGTCAATTCTTTTCCCATTTGGAGAGCCCTGAATGTACGTAAATAAAGTTCGCAACAACGTTGATGATGCATGCTACAATTTAAATATGGCTTAACATCCATTTGTGATCTATTTAATCCGATTATTAGCGCTGGAAACTTACACATCAACGTCTTCGAGCTGGACAATATGCTGAGCTAGTAGATCACGTTGCTAACTTGGCACAAGAATCAAATTGTGCAGCTGGTGTTTCTTATTCTTACATCGAAATTTAAAGGATCGTCACGAAACATGCGTGAGGATTGATGTGTTTTTATGTCCATTTTTCCCAAATGAGGTGCTCCGAATGTATTTATCACATTCACTGCGAACCCGAAATTGAATGAAATCACAAAAAATTTACGTCGTTGAAAATTTACAAGTAAGCGATAGACTCGATTTGGTTGCTCGAGTTTTCAAAATCAAACTCGATTTTCAAACGCGCCATGCATGATTGAATGAAAATGATCGAACAATTTCCCAACAAAATTAAACGACATCACACCTCTAAACGCCAATGGCTAAGCATCATATCGGCGTCGATCAACTAAACAATCAGAAGTCAGAGGTGTAAAAAATGGAGTCTTAATGTTGTACCCTACAATCCATATTTAGCGCTAAAGTACAATGCAAATATTAACGTTAAAGTCTGAACATCTCTTTGTGCCAATACATCTACAAATACATCTGCAAGAGATTGGGCTGTGCAAATGTTGCAATAACATCGAATTGGGAACTAGAATTAAAATACAATGAGATCACTCATTTATCTGCCGTTATGAAAGTGCGAAAGAAGAAATTTAGCGTTTGCGGGAATCTTCGATGCATGATAAATCACATAGTGTCATGAGACTTTCATGACATGATTCAATCTCAAAGAAAGTGGCATGAATGCAAGAAATATACAGAAATTCTTCATCACTACGTATTTTTAAAGGTAAATTGGTTAGTTAGAAAGCGAGGCCGTAATAAAGTTGTCGCAAGAATGTATACAATTGGAGTGAAGGGTGAATAGCGATTTTATTTAACTTTTGCTTCTACGTCACTGATTTTACACTTGACTACTTGAAAAATGATCCAAAAAATGTCGCGATCAACAAAGCTCTTCATGACATCAACTTCATGCTTAAACAACATGTGGCTTGGCAATACCAACAGGACACGCTTATATGTCAACGATGATCAAACCTTTGGTATTTTGGTAGAGAATCGCAATAGCTGAAAGATTACCTAAACTCAATGGGAAACAATTTGAGGCATTTAATCGAATCATCAGAGCAATTCACAATCCAAATTTAAGAACTCGATGTTTTTATCTCGACGGTCCATGTGGCTCTGAAAAAACCTTTAAAAGAAATTATAAACAGCGATGCAAGTTTTGTAGGCAAAACAATCGTTGTTGGTGGCGATTTTCGACAGACGCTTCTAGTCGTTCCCAGGGGCACAAGAACAGATATCATTGAATGCTGCACTAAATCAAGTGAACTTTGGAATGATTTTAAACATTTAACTCTTTCAACAATAATCCAGAGTGAGGGTTAAAATGAGCACAATGATTGGCTTTAAAAAAAAAAATGTAATATGTAAAATAATTGGGATCAGCAGAATTGGCTCGGTATATATAAAGAAGATATTGTTGAAATAAATAGCTACCCCTAGAAATGATATTATCTGGAAACTTTATTGAGTCAATTTTTGACGATTTGCAGCAAATGTCGATGCACGAATAACTCAAATCCAATTACTGCCGCGCCAACAAATAAGTAAACATTGATTATGAATAGAAAGATAATTGATTTGATCGATTGTATAACGCCGCTCTGTTGCATAACTCTCTGATTGTATAACTCTCAATCTATTATAACGCCGCTTCTGTTGCCAGTGAAGATACAAATGACTCTTAATTTTCCTGTGGAATTTTTCAATGAGCAGACCCCATCTGGCATGCGACCTCATGTGTTGCTGCTTTGAAATGTGTCATTGTCATCTCACTGAGAAACTTAAACCTTAAAAGAGAACTTTTCAATGGAAATCTATTGATTGTGGAAGAGCCAGGACAAAATTTGATAAGAGCAAGAGTTGTTTCAGCATGTTTCAGCATCAATCACAATGATACACAGCTGACACAATATTACGGTTCATATTAAACGCCGTCAATTTCCGTTCTACGTACGCTATTACAATAAACAAACATCAAAGACAAACATCATTTGATCACAAACATCATTTGATCACATTGCCATTAATTTTGAGACCGCAGTTTTTTGTTATACGGATTGTATGTGAAGGAAAATTGAGACAATTCACATCACATTTTTACGTAGAGAGCGGTTGCACGATGGTACGAAATGAGGTTTTTCATGAAGTTTTTCGAAGTTTTTATAATTTAACCAGTAAAAATATTAATTAAAAAAGGCTGACTTAAAATCACTGTTTTTTTTTAATTTCTAAAAGGATTTAATGCCAGACACACAGAGTCTGGGCTTTTCTTAGATAGGAATAAAGTTCATAACAAAACTGTATCCGTCCTAGGACGGGCTGGATCCTAGTTTGTAATATAAAATAAAATTAAATTAAAAAAAAGTAAGATAAATGCAAAGAACGAAACGTTAAACCTAAATTAAATCGGGAGTAGTTATTAAAGACGGATTACGAGATGAATTGTAAATTCAATAATCTTGTAATAAATCTTTAAATACAAAAATAATAATACAGCAGCCTGCTTCTGCAATTACACCCATTAAAAAAAGAAATGATAGGTGTTCTGAATCGGGATAATTTCTAGAAATAAATCTATTCCAACACTTCTTTTCTGGAAGAAAAAGATATATTAATTTAGTAGAAAAGGTTTGTGGAACAGGATCATGCTTTATATTCTCCTATTCGTATAATCTCGATTTTACTGGCAACGGCATAACCTGACACAAACAAAACAACAAATAAATCAAAAATATTTTAGTATTACTTTGATTTTCAAAACTACAATAAAATGTTTTACTTACTCTGTGCCCTGGGATTTACTGCGAAGATACATTACCAATTATCATTACAACTAAATTTTTAATTAAAATACCATTTAATTTCAATTTATATTTTTAATTTTTTTTTTTAATTTTTTATTAATTATTTATATTAACCATGTTAATAACGATGGATCAATATTATTAATGAATAATAATTTTGAAAAAATTATTTTTGTTTTATATTATATTACTTTATATTTTATATATATATTTCCTATTTAGATTAATCGTCTTGATTATTATTTATTTTTTAAAATTTAAATTAGTAGATTAATTCAAAATTTTTATTTATAACATAAAAAAATTAAAAATTAAAGCATAAATTTATAATATATTTTTTAATATCTCTTTAAAAAAAATATTATTAAATTAAATTACACCATGTATAATATATTATTAAACAACAACGAAAAACAAAATTGTATATTTATTTTATTAATTAATTAAAATGTTGTTTTTTTATAAAAAATAATTATATAAAAATTCTAAAATGAATTTTTATTTTTTTTTTTATCTATAATCTATATATAATTTTATATTATAGATCATCAAAGATATTTTTAGTAATTTATTTTTTTTTTTTATTATATTATATAATAATATTATATTATATTGAGAGATATATAAATTTTAATTAATTAGATTTTAATTTTTTTTACTATGTACATTAAATAGATATAATTATATTATTTTGGATTTATTTACATATTAGGCAGTGTTATATTATGTACTAATTATTAGGGGAGAATTTTACTCCACCAATTTTTAAATGTAGTATTAAAAAGCTTATAAATACTTTTTTTCATTTTTATTTATTTTTTTTTTTTATTATTTATTTACTTATCATCAGTCTTAAACCTTTTCTTGTTTAAATTGGGTTCTTTATTTTTATTTTTTTTTTAATTTATTATAATATTATAAAAACACGAAAAACGAAAATAAAAAATTATCGAATTATTGCTGAGTGTTAAAAATTTTCAAACACAAAAAAATTAATTAAATCTAAAAAAAAATAATTAAATTAATCCAATGTGTAAGCAAATTTTATGTTTTGTTTACACAACGATTTAAGTCAATTAACCTCTACTATTTATATAATAATAAAATATAGTTGCTAAATATTACGTGTAATCATGGTAAATTAATTGATTAAAATAAAACAAACAAAAAAAAAACATAAAATTATAGACAACATAATTCAATTAAATTATGAATGTATATACGTAAGTTTAGTATAAAAGTTTATATATATTATATATAATAATTTTAAATTTAATAATAGTCACACACTCAGCAATGCAAAAAATAAAATAAATTGGAAAATTAATTATGTGTGTGTGTGTCTCTCCAATAATATAACTAATTTATAAAGAAAAAAAAATTTTTAAAAATGTAATAATTTTTCATAAACTAAAAACACAATATATAATAGAAACACAATAGTTTAAAATAAAAACAATAATAATTAAGACAAAAAAAAGGGGAAAAAACATTTTCATAATAAATCAATTAATTAATAGAGCCGATTAACGAGAAACTAAACAAAAAATTATATATCACACCATTTCCTCCTCACAACTATGTATATAGGCCTAAATAACTATTATAACATTTTTATTTTTTTTATATATTTTTAATTTTATAGTAAATTATTTATTTATTGTTGTATATATATATCTATATATTTATATATAAATATATATTATATAAAAATTAGAAAAAAGCGTAGTATTTTTATTTTTAGTGTAAAAAAAATAAGACGCAAAGTATTTTTCCGTCCTAAGATCGTACAGTGTTTTTATTTTATTAATTAAAGAATTATATTTAATACTAAGAAAAAATATTATATTAAATTATTTTGATTAACTTACATATTAAAATTAAATTGTATATTATATAAATTATGTGGAACAAACTATTTTATATATAGAATTAATAAATAACATAATTTTCTAAACGGATTTTTTAAATTTGTTTTTTTTTGTTAATTAATAATTAATTAAACCAGTCACCAAGTCATACGCATTGTTGCGGCAAATCCGTTTCAACGTCATTTAAATTATTATCTAATGGTTTACGACTTGATGCCGGTGGTGTTAATAAACCATCCGGACATTTCTGATCTATAATGGCCGGTGAAATTTCTGGATAGATTACAGTATGTTCCATTTCTATCATTTCTATTTTACGACTTGTAGCATTTTCCTATTTTTTTTTTTTTTTTTTTTTTTATTGTTGGTTAAATGTTTAAAACACAAAAAAAATAATGGTAATCGGTTAATAAAATATTGGATGATGAAATTTTATTAGTGTTATATGTACTTACAAACATTGACAGTGATATTGTATGCGTTTGAAATAAATACGAATCGTCCGTTATTAGTCTAGGGCATATATGATGCAAGCCGTACGACGATTTGACCTGTTCATTTGATTCAGCTAAAAATATTGGTGTATTATCTTCACAGATTACTTGATAAAATGGTTCCATCCAGTTTACACACTCTTCAATGTCCTCCCATTCGAGGCCCGATGCTAATAATGCTTTTTTTCTGGAAACGCCAAAATTGGAATAAAGTCTCTTGTTAATTTTGTTTTTAAGTTTTTTTTTTGTTATCTATAACTACGTAACTAATTATGAGTTTTGTCTACTGTTATCATGCTTAGGACGTTATCTAATTTAATTGGTTTATTTAAAGAAAAATATATATTATTTAATAATTTCGGTGGCTGATAGAAAATATTTGTCTTAAAAAATAATAAAATTTAGCATATCTCGTCTATTCGATCTATAGAAAGAATCTGTTATCTACCAAGCATTTCAAACATAGACTTCCTTCAGCTCGATTTCAAAGTTATTCCAAATTTTGAATCTTTTTTGAATATTACAATATTATTAAACTAAGTTGTCACTCATGACAGTTCTATGAGAGGACGACTGCTTCAGATTTAAGGAAAATCAAATATCATCAGAAATTGAACTTACAAAGAAAGAACTAGCATCGAAAGTTGCAAGACAATATGATCCATTGGGATGGTAGTCGCCAATTACCATCACATCTAAATTTATATTACAAGAACTGTGGAACACAGAAATAAAATGAAATAAAAAAATTTCTAAATAAATCACACAGGTACAGCTTGAATCAATTCCACTTTGGATAGGAACCGTATCTTCAGCCAACCAAAACCTTTGTTAACACGAGCACTGCGATGCGTCACAAAAAGCATATGCAGCGGCAATCTACAGCCGAATGGAATTGTCAGATGGAACAGTAGTCACACGGCTACTGACCGCACAAACCAAAGTAGCACCTAACCAAATTAAGCAGACTTTGCCAGCAACAAAATGGAGAACGTCTGTCCAAAATAATAAATTCAAAAATAGTTTTAGCACACAACCTAAAGGACCATGCATCCTGCGTGATTTCACTATAAAAACTAAATGATTTGGAACAATGGTGACGGGACACCTGTTGTACAACTGTTCTTCACATTCTTACTAAAGACCCTACATTTGACAACACCATAATCAAAGAATAACTTTTGAGTGACTGCTTATCTCCTCCGATTGATATCTAAGGTCAGTAAAAAACCAACGTAAGCCGATGAAATACGAGCAATAGAATTCGGGATAGCATTAACCACAATCGTAAGAGCACTTGAACTGCTTTGCATACAAACTATAAATTAAGAGCGCAATCGCCTTGCTGGATCCGTTTCTAAACAACAACGGGCTGATAAGGGTAGGAGAAAGGCATCTTCTTATTCTATCATCTAAATCGCTCTTTACCAGAGTAATGTATGCTTTACGGCATACACATTTTTTATCATCCTGTATTACACTCTTATTCTATTTTTTATTAATCGATTCGGATTAATGAGAACAGAAGGCCATTTATGTTCCAGATTCAAATACACCTTTGAAAAATGGAAGAAAACTAACGGGTTTGGAATTTAGAAAAAAACGAGCTGCGAAAGAAATGTTTGTTGTCAGAAGTTCCTATGATCGAAAAGTCTAAAGAAATTCCTCCAATATAACATCAGTTGATTTATCTATTTGTATCCTGCCAATTTATTTGCCCCTGTATTCGGGGGCACTCGCATATTTCGTAAAGTATTTTTACAGGAGTATGATATCTTTAGAATACCCCCAATGTCCTTTCAATGGATTGTCGTAGGAGGCGACTAAACGAAGATTGGATAGCTCGACTGACAACCCGCCGCATCATTAGAAGACTATTGTTAAAAATAATCAACAAAAAAGAACCGGACACAGCCAAAACTTAAAAAGACTCCCGCCCATTTTAACGGATACGCGGTTTAGAATCGACACGTGGAACGTGCAGTCGCCAAGAAAACCGCACGAGGGATATAATTCAATTCTTGCTGCAACAACCGTGCTTTGTATACTCTAGAGCCACTGCTAAAGTCAAAATTACTTTAAAATGGCGACAAGCTTTAGGGAGATGTCATGCGCTTAATATATGGCCCCAACTGCAATGGATTGTTTTAGTCACAGCTTTATTGTTTAAGACTCTTAACAATAAAAATTATTGATTACTTGTTCGTTCAAAGTAGCAGTTCAACTTGCTATAATATTTGATTGTTACTATCCTTTGACGAATTTTCTACTTTCAAACGACGTAGTTCGAACTTCCAATAAAATAGCGGATTCCAACTTGCTCTGTTTTATTTCTTGTTGTCTTACCAAATTTTCATTTTCATAATTCATCTCTTCATCAATTAAAGAAAAAAAAGGCGCTGCAACAATTCTGGCCCAGAGCTCTTCAAGGTCTGGAGTCAGTGATGATATAATGAATTTATAAATGAATTTATACGATGAAGCTAATTAATAATTAGCTAAATTATAATTTTACATTTAACGTAAACCATGGTTTTTGTAGGTAAGCTAAAGTGTGAAAAGTTAAGTAAAATCTAGAATAAAAAACCTTTCAAAATTAATTTGCAATGAATAAATCGATAGAAGCTGCGCCACATGATGATAAAGTAGAACACTGCGAAGAGACTTAACATCTATATTTAAAATATTTTAAAATTTATTTAATTAAATTTTTTTTGGGGACCCGCCGTTAAACTCGCAAGACTCAATTGAATTTCAAATTAAGAAGAAAAAGGCGAAATTTTATTTCGGGAGCAATGGAAATCGGATTATTCTTGGCTGATACAAGAAAAATCAAAACAAGGGAAGAAATATATAATGTATCTATTGGTGGTATAGTACTTGGAGCGCCATTAGTTATCGGAAACACACCAAACGATAGTTACCTTGGCTGCGAAAACAATTTCTGTTCATGATTTTTTACAATTAAATCCATTACTAACAAAAGCTTTCGACGATGCAAACGATAGTTACGGTGGCTGCGAAAACTCAAGTATAATCAAAAAAGGTCAAAACGAATCAAAGTGTAAATGTTGAGAGTCATCGCCCAATGACTGTTTCAAAGTACTTTTAATAAGTTCATAAACGCATTAGAGCAATGCAATGTACCGCTAATTTTATTAGCATTTTACTGGATTTAGGGCCCACAACTGCTCTATTATGATGGGCAAGAACAATGTAGTAAATTAAGCTAAACTAAAGGAAAAGGTTCCAAAGCATCTGGTAAATGGCTGTATTTCCCACAATTTAAATTTAATACCAACTGCTGCCGCATCGAAACTGCCCGATACTATTGAAAAACTAATAAGGGAAATCAACCACCATTTTTGCAACAGCCCTAGCCGCAAGACCGATTTTACTAATTTTCAAGCTGAGTCTGGCACCGGACTTTATGTTATTCTAAAATATTCAGCAACTCGTTGGCAATCGCCAGGTAAGAAAGTTTTAGTTTGGTTATTAATTTTATTGCATACTTGCAAATTCTAGGCAGCAATCGGCAGAATTATAGAACAGTGGATGGCATTGACCTTCTACTTTGGATTGAGCATGCTTTATCAAGTGAAACTAATAACATTTTTCCGTCATTTTAAAAATATTTTCTGATGGTGAACTGATGGCAAGATTAAACATTAAATAACCCTCTTAATGTTCAACTATTTATTTATTTATTTATTTACTTTTAATTAAATCTACAACAAATTCTTGCCATAATTTTAAAATTACCAAACCACTAATTTCTGGAAATACGTTAGTGAATATCGATGCCAAAAATTTGGATTGTTAAACATTTCATTGAAGTTGAGAATTTCATGAACGTTTAATCTATTATTTACCGTATCGCGAATTTTATCTATTTGATATGCATTTTTCTATTGCCAGTAATATTTTAGGTCAGCAAAACCTTTAAAAAGTAACCCAAACCAGTTTAAAGTGTTTTGGAAAAACAGGAATTTGACCTCTAATAGGTCCACCGGTTAGAAACAGATGAATAGGCTGGAAATAACCGATGTCTGAAAATTCAAACCGCAAACAGAATTAGAAGAAAGGATTATTGATACATTTAAATGGAAAAGCCGCGAGCGCGTTATAAATTCCTGTTAGTTATAAAACCAAAACGGATGTTCGTTTCTAACTTGAAAGAATCAAACGTGGCATTTATGATTGATTACAGCGGGCCAAAAACCGCTCATCAAAATATGTATTTTAAATTTAACGGTTCGAATTATTTAAACTAGAAAACCAAATCTTCGTTAGAAAACCTTATTCGGAAACCACTCAAAAAAAACCGTCAGTTTTAGGATTTATAAAAGCTAAGTGTATAAAATGCATTGTTTCAAACTGTTATGGATCGACATCCTCATTGATAAATCATTAAGAAAATATCTATGAAATTGTATTGAGAAAAAAGAACGTGGATGAATTGATTTATAGTTCTAGTTTGCAATCATCAAGTTCAGCCGTCAAAACTGCGATAAAAATGCGTCAAAGCTGCGGTGAAAAAGTAGCGAGACTTGCGGCCTAAGATTGTTTCATAATTAAAGGTTATCCAAACACTCAATTCATTTGACAGTCATTCTATGATAAGGAGGAGTATTGCTTGCCACGCAGTGCTAGTCAGTAAAGCGTCTCATACATAAAAAATATACAAGAAACTTTAATTGAAAATTAATATTAAAATTTAGCTCAGACAAAACGAAATGGAGAAAGATTCAGTATAACTTTAAATGAATGAAATTTGATTCTGCAAAAGAAAATAAGCTATCTAAGTGCACGTGAACTCCATTTATTCAATGTTAAAAATTTAGGGGAACATATTCTCAAATTTAAAAACACATCGAACAGATCGAATTGAATGCATCTGATTGATTATGTCACAAAGATTTTGATTAGTTAAAATTACCGCAAGCATTGCAGATCACACTCACCGTAGATGCTTTTTCGAGGCAAGATGCAAATTTGGTATCTGCAAAACGAGCAGTAAATTTTTTTTAAACACAATTAAAAACCACAAGTAATGTAATTGTTCTTTGTGGACAGCTTTGGAAATATTCTTATAAACCGAACTATACACCAAACAAAAAAATTTGAAAATTTGAAACGGCCCAAATGAAAAGATTGCATTTACTAACAACAAACCAAGAAGACATATTGAGATTGAACACATATTCGACCGACTCTGCGTAAGTGTTCTCAACTTCTGCACATTTCTGTGAAAGGCTCAGAATTTGATTTATTTTCTGCTATATGAATTTGGAATTATAATTTTTTTCTTGAATTTGTAATATTCGAACACCGATCCGGGAACGGTTTAAAAATTTCTAAAACTGAAAACCGCGTTTTTTTTTTAAAGTCGATTTATTTGCAAGCTCTAATCCCATGCACTTTATTTTATTGTGATTTTATTTTTACTCTCGTTTCTTCTTCCAAAACAAAAATTGTATTAGTACTTCTCGATCTAAATATAACGAAACAACTCGTGACGATCATCAATGTTCTTAGATTTCCGGCAAACCTATGACTAAATCCATCGGGATAGCTTAGGGACGATACGTATACCATACGGGTCTGTAGCAATGGTCTGTAAAAACTGTCTTTTTGTAATTATCACTTTTCGATAATCAATTTTGAAGAAATATTAAAGATTTTGGTTACCAATAAAACTGTCACACACTGAATTATTTAGCTTGCTGAAAACTTTACGGTAGGTAATTAAAGAATAGTTTATATGAGTGACGTCATCGTCTAGCACTTATCATATGTCCTTCTACCTGCACAAATCCTAACTTGATATTAGTATATGATTAAGCGGCCAAACTTATTTTGCCTTCTCTAACTATTAGTATATCTTGCGACTTTAAAATTTGGATATTTTGTGTTTTTAAACCCAACTATGGCCACCTGGTGGCGTGAATTATCGACGTAACAAACCGCAGTATTGCAATATGCGGATAGATAATTAAAATGAACCAAAGCTGCGCTACATTAGATTTCAAAGCTAAATTTTTTTAGATACGAGCGCGGACCTCTCAACCCAATTCTTCTTCTTTCTCTTAGCTACAAAAAATTAGGTTATATCTCTAATCAGTTATATAATTTAGCAATTGTTCGTTCTGTCGATAAACCATAATTTTTTGATTTCGAACGTTCCTAAAGGTCCCATTTCTTACTAATAATACTAATCACAAGAAATTTGATGCATCAAAAGGCTTTATAATCCTTTTTAATTAGATTTAAAGCGTCAACTTCGTACCTTAACCTTGTTAGCTAAATAGCCAGTTTATTACCCATGAGCGTATTATCCACGACTGCATATCACCAAGTGATAAAATTAAATATAAGTTAGAAAGGAATACGCAGATGAGGGCTAACAAAACCAAAATAGCGAGAAAACCTATCAAAATAGAATTTCATGCGGGAATTGCTCGATTAATGCTAGAAAAATTGAGCTACCACTTATTTTTGACGTTTTAAATTTATTTTCATTCCTGTGGTTTATTCACTTACTCCTACATATATTTTGTAAAGACATTATTTTTCTCTCTCAGTTTGGATTTTCTAGCCACTGAATAAGTGGCAAAAAAAGCGGGTGTCATACGGCTATTATTGGGAACACTGTTATAAGAAGTACAAACAAGATACCGTTGAACCATGCTTTCAACGCAGCTACAATAAATTTCATGACAAGATATTCCGTGTTTAAAATTAGCAATTGCTTATTTTATACAAGAATTTCAGTGTCATCATAAAGTTTCAAATTAACTGAAATAATTTAAAAAAAGAAGCCGCATATCGCAGATGATGCTTTCACATTTAACTGAATATATTGTTAATGATCTAGCCTTAACATCTATCTATGTAATTGTATTTTTATTTTTCCGAATGACCTCTACAAATAACATTACATTCTAAATTTTGGAAAATTCAGAAAATTCAAATTTTTTAAACTCCCAAACAATTTACCAAAATAATTGCTTCAAAACGATTTAAAAATTTTAAATTTAGCTTCCGTCAATATCCACAGACCGGACATTAAACGAATCGGAGTAGATACATTCACCATTTGTAAATTTTGAAATTTAATAGTATCGTAATTGTAACCTGATCAAAAAATAATAAGTCGGTTAAATATATTTAGTCTAAATTAAATTAACCTGACGAATCGTTTGTAAAATATTATGTACAACTCGATATTAATTTAATAGAACGTCCAAAGTTTATTGAACTTTTATTAAAATATCATTAAATTTTAAAAGTTTTGAAAATTTACTCAAATTTATTTTAAACTCTCCACAACATAAATTGGCGACGGAAATGTAATATCGACTTTAAATTTAGTGACCTAAATTATGTACATATTTTTGAATTATTTACCAACTTTTCACCTGGTTTACGCAAAACAATTTCTAATTCATTGAAATCGTAAGGAGTATTCTATTTAAAACCACAAAAATAATTGATCGAAATTAGAAATTTCGAGTAAAAATAGATCACAGCTAATTTACATATTGTACAATTCATTAGCTAAGTTTAAAATAAGAATCTGGTACGACCTTCTAAAATTTTACTAAAAAATTTTCGAAATTACAAAACCAAAAATGATAAAAGTACTGTGGATGTTCTAAGAAATTGGGATTTTCTTACAATAGCCAACACAAAATCAAGTAACTTAAATCTAATAAATAATTCCTAAAACAAGTTGTTTGGTCATTATTTTCGTACATATAACAACAAGGTCACGATCGATCAATGCAAAAACTACACCATAAAACTTAAAAAACTAACTGTAAAGTATATAAGATAAAAATTCTTTTGATTCGCGATTTTTACTTAAATATCGCATAATGTCGCGCTAATAATGTGTAAGGGATTTAAAATTTAAAAAATTTAAATGCCCGCGTTTATTTTTAAAGACAGCGAAAAAGATGAATGACGGAATTTTTTTTTTTTGTGCTGTTCGTTATCAGTACACAAAGTATCACGCTAAATTTGGCGCGCGCACTTTAATAATAAAATTTAATTGGAACACAAGAACAACAACCCTGGTCGAACAATGCTAGATTATAATTGTTTAAGGATGTTCATCTTACATCGTACACCATATAAAGTTTTTGATAAGTTTATTGCCCTATTGCACACATTAATTCGGGTACGTCATCATTTTATGTAATGCCTAAGATGATGATGGTGATGTCATTCGTAATTTTTATTTTTTTTTTTTTTTTTTTGAAATTCGAAGACCAAAATAAAAATTTAAAATACATAAAATCACTTACACGTTTTTTAATTTTTAAAAAACTATTCCGAGTGTTTGCATTTTGATTAGACAAAAAAAAAATTTTTTTTTATTTTATTTATCGAGCATATTATGGTGGAATAGTGGTAGTGGTAACACAAAATGGTTTTTAAATTTTAAAAAATTGATAAAAAAAAGCGCGCACTTACCTATCTAATGTGTGACACATTGCGGCCGCCGCCAATACAGAATATTGAAAATTTGCGATACCAACGTCCAGGGTACACAAGTCCAATAATTGTGCGGTGTAGGCATATTCCATGCCCGAGAATTGTGGATAAATGAAAGCATCATCGTTGCGTGTACCAAATTTAACTGGATTATTATTATCACTTTTACCTTTACCACTATTATTACTATTATTACTATTTTTACTGTTACTAGCACTATTTTCATTACGATTACTATTATTATTTAGATTTGATTTATTTACATTTTTGTGATTAGATGTTGTATTCACTTGCATATAAAGACTTAACCATCCCATTATTGTAACAGGACTTATATTCCACTTAAGCTCTTTCAACAGGATTAACTCTTGCTGAATTAGATCATCTTCGGTACACGCACTATCGGTTACATAGGCAAATTCGTTTATTTTAGGAGGATAAATTTCTTCAACTTTAGCTGCGATAAAAAGACACGTGATCCCAATCAATTGCAAATGCGTTTTATTAATTTTCATTGTGGCCGTCGTTAGGAATCGATCTAAATAATCAACGGCCAAATAATATGTTTCACGATGTAGTTTATATACTTCACACACTTCAATTAACCAATCTAATAGGATGGCACGCATTCTTGGCTGTAAACCGGAATGATGTTGCAACATATTTGGATTACGATCTAAAAGACCGCGCGCATCTTTACGACACATTTCTTTCCATACATCGTCGGAATCGGCCCATGACATTGGTGGCAATGGGCACAATCGTAAATCGGTCGATGATGTAACCACGCATGATTTTTGCCTGCATGATGCGAGAACCAAAAAAAAAAAATAGAAGAACAAAAAATTTTTTTCGATTAATTAAAAATACAGAATGAAGAATTTTTAATTTTTTTTTTTACCTCCACGTCGGAATTTTTTTCAATCCATGTGGCGTTGTCTGCTTCACCGAAATCAAACTTTCGTAATTTTCATCGTCGCACGTGTTCACCGACGATGGTGGCGACCCCAAAGCGACAAAATCAAAATCACCGTGAGACGAATAACATTCGGATGCCAACGCATGATTTGTAACTATGATGGGATTTGACGTGGTCGACGATTGGGATGATGAAAAATTTTGACTACCAATATCGCCGCGGCCACCGCCACCTCCTTGTGACGTTGTATATTGAGTGTCATCCGAATTGAGCGAAAGAGATGGTGATGGGGCCGACGATGTTGATAGGTTTGATGCGGCCGATGAAATTAAATCGGACGATGACGATGACGATGTTGGTGGCGAGCATTGACGTTTTGATGGACGTTCGTTTTCAAAGTCCTGCAAAAAACAAAAATAAAAGAGTTGGCATAATTAAATTAATTTAAGGCTATCATCGTTTCGAGATCATTGGATCAAAAATCACTAGTTAACCTCGCGACTTTTCTCATACATATTTTCATCCCCTAAAAAGGTAATCGTGAAAAACTAGTATTTCTCTAGCCCGCCAAAAACATTTAACACACAAAACAGTTTGTCATTCCGATCCGAGTTGTTTGTACGCCAGATATTTCCCTCCAAAAACCGGAATGTAAACAAGAAACATTTTATTTATAATTTAGGGTGAAATAACTACACAACTGCATACCAACACATAAACTATAATAACATAAACTATAAAGAGGGTGAAAATATGTTTCGCGTCACTGATTGTTCGTGTAAGAAAATTTACTTAACAAGGGGCTTAAATTTATAAGTTATGCAAAGATCGTCTTACCTGACTGTTTTCGGTTGCCGTTATTTTCCGTTTTCTTTTATTATGAACTGCTGCATTTTCAAATCTAGAATTTAGAATTAAGAAAAAAACATTAATCATTTTCATCCCTTAGAACGCCATTTTAGAAATTTTTTTTTTTGTTTTTGTATTCTTCGAAGACGATCATCTCGCAATCAAGACCTTACACAAACACTTAAAATTACGTATGTATATAGAACAGGATATTTACCTTGGAACTTCCATTATCATCCGGTGCGACCGGTATTTATAGAATTCTAATCCACTTCGGGTATATACACGAAATATTTTTGTCTTTTTATTTTATTTTCACAATAAATCACTAAATAAGGAAATCACCCCCGTTATTTTTTTTATTAAATAAATTTTTCAAATTTATTAATTCCGGCACAAAAGTATCTAAGTCACTCACGACTTTATAAAATTTTCATGTACCTTTGGATGAGTTACACGAACGATTGCAATGTAAATGAAAATTGAAATAATTTTTTTTTTTTTTTTTTTATAAACCAACCCCCTGTTGAATGATCACCAGAATTTTTATTTTATTTTATTTTTTTTAGAAATATGGCGGCCCGATTCTTGAAAATGACTTCACTTTAGAAATACAAAAAAAGCTTTTTTTTTCTCTTGTGTTATAATGTACGAGCGACGATTAAAAAAAAAAAAATGAGGTGGATTTTAAATTTTAAATAACTCTGCTAATTCGACACACAATTACGTATTTTTGCAAAATTACGATTACGCGATTATTTAAAAAACAATTGCACTCGATTAATAAGTTAAATCGTGTTGTGGATTTATTAAAATTTAATTTTAAATTGCCCTTTAAATTTTAACACGTATTTTAAAAACGATTCTTATGTGTCGGCCATTTGACAGTGAAATTTAGAATGAAGGAAAAAAATTGTAATACGAAAGTAAAAATCTGTGATGCAGTTTTTTGGAGCGAAAAATTTGGCGGTAAATTTTTGTGAAAAATTTTTTTTCCACCCAAAATCAGATTCTACACATTGTCCCCATTACGAAAATATATAATATGCGGGAATTACGCCAGTTCTATGGCCTAAAATATGGCTTTGAAAAAGTGAATCCCGCCAAAAAAATTTGCATCCACGTCAATATATTTGATCAAACAATTTCATCGATTTATGAATGAAACCAATTTAATTTATGTCCCTGAACGATTATCGCATAGATCAAAAATTATTTTTATCAATAATAATAAAAATATTTTATGTATTTAATGCTTAAAATGCACTTTAAAAATATCCACGAGATCGAAACTATCCAGGGGGCGCTTTTATATACATTTCAATTTTCATCAAATTATCAATTAAATTTATTTTTTTCACAAAAACTATGTTACACAAAGTTGAACTAATTAATTAACGATTACGATTTAATTACATTTATATTTATTTTCATTAATAATATGCACAAAAATTCACGATGCGCACATACATTTCATCATATTCACATGAATAACATAAAATCAACACTATACTATTTATTTAACATATAA
Organism: Tipula confusa; assembly: GCA_963556175.1. Taxonomy (NCBI): domain Eukaryota; kingdom Metazoa; phylum Arthropoda; class Insecta; order Diptera; family Tipulidae; genus Tipula; species Tipula confusa. The sequence goes on from OY744475.1 coordinate 116,527,962, forward strand.
TCGATGTATTAAAGCACCGATTAACATAATTTTTATTTAGTTTTAGTTTAATTTTAATTAAGTTTTTCACAAAAAATTAATAAACGCTTGCACACAATTTAAAAATGTTGACAGCCGAAATTGTAAATGAAGAATATCAATGTAAAAATAAAAATATTGTAGTTATTACCGTTATAAAAAAAACGTACTAGATTTATGTTAGGTAGATTGTATTGTTATTCTACGAATTTGAATAAAACCAATAGATTTACATAATATTCGACTTGTAATCGAATCGATCGTTAATTCTACGATAATCATTAAATAGTTAAATGTGATTATTAAATTCGGAATCCATATTCATGCGGTTTAATATAATATCGAAAAAAATCTAGCACTTTTTGTATGATTTGTGTGATGGTATTTGTATTTCGTTTCGTACGCGATATGAAGAGGGGAAATTTAAATACCCAAAATTGTTGATGTAGTGATGAAATTTTTTTCACACCAGCTGGTTGATTTTGACTCAGCTGATTTTCAATTTTTTTACCATACACGCACGCACACATTTGTTTATTCGATATGGTTTTTAAATTTTAGTTTACTACCACATATGTAAATTTTGTTGTTGTTGATTTTTTTTTTTTTTTTAATTTTTTTTATTGTACATCGCGCGAAAAGCAATGCTTGGCGCTGTGGAATTTTTCGTACTCTCTTTAGGGGTGTTTGGCTAGTTTTACGCGGTTATTTATGATGATAGTTTCTTTTGTATATAAATGTATGTAGCTGTGGGTACAAAGACCTTGCTTTTACCAATTATCGTTATTTCGCTAGGTTTTGTTGTTGTTGTTTTTGTATTTTAACTATTTTTTCAATGACCGCCATCGACGGATATGATGTGTTGGATTTTTTTACTTTTTTTTTTTTTGGTAGGCTTTCAGGCACTCAACGAAAGTATGCACATTAAAAATAAATTGATGACGAGCACATTTCGAGTATTATGTTGAGGTTTAACCTAGAAAATAACAAAAAATAATTTCATGATGATCCATGCGAAACGACGGGACGCGGTTTAGTTTATACCCAGTCAACCATTAACAGGTTATTTAGGTTTAAAGGGACTTTCTTCGATACTATGAACTATAAAGTTGCGGTGACGTAGGCTCAGTAGATAAGAAATGTATCAGGCTTTTTAATTGATAACGAGTGCATGGTTTAATATGACGTTATATGGTTTTTCTGTCATGTTTGACTTTTATTTGTTCATGCGGCAATAACATGGTAATATTTACCACCCCTATACGCGTTAATTTGTCTTGGGCGTATTAACAAACAAAAATTCAATGGAAGTCTAGTCCACGTAGTCGGGGAACTGGGAACACTGTCAATAATGCGAATTCACCCACTCATATATTATGTTATCCATATATCGCGTAAGAAGCCCCGAACTCATATTGACAGTGGGATGGTTTTGGGTTAACAATTGCAGAAGAAAAATGAAAACCAAGGATTTCGTCAAAATCGGTTAGTTATTGATCAAGTGTTTTGCTGTAACGACTCATTCCAAATATTAAACGGAATGATGAACACAGATTTAAATCACGTTCTGCGAGCCAATTCTTAATGGATGATGTAGTGATCTGTGAGAGAAAAATCGCAATTTTTAGGCCTTTAAACCCAAACAAAACTAAAGATGGCAAAATAGTGGATCGGTGTGAGATAAGAACTTCAAAGGAATTAAAGGAGTTAAGTATGCTTACACCTTAGACAGATAACAGAGCTGATCTCACATAACGAGAAATTTACGAAATCCTGATAGTGTCGATTTTAGTAAAAGTACTGCAGGACCTAACGATGTACCGATCTTGTAGAGAAGGAGTGACAATCCGGCTCCAACGATTTCGGTCTAGAACTTGATCTTCGTATTGTTCTAAACATTCTGAAGAAGACAAGTCAATCTCCACCGAGGAGCTCTCGTTGCCGACCTCTGTGCCTGCCAAATGGCGGCTTTCCCTTAAAAGATTACTGCTTCATTCGTTTAGGATCAGCTCGCAGAAAGAAACCGAGCCAGCTTACCCGCTGTGCTTTTACGTCTTGTCCGACGTCAGGAATTCATCAAATTCCCTATCTCGTGGTTGAGAAGAAGTCGGTAAGTGCCGTCATCATAGCGTTTGGACCACATATCAAGCGGATGACTCTTCTCTCAAAAGTCATAAGCCGTCTTTCATACACATCCATCAGGGTCAAACTTCACCACTCAAATATGACAACGGGTCTGATCAACACATTGTACATCTTCAGCTTGCCGAAATTAGCAAAGTCTTTAGACTTTAGCATTAGACGTAGGGCATACAAAGCACGGTTACTGTCGACAATACTTCCTTTAACATCCCCTTCCAGGAGCTAGGATGGACTGACTGTACAAGATGCTGTCATTAGGTGTTCAGTGGTAATGGGGTCAAATAGAACGAGAAAGGGGAACTGCGAAACAATTGGCTGCATTTTGTCACCGGAACAGATCACTGAGCAAAAGGTTTTCTTTACCAATAAAGCCAAGAGTAATTTTAACTTTTGTATCCTAATAACGAATTGATGCGATCTTTACAAAAGCTCCATCGGATTCTTGTGATCATGTAGGGATTGTAGAGGTGTAGTGGTGACCAGCTGGAAAAATGTAAATTAAAATAGTGATATCGAGTCTAATATCGATCCAAGGTGGTGACCTGATCAATAAAAGATTTGTAGAGCAACACAAGACGTCATCTTCACCATTGCCACATGGTATCATACATAGACGTGGTAACATATTTAGACATACTCTACCGTCTTAGCTATAAAATAAAGGCTTAAATATCAGTTGACACAGAACCTTTTGCAATTTTTCTAATCCTGTAATTTAAACTCTCTCTTCGATTCTGCCCAAGACTGCAATTTAGAGATATATGAATTATGACTGACAATTTTAATGTAAAATATAACATCAGATGATCTAATTTATTTAAGCTTAGATCAAATACATTTCAAAAAATTGCCTCATACCTCACGGTTAAGCCACATGAGCTTAAATAATTTAATATTGGTTCTAACCGTTGACTTCTTCATTTGAGGTAGAATTAATTTGCCGGAAATTTGGTTCTAACTCACTTAGCTCTAGCATAATCCAACTCATATGACTTAAGGCCATATAAAATGTGCGTAACTTTTCTCTCAAATGTCAATATATATCCATCTCTCATACACATCCATCAGGATCTAACTCTCTTAAATGTGAATATCTAATGAGGACCGGCACTGTTTCAGACTCTCCAATACGCCATCCTAATGGAAACTACAATGCAGACAAACCAAATAAGTTAGCCTAAATCTAAGTACCCAATAAACAAAATAACAAGTTTACGATTGCATTTTAGTTGAATGTCAATTTAAGTTGTTACATCACTAGTAGATTAAGCCACTCTCTTTTAACATATATGTGATATGAACCTAATAAATTTTAAGTCTTACATTACCTAAAGAACCCACATGGAATAGAATTAATGTATCAACTGTATCATGAAGTAAGCTAGTTCAATTAGCTACCTTTAATCTTCGATTTAGTAACACACTCGGCTTAAGTCACAATATTTTAATACATAAAACAAGCTTAAGTTCCGGAAATACATTTAACGGAATATTTAAAATTAAACGATTATTTAGTAGTTGTTGACTTAAATGTCATCTGGTTTAAGCCACCTACATTTAATTTAATTTTAAAGATTCGAATTAAAATTACTAAAATTAGATGATTTAAGCGCATAACCCTTAAAATTGTAAGTTATAGAAATTGAGCTCAGATCACTTTATTTTGAGTTACTCGCTTAAGCTCTGACTTAATCAGAATATATAGTCCGGGGTTCAGTGCCGAAAACTGAAATGAATCAGGTAGAATTAGCGGTGGATATACTGCTACAGTGTGCTTGGTCATCAGGATTATAGAAATTGCTTCTGGCCGAATACCAACTCGAATCAGAAATATCTGCACTGAGCATAAAACCCACATATTAGCATAAATCCAAGTACCCAATAAACAAAATAAAATGTTTAAGATTGCATTTTAGTTAAATTCCAGTTTGTTTTCTTGCAACTTAAAGCTTAAGTCACTCAGTTTTAATATATCTGACATGTTCAGAATTTTATAAGCTCAACCAGTTTTAAATATGCAAACTAATAATTTTTGGGGTTTTTAACTATTCAAATTTAAGTCCTAAATGACCTAAGCTATGGAAGACATCAAAGGCTTATGTAAGAAATGGTTTAAGACAGATTTCATTTTTTTTTGACTTAACTAAATTTAAATGTCAATCCAACATAGTCTCATAACGTCCGCTTATTGAACTTGAAAAATTTAATAATGGCTCTAACCGTTGAGTTCTTCATTTGCTAAAGAAGTTTGATGGAAATAATTTTGTTCTAGCTCACTTAGTTGTAGCATAAGCCAGCCCACGTGAATTAGGTGAAAATTGAGATTAATATTAAGCTATCATTAAGTGAGTCAGAGTAAAACGCTCAAGCCAATTCAATTAGTTACCTTTTATTCCCGATTAAGTAATACACTCGGCCCAAGTCACAACATTTTAATACATAAAACAAGCTTAAGTTACATAAATATGTAAAACTAAACAATTATTGAGTAGCTTTTGACTTGAATTGCATTCAAGCCAAAAGTGGCTCAATAATTGTTTAGTTTTACATATTTAGGTAACTTAAGCTTGTTTTATGTATTAAAATACTGTGACTTAAGCCGATTAATTTAAAAGAGTCGGCTTTAAATGATATCAGCTATGACTAGTCGAAACAAAAATATCTGAATTTTAAGGCTCATCACTTTATTTTGAGCTACTCACTTAAGCCTTGACTAAAATCTTACTAGGCGTATTATACTAGACATGACTTAAGCAGAATTTACTGTTCGAGGCTCGGTGCCTTAAAACTGAAAGCCAAGAAATGTATCTTACAATCTTAGTGGTGGAGATTGTAAAATACTGACACAAAAAACCCTAGAAGCCTACGACGGTAATTCTACCAATATGCTTAGTCATCAAGATTTCACTGGAAAACCATATACTAGGATAAATACGCGGAAGAAAATAAAGGAATATGCTCAAGTTACAACTAAGTCTTAAAAAATACGGAGGAAATAAGCCCGATGACCCGGCGTGATAGTAGAAAATAAGAGAAGTGAAAATGCACGTAAGATGTGATATTTTCTAAGACGAACTATTCATTGAAGCACTTTGATCTGGAATCCATCTATCCTGTCAATAAACCTTAAACTGCTTTTGGCCGAATACCATCACGAATCAGGAATGTCTGCACCAAACCGTCAGTAAAAGGAAAATTAGAAAACTCTAGTGGAGATGGATAGGGTAAATGAAAACTGGAAAAATTTGCATTGACCTGTAAGAAACTAACCAAAGTAGATCTTGGGGAACTAAAAGCAGTAGTTCCAAATAGAGTTCGATAGAAAAGTGTAGTAGACGCCCTATGCACCTTAAATCGGAGATAAATAGTTCCGCGCAACACACGCTTCATTGACCTCCACGTATATCATTTCACAAACTCGAGTTAAGTTTGGCCACAACAAAAATACAGGAAAGATAAATTTTATACGTTACCTATTAACGGGAATACAAATCCCGCAAGGACACAACAATTTACAGTAATTTTAAAACACTTCACTCACTACACACACACAACACATGTAACGCGAAATTTGCATATTTACACAATAACAAACGGCCAAAAACTATGTCACCGTTTTCGATCAAAACTTATATTTTGCATATTTGTGCATAAACAGCGAAATTTAATAAAATCGAAACGAGTGTCGATAACCCTTTTTCTTTTTTTCATTAAATATAATATATTTCCATAATTACGAAACATAATTTGAAAATTGCATTTTACCAAGAAAACTTTTTTTTTTATGATTTTTGCATTAAATATCTACAAATTTATATAAAACTTTATGAACATTGTTTATATCGGACTTTGACTGAAACCACGATTGGCATATTCGCTAGGCAAAAGACGTTGCGATTGTACTGGAAAACCTGGATCACCAGGAACCACAGCTTTACGAGATTGAATTACACGCCATCCTCCTTTTCTCGACCAATCCTGTAAACGAGATAAAAACGAATTATTTACGTTATATGATCCAGTGGTTCAACATTCAATACATACATTAGCACCATATTTAAAATAGTATGCACCAGCATAAATAGCGGCGGTGGCGATTAAAAATTTACCAGTCCAAAATCGTATGGCGTACGCGCGTCGTGCACCCTAAAGTGGTTTTACGCGAAATAAAATATTTATTATTTCACTAATTTTTTTCTAGGTTATGTCATTACATAATCACAGACAGAATTTTTCTTACCAACATAGGCGTAAGTGCTTTGTCGAGCCCATCCAATGGTGCTTTATAAAATCGTCGAATTGGATTTGTACGTTCCTTCCAGTATTCTGGCACATTTTTAGGTTCGTGATGTGATAGAATTTGATCTTTTAGGTATTGCTTGCGCCAAGCTCGCTCATCGGCGGTCATGCCTTGTAAACGTTCACGTTCTCGGACCATACGGCCACCGATGGCCATAGGTGTAGAACCACCCGAATTTATTCCAGCCATTATTGAGATAATCAAACCGACAGTCAAACTGTTTTTGTATTTAAATTGAGAATGGAAGAATCACAAAAAACGATCAACCAAAAAAAACTTCACGAAACGTCATTTATTTGACAGATGCGTGATACGTGAAAAAAATTGTACTAAAACATAGAATTTACAATATAATTGTACTAGTTTAGCATGTAAACACCATAATGTTTTTACATCGAATTAAACGAGTAGAACCTAACAATTTAAAATTGTTACATGGTTCTTGTCTATACTGTTGTATATTATAACAGTTTTCTTCCAGTATATTAAAAAATCATAGTATTTAAAACTGTATGCTTGCTTTTGGTAAGAATGTTTAAATACTCATTTGTAATCATTGGATCTTCGAAATTGGTGAATCAGAATTGAACATGATACAGCAGAACATTACAAATCCGTTATTATAATATCAAAGTGCGTCTAGACTAAATTTGTACTAAATTAGGACTAAATTCAAATTAGCAAGGGCTACTTGTGCAATTACTAACAGTCAGCAATGCTAACCGATGTTTTCAATATCTTGCATAAAGCGTCTTCGTGATCAAGATGCCGTTTAGTTTACCCGAAAACTGCCATCGTAGCATTGTAATTTTTACGACCACGTCTAATCGCTACAGTAAAATTATTCAAGGGCACAAGCAGAGATCTTCACGACGTTGCACTTTTTAAAGATAGATTTGGTTTGAGCTAACCACCCACACCAAATATCACAGTAGCTGTGGAAGATATATCACAACTCCTTTTGGACTTTTTGAGTTCATGAAAATGCCATTCGGTTTGCACCGCAATTTCACAAACAATTCAGCGTTTCAAACAAAGGATCACAAATGGATTAGATTTTGTTTTCACATACATTCATAATATCTTGATGGACAGTCGATCAGAGTAACGATATTGTAAGGTATTCTTATCCTATGGTTCATAGGACACAGATGCGAATAAAGATACACAGATCGAGACCCAACATAATCGTATCATTACATGGTGTCAGAAACGGTATTAAATCTAAAATAATTGATTTAAATCAACTAAAAATAAATAAAACAGTGAGAAAAAACAAAAAGATATAAAAAAAAACATAAAATGGCGGACGTGAAGCCACCAAAAAAATGTATCATCATGAATCGTGACGTATCAGGTTCGTGTGAACAATGGTTACAGCAGGTTGAGTGGTTTGAAATGGCTACAGAATTAGCAAAAAAATCACCTGAAGTACAATGTGCGATATTCATGATGAGTTTAGGTCCCGATGTTATTACAATTTATAATAATTTTGGACTAAAAGACGCTGAAAAAAACGATCTCAAGGTGATTAAGAAAATGTTCAACGATTATTTTGTTCCAAAGACTAATTTAACTTTCGAACGCTTCACATTTAATAATATGCACCAAGAAATAAGCGAAACATTCGACGAGTTCTATAGCGGAATTTTGAAATAGTCAAAAAATTGTGAATTTAAAGATCTTGCCGACGAACTAGTTAAAGACAAAATTGTTATTGGTATTAACGATAATTCATTACGCCAAAAACTGCTAGCAAAACAAGCGCTTGATCTAACAAAAACGGTATATGCGTGTAGAGCTGCGGAGCAGGCTCAAAAACAAGGTCACATTTTAGAACAAAAGAATGAGCAAGGCGTTAACGTTCTTAGATCAGACAACAACTATAAAAAAAAGCCGAATGCAAATAATTGCACTCAATGAAACGTATAATAAAGGTCAGATTAAAGGGCATTTCGCAAAAATGTGCAAAACATCTAAACGCAAAATGAGGGCAATGCAATCACGGCATAAAAAAGACAAGGTTAATACAATCGCGGATGATTTTGATGAACAAAATTCTGATGCAAATAGTGAGCACGACCTTTTATTGTGTTCAATAATAAGTGACTGTCTAAAGGAAGTTGACTGGGTCGAATTTATTACTATACGTGATGAACCAGTGAAAGTCAAACTGGATACGGGTGCAAGATGTAATGTGATGTCCAAACAAATAGCTAATTCATTAGGTATAAACATTGAACCTAGTGATCATAAAATCGAAGTTTTCGGGGAAATCGAAGCGGTTGTTAAGCATCAGGAATGTCAAAGAATGCCGTCATTCAAAATAGTAAATATACCAACAGTTACAATTATGGGCTATGAAGGTATCAAGAAATTGAATTTTTTGAACACATCGCGATCTAACATGGTCAATGAATTAAAAGTACCAGAAGCGTTATTCAAGAGCCTAGGATGTCTGAAAAAATTTGAATACGCCATTGATTTGGTTAGCAACCCAAAATTTGAAATCAAACCAGCCAAAAGAATTCCGTTGGCCATCATAGACGATGTTAACAACGAACTGAAAAAAATGGCAACAATAGGAGAAAAAAATAAGAATCTGTATTAATCCAACAGACGTTAACAGAAACATAAAACGACGTCATTACTTACTTACAACATTGGAAGCAATTGCGGCAAAAGTTCATGATGCTAAATTTTTCACCAAATTAGATTGCAACAAACGCTTCTGGCAAATAAAAGTCAGTCAGCGATCAGAAAAATACCTAACATTTGCCACTCAATGGGGTCGGTTCTTTTGCACAAGACTCCCATTTGGATTGTGTTCTGCTCCAGAGATCTTCCAAGAAATGATGTCATCGTTATTGAATGGTATAAATAATGCTGAATGTTCGATGGACTATGTTCTAATATATGCAGATACGGAAGAGAAAATTGACGAAATTACAACGATTGTACTGGGAAAATTGCACTCCGTAGGACTAGTACTAAACAAAGAAAAGTGCGAGTTCAAACAAACATCGGTCAAAATTTTAGGCCATATTCTAAAAGCTGAAGGTATGAAAGCAGATCCTGAAAAAATTAGCGCAATAAATGTGGAAATTCCATCCAATAAAGAGGAACTTCAAAGAATTTTAGGCATGGTAAATTACCTGCATAAATTCATTCCAAACCTCTCATCGATAACAGATCTGCTTAGAACTTTATTGTCGAAATATGTTGAGTGGACTTGGGAAGACAATCATGAAAAATCGTTCGAAAAAATCAAAAATCTGCTAAAATCATCACCTGTATTGGCAAGCTATGACGTAAATGCGGATGTGTTACTTTCAGTAGATGCCAGTCCAAAAGCAATTGGAGCAGTTTTAATACAAAAAGGTCGTCCGGTCGCATATGCCACGAAGGCCTTAACTACATCGCAACAACTGTATCCTCAAATCGAAAAAGAGGCTCTTGCTATCAAAACAGGCTGCAACAAATACGAGTACGTTTATGGTAAATGACTAAATTGTTTAAACGGATCATAAGCCGTTGGAAACAATCTTCAAAAAACAATTCATAACGCGCCTCCTCGACTACAAAGAATCTTACTCGATGTTCTACAATACAATCCGCAGGTAGTTTATAAAAAAGGTTTCGAATTGTTGAGTAGAAATTGCGAAATTGAAGTCTAGGTCATCCTACCAATGACTGAAAGCTGTTATACTGATTTGATCGAAGCTACTTTGCAAGACGAAGAATTGCAAAGTCTCTTGGACATAATAAATGCTGGATGGCCATCCAATGATGATTGAAATCCTATCCTACCAGTTAACACTCAAAAATACTGGAATACTCGAGACGAACTTTCGACCCACAAAGGTCTAATATTCAAAGGATATAAAGTGGTAGTTCCTAAGTCACAAATAAACCGACTGCTACATTGTATTTATAAAGGACATTTTGGTATACAATCCTGTCAAAATCGAGCTAGAAGTACTCTGTATTGGTCCGGTATGATCAGATCGTAGCATCTGATATATTCACGGTTCATGGTAAAGATTACATCGTGTTAGCTGATAGCTACTCTGGGTTTTTTGACTTGGAAAAACTAAACCATTCCACTTCACTAGAAGTCATAATGTTTTCGAAGGGCAACTTTTCTGTTCACGGTGTGTCCGAGATCTTAGAATCAGATAATGGGCCACAGTTTTCATCAAAAGTTCAATGATATTGCAAAATATTGGAAATTTGATCATAGAACATCCAGTCCAACCTTGGCCAGAGCTAATGGTTTAGCAGAACGCTTTGTTCAAACCGCGAAAAACCTACTCAAGCAATGTTTGATGGACAGTACTGATATACACATGGCCCTTTTGAATTGCAGAAATACACCGAATTCAACAAACAGTTCGCCAAATCAAAAGCTATTCAGTAGAACAATCCACACTTGGTGTTCAACAAAGAAGTACTCAAACCGAAGGTAGTCACAAAGGTAAATCAACAGTTGGAAAATAACCGTGCTAATCAAAAATACTACGCCGATAAAAATGCAAAACAATGGCATAATATTTCAGAACCAGAAGATATAGTACAGGTTCAAGTTAAACCGCGTGCGAGTGTAGGAGCAAAAGTCGTCGAGACATCCAAACATCCAAGATCATTATTAATCAACACCAACACAGGACAAATACTGCGTCAAAATCAAGTATATGTTTCTAAAACAAAGGCCGATATTTATCAGAACGGCGAAATAAGAAAAAATACTATTGATATCAACATGGGACATACAAATCAAAATCCTTCGACTTCCGAATTTGAACAAGGAATGTCTTCAAATCCAACGGAGTTGAACGAGGAAAGCACAATGGCTCGCACAACGACAGATGCTAAACCATTACAACATGATGCAGAGTTTAGTTCCACGCAAGATGATATATCGACACGAGGTTCACCAATAATTACACGGTATGGTAGGGTGAGCAAACCGGTTGGAAGATTTATTTTAAAGGCGTAGTTATCTTGAATTAATTTGATTTAAATTTCATTGCTAATACGTATAGATTGCAAGTTTTTAAGTTTGAAAAAAAAGGAAAGATGTAACGATATTGTAAGGTATTCTTATCCTATGGTTCATAGGGCACAGACGCGAACAAAGATACACAGATCGAGACCCAACATAAGCGTATCATTACAAGTACAAATATTTAGAGCCCCTTCGCACTATATTCCAACCCTTCAAAGATTATGACATCCTTTTAAAACCCTCGAAGTGTTTGTTCGGTGAAACCACGCTAAATTTTCCTAGTCATGTAATCTCTAAGAATGGATTCAAATCCGCCCAAGTTCAGCAAGAATCGTGGATAATAATTATTTCACTCAACAATTATCATTACGGTAAGTGCAACCCTTTATTGGTATGGTAAACTACTATCATAGGTTCCTTACTTATTTAGCAGAACTACTTGCTCCAATACACCTTCAACTGACGATAATTTGAAAGGTACAAAGAAAGACTTCAGTTGGCCTCATTATTGTCAGACGGCTATGAATAAAACCAAAGCCGCCTTGATTATGTTTATTCTTCTTTCTCATCGGCTTGAGCGAGAAAATGTGTTGACATAAGTCGGTCTGATTTTTGTTACGTGTAGCACTAAAGTCAACAATCACTATTCTGACATCGTACTCTAGTCCCAGGGCTAACAGATCAACCAAACTGTTGGAAAACGAGTCATTATCGTTAGGTTCGCTAACATTCCTGGACGCGTGAACACAAAAATCTCCATTCCACTATATAAAGGAATGTATAACTCTAGGACGCTTGAATGGTTTTCAACTGACTGCACGTTCCAACTATCAATTCAAAACATATTGTCAATGTAAGTGAACATAGGGTCTGGTTACATCTGTAAAATTAGCAGCAATATTCTAAGGGCTTGCTAGATTATGGCGGTGTGAATAAAGTGAATTTTTCGAATTACTCAAATGCCACGAAGAGTTGTGTTCTGACGTAGCGTACTTACCTATCTGAAAAACTCTCGAGTGTCGTTACCCATCAGATAACATATTTGTTTAATTGGCCAGTAGTATAGCTATTAGAGTTCTAACCCAAAAGAAAACACATGTAATTTACTATGGAGGTCCCATTATATAAAATCCGCCATTTTGTTTTTTATATGCAATAGAAAGTAACGTGATCTGGTGGCGAGTAGTAGAATTATAGTAGTAAACGATGAGTTGTGGTTTGTGTCTTTGATGTAGAATCAATCATGTTTTCGCTGTCATTGTCCTCAACTTAGTTTGAGCCGGTTGGTATCTTGGTGGCTTGTTATTGATCTATAACGAGGTGAAAGTGGGAGAAAATTTAGAACTTTACTGGCAATCTCCCAAATTCAGAGTTATTGATTATAAGCAATGTACACTTATTGGACACTCGAGTGAGCTAAGTGGTCACACAAGGACACATAAAAAATATGGCAGCCGATTGATATCAGAATATTCTACAAGAAGCAGTGTGCAATCTAACAGAAGATCTTCGTTATGTTGATAATCATGACCGATCGAAGTCAAGTGATGAAAATCGCATCACTTATCCATTTGGATTCAAACTTTGTACCACCCGAATAAAGCAGCTTTAACCATTGCGCCGATTGTTGGGTAGCTACCATCTAATATTATGCCAAATATTTAACACAAAAAAAGAAAAATCTGAACTACTGAAAAGCGACATTGATTTTTGATTTATTATAGAGGTTGGCATTAGTAGTAATTAGAGCCATTATTGAAAGAAAGATTGAAGCAGAGATAGGCATGTGAATTCCCAAATAGCGGATATAACACTTAAATTTATGGTGAACAAGAGAAGCGAATTTCGTCTTCATCGAAAACATTTACTAAATGGTTAGGAAGATATATAACTGGTGTTGCTGGGCGTTTTTCAATTAATGGCTTTGCTTAACTATAATTGCTATTTCTTCTTTAAAAACTTGGTTTTGTTTTGGCACGTAAGAGCACATAGTCACGTTTTTATGGAAGCCAAATTATGTAGTAAATATATTTCGCTGCCTTAAGGCCTGGAATTTGGTTGGAATTTATGATTTATTGTTCGAGTATATAAATTAGCCTGCAATGGAAAGAAAACTTTGAAGGAGAGGCATTTTTTGACACTGCTTTAACAGGGACCGCTATGTCATAACATTATGTGAAAGAGTACGTCAGTAAGTAGTTCCCTTCTCCATTCTGTTCTATTACGTGCCAAAAACGTCTGATCTAGCACAGCAACCAAAAGGGATTTCCCCCACCTCACTTTAAATTTTGAGAAATTGGGTGTCTAATAGGTTGGACTAACTTACTCTATTACGGGTTACTACTTTTATTTCCACCCATGATTTATAAAGTTTTTTCCCCTCTGCTAGTATAGTTCGACTCCAAGGCATTAGGATGTTGTTTCGTTGAGCTTAATTCTCCATTTATTCATCCATTACTAACTGTATAAGTCAATTTTATGTAGTTTTTGTTGTATATGTATGTGAACGCACCTAGTGGTGTGACTGAACGTGCCCTTGCAGTATGGTAACACCTGTCAATGTAAATGCATATGGTATGTTCATATGCATAACCTATTCAGTGCGTTTACACTTGGTTTCATGATACCGGACTCATTCTTCATTTCCCCCCCCCCTTTATCTACAAAACAGGTTTTGCGGCAACCATGTTTGGGTTTCATTTTGAAACCATATTGTTTTGTACTCTCGGGTATTTTCGCACACATACAATCAAATTTTGTCTAAATAGAAAACCAACACAAATGTTTTATACAAGCCGTGCTGTACCAACACATATGATATATAAAAAGTACACTAGCAGTAGGTGTATTAGTGTCAAAAGAAACAAAAAAATACAATAGAAACGTAAAAAATTACAAAACACAATACATATACGTTTTATATACGTTTTTTTTTACCGTTAGTGTACCGATTGTTTTAGTGTATCTGTGTACGAAAGTTAAAGCACCGCTTGTATAAAACATTTATGTTGGGTTTGCTATACATAATAATCAAAACCCTCTCTATTATACAAGCCGTCTTGTAACTTTCGTTGACACAGATAAACAAAACCTATATACACAATTGAGTGTATTGGTGCCATGAAAAAAAATGTATAATTTTCTCATTCCTACTACCACTATTTAACATTTTTATCTCGAAGTTACGCACACTATAAATGAGAATTTTTTCGTCTCTTTTTTTGTTATTTGTGTTTTGTATAGGAAAGAGATAACATCAATTTTGCCTTTTAAATTTTTGTTTTTGACAATTTTTACTCTCTTTTGTTTTATAGTATAGAAATGTTTATTTTATTTTACCCTATATGCCAAATCATATATCGACACGTTTTTTACTTACAATACACATCATGTGTATATGAATAAATAGCATGAGTATGCAATGAATACGGCTTGTAGTAAAGAGGGTTTTAGTTTTGCTACAAAAAGATAAAACTTTTCATCTAAACAAGATTATCTTTTTTTAACAGTTTTTGGGTTTGGATCTCGGGTTTCATCTTTTTATTATTACAAGAAAAAAATTTTTCTCAGTTTGACTTGCATAATTTTTCAATCTAGTGTCTCGGTTTTTGTCAAGATGAAAATTTTTTAAAATGTAAATTGGCTTATAATCTTTGTCTGAGTGTCGTCTCCTTAATAAGGCCTTATCATTTCCACTAAAAATTCATATATATTATATCAAATAAATGCAAAATTAATGGTTGCAACGCATCTAAACAACGCATCAATAACTTAACGAAAACTATCAATTTAATCCATACTTAATTAAACATTTATTAGCGTTTTAAAAATTCTTTTCTGTTTTTATTTTTTTTTTACACATTTTCATTAATTTAACTTAACGAAAATTTTCAGTTTAACGACCCAACGAAATATGTTTTTTATTTTGACTACTCGTATATAACGTTTTTCAAAAAGTAACAAATAATTTTTTTAACTGCTCAAAGATTAACGAGTATTTAACGAAATATTAAAATTTTTTAAAATGTAAATTAACATTATTGATCGAAACAATTTTAAACTACAAGTAATTTAGTTTAAAGCGTTGTCAATTATTTGATAGATTTTCACCTAAAACTTCTATTACTCGGGAGACCTAATTTAAGATGAATTAAGAAATGTAGAGTCACGCCCGATATCAGTTTGATATTAATATCTTCAAACTTTTAAAGAACCAGAAAAAGCCAAAAATTTTCAAAAACGACCTTAACCTATAGAAAATTAGCAAAGGTTATTTATATCATTAGTAATTTATTTGAACCATTCAATTTGTTTACCTCCAACAAAAACTCTTTTTCGTTAAGTTAACTTGACGAAACTTTTCTAGTTAAACGAACCAACGACTAATTTGTTTTTATTTTAATTATAACGTTATTTGAAAAAGAACCAATTAAAATTATTTAAATTGTACTCAAATAACTTAACGAGTATTTAACGAAGCCATTTTACATGTTTTTGAATGTAAATTAACGAGTTATGGGTCCGAATCACATTTTTACATTTCATGTATATTTAGTTAATGGTGTGGAAAATCACCGTTTAGCAGCCAAATATTATTGGAGTTGACAAAGTTTCCACCACTTAAAATATAAAAGCTGTTGGTATGAAAAATACAAAATACAAAAGAAAGATGATAAGCTTTAACACGCGCTAAGAATAAGTTTAAATAACTAAACGTGTTTACGAAGCTAGTGATGGCTTTTAATGGCATTTCGAAATATCATTGTAATTAAACACTTCAATTTTACATTGAAAAACTTAACGAAACATCTTTCATATTTTATTTTATAGCGTGAGTCAATGATTCAATAAACTTAACGAACTATTTAAAAAATTTAAGCTGAAATGATTTAATCAAATCATAGGCTATCATCTTAAACTTAGAAGACTCCGGGCATATTGTAAGATAAATTAATAATTATAAAATCATAAAACCTATCTGTAGTAGATAATATATTTTTAGAAAGGTTTTCTTTTTAACTCAATATATTGCTAGCAACTTGGTGAAAAAGTCTTGCACAGCGAGCTTAAGTTATCATAGTTTAAGCATAGAAAAAGAACATAAGAATGATAAATTTCGTATGTTAAAACAGCATTCGAAACAATAAAAAATATAGTTTATACTGCGGTTATTGCTTGCCAATACAACGTAACTTATCTTATTCTAAATCACGAGAACCATCTCATAACAGAGACGAATGCTATTACCATCGTCGATTTAGAGATCGAGCTCAAAAATGCGTTATTGGATGTAAGCACCATGCCTTGTTTGTGCATCAAACGGCCAACCAGTCAGACATAAAAAACTAATCGTTCATCAACATTCGGTGACGTGTGTAGATATAGTGAATTCCAGTCGCCTATTAATCACCGAGAGAAACACAAAACGAAAATTTTTAATCGACACTGGGGCGGGTATCTCCGTAATACCACTGGATGTTAAAAATATTTCAAATGTCGAGGCTACATTTAATTTTTACTCTGCCAATGGCACGCGCATTAAGGCATACGGCATTCTCTACGTTAATCTTGGACTCGGGCGTGTTTTTTCGAGGAAATTCATTATCGCGGATATTTCAATGCCAATTTTGGGAGCGGATTTTTTACGTAACACCGGAATCATTGTGGATATTAAAAAACAGAATCATAGATCTTTTAACATCCGTGTACACCGTCGGTTCTCTTACAGTGTTGTCAAACTCATCATTATCAATCATTATCAAGGCTGACATAAGTCCAGACATTTCGCGCTTATTGACTCAACACCATTCCATCACCCGGGAATCACTCAACACCGAATCGGTAAAACACGGTGTGACTCACTTTTGGAAGCCAGAGGTCAGCCCATTTCGTGTTAAACACGCCGACTGGCTTCCGATAAATTACAAATAGCAAAAACGCATTTTGATAACATGCTGGCACAGGGCATATGTCGTCCAAGCAGTAGCGCATGGTCCAGCCCACTGCACTTAGTAAAAAAGAATAGCAAATGGAGGCCATGTGGAGACTACCGCGCATTAAACCAGGTGACAGTCCCAGATTGCTATCCTATTCCGCATCTGCAAGATTTTTCCACGCAACTATAGCGGGTTCTTAAACATTTACTACCCTAGACCTAGTACGAGCATATCAACAGGTCCCAATACAAACAAAGCATATCCCAAAAACAGCAATAGCTACGCCTTTTGGGCTGTATGAAAATTTTAAAATGGCCTTCGGACTCCGAAACGCGGTGCAGTCATTTCAACGGTTGGTGCATTCAGTATTGCGGGGATTACCCTACTGTTATGGCTATCTAGACGACATCTTAATAGCGTCCGCTTAAGGAGAAGATCATATAGCACATTTATCTACCGTTTTCCAACGATTGTCCAAGGCCGGACTTGTGATTAACGTTGATAATAAAATAAATGCTCAAGACATCCTGCCGTCCCCTGAACGCGTTCAGGTAATTTTACAATTTTCGGGACCAGTGAATGTCCAGCAATTAAAGCGGTTCCTCGACATGGTAAACTTTTACCGCCGTTTTATCCCCGCAGCAGCTAGTTATTTCATGATCGGCTATTTTGAACGGTTTTTTTAAAATGTATCGGAAAAACAGCAAGGTTCTCATTGAATGGTCGGAATCAGCAATCAAGTTATCGTTTGATAACTGCAAATCAAAGTTATCGGAAGCTACGTCTCTGGCATACCCAGTAATGTCAGCAAAAATGTCGACCATGATCGACGCATCAGATACCGCAATCGGAGCAGTTGTTCAACAATGGATCAACCATGCATGGCAACCCTTAGGGTTTTTATCCGTTCGATTAACCACAGCTCAAGCAAAATATAACACATATCATCACGAATTACTCACGACGTATTTAGGTATCAGGAATTTCTGGTACTTGGTTGAGGGACGTTGTTTTACGCTATATACCGACCATAAGCCATTGACATTCGCCTTTAGGCAAAACTTGGAAAAGGCATCATCACGCCAACGTTGGCACTTTGACTTTATAAGCTAGTTCACAACCGACTTACAACACGTATCAGGAGTGAACAATATCGTGGCTGATGATACACTTTCACGTATCGATAGAATAGATTTGCCTGAAACTATCGATTTCAATGCTATTGCAGAAGCACAGCTCACCGATCATGAGTTCACAAAGTTAGTCACGGACGACAGTACAACGCTGAAGTTCAAAGAATTTCCACTCCAATTCAACTCGGTCAGAACTATTTTTTTGTGATATATCAACAGGCAAACCTCGATCACCCCGGAATAAAGGCACCTGTAAAAGTGTTGACGGACCACGTTGTGTGGCCGTCCATCCAAAAAGATGTGAAAACACTCGCTCAGTCTTGCGGGCCATGCTAAAGGTCGAAAATCTTCCGACATACCAGCTCAGCGACCAGGTCTTATGAAATCACCACCAACCGATTCAGCGAAGTCCCTGTAGATATGATTGGGCCACTACCAGAATCTGAAGGCAACCGTTATTGCGTCATACACGATGGTTGATCGCTATACGCGATGGGCTGAGGTCGTCGCCATACCCGACATCACAGCCTCTACAGTAGCATTCACCTTGTATTCAGCATGGATTGCAAGATTTAGTGTTCCTACATTTATCGTTACTGATCAGGGTGCCCAACTCGAATCGCACTTATTCAAAGAATTGTCAAGCGTATTGGAATTCGAGCGCAAACGTACCACCGCATATAACCCTAAGTGCAACGGTATGATCGAACGTTGACACCGCAAGTTAAAAGCTACCATTATGTGCTATAGCAGGACAGATTGATCGGTTATTTCATCATCGGCCTTGTTAGGGTTAAGAACTAACTATCGCGACGAATTGAAAGCAACCTCGGCAGAGTTAGTGTACGGTGATACTATACGCATATTGGGACAATTAGAACCGGACACAGTTAGAACCTACCTCAGCAACGCGACACGCGGCAACCAAGGTGTTTGTTAGTCGACATTTGGGAGATTGTTCGCAGGTATTTATAAGAACTGACTCCTTACGCAAGGCACTATACACTCCATTCACTGGTCCTCATGCGGTAATCAGCCGATTCGAAAAATATTATCTGGTAGAAATTGTCGGTCGTCGCGTCAATTTCTCAATCGACCGCCTAAAACCTTGTTATTCCGAAAATAAAAACACACAAGCATCGTCACCATTAGCGACATTGTTAACCAACAACCACGAGATCAAGGCTCAATATAAATCACCCAATACGTTTTTGGGATGGTATCGTGTAACCTGAAGGTTCCACTGGGAGGGGAGTGTGTTCCAACTCTAATAATTGGTACTACCTTTTTTGGTTAGGTGGGCGACATCGTAAAAAAAACAAAAAAGACAAGAAAGGAAGATTCAAAAAAAGAAAAAGACACAGAGTAACGTTGACGATGAAGAAGTTAGGTCAAACAGTGTAAAAAATGTTAATAATTGGAATTAAATTAAATTAAACTAATTAAATTGAATAAAAATTAATTAAAATAAAATATTTATTTGCCGTGTATTTATTTGTTGTGATATTTACTGAAATAATTGAATAATCATACGAGTGATCGTAGCGTGGGCTCCTATCACACCATATATAACAAGTAAAAACGTCGGGTAGAACTGATCTACCAGTGATCAGACTCCCCAAAGACACATTTCTTCTATATATTTTATATATTATTGTTAATTTTCACTGTCTAGTTGTTGATTAGGTCAACATTGGTGACTGACTACCATCAACTAACTCGTATCGTTTTCTTTTATATCCAATTATCATTAGGGAATAAGTTGTGGAAGAACATGTCATAATGTAACGATCGTAAAAATAAGTGTACATTACGCCACGAAAGTATTCACTACATACTTAGTAAAGATATATGTATGTATATACTTATATATTCTAAAATAGTTGATTTTTTATTGCTTAAAATTGTAAAATTATATTTTTAGGGGCATTTGCACTCTGAAGCGTCGCTTGAATTTCTGCACTGGGCTCTGAACCATTTTCAATCAAAATGATTTGTTCCATTTTCGTTTCCATTAATCGGAGGATTTGTTTAGTTATACTTGGTGTAACTAATCAACTGTAGAACAATTTTAAATATTTCTTTCTTTATTTTTAAATATATAATATAACAATAAAAATTTACATATCAATAATATTTAAAAATTACAAAAAAAAATAATAATTATAATTCTTAGAATTAAGAATACTTTGATACTTCTTTCTCTTGAAAAACAAAAAAAAAATTTCTATCTATGTTTTTTTTTTAAAAGTTTTATAATTTTAAGATAAAAACAACTATGTATCTATATAATAAACTAATAATAAAAAGGTACCTAACAATTAAGTAACTTAATTTAGTAAAAATTAAATTAAAATTTCAAACGAAACGAATTAAAAAGATTAGAATCAAATTTAGCTTAAATTAAAAACGTAAAACAAAAAAATATCATCTGTGTGTGTGTGTGACGCTTCGTTTACAAGATTTATCATGATGATAATGATGATGATGAGTGTTAGATAATTAAAAAAAAAATTGTCTAGAGAGGTAGGTCTAAGTACTTAAACAATCTGTATGATCTGTATAAATGCATCTGTGAGTCGCTATCTTATGTTGGTGGCCCAAGTTTGGTGGTGGTACACCACAACATAGTTTTGAGTATAATTTCAACGGTTTGACGGAAGACTTTTTTTTTTTTTTAATTTTATTCGTTAGACTTATTGTTAAGTAGATTGCATTACAGTCCCAAGGAAACGGTTCGATTCCCGGTTTTATAGGTACTTTAGAAATTAGAAAAGAATTATTTACTAACAAAACAATTATGATGATGTGCAGTCACGACAGCTTACTTATCAAATTTATCTCTCCTTATATGAAAGTACCTTATTATGAGCTAACAGTATTATTCTTTGATTTAAGTGGTACACTAAGTTCAACATCTTGTAGTTCACCTTTGTTAATTTCTGGTGGATTATTCCATGATTGTAGTTCACCTGAACCCATAACCACATAGGCCAATGCACCGAATATATATGTTGCAGCTAAAATACCGAACACAATTTGCCACTGTCCGTAGGTTTGCTAGAGTCGAAAATAGAAAATGTATGTTAAGTACAAAATTCACTCAATTGTATGCAAAATTTTTACTACTTACATTGTTATACGTTAATACACCGACCATCCATGAAGAAACAAAACCACCAAACGACGAAAGTGTATTGGCCATACCGAAAATAGTACCGCAGAAGTTTGGAGCAATATCCAAACCATTACCTAAGTAACCAGCTGTTACAGCACCATTTAATGTTAAAGCAATTGTGAAAATGGCAACGGACCAGCCGCGATCATGTCCAACAAATACTTGGATTATCATGAACAAACCGGGTGTGAGTACAGCGAACGAGGTAAACAATTTACGTGCCATTGTTGTTGTTAATTTTCCAGATTTACGTAAATGATCGGCCAACGCCGATGCCGAAATGGCCATAATATATTTACCCAAGTATGGAAGCGATGATAACAAACCATTCTATAAATAAAAATATTATAAATCAAACTGTTATCATACACAAATTTATCAGTTATCACTTACAGCTTTGACATCATAATGTAAGATATATTTCATGTATGTTGGCAATTGATTTACGACAAGGAAATAGCCAAATACGGAACATGCGTGCGTAATAATGATGGCCCATACTGGTGCTGACAAAAATATTGATTTCCATGGCACGTAAGATGGTCGTTTCTTTGATGTTGACGCACCAATCGCATCTTCAATTTCTTTACGTTCTTCGGGTGAGATACGAGGATGTGCAGCCGGTGATTCGAAGATAATGAGGAACCATAAAATTGACCAAAATAATCCAAGTCCACCTGAAACAAAAATATACAAGTTTGAATATCGTCTTCATAGCAAAAGTTCGGATAGAAATTTGATTTCAAAGAATGCAGAAAGATTGGGATAAATGTCATAAAGCCAACCTTTCGCAATTTACTTGGAACGTCCTACTTTAGGCCATCACTGGAAAAATTGAGGGCTTGACCACCGTGATGATGATTCGACTTACGGATTTTGCACTCCAAAAACATCATTCATCGCCATAACAAAAAAAAAACAAACGGTGATTGGTCTTATTTAAACCTCTGAAGCACCCATGACTCACGAAAGGATTAAATCTTTCTATAACAAGTTGGAAAAATAATTCATACTTCGAAAGGTAATATATTTGAAAATGGATTATCGATGGATCAGTTAATTGCTAGCCCTGGAAAGAATCTATTTATCACATAAAACAGGGCATGAAGATGGACGGTAGTTAACTGTTGATTCACACTGCCGATGAGAAGCTATTTCAAATATGTGGATATTGCCTTACTCCTGACACGATATAGCGACATAAAATGGGGAAACAACGATGTACTTAGCGGTCGCGCATGACCTCATTGTGGCTAGCACATTCTTTCCTCTTAAAAATATCCACTTGGAAACATGGATACCCCCTCGTAAGACGTCTCGAAGTCCTACAGACCAAGTGTTAATTTTTAAGGGAAGGTTTTGGGTCATCCAAGAAGTGAGATTTTATCGGTCGGCTGATAAATTTGTAGGCAGAGATCATCAATTGGTCACTGCAAAGCTAAGATGGCAGCTACGTACAAGACAGGATCGCAGGTAAGCATAACTTACGTTTCAACTACGACGGTCTGATAAACGAAGGATCATTTGAACGCTCTATGGGCGGTATTGAAAACTTCGGCTTCCAATGCTGCCCAGGCGACTCTAGGTATGGTAAAAATAAAATCTAAAAATGATTGGTTCGTTGACGAGCAACAGAATATAGTCTATAAAGAAGCGCGAATACGTTTTACAATAGCACCATACCATTAGACCTAGGTTTACCGCCATTAAGGACCTGGTTAGAAACCTCCGTATTAACTTCGATGTAGTGCACAATCCTTGCGGGAGGAGCATTTATCTGATTTACTTATTGTCCCACAAATGTCAAATGCTGTGTTTGAAAGTTGTCAAATACATACTGCGCGGAGATGTTCATAGAGGACCCATCCTACGAGGGATTCACACTGACCATGAAGAAACTAAAAAGAAACCATTCCCCTGGAGTTGATTGCATTAATTCGGAGCTCTTGATATTTAGAGGGAGTATTTTATGGAGTATTTTATGGGAGTATTTTATGGAGTATTTTATCTTTTCGACCTTATTTGATTAGAATGACAAAACGAAGTTATGCCTGATGAATGGAAAGTACCGCGTTGTGCCCTATCTTTAAAAAAGGAGATCACTCAAAATGCAAAAACTATCGTGGCATAGCTCTCCTTTGCACAGCATACAAATTACTGTTTTACATATAGTATTGGAGAGAATCACTCTCCCCTGGTGGAGGAAATTATAGTTACTGTCAAGGAGGATTTCGTCTGAATCGGTCAGGCGCTGATTAAGTTTTTTCACTGAGGGATGATTCTGGCAGGAGCAAAGATCGCTGTCGGCGACAATGGCTCCTCGGGTAGGTAACTAATTTTTTTCTTTGGGTTGTCTAGAACAATACAACGAACAAGCTCGGAATCGAATCCGATGGAGCCAGAATATTGATGCGGTACGGGCCAGCAATGGCCTGTGAATACCTATTATTATAATTTGATTAGTTTAAGATCCGTTCATATTTTTCATCGTACGACAAAAATTTAATATTGAACATTGCTCATTTTGTTTAGTGTAGTCAAAGCTTCATATATAAACAAAGCCGCAATGATCAAAATCGAACTTAAAATAGAGAAATATGAAAAAACTCTACTTTTCATACAAATCGTATAAAAAAAATGTGTTGTCTTTAAAACGTATTTCAAAAATGAAAATGGCCGTAAAAATTAATTTTAAACGCACAGACATTTAAAGTAATAGTTAAATTATGAATGATTACAAATTCAATCAACAAAATCTGTTTTATATATCGTTAATTAATGTTTTAATATAAGGGTCATAAAAAGCTTCTATTTACAAACACAACTATAGTCCGTGACGCGCAAAATATTTAAAATATAAAAAAAAGAGAAAAATAGAAATTGCAAAAACAATCGATATTCCATTGTTTGGTTTTCGATTGCATTTATTACTATATTCTAACAAAATTTGACATATCCATACGTAAAAAATTATTAAAAAAAATTAAATCCGTGTCATTTTTATTTAAAAATATTGATATAATTACTGAATATAATTGATTGAGATTTATATATGATATATTTAAAGTTTTGGCTTAAATATAGATATAAAAAAAGTTGAGGTTATGAATGACTTTCAATCCGAAAATGCGAATCAAAAAAACCTTATTTTACATGTGATCTTATGGAATATCGTAAAATGTATGACCCTTATATTACGATCAGTTAAGAATTTGTCTGATCATTGCGGCTTTGTTATATAGAAGGTTCTGGTATAGTTAACATGAGCTGATTTTTCTTCATTTAGCTTAATTCACTACTCGGTAGGCCTCTTTAGTCCAATTATTTACAATGTTCGTAGTCCTTTGCAGTTTTCTGTTCATCTCTTCTAAATTAGCTCCGGTTACTAAAATTGCAGGGTCATCCGCAAAAGTAGCTATTATTGTCTTGCTTACTTTATCGAAGACCTTCAGGTACCTTTACCTCCTTTACCTCCAGGAAGATTGCAGAACATTTTTTCTTATTTTTAAGCACTTCTATGATGTTCGTGACCCTGTGAACTTGTTCAATGGTAGAGTGATTTTCTCGAAATCCAAATTCTTTCTTTTGATAGCCTTCTTTCTTTTGAGCAGCAGTTTTTTAAAAGATTTTATAGAGTATACTGGAAGCAGTGAAATTGGCCTATATGTTTTTTTATCAAATTTCGTATTTCTTTTTTAGGAAGTGATTCTACTATTTCACCTGTAATTAAATAATAGCCTGGTGATTTTCTTGTTCTTAGGTTATGATTCAGTCTTTTAACTCCCGTAGTGTTATGGGATGTTATTTCATCCACTGCTTCTCAACTGCTTAAAGATTCCTCCTGTTTAATGTTAATGAACGTGTATTAAGTGCTTCGATGCTTTTAAATATTTTTTCAAGTATAGTAGTATCATTGGTGGTTTTAAAATTTACCGATTATGTATTGTGGAGTTATGCTTTGCTGCCCAGATGCTTCCACTTATGAAAATGTCTTTTATTCGTTTACCATACTTGGTATGGGTTTAAAAGAGTTTCCCTGATTAGTATTGTTGTTAATTGCACTACTGGCATTTTATAATGTGATGGAACCTGCCGTGATTTATTTTTTGTAATTCTTTAGCAACGATACAGGTTCTATAATTTGCAGGATGATATTCTTTGCTGTTTACACATGTTGGAGGTGAATTTTTATTTACAGGACATATCTGAGCAGAGTGCCATTCAGGGCATTTTACGCATCTTGCAATATTTCTGCGTATAGATATTTCATTGGCACTTTTGCATTCCACTATCATGCTCTTATATTGAAAATGGCATCAATAGTGACAAAAAGTCACTGCACAAGTTGACACGGCAGACAATGGAAAATAGGATGTGGACGTTATAGGTAACCTGGAATCGGATGTTGTCGCCGGAGAGAAGAAACCATCCCGGAATGTTAAAGACATATTATGTGTACCTAATAGTTGTGTCAATTTATTGTCTTTATTGTCAATGAGCAGGATCACAGGTCAATGAAATGACAGCTGATAGAGTTCTTGCTACATTAAGTCGAGTCATCGATATTTATCGAATAGACAAACAGTCAGAAGTTGTTATGTCCATGACAGCAAATACGAGCTAATACGAGAAATTTTTATTAAAATTTGTTTGAAAGACAAAAGGGGATTTCCAAAAAGCATTATCAATTCGGACAACGTCTTGAGTATAGTTCACTCGGACGTATGTGGACCCATCGCTAGGAGGTGAGTTATATTTATTAGTGCTTCTAGATGATTTTTCTAGTACTTATTTATGTAGTGAAAGCCCAAAGTGAAAGAATATTTCAAAACATTTAAGAATATTCCCTGGCTGAGATTCTTTCTAAAACCAGTGGATATCGACACCAAATGTCAGCACGTTATATGTTGATTGAGGGTGGTTAGCGGAAAATATTTTAGGCACAATTTCGTCCGAGAAACGCAAAAAATTTGACTTTAAGTCAGAAGAATACATAATGGTTGGATATTTTGAAGATTCTAAAGCTTACCGATTGTATCTTTCTATCAAGAAGATCGTAGTGAAGACTCTCAGTTTAGGCTATTATGACCCATTCGCAGAAATATTATTGGAACTTACTGGACCAACAATGATGCCTCTGGAAATGTTGAAAACTTTAGCGGACAACTAGCGATAGTGAACATATAGTATATAGTATTGGAGTATGTTCAATAAATTAAAGTGGATAGTTCATCAAAGCTTCCAAGAAGATCATTCCGAAACCGAAGATTAACGAAAATTTTGTTTCGTACAATTCAAAATCAGTGGAATTAAATGGTCTTATGACAGTTGAAAGAGCGTTTTTTTAACTATACTATATAGTCTCGCAGATACGTTGATGGTCGCCTTTCCGTCCTGGCCTACTTCCTACCGTCTCGGTCCCTGGGCTTGTTAACAATTCTTCGATGTTCAACTCTTGGTCTGGTACTGGCTCGTTCTCCTGAGTTTGTGTTTCCCGCAACGGATCGAATTCTGCTTCCTGTTGCCTGCTTGTTGTTACTTCTGGATTAATGGGTGATTCATTAAACGTAACGATTTTTTTTCTTCGTTCGATGCAATAAGTTGGTTTATGTGGCGTTTTAGAGATCTGCCTTCATCTAATTTCACTATGTAATGAAGTTGCCCCAATTTCCGGGTGATCTTCCTGAATTTCCACATAGTTTTATTGTTTATAAAGAATTTCGCTTGGACTCTCTCTTTCTTGAGGAAGTGAAACTTTTTCTTGTACTGGAAACATGGCATCGAGTTTTATGCGAATTTGTCGATTTAAATACATTTCTGCCGACGATTTCCCATTTGTTAATGGTGTGGCCATAATTTTTAGTAATTTTTGGTTCATTGGAATATTTTCGTTCGCCAATGTCTTCAGTCGATGCTTTAAAGTTTTAACGTTCCTTTCCACCAATGCATTTGTTGATGGATATCCTGGTGCAGTAAATTTATGTCCTGTCCTATGGCATATTGAACACTCCATTGTTGCTGGTTCGATTCGATAGTTTCTTGATTTATAGTTATTTCGACCACATCGTAAACATACATTGTCGATCCCAAGATTTTTGTAGTCGATCCATCCTTTTGATTTTGTTCGCGTTCGATCATGATTTCCCCTTGGTGACTGACATTTACTTCGATTGCTTGAGGAATAACTGTCCTTCCGTGATTGATGATTGATTATTTTGTTAATGTTATTTGCAGCCGTTGAAATTTTTGGTCTTTTTGACAGCTCTTGGCGATCCAGTCTTGTTGCTTCCATTGCTATTGCTTTCGTGACAATTTTGCTAAACTCAGTTTGCTCTTATTGAAGAATTTTCTTCTTTATACCGTTATCCTTTATACCTCTAACGAGATTTTTTTGGCTCTAGATGCTTTCCTAATTCAGATATTAATTGATCATACTCTAAATCTCCCGGCATTTTTGGTGCTACTAAGGCTGCTAATGTATTATATTTTGATGCGGCTATTGAACTTAATAGCATCTGTGCACTTTTGTTTTATCTTTATCCAGTTCTTTCATTTTGATGTAATTTTCGAACCGTTGACAGTAATATTTGAAGCTTTCTTTTTTATCATCAAATTTTTCGAACGCCGGAATGTTTGAAATGGTAACATTCGATGATTGACTACCATTACGTCTTTCTCCAGATAACATTGATTCGATCAATGCTTTCTGATTTTGATTCATTGCTTCGATTCATTTTTGCAATTGTTCCGGATCCATTTTTGAATTGGTTTTTAGCACGTGCACATAACTTTTTTTCCTGTTTTATTTTGAAAAATCAATAATTTATGATTTATTTCACCTCGTCGCCAATCTGTTATATCTTTTTATGGACGGATTAAACTCTTGTTGGTCGATTATGTAAAAACTGGTAGATATATTTAGATTTCTTTGCTATTGACACAAATGGATTTCGTGTGCGTCCATCTTACTCAATACCGTACATTTGACTCTCTTTCATAGAGGTCGTATATGTATTACACAGTTGATGGGTAATCCTCAACTGATCGAAAACATAACTAGTCGAAAATTGAATTCGTTACATAATAATAATGTTTGCGACACAGGTAGGCTTGCCACCTTTCGAAAATACCAGAAGAGGACAGTTAAACTTTTGTTTTAAACACTGCTAGCGACAAAAACATTTTACCAAAATGGTAAGTCGAAAACATCGAAACATCCATTTTAGGAAATCTTCACGAAAAATTATCTTGATAAAGCTGCCAAAATAATTATAGTTCTATCTATAGCAAGCAATAATAAAGACAATCCATCTCGTCGATATGTGCCCAAGAATTTTTTTAAATTCAATTTTCGAGTAGCTACAAAATTCAATCTATGTTGGTCGAAGTTAAAAACGTCGTATCGGCATTAAAAACGTTTCATAAAAATAAACTTTTATTAAAAATCGATCTTCGCTCTCTCGTGATCTCCATTTCACCCTCGTTATAGTTCCTTAATTTCCGTTGTTTACTATCAAACGTTTCTTTATTGTTAACCGCAGTACGATTCATTTCCTTAACAGCCATATGTTTCGTTGTGGTTGCGTTTAGCACATACTTTATATCATTGTCTTCACAATACCTTTGGAACAATTTACACGTATTAGCGTATTAGGGAATGGTCCAAGCTGGTCGATATGAACGGTATTGAATGATATTGGTATCGGATGTAATTCCCCTTCCTTTTATCCTCATAGTGCTTTTGTATATCCCCGCTCGATGCAAGCTGCCATAAATTTTCATTTTTGGAATCAAAACATTTCTCTGGAGCAACCAGATGCCTTCTGAACTCC
This sequence comes from Tipula confusa, assembly GCA_963556175.1. Classification (NCBI taxonomy): domain Eukaryota; kingdom Metazoa; phylum Arthropoda; class Insecta; order Diptera; family Tipulidae; genus Tipula; species Tipula confusa. The sequence goes on from OY744475.1 coordinate 116,557,509, forward strand.
ACATCTCCAAATCTCTACTTGATCATTCAAGGAACGACTCATTTATTCGTCCTGCGACAGGTTTATATGTAAACTGACCGGATGCATGTAAACTCACCGTTTGTTTTCCGACTCAGCACCACCACATGCTTCATTTGAATTCCTAGTCGATATTCCATGACAAAATCGTAATCTGCTAATTTTAGCCACCATATTGAAATTCTTGGTATTACATTTTTTTTGTTGAACAAGTTTGTAATGTCGCACAATCGGGTATCATCGCGACGAAGGTTAAGGATTTTAATTCGTATGAATATTACTTTTGTTCACATTGGCTGATCTATCAGTTTACATAGACCACAGGTCAACTTTTTTTTATACTGATTGACTTGCAACAAACTTCCACCTAACCCTTTAGATTAAGCATCGGTAACCACTTTATGTTCTAAATTAGTGTCTTATATTGCTAACGTTTTGCGACTTTCTAATTTAGAATATAACCGCTGTACCGTTTCCAATAATTTTAAATTTCGAAAGAATCCTGCCAATCCCATAAACTGTAGTCATATCTAGGTTCTGTTCTTCGGCAGTGGAAAATTTACATCGGTATGTGATTTTGATCTACCGGGTGTAACTTGCGATCGCCCTAAAAATTCTACCTTGCGTTTGAAGACATGACTATTTTCCAGGTTAAGAAATGAACCATGGCACTTTATTACATCTAACAACCGCTCTAATTTTCCCATATCATCTAGATATACCACTATTTCCCCATTAGTCTCGTCAACTCATAATGTTCTTGCAAATAGCAGAGAATCGGCCTACCCAAATGACACTTTAAGAGACTTATAATGTCCATCAGCAGTAACAAAAGCGGTTGTGGGTATTGAATCTGGAGTATTCTAAACTCATCGCTACCTGGTAATATCCTGATGGTAAATCCAAAACGGTGAAATAATTAGTTTCGAATAAACGTTGAAGTAGATCTTCCATGATCGCTAAAGGAGATTGGTGTTTCACCATTATTGCGTTTACTTGTCGATAACCTACTCACATGTTTTTCTGTCCTGGTTTCTTTTTAACATAACCATTCGACCATCTTTACTCGTTCACATTCACCACCGTACTGTCGTTCTTTTCCAATCCTACTCTTTGTTATTTACATTCCCGGGTCGCACTCTAAAAAATATGATATTTATCTTTCTGGTGGAGGACATTTTTGTGTTTGTAGAGGATGGAAGTAATTTCTTACGAAAGGAGGACTGTCCTCCACATAGGAGAACGGGTGGCAAGCCTAGGCACAGGTAACAAGGCCCGACATTTGTTATACAGCAGGTGAACCCTTTGTAGATTTACTAGCAAGCCAGGAAAGGTGCCCTGACCGAGAAAGAATTGATCCATGGAGCATCAAAAGAAACTGTTTTATGGGGGCTTGTGACTTAGTTCACCGTAATGTTTATCATCCACGAATAAACATATCGATATAAGGCATTACTCTATTCTACATTAAGTTGATGGCGTCAGTTGCAACATACCGCAGATACACTTACATCTCCTCTCAATTCGTACAACTCCAACCTGTAACATTTATCGTCTAGGTTTTGAGTTAATCTTGGTGTAACTTTTACAATGAATCCATTGATATAAAAGAACCAGTTTGTAATTGTATGACACCGCAAAAATTGTATATACGAAGAAGAAGAAGAAGAACACCCAACATTTAACGCGATTTAATAAATTCCATATAATTAAGTTGTTGTACATAGGTATATTGTCATGCCAATGAACGAACCCACCTAGTTAACAAAGGCATAGGATAAAAATCTACATATTTGTTTTGCTCGGTTACTTACTTAAAACTTGATTGTATGCGAGCATATGTGGAATACAAAATTAATATAAACACAAATTTCTATAATGAATCATTTTGACTTGGAATACGTTTAAAAATTGTAAGTTTCATTCGCGGTATTTGTTGTTGTTCATTACCAAAAAAAAAAAAAAAAAACAACAACAAAAAACGAGGTTATTAAAGTTAGATTCTTAAGAAACTTGTATCACGAGATCTTTTCAATTCTCGTGAATTTAAATAAATGATGTTTGCTGTAGTTGTTGTTGTTCTGCGTTATTGGATTATACATATGGCATGTTGTTGTTGTATTTTTTGTAATAGGTAAACGTGTATCGATCGATCGACTACGTATGTTGTTTTTGTGTAATAAATATTTTTGAAGGACAGCGAACGCCACTTTGATTTATGAATTGTATATTTACCTGTAAAGTAGAATACACTAGCCCAGCCCAAGTATGAAATAAGAAATCCGCATATTGGCATAGTTATAGCGGCGCCAAGTGATGATGCCATCATGTTTGAAATGAATTTTGAACGATCCATTGGTGGAATCCAAACAGCGGTCATTGGATGAATGGCCGGCCATGAAGCACCTAAAATATAAATAAATATGATGTACATTTCGAAACAAGTTAATTTAATTATTTTCGATGACTTACCCAAAAAGAAACCCAAAACTGCACGTAAAATAACCAATGCAACATAACCAGTATTTGCTGAGATTGGTGTGAGTAAAGTTAAAATACTGGCAAATAACATACTGTAGCCAAATACACGTCGTCCACCAATTAGCTCGGACAATCGACCACCGGGCAACTCAGTCAATAAGTAACCCCAGAAGAAACTTCCTAGTATAAAATTTTGTTCATATTCATCCCATTGAAAATTTGTTGAACCATCGTCTACCGGTGGTAGAGGACTAGCCGTGAAATTTGCACTCGTTGTTACATTTGAAAGACCGGCCATTGTTAAATTTGATAGGCCACCCATAGTCACATTCGATAGTCCGGCTAATGTTGAATTATCCGCACCAACTATATTTCGTTTAACCATAGCAACAATGGCTATTGTTAAATTAACTCGGAATGCATAATTCAACATGAAACCTGTTATCACCATTAGGTTGAGCACCAGTCGACATGACATCCAATCTGTAAATAGTAAACAAAAACAATTTCATTAAATTATGTGATCAAATTCCTATTTGCTGATTTAATATCCTTTCAATTTTTTTTTGTATTTGTATTAGACGGTTGGTTATCGACTAGATGAAAAACATTTCAAATAACGATAAACAAATAACTTAATGTCAATTAAATAAAAGACATTTTCAAGTAATTGAGATTCATATTACAATTAAATTGGTTCAATTTAATTTTTTTTTTTTTTTTTTTTGTGTCATTCAATTAAAATAAAAATAGAAATTGAGGCATGTTGTTTACGACATATGATTTACGTATATAAATCATTAAAGGGCTTGGACTCAACAAAAAGGTCAGTAGGCCAAGACAATACACAAATTTGAGTTTTGATTTGTCGTAGGCAACCATGAGAAACTATATCTTGTTTTTTTCGCCAAGCAGATATCGTCACCGATTTATAGGGCCATTATTAAGAATCACACAAGTTGAAAATACAAAAATAAAATTAATTATGCTCTCGAAAGATCTCTTTAAAACAATTTTAATTGCAGATTGAGGCAAAGACTTAAAAAAAACATATCAAAATTTAATATGAACTGATCGCCAATTCTGAGAACAGTTCGATTTCGATTCGACATAAAAAAGCACTCTTTTTTCAAAAAGATTGCTTTTTCTGCTGTCAAATTGTTCGATTTAGCATATTTTGAGCATATTTTTTGCTCTAGGAGCTTTTTATAGCAATCTGGATTTATTGAAAGATTTACCCCTCTTTTACTAACACGAAGAAATAGTTCGGTCATTTTGCTGCCAATTTTAAATGACACTATTGAATATGTTCACATTTTGGTTCCAAACTGTCTTTAATAAAAGCCAAACTAATCGCGTAGCACACGCCGATATAAGTATAAAAAAAAGTTAAATAAAATTCTCGATCTGGGTAGTCATTTTGTGGCTTTATCTACATCACACTTTTATATCACATTTGTAGAATTTTTTGGTGATAAAATGTAAAACAAAAAAGTCTACAATATCAACCCTGCAAAAGGAATTTTGTGGAGAACGGGATAAATAAAAAGTGATATGTTGACGTTTCTACATAACCTCAAAACTAATTATATGAATGTTTCTTATGAAGTGCTATCTTATGTAGTGATATAATAATTTTTAATACTGTTGAAATTGAATTTTTTGTTTGTTATTTTTTTCGTTATTTTGAATATTTTATAAAATAATAAAATAAAATATTCACAATAGGGAAAACAAATAACAATTTAAATTTCAACAGCATGAAACAATTGTATTTCACTAGGCAAGATCGCAATTCATATAAAACCTTCATATGATTAATTATGAGGTTATGTAGAAACATTAACCAATCAATTTTCCTTAACTTGTTTAAAAATGACAAAATTCGCGACATTTGTAATTCGTTTTGTTTCAAACTGAATTCAAATATTCAAATAAAATTTTTACTTAAAAATAATAAATAAATATTTTATATGAATATTTTAATTCAGTTTGAATGGAAGATGGATTACAAATGTCACGTGTCTAATATAAAACTGTCTTTGATAGACGTGAATATTGACAGTTAATTACCAACCACAGGACACATTTATGTTGAAATTAATAGTTAAGATAACCCGTCATCTAAATAAATATGACATTTTAGTATTTTTAGTTATTTCTAAGCTTTAATTTGAGGACGCATCGGAACACGATCGGTTTTTTTCATTTTTGTGCTAGTGTAAGTGACAGCAAATATTTTTGTCTTTTTTATTCACATCAATAAGCGGCACGCAATAATTCATCCACAAAGCGCACGCATTAAGTAAAAACTATTTTATTTTATCATAGTTTTTATCACGCAATGTGATATAACACCACAAAATGACCACCCTGGTGTGGTGTTAGTAACATTCAAAACAATATTCCAAAAATTAAAATTTTTTCGTTACTATGACAATTTCAATAAATAACTTACACTAATATAAATCTAATTTTTCTTCATAGTTTTTATTCTCACTAATATTTTAACAAATCTGAAATTTGTACAGCCTACGTATTGGATGAGTTCGGTTTTTATTACAGAAAGTTTTGGTTCACCCAAAACTTTCTGTAATAAAATCCGAATTCTTCCAACACGTAGGCTGTAAAAATTCCAGACTTGTTAAGATATTAGTGAGTGTATATACATATATACATTTTTGAAAACATTTCTTTGTTACACGAGACGAGAGAAACCTGTATCGTAGTGACCATAGCCAAAACAGCATAATGTCATCCCGACATTAAATTTTCTTGATTGAAAATAATAGTTTATGTACAGTTAATTACAAATAAATAAACAATTAATTAAAAAAAAAACACAATTTATGTATGAATTAAATATGTATTATAATTCAAATTAAAAAAGCAATCTTTTATAAAAATATTTTAACTATATAAGGTTTTTTTATGTGATATGAAAGATGAATGACAGATTGACAATATGTCTATTTTTGAAATTACATAGATAGAGAATAATATGCTCACAGATTTAAAGTAGTGTGTATTACATTTTGAAAAATTTGAGAAAATTATGCTCAAATTTTTAAAGACATATTGTAGTGTGCGTTCTTTATTTATAAATTCTGTAATGGTGGTAGTAAGCAACGATTTTTTTTCATATTTTTCATATGGTTTTGAACAAAACCATCTCTATTACAAGCCATATTCTGACTTTCGTTGACACAGACAAACAAAACCGTTATGCAAAATTGCGTGTAGTAGTGCGTTCGAAATCTATATAAAAAAAATGTTTTTTTGCTCATATGTATTTTACACTATATTTGACATGTTTTTTACTTACAATAAATTCTTATGTTCATATGATTAGATAGCATTAATATGCGATGAATACGGCTTGTAATAAAGAGGGCTTTGGTTTTGAATGTAACTAACAATTGAAGCCGTTCATACAAGCCGTGCTGTAAGTTTCGTACGCAGATACACTAAAACAAATGGTACACTTAAAAATTTGTGTTGGTTAAAAAAACGTTTATAAAATGCACTCACATTCAAATATAACAAAACAAAACGAACTGTTTTATTGCGTATGTATTGTGTTTTGTAATTATAAACCAAATAAAAACTCATGCAACAACAACAAAGTTTTTTATTTTATCTAGTTGTTTGTGATTTTGGACGTATAAAATGTTCTCGCACTCTCTCAATTCATATTAAAAAGAATAACATTACTGTACTTTTTTATTTCTTTTGACACTAATACACCTACACCTAGTGTACTTTTTGTATATCATATGTATTGGTACAACATGGCTTGTATAAAATATTTGTGTTAGTTTTGCCACAGCCAAAACCCTCTTTACTACAAGCATATACACATGAGAATGTATTGTAAGTAAAAAACGTGTTCAGATATGGTTTCGAAAAGAGTATAGAAAAATATCATTCGCATAATATAAAACAAGAGAATGGTTGAAAATAGAAAAAAAATTCACAATACAAACAGATAATTTTACAAAACAAATAAATACAATTCAATTTCGCTCTTATTAAAAAATTAAAAGACTAAAAAATACTCAATTATCTATACACATTAAATAGTGTGCGTAATTTTGAGATAAAAATGTTAAATAGTGGTAGTAAGAATGAGAAAATTAAACATTTTTTATATGGATTCAGATAGCACCAATACACTCAATTATGTACATAGGTTTTGTTTACTTTGTCAACAAAAGTTAGAAGACGGCTTGTAATAGAGAGGGTTTTGCATTTATTACAGAAGGTTTTGGTCAAAGCCCTCTTTATTACAAGTCGTATTCATCGCATACTAATGTTATCTAATCATATGAATATATGGATGTATCGTAAGTAAAAAACGTGTCAAATATAGTGTAATATAAAATAAACATTTGCATACTTTAGAAACAGAAAATATGAGAAAAAAAAACATTATTTTTATATAGATTTCGAACGCACTACTACACGCAATTTTTCATATCGGGTTTGTTTGTCTATGTCAACGAAAGTTATAAGACGGCTTGTAATACAGAAGGCTTTGGTTTTGGTACTATACATATAAAATATTTTTTTTTGTTTTGAACATTGATAAAAATTATGAAGTATTGACGCACGGAGAGTACTAAAATGTGTGAAGAATACAAAATTTGTATACATATTGTATATTGTTATACATATTGTCTCAGAAGACTTTTCGAACTAACCTTTTCAAAAATCGAAGCTTCCGCTATTGTCTCATAGGCGAAAGTTGAAAAGTCAATCTGCGAGGTTACTTTTCAAAGACTTTTTATTTTATTGTGTGACGTGAATTAATAATTTTGTTAATTGGTTTTGACATTAGTATAAAAAATCGAATAAAGAAAAAATAGAAAAATGGCCCAGATAGTAGGGGCCCAGATTGCTTTTTTAAAGAGGAAAAAAACAAATCGAAATAATTTGTAATAGTAATAGTAATAGTATAATGGTACTTAATAGTAATTTTCACATAAATACTATCTTTTAAAGGTAGGGGCGTAGCTTCTAACATATGTCTAAACCTATCTCTTTCGTTTTCATAATACTTCAGAATTATATGCCATCATTTGCTGTAAGCTGAACTTCAATAAGAATCATATTTCTAAATGTTGGCTTTTAATGAGTATAACAAATAAATCATCACAACATTTTTATGATACTGTGAAAAATAAAATTAATTGCAGAACTAAAAAGAGGATAGACATGTTAATTTTAGCAGTTAGTTCGCACAACACCGTCAACAGCATAAAGAGGCCTATGATATAGAGAACATAAATTTGTATTTATCGTAGAAACACACTTTACTAGGCAATTGTATATAATAATTAGATGCTCTCAATTATGTACTACACGTCTTCCAGATAAGGCATAATATTAAGCAAACTAAACAACAGAATTTTTTAAGCATTAAGAGAAGTTTAGTGGAGGCTTTAAATTGAAAAATATTTAGTGAGAGTCTACGTTACCTTTACCATCACAGAATAAATTTCAATAGCAAAATCTAAATATTGGTCAGGATATCCATTAGGAAATGTAGATATTTGTTGCAGTCGAAGACAACCATGATATGAACCCAGATTATTCTCTAATAATTTTCACTGTAAGTGATTACGTTATTCATTAAATTCATGAGTTTAGAAAACTTCTAACAGGTGCTAAATGAAAGTAGCACACTTAGAAGCCCATTTGCAAAATATCGATTAAACTTCTAACAAGAAAATTTATCTCAGAGTTACAACAAAATAATTGAAAGCCCTCCAAAAACAAAACAAAAACTAAAAACTATCAAAAAAAAAAACTAAGGAATCATCAAACTAGAGAAAAGCTAACAAAACCAAATAATGCGATCATATCTTATAACATTTAATTAAAGCGTAATGTCAACGAAATCAAAAATAATTTAAAATCTAAAAGTCAGATTTAACTGGAGAAATTCTGTAAACACCGCCTACCAAGAATTGTCGTAATAAAACTACCCAATATCATAAATAAAGGATTTTGGCTTCAATATTCGCCTAAACTATAAAAATTGGCTGAAGTAATCGTAATTTCCAAATCTAGAGAACCAACCCAATGCTTCATCCTAAATTCCCATATTCCTGTTGCCAAAATAGTATGAAAAACACTATATTACTAAAAGTAACTATAAGTATTATAATACTAGAAAATAATAAAATAGCCATATCCGGTCAAATACGCACGAAACCGATTGAAACTATAAATTAGTCTACGTTGATTATACGAAAAAAATATTAGTGCATATCCCAGTACATTGCCTTGTAAAAATGCTGTAACGGCTTTCACTTGGTCTTTTTTATAGTCATGCCTTGCTGCCATTGCTAAAAGAAACCGAATGGAAACATAACGAAGCAGAGAATCTATTTTGCAGAAATTCTTTCTAGGCGTTTGTGAACCACTTTTCACACTAATGCTGTGTGCCTTAATCGACTTTTCAAACTAAACTTTAAATTGTTCAAGCTTTCGCTATTGCTTCATAGGTGGAAGCTGAAAAGTACATTTACGAAGTAACTTTTCGGTGACTTTTCACAAAAAAATATAAAATAACTATAATATTTTTTGGTTTAGTTTAGTTTCAAGTTAAGGCACAGTAAGTGACTTTTGTGATAGATCCATCTATCTAGATCTATAGCATGAACTTTAACTCCTTATAATTTAGTTTAGTTAGTTGAGTCGGTTAAGGCACACAGCATTAATGAGCTTTAAACCGAATTATAGTCCAATCATAGTCTCATTTGGTTTTATAAACCCATTTTGTTTTGATAGCATTTTTATCTTTAGGTAAATCCATTAAATCCCATGTATTGTTTTCAGCACTTCATGTGTTGTAGCTACCGCATTTTGACAACACATTAATAGTTTTTGGTTTTATTTTTATCAGCGAGTTTTTATTTGTATGCCAACTCTGAAATATTTTATGGCCGGTTTTACCACAACTATGACGTCTAATTAATTTTGGGTTTTAGCACTTCGAATAAACGTGATTTGATTGAATCACCAGTAATTTTGATTCCACTTGACTTAATTCTTGCTATAAATGGTTTGTATTCACTTGTCAACCCAGCAAGTAAGAATGACCTTCCAAATACTTCGGTAATTCCATTTAATTTATTGTCTGTTCCAATAAGTTTGGAAATAAAGTCCTCTAATCCACCACAATTTTAAAGTTTTTTTGATATAAGTGTCCTTATTAGCCCAGTCCTTATGCGTCTTTATCTTTCTACATTTTTTAGCCATATTTCCCACGCGGATTTACATGATGCAATAAGAACATACAAGTTTGACTCAATGGCGAGTATCATTTTGGCTTTTACCTTTTTCATTATTTTTTGATCCTTTTTCCGATCAATATCCACATCACTGATGAAAATTTTCCGAACCTTTCAATTTTTTGAAGTTAGAAAACTTCAAATTGGAAAACGATGATAACTTAGTGATTACTAGACACCTAGAAAAAACTACACATGATCTCAAAGTCACGTTTTTCGACCAACTAAATCGGCTCAAACCTCAGCGCTTAAATGGCTTAACCGATGTTCGTAATACGATCTTTTTTTGACAGCTTAGTATTTTATCTTTACAAGGACACTTTTATCATTAAAATCTATATAGTATACTTTTCAAATTAAAGAAATCGTAGCAAACTGCGATGTTTCGGTGAAAACAATTGGCGTGCTGCAATCTCCTACATAATACCATATTGGCCGATATTTTCCAACAGTCATTTATTATACGTTGACCTGAACAAATATCTACCAATTTGATTCGTTGTTTCCTCAAAATCATGGTTAATATTATAGAAAATGCCGCACAAGTTGTTGCTTTATTGCAATAAGGGCACAATCAACAAGAAGTCCCTCGTCAGCTAAATATGAGCAAATCCACTGTCTCAAGAGTATTTAGGCAACTGGTTCCTTTAATTGGAAACCACATAATAACCGATATCGGTGTTAACAACAATCGATTTTTCATCCTAATTTCACTGCGAAATCGCCTCACTGGTATCGATGTGCAGCAGGAGCTAAGACAAGTTCGAAATGTGGCTGTTAGTCAATGGACAGTAAGAAGACGCTTTAAGGAAGTGAACCTCACCCCAAAACGATCCACTAGAGGACAGAATTTACCTTACGCCACCGCAAAGAGTGACTCGAAGTTGCTCGCGAACAAATAAAGTGGATCTTTGAGCTATGGAGGTCCGTTCTATTCACTGACAAGCGCAGAATCTGTCTCCTTAGTAGTGACAGGAGAGGCCAGTCTACCGTCGTCTAGGAGAGCGATTTTTGCAGTGCATTTTTGCTGAAATAGTCTTGTACTCGTTTTCGTACCTTGTGGGGGCCATAGAAGAGGTTTGACCACTGAACGATATATCGAAGATATTCTCTTGGATCATGTAGTGCCCTACATGGGCACCTTCATGTGGGAAGATGTCATATTGATACATGACAATGCCCGGTATTTCACACAGCTCAAACCACTCGGCAGTACCTTGATGAATTGCGACTCGAGACAATGAAGTGGCCAGCCCTTAGTCTAGAGATGAAACCAATTAAGCAGTTATGAGGGTAAAAAATATTAAACATTTCAAATAGAAAGCTTACAAAAAAGTAATGTCATGTGAAAATCGGAGCAGCCATTTTAAAAAAAATTCTATTTGTAAAAATATTTTTACAACCAACTCAAGCCTTAGAAAAGAATATATGTCCTAAACGATATAACACCTAAGCCATCAATTTGAGGAAATTAAGTGATATCAAATTTAAAATGCCACCATTTGTGGTGTTTTGTCGTTTTAACTAATTTATATAAATTTTAAAGTTTTGTTTGTATTAAAATGTATATCAATTTGATTTTATTGTAACTACAATAAATTTTTGTTGCACTTTAAAGGTTATTTCATTTAATTTTTGTGTTAAATCTTTTTTTTTTTTTTTTGAATCTGTAATTTGTGTACATTTTAAAGTTTTGTGTATTGAGATTGTTTTGAGATTTTGTTAAATTCCAATCAACCAATTAATCAGTTATCAAATGCCTTCACTTCTGGATTTCACATAGTACTTCAAAATATTTCAATTGAATACAAAATTTTTAAAATCCAAAATTCTATAAATATTTAAAAAGTAAAATTTTAAGTTTTTGGCATTCTTTTTTTCTGTTCGAGAAAATAAAAAAATTGTCTTAAAACTATTTGAAAGAATATATTGTGAATTGATCTGGCTTCCTTCATATGGTTGTATTTCAAGAACTACACCGAAAATAACTCAAAAAATGGACACTTCGACAGGTAAATGCATCACAGATACATTTTTTGCCATTCTGTCAGTTTTCGTATCCCATTCTATTATGTTGGAATTGTAGGACTTAATTTTACTACCGTCAATACATTTATAGTTGTGTTTATTAACGAACTATAGTATTGACAGTTCTCATACAATATATCTTTCATTAAAAACATCTTGTCGCATATTTTTGGCACATTCTTCTAAAGTAAAAATTATTTTCAGTCATGGGATTTGTAACAATTAAAAAAAAAAAAAACAAAACATTGTCATTGAAATATCCTTGAGAAATTCGGTTAATTGATTGATTACATATGTGTTTACCTTCGAAAATTTACAACGATGTGACATTTACATTTTTTCTAGTTATTCTTGGTGTAATATTGCAACTAAACACAAACAAAATTTTGTCACGTATATTTATGGAATAAATAATTATTGCAAAAATGATAAATTAATTTTGATATAAATTTTAAGGTTGCAATCAATTACTCGTAAAACACCTAACGTAAATTAAAATTAGATAACGTTAATATATCGCGAGGTAAATCGATGGTTAAGTTCACTGTCAATAACAACCACAATTTCTACTCTATGTAATTAACCATAAAACGAGCGTCATGTAATTAGTGTGTGAATATAAACATTACCTAAAATGATGTGACGATGTGTCATAGAACACATTTTTGGTGGGCGCGAAATATTTTGTAACATACTCGTATATATCGCATTGGGGAAGATCATCATTTATAGAATGATACAATTTTTAAATTATTTTTTATATACAACAAACTATTAAATTTTTATTAAATTGTTTTAATTATTAAATTTAAATGGGAACGCAAAAGCATATCAATGTATGTCTAAGAATATGTTAGTATGTATTAACGATAAAATACATAGATAGTCTTACTCGAGACATACTATACGCAAATTGCGTGGTTGGAAGATGATTTTTTTTGTGCTGTTGACGCACATTTGTGTATTATTTAAGACATATTATAGCGAATTGATATACATTATTTTTAAATGTGTCAATCAAATTGCGATTCAACGTTTTACGACCTCAAACTTCGCGTAAACACTATTTCACTACTGCCTCGAGGTGTTTACATTTTTATATACACTTATAGGTTGTTTATCTGTTAAGTGAAAACGTGTTTATCATGCATGCCTTAGTATACATGTAAATAATATCGATTAAATACTACTCAAGAAATTTTAATTGATAAAAAAATTGTTTTTGTTCGTTTATGGCAATACCATAACGATTTGAAGTTAATGCATGCATATAGTATTACAGACATTCATCGGTTAACGCTATAACAATGTAACTCTTTGAGTTTTTTTTTATTTGCACAGTGATTATTGACTTGTTGATAAGAAAACGAGTGTCACTTGCATTTTTTTGCAACACTAAAATACGAGGGCCATAAGTATCTGGACTCGATCAAAAAGTTACATTTTTGGGACAAATATTGTTTTCTAACTGTCACATATACTTGAGGAATACCCGACCGTTGGTGAAATTCATATTTTTTTATATTTTGTTTTGCCAGTTAGTTCCAAAAATTGTCAGAGTCTAACTCTCACAACCATATATATACATGATAACGGGTCTGGGCAACACCTTGTACAATTTCAGCTTGTTAGCATTTCCAAGGGATTTAGACTTTAGCAAGGGATGTAAAACCTGCTTTTATATCCTCTCCTACATTCATAATGATTAATAAGAGACACCCTGTGCCCAATTTTCGAATTCTCCCAATATTTTCACAAGTGGACAGCTGTCAAAATTTCCAATCAAATTCCCTTGGTATTTCCACATAAAAATTTCACATGTAACTAAAAAAACCTATACTCGAAACATTCGGAATTTTTTATTCACCACTCACATAATTTATATCACCATAGACTGGTGAACTGAGTTTAGTCCATTTTAGTTTATGTTTTGCATGTCAACAAGAAATACATAATAACAAAAATTCAATACATTGTAATATTTTAATGATTTTAATAAGAAATAAATTTATATAATTAAATAATTTAATTTATATAGATTAATATAATTAAATTATATAATTAAGTAAATATAATTAAAAATATAATTAATTACATCTAATAACACAATACTATAAATAGAAATCAAATATTAAATTATGAAAATTATCATACACAAGGAAAAATTTCACAGGCATTTACCCAATCAGAAATATATCCTTAGTAGGGTAAACTAAGAAACCCCCCTAGGGCCCTATTTTTGAATTTCACATCCATTTTCCCTTTGCAGATATCTGTCAAAATTCATAACAGTGTACCGAAATCTAAAATTATGTATTCTTAAAATTCCATACCAAGAAAAAATTTCCCTACTAGGATATATTTTCGATTGGGTATATCAAAACTTTCTGTCAAAATATCAAAAATTCTCGAACTAGTGTGGTATTAGTAACATTCAAAACCATATAATAAAAATTTGAATTTGTTCGTTACTATGACAATTTCAATAAATAACTTACTTATTTTTCATTTATTAAGATGTTTTGTGTTTGTTCAAAATATTTTGTGTTGTTTCACTGGTGTGAAATGAACCCTTTAACCAATATAATTTACCCTACAAGCCGATTTTGACAAATTGATTTATAAAGAAGTCGGACACTACTGGAGGTAAATATGTATTAAAATTTCAATTTACTATACTAAACGATTTACCCGACTATTCGGCTGCAGCCTTATGTATGATAATTTTCATTTTATTTTTGTTTTTTATGTATAGTATAGTCTTATTAGGGTCTTTGTCAATGTATTAAAAATATTTAGTTAAAAAAATTGGTGAAAAGAAAAAATCGAGGGGAAAAATTTTTAGATAAAAATTTAATTTTGCCGAGTGAATGTTGAACAGTAAAAATTTTGACAGCTATACATCGTACAAATATATATACAAAATAATCGCATCGGTAACAATATATTTGTATCGGTAACAAACATATTATACTTATTTTATTAGGCACAGAAATTAGAATGAAAATGTTTCCCTTATTTCAATATAAAACCACCAAAAATTTGGATTGAACTTAATCCAGACGGAATGCTATTATTGTTGTAAAATTCCCAATAAAATATAGTTAATATACGCCAACTATGATTTTAATTTTATTGATTTATAACTAACCACAGTGATTTTGTCAAAAATGAGGTTATGATTTTTTAAATTCACTTGTCAAAATTTATAGACGGTATCTACCTCGTTAAATTTTTTATAGATTTTTTGAGGTGAATAAAAATAAATATTTAACTTTAGCTGTCAAAATTTTCATTTTTAACATGTTTTTAACACATTCACACAGACCCTTAGTGTAATTACAATAATTAAATTACTAAAATCAAGTAAATTTAATGTCCACTTCATAATATAAATTATATATTTTAATTTAATATATAATATTAAATAATATAAATTAAATTATTTAATTCCAAAAATTTATTTCATAGAAATATTAGTCATATATGTAAATGTATAGAGTTTTTGTATTTGTATTTTTTGTTGACATGCAAAACATAAACAAAAATGGACTAAACTCAGTTCACCACTCTATGGAGTGCAATGAAGTTAGATAAATTATGTGAGTGGTGAATAAAAAATTTCGAACGTTTCGAGAATAGGCTTTTGAGTCTGTGTCATTTAAAGTTAAAATGTTAAAAAAATTTGTTAAAAATTTGGGGTAGTAAAATTTGTTGGGGTGAAATATTTTTATTTCCAAATTAGTTTTGTTAACTATTTTATTTTAACTATTTTATTATTTTACTATCACATCAATCTTAACTAAAATGTGAGGTTAACATTTTTAACATTATTTGTTAAAATTTAGATGCGGTCCATACCGCGTTAAAATTTGTATTTTGTTTTAGTGTTAAATAAATTTATATATGACGTCAAAATTTTAATTTTTAACATCTTTTTAACATTTTAACATTAAATGACACATACCCTTACATGTTGAATTTTGAAAGTTGTCCACATGTGGAAATATCGATGGAATTCGAGAATAGGGCCCATAAATCCTTAAACGACTCATTAGAGTACAAACGCAAAGCAGATGCATTATTGAAATTAAATCTCTAATACGAGCGGCATTTTTTTAGCAAAGCTGCCGCTCCTTTTAATTCGAAGCACATATGTTTGGCTTACATTATGTACCCAAATGTAGAATAAACCATTTCGTCATATTTATCCAGATTTACCTCTCTGTGGCATTAATCAGATTCGTCGATTTTTCCCACAATATTTTATTTTCAGGTGTTCAAGAAAGGTTTCTCTATCCCTTTTTAAGAAAAAAGCAGCCCGTGAGGAAATTAACAATTCTTTGTTCTGTTTACATGTGATATTTTCTCGGTCAGACTTTTTCCCTGACTATAATGCACATCATGTAGTGCTATCTAAATGTATTTTCGCAATATTCTATATACCAGTTTGGGCTGACTCAGTTTCTTTTAAATCATTATTTTACTGACCTTTTGTGCCCAGTATATTTCAGCGAATAAGGGTACAAAGATTTGCTTTTATTTCATCATTTTATTTTTATTTTGTTCAAAGACCTGAATGTTATCATAACTAGACTTGAATAACAGTTAAACGTAGCAGACTGAAAATTTTGCTATAGATACGATTGATTTACATGTTTTAAATTATGGTCTATACTATAGCTTTTAATGACCAAATTTGGGTCCTAAACTCCCCAAATATGGTGATTTTCAGAAAATATACACTTGGGAGAATACGCAAGTTTATAGAATGAAATCTATCAAACAACGATATCTTAAACAAACAGAAAGGTTGCTTAGTTTTAAGCAATTTGAAAAAAAGGCTAACACGAAGTTCATAAAAAACGGAGCTTCCGAAATAGTACTCGAATAAGGAGAAATATGATCAAATTTTTTAATACCAAAAGTAAACCTGGTTTACTTTTGGTATTAAAAAATTTGATTACTCCTCTTTGGAGAAAATTCATATTTACTTGAAGCAAGCCATAAAAAATTATCTCACCATTAAAAAATTATCCATAAACCCCACAATTTCAAACATACAACTAAGCAAAACAAACACCCTTTTACTAATACCAACTAAATAGTCACCCCACGTAAGAGTTGTAGTAACTAACCCTAAAGCCTTGGAGTGACATTAACCAGAAACAGAAACAGTCAAAATTTAACATTCTGTTGCAACAGAATCTATTGACAGAAAATGGCTGTTTGACGACAAGACGCTGTTAGCAACAAACATATGAAAATATTCATTTTAATTTGATATTTTTAAGAAAATAATAGATTTCGTGAAAAATCACAAAACTCTATTTAATGTATGAAATAAAAAATTTCGAAATATCTTAATCTTCTTCTTATTTCTTTCCAGGAAAAAAAAGTAGAAAATAATTTAAATCTTCTACAAATTCCTGCGCTGCTCTATTATACGCCACGATTTGACAATTTTCTTTATACAATTCCTCGTCACTATACATTTCTATTGTTTTGTTTATAATAAATAAAACAAAGCAATCCTATACAAGTAAAATAAATTTTGACAGAATAGTATCGACACGACAGTTGTTTCGCGCATTCATCTATTTTGTGTTAATGCACGAGCAACGCAAACAGAAACAATATTTACTACAGAAAAAAATATTTTCGGTTCTGCTTATGATTCTGTTTCTGGTTCTTGTCACTCCAAGGCTTTAGTCCTTAATAGTAATAGAAACAGAATCTTGATCTAAACCACATTTCTAATATATTTGAACATCATCGGCAAAAATGTAAACTGAAAAATGGGGAATAGAAAATTCTATGTCTTTAATGTACTTATATGGATGTGTCGGGGACCAAATCTTTTAAATAAGACATATATTAAGCTAGACGAAGCGCAGATTAGTATTAATATCGCAAAAAAGGGGTTAAAGTATTAAACAGTCTAGGTATTAAACGTCTGGCACTTTGAACCTTTCAGTTCAATAAATAAGTAAATGAGTGACAGAGAGCAGAGAGGTAGATAAGAAGACAACAATTTCATCACCAACGTCAAGCAACCATGGCTTGGGTTAGTAGAAATTTGGGTGACCGCTTGGGAACATCATAGAAGAAAGTGCAAAAATAGAATGTAATCTACCCTCCCCTCATCGGCATGACATTTATGCCTTACTAAGCATAACTGGGCTTAGGATTCAGTGGGCCAATCATTCACTAATTCGAATGCAAAAGTTGATTGCAGAAACGAATATACTAAAAGAAATAACACACACCGGCAAACACAAACTTCGACTCTCGTCTATCGAACACGGACACGAATCAAAAACTGGAATGTCAGAATCTTAACATTAGACTTCTGCGTCACAAACCAGCTGTTCACAGAAGGCATTATATGTTGACACAAAAATTATATATATGGGCATCACCTGATGGCAGAACAATTAACCAAATAGATCACGTAATGAACAACAAGAAGTTTCTCACGTCATTACAAGATGCAGGTCAGTGAGAGGTGCAGACATTCACATTGACTACCAACTAGTAATATCACATTTTCAAATAAAGTCTGTTGCTGTAAATGCACCAAGTCAAATCGTAAGACATTTTAATACCTTCAGATTAAAAGATATCGATACAAGAGACACATTCTGCGAAGCGTTAAGGTTGCATACTCTCGCTACTTCTGCTCCTAATAGTATTAGATAGTGTTATGAGAACATTAGGCCGTACGTCCAACAGCATCCAATGAGGATTAACGGAGGAACTCAAATATCTGGATTACGCAGATGGCATATGACTGCTAACACACAAACACTCCGCATAGTATAAATACACATAGTACTACCATCATAAGATAAAAATAGTTTACCCATTGAAGTTCCAGATGTCGAGTCGATAGAATATCGTCAAAATTTAGGAAACATATATGACATTTAGGCGATTATTAATATAAAAATATTTTGTTTATTTTAAAAAACGATACCAGTAGCGACATCTATGGGCTAACATACTATGGTAGTACAATGTGTATTTATACTATTTACTGCGACATGCAACAAATAGTGCAGAAGCTATCAGATCTAGCATAGGAAGTTGGCCTTGGCCTCAAAATATATATCAGGCAAATGAGACTAAACAGATCAATATCAACACCGATATATATCAGCCAAGAGAAAATATAAGAGGTTAATGAATTCGTATACCTTGGTTGCACACTATCAAAAACGGGTATAATAGATAAGGACATTAATAAACGGATTACCTGTAATCCGTTTACAGTTTTAATAAACGGATTACCTGATTGACCTGTAACATGGAAAAGAACGATGATAGCAGAAATGAAATAACACGGGAAATCATGGACGGGAATTAAATAAATAGCGCCCAAAAGGGTTAGATGGTCCAGTCTAGTAGACGCATTATGCTCCTAAATTGGAGATAAAGGAAAAATAATAAAAATTTTGTTTTAATTAAAGTTTAAAATCCAAATCAATCGATTTCCTTTAATAGATTAATAAATTTTAATTTGGAGGAATCCCATTTAAAATTAAAATATTGATAAAGATCCGCAAGTGACTGTCAATTATTTATTGTTTTACAAAATACGTCATTTTTGTAATTCTTTGAATTTTAGTAATGGTATTTTCCGAAAATTTGATTTTCCGGGAATTTTGAGATTCAAAAATACTTTGCTCCGCTATCGTGCAGTATTTATATATGAAACTGATAAATGAGAAAAACAACAACAAGAAATCCCTGAATTCAATATGCGTAAAATTAAAATTTGGTAGCCTTGCCCCAACGTTAGTCGAATTCTTTCTACATTCATATATAGAAGCGACACATTCAAAAGAAAGTTTTAATTACGAAAAAATGAATTTGTATCGTACGATAGTTAAAACAAATATTAATTAGCGTCTAGATGTTAAATGAATGAATACGCCAGTAGATAAAATTGGATACGTCAACCTAATAAGAGGAAGTTGGTTTATATAAACCAAATTCTCAATATGGTTAAAAATTATTTGGTCCCACTCGATTTTTATTCTATATATACTCGCGATAATGTCTAAAGCACTAAATCTTAAATAGATTGTCAAGGTCTTTATAAATTTGTACGGTTTCGTTATGTAAAGACGTGCAGTTTATTTATATTCGAAGGGTGACAAACTACCGAATGCGGAGATACTGGAAACGTATTTTGTTTTGATTTTATAATTAGTTTCTGATGCAAAAAACAAGTTGGATTACACAAGCGCACAAGTATATTCAAATGATTTCGTTTACGAGACTTAAATAAAACAAAACTCGATTTTAACGCTTATCAAACTACATCAAATACTTAAAGTCGAATGGCAATGATATACGATAGTGGTACATTTTAATACCGTTTTTAAATATCACAATGTCATTTTAGTATATTAATTGTCGTATGCGAAATTGTGTTTCTATCCAGTGTTGTTGTCTGACCTATCTATATACTCATGATAAGGCTGTTTGTATATTTTCTTAAATTGACAACGATACACACACAATTATATACGTATACGTATACGTCAAGAAATCATAAAGGGTTTACTCGTTTTTAATACCTTAGTATACATGAGTCTCATCTTTACGCCTTAATGCCTCATATTCCATTTGGAAAACTCTTTATAGTTAGTGTACCGCGTAAAACACGAGTAAATAATTGACGTATAGACAATAACGTTGTGGCCTTGTTAAGTCATTTATTTTTCATGTACAATACAATTATCAATATTTTTGTCTATCTCACATAAAAATATAAATCTTAAATACGTAAAAGACAAGCCTCTAAAATTCTAGAAATACAATATAACGCGTCAATCGTGCAATAAATAAATTTCAAAAGCTGTTTGCGTCTAAACAACAACACGATGTGATGATGGAATTGTTATTCAAAATTGTGAAAACGTCCAAAGATCATATCCATGTCAATGTTGTTGCTTGTTTTTAAAAAAAAAAACATAAAAACAACAAAAAAAAACATTTAATCGTTTATAACTTTTTGAACTTTACGACAATCGAACCATGTTCTGTTTAGCGCGACAACAAACAACTCGAACACGTCTAACACATAACCAAATAAAAATGTCAAAAAATTAATTAAGTTGCGATAATATAAATTACACAAATACACTCGGTCGATGCTATTATCATTCAAAGTGTATTACTGGGTGATATACGAGTATATGTAGTGTTGATTAAATATTGTTTTGTATTTGGCACCAAGATAATGAGGAATCACAAATGTCACGATGATTTGAATATACATGATCGCGCGACTTGACATCATTTTATGTGGAAAACATTTGAAAATCCAGCACGCACGATGCATTCGAATTGTGCTATAATGACGTATTTTTACAAAAATGTGGAACGGTGATCTCATATGTACGATTTTGGAGGTAAATTTTATTTTACACTATCGCAAATGTGTACGTTTTAAATTTGCTGTGGTATTTTGTAGTTACAAATTTTGAAATCTACACCCATGTGCAAACGTATTTGGGACTTTACATGTTCATGCAAAATGTTGTGCATATTGTTTGTATAACATATTTCATAGTCATCCGCCAGGGTCCTAATTCCCACATCCTTACATGACAGCTCTTCATGTAATAACATAATTATGACATAATTACATGACATAATTATTCCCAAACCTGAGAGAAGCCAACGTGCTTTAATGGTTCTTTAATAGTTCTCACAGCATTGAGAGCTGTGGTTAAACCTTTCTCAAAATCAGCCAATGCAAAATTTGGCTTCAAAACGATGAAATGATTGCAGGCTACTTGTAAAAATACATTCATCATTTCTAAGGTTTCTCGTTTTACCGATTTGTTAAAAACTGATTTTCGGTAACTGAAATAATGAAAAAAACAGTAAAACCGGTATTTACCGGTTATTCAATAGACTATGTCGGAATGTCAAGATTATACTAGAAACGACATTGCTTAGAAAGAAGAAAGTTTTACACGTATGCCCTACTGCATTGATTATACCGCTTGTTGAAAATGTCAAAATGTCAAAAATATAAACAAAATAATTTGTCAATATCGAATGCGAATAATTCTAATTTTACATAAATACACTAAACAACTATCACAGTTTCTGTTGGAATTATCCCGAACAACAACAAATTAAAAACAAAAAAAAAATCATGGCCGACTATCATTTTCATTCAAAAATCTGTTGTTGTAAAATATTCAATTTTTTATGTTAGGTTTAGTGTTTTTCTTTCTTATTTTGAGTTATTTTGTAAATATTATTAATTTGTAATATTTTATGTTATCCGTTTGGTATGAACTGTTTTGGAGAACAATATAAATAAAATGTCTTCTGGCAATGGTTGGTACCATATAATACTTTAATCGCGCTGACATAATATGGAATACTAAATACTTTGAAAGTGGCGCCTCTTTCGGAATAAATGATCTACGGAATATTACAATTTTAAAATTTCATGAGACGTGACTGTGGAAAAGTCCTTTAAATAAGATGGTTTATGTGAAAATAGCACATTTGGAAGAACAAACGCGACTTTTGTTTAAATTGAGTAGGGTTTCGCAAAAATCTGGTTAAAAAAATCAAATTCTTTTTTCACCAAAAAATTAATCTTGAAGCTAGAGCATCCATAAAGCAACTCTTCCAAGCTCTCTAATTTTAAATGAAAATTCTAATATGCCTTCCGCGATCACAAATAGTGGCATCTTTTCTAGCCAGAGCAATAACAGGTTTGTGTAACAGGAGCAATCCATCTCTTAAACTTTGTAACAGCTATGGATATTAATATCTACCAGCAAATCCACTAAATTTAATTCATCAAGACTTTCTCGAATGGCGCAACTGCTAATTCCAAAAATCTGCCTACCAAAATGATACTGTTCGATCTTGTTTGATAATCTAGCAACAAGTTCCAATCTTCCCCAAATTGTTTTTTTACATTTTTTTGCAAAACTACATTTTTACACAGACGAATTTTTACTACTTATACTTATTTTTTATAAAAATGTTTATTATTTTTTAAAATCTAGCGCAGTTTTCACTAAAATGGAATATGAATATTATAACGGTTTTAAAGTGTTTTTATCGGTAATCGATAATTTATTTTACCGTCGGTTTTCACCAACGGTAAAAACCGACTAAGAAACCCTAATCATTTCATCAACAAAAAATAACGGTACGGTAACGCAAAAATCGTAAAAAGTTGACGAAATGTGTCTGGAACAACATCAAGCATTTGCAAAGACTTTACAGTGCCCATAAGTGTTTTTCAGATAAAATAAAACAAACGCAACTGCTTTTTTCAAGTGATCTGGAATATTGATGTGATGGAGGAGGCCTATTAGGACATTAATGGAATCTTTTGCTATGACAACACAATATACTTGCTCAACAAAGAAAATAACAATTTCTCAACAAAGAAAATAACAATGTCTAGACACAGATGGTTTAAGGTTATACAACCAAATGGTTGAATGATTTATTGCTGAACAAATACAGTCGATTGGCAAAGTATTAGAGACAATCAAAAACAAATTTTTTACAAAGACAACAACCAAATTTATTTACTATACATATCCAATGCATGGCCTATCGCAGAAAAAAAATTTAAGCCATCGTACGTGGACAAAACAAAAAAATCTATACTAATGAAAAATGAAGGCAAAGAGTTAACATTGCCAAAGGAAGTAGAACAGCTACACAACCAGTGAAAGAGAAATCGTGAGATAAATGTTAAACTAAACAAAGAAAAATAGAAGTTAGCGATCAAAGAACTAAAGTTCTATGGACACATACTAACGACAGAAAGGGTAAAGGTCGACGAAGAGAACGTCGAAACAATAAAGAACATGAGAAGTCCAAAGGATATACATGAGACACAAAAAATTTTGGCATGACGAACTCTTTAAGCAAATTCATATCGAATCCATCAAAATGTTGGCTGATCCCAATTTATTCATTTCAACGCGTATCGATGCGGATTGCTGTGAAACAGTTTATAAAGGAATGAAAAGAAACAAATAGGTTACAGTGGATCACTATTCGGATTTAGAAGTATTCGGAAAGAGAAAGAGAAAGAGAAAGAGAAAGAGAAAGAGAAAGAGAAAGAGAAACAGAATGAGAAAGAGAAAGAGAAAGAGAAAGAGAAGAGAAAGAGAAAGAGAAAGAGAAAGAGAAAGAGAAAGAGAAAGAGAAAGAGAAAGAGAAAGAGAAAGAGAAAGAGAAAGAGAAAGAGAAAGAGAAAGAGAAAGAGAAAGAGAAAGAGAAAGAGAAAGAGAAAGAGAGAGGGAGAGGGAGAAAGAGTGAAAAATACTAATAAAAACAATATATAAATGTTTAGTCGAAGCAAACCTTTATAATATGTAAAACAGTCGTGTAAACTTTTGTTTTTAATTAACTTTTGTTTTAAACAACAGTATTGGATACACTTTGAACATTGAGATTTTTGAAGTTTTTGTAGCCATCAAATTTGATATGTCGAAACTGGACGACCATTTGTGTGAAGTTTTGCTAAAAAATATAAATTAAATACACGAGTACATATTTTAATTAACATTAGTATTAGTATCCTTCGATACGCAAAACCAAATTCAAAAATATATCACTTTTTGCCCATATAAGTTGTCAATACGTGAAGGGACCTATTTTTTCATATAAATTGGCTACTATTTTGTCATGAAGTCGTTGATTGGATTTTAAAAGTGTATATGTCAAAATAAACTGCGCAGTGACCGATTTTAATTCTTTAAATTAGAATTGGGTTTAGGCCGGTGAGTCGATTAATTTTAGTTATTTTATGTGGTAATTGGGTAAATTTAAAATTATACAATTATAACTAGAATACGGGCAACAATTTGGAATCGGGTAAAAATTGGTTGAAACGCCATTGGTTTCGCGTCAGAAAGAGTCTTTATTGCAATCGACCATTAAATTAAAACAAAAACATAAAAACAGTTAACGCCTAAATGTTTCAATACAATATAAATAGAAATACAAGTATTTTTTAAGTAAAGTTTTTGTTTGAATTGGATTTATGTTGTAATTAAAAATGAACTAAGTAGTTTGTGCAAATTTGAAAAAAATCGATCTATTAACCTGGTTAATTGTCCATGTATTTATGCCTTGTTTAACGTTGTAATTAACTGTAAAATAACAACTATACCAACATCGGGAAGTTCATTTAGCATAATTTTTTTGTGTAATGGTACACTGTTAAAAGTTAATTTGTGTAATGTTAATAGTGTTAAAAATTGATTTAATGTATAAATGTTTCAGAAATTCAGTGTTTGACTCTGAATTAGCTCTATTTGTTTGTCACTTTAATCTAAGCTTACCACAATAGGGAGCTAGTTTCAGAGTGAAATGCATATAAAATATCTAATAACGATACAAAAATAATATTGTCTAAATGTATTGTCGTCTAACGGTGTGGCGTATGGTGCTTACTAGCACCAGTTTCGTTGGGTTTTTATTTATAACAAGTTTGGTATCATCTTTGTTTGGTAGTTAGGGAAAATTGGTGACTGGTCGTTTATTAATGTAGTTTGTTCTATAAGTAACCATTTTTAATTTGTATTCTTTAATTTACTGAGTGAGATTTTGTCTCCACAATATACACTTCAAGTTTTGGTGGTCTTGATCGTTTCAAATTTGACGGAAAATTGGGTTTTGGGTGGTGTTAATTTTGATTTTCAGAAGTCTGCAGACTTGTAGAATTTCAGAGAGTTGTGTTTCCAACCTGTTGGATAATAGATGGATTCCACCTTTGCTGATTATTCCCGTATCATTAGTGGAGTAGCCGGTTGGTGAGATTTAGATATGAATGGGTCGTAGGTGAGAAGATTGGAAGGAATACATTTACAATTTTGAAATAATAAATTTGTAATTTACAGGTAGAAACTAATGCCATCTGTTAAATTAGTTCTTTATTGGATTTTGTTCTCAGGGAACCATTATAGGTTACAGTTGAATGGCGGCACACTGGAGTATCTGATAAGAGACGTCAGAATGCAGAGCAGTTCAGAATAATTGTGATTGTCTTGTGCTAATAATGGTTAAACAGTGGCCACCGGGAAACCAATTCTGTCATTGCTAACTTACCTTTCCTTTCCCGAAACCACAAAAAAAAAATTATCGATCGCTTAGGTGTCAGTAGCCTATCATGCAAATGAGTGATAAAGACAAAATTTTTAAGTGGTATGGTTATAATTTAATTTTATAGCAGAGTCTCGACATCTGTACAAATATAACATAATATTTTGAAAACATATTCAAATAGAGTTCGATATACTCGCAATTGATCGTTTTTTGATCGATAAAGGTCCTTTAAAGTTGGTCAAAAGGTATATTTACAGGCGCGGAATGGGATGTTTACAACAATTATGATTACAGCACGTGCTTTTTAAAATTCGTAAACTGGGAATGAACGCGTTAAAACTAATTACACTTTCACCATCTGCGCTAAATCAGTCATCCAACGAGAAAAAAAATAAATATTTTTCTACACACCCCCGCACAATAAAATCATCCGACTATAACCGCGCGTAAACAAGTTGCTTTGTAGTTATATACGAATTTGAATTGTTTATCTATAGCCAACTTCTATATTGTGTTGTATTTAAAGTATATAAATATCTATAGTAATGACGTCATTACGAGAAGTACATATTTTAACATGCGGAATGCAGGAGACGGTAAATTAACATATATCGTCGACACAGTAGATGGTAAAAATAATATACACGATATAATGAGATAATCGTTTTTTTTTTTTATTTTTGTATTTGGTTAGAAATCACTTCAGCAATCAGTGTATTGCCGCCGGATATGATATATAGTCGCGTGACACAAAATTATACCTAGAAATTATAAACTGAATTAAATTATTCAATTGTTTGTAGAATAATTTGTATGTCAACATTATTTTAAGTGTTAAATTTTAACATGTGCGGCGTGTATAAGCACACAATCGGTTTTTACAGGCTAATGCTGGTCCGTACCGTACCAAAAATTTAGTTTCATTGAACTATGTTTTCGGCTAGCGCTTCGTACTTTTCTAGATAAGCAGAGGAAATAAGCAGGACTTGAGAAAAATGTTTATGTTTTCTGCATATAATAAACACTGAGGAAGCGACGTTTACATATTAAAGGTTGACCGACCGAAAAAACGATGCAGTTATGTCATGAGCAACGATGTCAAAATTAAAAATTGTATAACTTATCCAGGATGTTCTTTTACGTCATTTAGTTTAATCCCAAAGAAAACGTATACATATGCCAGAACTTTACTGCCTTGATTTTTATCGGGGGTAAAACATCTCCTTGTCGTTTAAGACAGTTAATTGTTACTAACCTCATTTTTTTCTAATAATCGTTTAAATTATGTAGTCGGAAAATTTGCAATATGGAAAATACGTCACTCGAGTAAACAAGTATCTTAACCATATAGATATACACAAACGGTGATAGATATAATGATAAATATTCAACAAAACGTGTCTTATCATTTTTCCATAAATTAAATTAGTTTTTAATTGGTTTAATTAATTCTTCAATTAAAACCATTAATTATAAAATTTACTATGCATTTTATCAATTAATTGAAGATCTGTATGCGTCTATAAGTACATATTTAAATGAGGCAATACATAAATTTACAATATTATTTACACATAATTAAAATTGATAAAAAACTATGATTACATTCTTGTGTTTGATAAATTAGAATTTATGATATTTATAGTTGTACATCATTATTTATAGTTTGTAGTTTTAAAGCTTTGTTTATACCGCAAAAAATTCCGTAAATGTGCATTAAGAAAAATAATAGTTGTTTGTGGTTGTATTGACATTTTAAAATAGTGAGGTTAATTATACAAAGATAAATTATTATATGGTGTAATAAAGTTTAAAATGTAAGTTGTACTGTAATACCACTCATCGTATATATAAAGATAAGAATACAATCGCGGTTTTCTAAAAGCGCGAATTGTATAACGATTGACTTTGTAAATAAGTTATCAATAGGCAAAGTGGTTATACGAATACTTCAAGTACAAAAACTTGCATAAAGTTGGTTCCGTTAGTATAACTTCTTTTTGACTTAAAACTTTAAAATTTAACTTTAAAAATAATTATATTTATTTCATTATAAAATGTTAATTATAAAATGTATCAAACTTTCCCAAAATGTATCTATCTCTACACATAATAAGCACGTGACAACGTCCATCATAAATATAATAAATGGCGTCTCAATCGCAATTTTTATACAATAAAATTTCGCTGAATTTCGATGAGGTCATACAAATACCTATACTAATGATGCAGGTTTACGCGGTATGATCCACTTTGATTGCCAGATAAAGAAACAAATGATCAACAGAAAATATTATGCTGACTTATGGAATCGATTTCTCGTGAAGTTGTGTGTATTGTCCATGGCTAAATTCCATAAGTTAGGATACGAATTGCTTTAATGTCTACCATATTCGCTATATTTGATTATTTCCTGTTTGCGCATATCAAAAATTGGAGGGGCGAAAAATGATTTGGCTCTAATGATGTATAGATTACCGAACAAACGCATATTTTGAACAGTTGTCAAACTTATAGGGATCGGAAATAGGTAAAACTATTGGTTTAGACTGTGTGCCTCCGATCGATTTTTTTGTCTAATTTGTCAACTTTTCATTTCAACGTTTCATTTCGCTATTACTCCCTTGGCGGCGGACGAAAAGACTCATCGTGAGTTTGCTTTTCAATTATAAATTAACTAGACCTGAAACAATAATGGCTGTGTTTTTTTTTATATCGGAAAAATCGGAGAGATCAGAGAGATTATTTATCGGATATGTCCGATAATATTTTTCTCCGATTACAGATATTTATCTGATATAAATATCTGACAGATATTTATCTGTCAGATCGAAAAAATTATTTTTTTGTTTTTTTTTTAGTATTGGAAATAATTAATTATTAAATAAATTTCAGTATTAAATTCCCTAAATTTAAGTTTTATTTGTCACCTGATTGCTTAACATTAATCGGAGTCGCCATTGCTGTCAAACAATAATCTGTACATTTTTTCAGAGTAAGAAAACGACACAGAGATAATTTTTTTCTCGGATATTCAGATATAACGTATATCTGAAAATTTGACAGTAAATTTATCTCTTCGATTTCTCCGATACCAAAAAAAAAACACACCCAATATAAATAAGCCGCTTTAATAGTTTTTCAATGTTTTAGTTACAGTTTTTGTCGCAAAATGTGACATCGTAAGGAATGAATATTGAAATGTCATATTTTTGAATGGGAAAACATGTTTATCCTATCGTGAAAAACATAAAAATTATAAAAGGATTTGAGGAAATTAAACTAATCAGATAAGTTTTTTCTGGGGAAAATAGTTTTAATTAATATATTTAAATAAAAATGTGTGCAATTTCGTTTGTTTTTAGGCCGCAATTCAACAGTAAAGTTAATCATTTTTTAGAATAAAGCATATTATTTCATGTAAACAAAACATTTGTGATTTCAAAATGCCTTTTTATTAAAAATAAAAAGATTTTAAATTCAAAAATGTTCATTTTTTTCTGTCGGTCCAATGCCTATTATTATAAATACTGGCCATGTAATCGAGACAAAAAGGAAATAAGAATTAAAAGTTTTAGATTACATTTTGTTGTTGTTTACCATCATATTTTTATTTCAAAGTGTAACCTAATTTGATATGCAATTTATCTAGTTATAGCGTAAAACTGATATAACATCAAATAATGAAAGTTTTAATACAGAATTTCAAGTTCTTATACAAGTAGTTCTGTTCTTAAGAAAATAAAACGTGCGTTTCATATTAAATGTTGGATTTGTTTTATTTCGAAATAATATTAAACGCATACTTAATTTTCTTCAGAACAGAACTACTTGTATAAAAACTCAAAATTGTTTTAAAACTTTCATTATTTGAAATTTTATTAGTTTTACGCTATAACTAGATAAATTTAGATATGAAATTTATTAATACACATTTGCAAGTCAAAATATGATGGTAAATAACAACAAAATATAATATAAAACTTATTTTGTAAATTTTCCATACGAATATGACATTTCTTTTATCCCTAACATACAACTGGTGTTAATCGGCAGAACTAATTGAAAAATTACCCTATTGTTATTATTTTTGATTGAAAAATGAAATTCAGAATTTGATCATATTCTTTTAATCCTTTATTTAATCCTTTACTATATTATTTAAACTAACGTGTAAACTATTACATGGAATAACAGAACAGAAAATATTGGTACAATTGAACAGTCTTGATAACATAATGACATATACGGCCTTAAAATTTGTAACTAGAAATATAGCCTTTTAACCTATGTATTTCGATTGATAATTTTTATTTGTGTGACCAAATAGTCAAACTCGGTTGTTCAGTTAGTTATTCGATTTTGGTTAATATTTTAATTTTCGTTGCTAAGCTATTTCGTTGCGTTAATTTGCTAGGATCTCTTCTTCTGTTGAACTGGCACCTGATAAACAATCATCTATGTAAATATCAAGTTTTGCGATTATAAAGCCTAACGGAAATGTTGCTTTATAATTGTCAGCTTATAGAACTAATTTGTATGTAAGAAATAATTTCTATTAAATAGCAAAATTATTTTAGTTGGCAACAACTTTTTTGTTTGACTGATTAAGGCTGACTAATCAACTTGGAAAAAACAAATGTTATTTTTATAATGAAAATAGTTTTTTCATCGCACATACGATTGGTTGAAAATTCAATCAATTTGAAGGTGCGTTACCACAAGCTATCTGATGAAGCGTTCGGACGACTAAAAATGGAACACATGAGGTTCCTTATGTGACCATGGTTAGTTTGAACATGTTTACGGGTTCGTTAACTGTTTTTGTCCATACTGTTCTTTGAAAACTAAAAAAAATTTCACAATGCACGTGACGTAGAGAAGCAAATAATATGCGCAATATTTTATACACCTTGTGACTAATCGGGCTAAGATCATCAAACGAATCTAATACTTATTTTTCAAGAAAGTAACTACAATGTTTGTTTCCCTAAAATTACCGCATAATGCTTTTATTAGTAAGGTAGGTCAACGATGAGTTTGTAAAAAACATTCGAAAGATAGCCGTTACAAATGTTAAATTATAAATTATGGGTTTATAATGACGATCTCAGTGCTACTGCTAAAAAAGAGACTTAGTCGAAAATCCTTTTATATTTAGCGAACGCCCGGTGCCTCACTAACAAACTTATTGCGGTAACAGAATGAAACCAGGGAGCAACAGAATCATTGACTATACTATTAGTTTAATTCGCACACTATTATTATAATCATTATGCAGGCATTCATAAAATATTGGAAGAAAAATTTGTCAATATCACTCGAATATAAAAAAGTCCAATTAAAATTAGAAAAATTAGAAATTCATAATCATATTTTTATTCAAATGGCTATATTTGTCGATATCCTGGGGGTCGATTCTTGTTCCGTGAAAAGAACAATGAATAGTATTTCCAGTGAGAAGTTAACTTTTCTGTTCAATGAAAATGAAAAAAATGAGAAACCAAAGGTAGCAAAGGTAAATATAACTTTTACTAACTTTTTGACATTGTATAAGGTAAATTCACATACTGTACTAAAATGTGTAGTAAAACATGAAAATTGGTAATTGTCTAGTAGTCGTTGCCTTTTTTGACGTTCGCTCTTATGTTAACATTCGATTTAGTTTTTGTTTGTAGTAAATTCACAACTTCTTGTTTTCAAAAATTAAATAAATCTTTTACTAATTAAATATTCATTTTTAATTTTTTGTTTTAATTTCTGGTAGCTATATATTATATATATATATATATATATATATATATATATATATATATATATATATATATATATATATCTTTGTTTTATCTTTGTATATCTTTTTAAGTGTATAATGACACTAAAAAACAGTTACACAGAAAGATGTGAGGTTAGGAAGTGAACTGTTTAGAAAATTGTTAATGCCGTTTATTAATTAATTATTCTCGTACGAACTCGAATAAGCCTTGATGGTGAATTTCAATCGAAAAATTGTAATCCGCGGGAATGTTGGGAGTAAGTGTTTACCATATTACTTGTTTGGCTATGTACATTTTAATTTTGATTTTAGAAAAGTTACAAAGGCAGCAAACGTGGCTAAAACGGTGCAAAATGTTAGCCAAAAATGACAAAATATGCTTAAAAAATATAAAGTACGTAAATAATTAAGTTTCTAATAAAATATACGTAATAGCTACATATATATTTTTTATTACAACAGAAAATGATACAACCACAGTCTGGAGTCTCCACTGAGGGCGGACAGTTCCTACCCACTCAATGGGAGCTATTTGAAGAGCTTAATTTAATTTTTTAAAAAAGACTCTTCAAATAGCTGTAACGTGAATTTTTATTCTCCGTTCTCTGAAATGGAAATTTCATCGGATTTCGATACCCCAACCCAAACAAAAAACTCAAAAAAAAAATGAGGAATTGGTTGAAGTTATAAAAGGAACTTCGGACGAAATGATTATTGCTTTTGCAGCAAACAAATTATTTCCAGATAGCGATTTGTTGATCCGGGATACACATATTTATAATTTTGTAGTTTGAGTCGCATACCGCCTGGATCTGAATCGAGTAATCTAATTTGCGGTTGATGTATTGAACCCGCTGATTTGGGGGACATTTTACTTTGATATGACACCAACCTATGGCACCAACAGCTTTACAGAATACCGATGACCGTGCTTTGCTAGCAAATTTGTTTCCAATGACACATCTAATGATGTAAGTGCAAAATTATTAGTTTTAAAATTTCATTTTCTCTAACTATATTATTTTCTGGATCGATTTTGATAATTTACCAATAAAGTACTTTTCATACCGACGACTTCGACTTTGGACTTTAAAAATGGAATTTGTGTAAAAAGCATTTAAAATATCAAAATTAAGTTTATTAGATTAACAATGTCATGTTTTATTGAAATAAATTAAAATAGTTATAAAATTAATTAGTTTTATGTGATAAATATAACAAAATAAAAATACAGTACATTGAAGTTGCAAGTGCGATACGTACCACATCTCGACTTTAACAATTTGAAGTTTTCCAAAGTCAAAGTCGAAGTCATCGGTATGAAAAGTACTTAAGTTTTGACGTTTATAATTATGACAGTCATTGTTGTCCAATATACCAAAGATTTAACCCTCCCCGCCATCCTACACGGTATACTACACCCAATAAACAAATTTTGAGAAAAATATTTACCTTTAAATTGGTACATGGTAAATGTGTACTAAAATTTAAATTTACCTTTCGATTGGTCCGCAGCCTAAATGTACAATTTATGTAAGAACAATATATTTTAAGATTAATTTGTTCCATTATTTACCCAAGCCATTGACGGAGACGTTGGTTTACTTAAACTTCGTGCTCAATCGGTTAGTTGTGTTAGAAAACAATTTTTCTAGATAAATTCTGATTAGAAATCCACCGGGATCAACTCAATATGATTCTATTAAATCCACAAATTATGAAACGAATCCACAAACTTATTGATTATACCACAGTTCCACAAATAGAAGAGATAATCGATGAAATAATTCAAAACTCCAGCCAAAAAAAAATAATAACCACGACTACCCAAAAAAGCCAGGAAAAAATACCACCAAAGAAGTTGACCACCAAAGAACATTTTTCTTAAATACATTTATCGAAAAATATCACCACGAAAAATAAGAAAACGACAAAAAAATAGATTAAGAACAAAAAACAATTAATGCATTAGAGAATATATTAAATACATTATTGAAATCAAAAATAAAATATGAACTCAAAATGACATTAAAATTATTTTTACAAAATAAACTTATTTAAAATATTCATTTCATTCACAATATTTTTACGCGCTCCATACAAAATTTTGAAAATTGACAGATCTATAATAAATGATATATTCGCAATCTAGTACAATATGAAAAAAAGTTACGCTGAATAAATCTTTTTATTTGTACAATAAAGTACTTTTCATACCGACGACTTCGACTTTGGACTTCGTAAATGAAATTTTTTTAAAAAGCATTTAAACTATAAAACTTAGGTTGAGTCGATTAACAATGTCAAGTTTTATTGAAATAAATCAAAATAGTTATAAAATTAATTACTTTTATGTGATAAATCTAAGAAAATAAAAATACAGTGCAATGAAGTTAGCTGCAAAGCAAGTGCGATACGTTCCTCTTCTCGACTTTGCCAATTTGAAGTTGTACAAAGCAACTCCATTAATTTTGAAATGTCAATGGATGAACAAAACATCAAAATGGCATATGTTTAACTATTCTGTGGAATATTATTATGAGGACGAAAATAATGAAAATATAAATAATAATCAAATAAATATTAGGGAAAGTGAAGAAAACTTTATTAGTGACAATAAAGATTTTAAGGATTGTCTCATCCTTGAGGTGCAATCAAACTTGATTTTATATGACTTGTCAGATACTGACTATAAAACTCACGATACAATTCACCAAAGGCATTAAAATTATTATACGTCTATGCAATTCACAAATAAAATATCAAAATATGACAGTTGCCAAACAAAGTCAAAGTCGACGCCGTCGGTATGAATACACCAATGCTTCGTATTTGTGGAATTTAAATGTTTTGCAAAGTCGAAAGTCGAAGTCGTTGGTATGAAAAGTACTTAAGAATCGCATAATTTTGTTCTGTGGAATGAAAAAATGAAAAAGATGGAAATGAAAAAAATTTTTTTTTTAGCTGTTTTACTATAGAATCAGCTTCAAAAATGTATTCAAACTTATATCAAAAATTGTAATATTGTTAAATTTCTTGCTATTTTGTATTATTTTAAACTGACAAAATATAAGTTTGACATTTTGACTAATTTATTCTCATTTAAATTTTTTTCGAGACTATTTAGGGATAGAGAGTTAACTATTAAGGTATCTTTCGAAATTAGTTGCTTGTGACTATCAAACCGGAATAACAAAATTAAAATGGTATAAAAAATTAACATTTCAAATTTTTAAATTTTATACGTTTTTTCTGGAAAATTTCAACTAAAACGGTTAGATTACTAGAAAGGTTTTGCGTAAACCAAATAGATAAATTTTAAAATTTTAAAAGTCAACATTTATTTGTTGACATAAAAAATAAACCAAATATCATAGCAATTTAGTTACCAAGTTACAGAACATAAAAAACTTGATATAATTAAATTGAACTGGTTATACTGTTATTTGTAGTACTGAATCATTTACATAACCATAAACTGAATTTAACTTGCAAAATACATATTTAATATAATTGTTTATTGATGCCAAATAAAACTAAAATTAAAATTACTATACATTTTAATTATTAATTTATTCGGTAGAAGCGTTTCCAAGAGATTTGTTTAGATTAAATTTTCGTTTAGCGTAAATATTAACACATAAAAGTGCTAATCTATTCAAAATGTTGTGTCACTTGGCCTCATGTCGATGTTTGTTTGTACGCATATAGTAGACTAAGCTTAAAGTAAATTAGCAAATTTGGAATCAGATTATAAAGTACACACTATCTACGACAAAAAGGGGCGCGTCAAATACATATTTACAGCTACAAGTTGCCCACACGTGCTTTTAAAATGTTTACACTTTTTTCTATGTCAATAATTTATTTATGCTATTCACTATAATTTATGTAGCCCACTATAATTTTTTTGATTTTTTATACATACATATAACCGCGCACCGTAAAAAATAGAAAGTTCAATTGAATATTAAATATACGAGTATTATTATATTATACCGGATAGCTGGTTGATATTTCTTCCGAAATTAAAATCATAGTTTTGTTAAATTCATAATTTTGAAATCAACCTCTCGAAAAATGAAAGTGATAATGATTCTCGGAACTATACTTGTTTACACAGTTAATTGGGCTACAAACCCGTGCGATTATTTTTAAATTAACCAAAATTTATTTCTTACCTGTTAAGCCTCGTAATGCCATTTTTGCTATTCAATTACACACTACAATTATATTATATCTGTAACAAAAAAGAAAAAAAAAACAATATTTAAATTTAGACTTTGAAAAACTCATTAGCATAATATTTAAGATTTAAACACATAAAATATGTCGCGATAATTCTAATTGTTTTGAGTTTGGATTTTTTTGGATGTCGTAAATTTTGTTGGCATAGAGACCTTAGAATTTCAGCAGGAATCATCTTTTTATAAACTTACACAACAATTCGCATAACCTTGAAAAACGAAAACGTTCGTTTTTACTTGTTGATTGCCAAAAAAAAATCGTTATCATTAAAACGTGCAGTGTTTTTTAATATAGTGTTCGCGTAACAAGTTTAGATCTAGCGTTTTTATATAAAGCTTAAAATCATTAGCTTCATATGTCTCTGTAAGCATACGAAAAACTATGATTCAAAAAGTGATATCTAAACTTAGAAACGAAATTCTGTAAGAATATTATGTAGTCCTCTGTTGATACATAATTTAAGCATTACTCACATTACTCATACAGTGTGATAACAAACATGAAATAAGTCATATAATGTATGTGTTGATGTATATATAGTCTTGAAGTAATTTAAAATATAAAAGCAAAATTTTTCTATGTACTCTTCACATACACTAGATGATGTGTGGTGACGAAGACTAAAAATAGCCCTAGAAATTAGAATAATATAGCAACTAAAAATATACCAATAAGATATATTTGCTAATTACTAGCTATCTAACTACCGTCATGGTTTAAAAATTGTTTTGATTACTTAAATGAAAACGTATTTCACTGTCATATCAATGCATTTTGATTAGTAATGTCAAAGGTGTAATGAATGAATCAACAAGTAGATGACCGCAATTCATATAAGTATATATAAAGACTGATAATCAAATGGAACTAAAACCATTTGCCTTTCTATATAATTATATCACATATGGAACGACCAAAAAATTTTCATTCTATAAATTTTGATTGGCTGAGTGCGATTATATGTGTTTTGGCTAGACAATGAAGACAAAAAACAGTTTTACAAGAAATTATTCCTACGCTTGTTTGAGCCGCTTAGCAAATATGATCCTATATGACGATATTGAATTTTTATTTTTTATTTTTTTAAACTAAAACTTAATGGAATGTTTATAAAATTCTAAATTGTGTCATGTTTATATTATGAATGATTAATTGTTTGAATCAGACAAATATATCGCTTGACGCCAAATCAATCGACGTTAATTAGTTGTTGTTTTTACTTTTTGCAAGTTTACAAATAAGCGTTGATGATTGGATAGTAAAAAAAACTAATTTTTCATAATCAAGAATGTATATATGATAGACGTATATTTGATTTAGAGATATGCAATAAACAGTCGTTTGCTCTATAGAACTTTTAAAATACATGTTAAGTCACTTTAGCGAAGAAACCATGACACAAGTATAAACTATTAATTAGGACAAATATTATAGAAATCGGAATTTTTAAAAATTTATATGTTTATAAATTTTTTGTTTTATGTCTCACACAGTCAAAAATACTAACTTTAATTTAACTACTGGTAACATTAAACTCAGTTTAAATTTTAATGATTCTAAATTTACTATTATTTAAATTTAAAAAAAATACATGTTTGCAATTTTAAGTGTTTAAACGTTAATTTTAACGAATTTCTATTTTACACTAATGTTAAACAAAATTATTTGGTTTAAGCTAAATCTTCATTGGGCAAACTGCAAATTATAATAGTTTTTTAATTAAATATTTTGGTTTGTAAAATACTTTAAGCCTAGAAATTTAAAAAAATTTAAAAACTTTATCATAAAATTAAAATTTATTACATAAAAATTTAAAATAATTTTTGAAAATTTTATAAAATTTAAAATTCGTTTGCCACCAATAAATTAGAATTGATTTTAGAATTCAGAAAATTAAAATTATAAATGTTTTAAAATTACTAAAATTTATGTTGAATTATAAAAATTTATTAAATTCTAAGATATTAAAATTATAATTTTAAAATTATAAAAATTCAATTTAAGTACTTTGAAGATTACTTACACTAAATTATAAGCAACTTTACAATTTAGAAAATTTGTATAACTAAGTTTGGAATATTTCGAAACTACTTTACTTTAGTTAAATTTTGAGAATGAAAAATCAATTTTTTGGATTCATTCTAATCTAACATTCTGTCGCCAAACTTTTTGTTAAAATTTTAAAATTTTAAATTGGATAACATTTTAAAATGCGCTTTCAAAACTTGTTTAAATAAGTTTTAAATATTTTGTATAATTTTAGAATTGTATTAAATTTTAAAATTTGAATTGCAAAAAATAGTTTTAAAATTTGACAAATTTCAAAATGCAACGTCAAGTTTGAAAAAAAGTAAGGACCAATTTTAGAATTCAAATCAATTTTAAAACAATAATTTAAATATTTCAAAGTTAGGTTAAATCTTAATAGGATTTTAAAATTATCAAATATTTTGGGCTTGTAAAATTTAGGCATTCTCATAAAAATATATAATCAACCATTTTCAATTCCAATAAATTTTAAAATTTAGCCCAATTTTATATAAAAACTTTAGATATATGTATTTAAATAACTTAAGTTTAAGTTTTATTAAATATAACTTTCTTCGTAATTTAATGTACATATTTTTAAAATATTCGCAAAATTTATACTTATCTTAATTTCAATATAACATAAAAGGATTAAACGCCCATTTTGAAAATGGACAAATTAAAATAAAAAAACTTGAATTTTGACATTCAAACATTACAAGTATTTTAAAAATTAATTAAATTTTATTAAAATTCTCAAAACTTTGAACCTGGAAAATTTATGCATGGTCCTAATTTTGTGGTATAATTATCAAACCCAATTGGATTGGTAAAACTTAAAAATTTAAAATTTTGAAATTTTAACTTTAAAAAATCGCAACGTAATATTCCTAAAACATTTTAGGATTCAAACCAATCGTAAAAAAACAGTTTGATATTTTTTAATTACTTTAAAATGCCTTTGGAATTTAATACATACTAAAATTTCAAAAATATTTTCAGAATTCGTGCTTTTATTAATTTCCGTTGAATTTAAGACTTTAAAAATTGAAAAGGATTCAGAAATGTGAAGGAGTTTAAAGTCAAATTTTACGGAAAAAGAAACCTTACAAAAGATTAATAAGATAATATTTTAAAGACCATAAAAAATAATCAATTTTAAAATTCCGAAAATTTCTATAATACATTTTATGTTTTTTTTTAAAATATCTTTATTTTTATCTTTTATTATTTAGATTTAATTTTAATTGTAATTTAAAATTTTTAAAATATTTTAAATATAGAAAATTTAGGTCAAATCCGACTTTTATAATAGCAAAATTTTTATAATATAAATTCAATTTTAAAATTTAAACAAATTCGTGGCTTTCGTTAAAATTTAATACATAAATTTCAAAAATATTTTCAGAAATTAATTAATTGGAAATGAAATTTGAATTTTTTAAATTTCACAATATTTGAAATATTAGATTAGTAAAGTTTAAAACTATACAAAAACTTGACATTCAAAACAAAATTTTATGAATGCCCACAATGTTACGTTTAATATCAAATATTGCAATAGTTCTACATTTTTAACAGGGCAATATTAAAAATATATAATTTATTAAAATGACTGACAAAAAAACGATTCGTTATTTTAGACGAATCTTTTAAGAAAGTTTTAGATATTTCTCAATTTCTTAAGTTTAAGTTTTATGAACCAAACGTTTTCCTTTGATATTTAATATACAAATTTCAAAATAAACTCAGAATTTATGGGAAATAAAATTTTAATTTTTATAATTTGGAAAAAGAAATTTATGTAACTTTAAAACTGTACACAATTTTTAAAATTTGAAAGAAATGGTTTACATATAGTTTTATGGATAAAATCTGATTTATTGGTCTTCGTCTGCATACATTTTTTTTTTTATAAAAGTTTTAAAATTTTAGATTACACATTTTAAAATGCAAATTTGGGAATTCAAATTAATTCTGCTTTGAAAATTAGAAAGAATTTTATAATTCAGATTCTTTTTATAACACCAAGTTTATAATATATATTTTCAAAGTTATTTTAGAATTCAGACAATAAATTTTTAAATATTTCCCAATTACTTGAGGTATAATTTTTGTTAAATAAAATATACAAATTTTTAAGTATTCTCAGAATTTATAGAAAATAAAATTTTTAGGGACCGTAATTTGGATTATAATTTTAGAATTGTATTAAATTTTAAAATTTGAATTGCAAAAAATAGTTTTAAAATTTGATAAATTTTAAAATGTAAGCTCAAGAATTCAAATCAATTTTACAACAATGTTCTAAATATTTCAAAGTTAGGTTAAATCTTAATAGGATTTAAAAAATTATCAAATATTTTGAGCTTGTAAAATTTAGGCATTCTCAAAAAAATATATATTCAGCCACTTTCAATTCCAATAAATTTTAAAATTTAGCCCAATTTTATATCAAAACTTTAGATATATGTATTTAAATAACTTTAGCATAATATTTGCAAAACTTATGCTTTCCTTAATTTCAATATAACATAAAAGGATTAAAAATTTGGAAATGGACAAATTAAAATAAAAATATTTGAATTTTGACATTCAAACATTACAAGTATTTTGAAAATTAATTAAATTTAATCTTTAAAATTTTATTAAAATTCTCAAAACATTGAACCTGGAAAATTTATGCATGTTCCTAATTTTATGGTATAATTATCAAACCCAATTGGATTGTTAAAACTTAAAAATTTAAAATTTTGAAATTTTAACTTTAAAAATTCGCATCGTAATATTCCTAATACATTTTAGAATTTAAACCAATCGTAAAAAATAGTTTGATATTTTTAAATTACTTTAAAATGCTTTTGGAACTTAATACATACTACAATTTCAAAAATATTTTCAGAATTCATGCTTTTCAAAATTTCCGTTGAATTTTAGACTTTAAAAATTGAAAAGGATTCAGAAATGCGAAAGGAATTTAAAATCAAATTTTACGGAAAAAGAAACCTTATAAAAGTTATAATATTTTAAATAGGATACATTTTAAAATAAAAACATTAAATTTTGATATTTAATTTTTATTTTTTCCTAATTTTGTAAAACAAATTTTAAACTTTATAACATTGATAGCTTTCAACGAAAAATTCCGATAAAACTTTAAAATTAAGACCAAATTTAAACTTGGGTTTAAGTTTTATTTAACAATTCAAATGTGACTCCCTTTTTAATTTAATA
The DNA here is from genome assembly GCA_963556175.1 of Tipula confusa. NCBI lineage: Eukaryota > Metazoa > Arthropoda > Insecta > Diptera > Tipulidae > Tipula > Tipula confusa. The sequence continues at coordinate 116,598,744 of OY744475.1, forward strand.
TAAACATTTTAAAACTATTCGCAAAATTATAATTTCCTTAATTTCAGTAGAATATTTAGAATTCATTTTTAAAATTGTAAAATTTTCAAAAATTTAAAAGTTATTTTAAGTCAAATTTAAAATTTAAAATTTTGAAAATGGGCACATTTTAAAATAAAAAAAAATCGAATTCTGATATTAAACACTGTAAATATTTTGACCAGCGCTACGTTATATTAGTATCAATTTTTGAATTCGGAAAATTGTTTAACAAAGTTTTAAGTATTTAAAAACTATTAAAATTTAATCTTTAAAGATTTTAGTAAAATTAATATATTAATATATTAATTTAAAAATTTTCAAATTGCGAAAACCTGACTTTATAGATTTGAAAATTTCCAAATTACTTTAGTTAAAATTTTGGTTAACAAACTTTTTTGAAATTTGATATAAAAATTTTAACAAATTTCTGAATAAAATTTGGAATTTAATTTTAAACAGTTAAAAATGTTTAAAATTATAAATTTGAATGGTTTTTAAAGAAATAAAATTTTTAAAATTTTAAATTGGATAAATTGTAAAATGTAAATATTAGAATTTTGACATTCAAAATATATCAGTACAAAGATCTTCTGTGTAAAACTAGAATCAATTTTAGAATTCAGAAAATATTAACATTTTAAATTTTAGTTCTAAATTTTCCAAAATTACTTTAGTGTAATTATAACTTAAAGATTTACTTTATTTTTTTTTTAAATTGTCAAATATTTAGATTATAGAAAATTTAGGTACTCTGTCAATTTTGTGGTATATTTATGATATGACCAATTCGATTATTAAAATATCAAAAGTGATACTATAAAAATTTGGAAAATTTTTTTATTCTAAAACAAGAAATTCGTGTTCTAAAAATGTCAAGATGTAAATTTTTGTTTGAATCTATCTAAACTAATATTTTGTCGACAAAGTGATTTCTAATTAAGTATCTTAAAGTAATTTTAAAATTATAAATCATTTTAAAACTACAAAATTTTAGTACGTTAAATCTGAACAAAATTTTAAAACTAACTTCAAGATATGTTAAAATGTCGATTTCGTATAAAAATAATATATTAACTGATCTTTAAATTAGTTTCAACTAATATTAAACACAATCAACACTTTTGTTTGGAGTAACAATTTATTATTTATAATAAAATGTAAATCTTCAAAATTCTAGAATTAGTCGGATTTAAAATGATATTTCATTTTTATATAAACCATGTATTATGACGTGATCGTACGTTATGTTGTTAGTATACCAACAAAAAAAACTAGTTAAAACCAATTTTTATTGTAGTTTTATTAAAAAAAATTTTCGAAATGCAGTACACAAATTTTTGGAGAAAAAAAAAATTCTTAACATATGGTTTATATTTTTTTAAATCACGTTTCAAACCGCATAACGAAACTATTATAAAGATAAGAGGGGTTATTACGATAAAAAAAGAAAACAAAATAGTTTTAAAGAGAAGGGGAACTACACAAATTTTACTCACATTTTTTTTTTAAAATCCCACATTTGAAGGGCAAAACCTTCTCGTCTAAGAAATCACTGTATAAAACATGTTATATATATAAAAAATTGATTAAAATCACCGGATGCAAGACTATTTCCAAGCCAACGATTTTTAGACAAAAACGAACTGATTATATTTTATTTTGTAATAAATCAAAACAAGGGCCATAATTAGCACAATAATGTAATGCTATGGTTCATGAACAATACATCATCACAACATAATAATATGTGTATAAATTATATTATGATCTCGAGCATTTAACTTGCACAACATTGGCTTGTGTACTGTCGTAGTACACAAACAAAACTAAATTATGTTTTATTTATAGATTTTATAACTATAATGTTGTTGTCGTTGTTGTCGTCGTCGTCGTTGTCATCGTCATCGAATGAATAACTTAAGCTTATTAGCACGTGCATAATCACGATTTAGTTTTATAAAATTTTAAAATAAAATAATTCAGAAATGATAAGATAAAAATCTAAATTTTGTTTCATATTTTTTTAAACACATTTTAAAACTTAGAACAAATAAAAAAACGACATTTTAATTTTAAAATGTTATTCACATAAATTATTAGAATATTTTAACTATTTTATAGAGCGGTTATCCAAAAAAAAATACAAATTTAAAACTAATCTTAAACTAATTTTTTATTAGAGAATATAATCACCCGTAAATATTTAAAAAAAAAAATTATAACTAATTCACTTCACCGAAACAGGTACAAATAGTATTTTGAACAAATTAAAAAAATCAACAAAATCTATTTTTAAAATTAAACAGAAAAAAAAAATTAATTTAAAAATTATAATTTAACAAAATAAAAACGAAATGAAAGGAAAAGGAAAATTTTTAAGACAAAATTTTTTTTCCAACCTCTCACTTGTAAAGTTAATATTCAACTAACATGTTCTCGTGGCTTTACTTGGTGTTTTTGTTACTAGCAAACCAACTAGCATCACTACAAAATTTAATTCTGAAAAAACAAAAAAAAAAACGTTTTTGTTGCTAAAATAAATACAAATACATGTGGCGGCATTTTTGTGTACATACATATATAACGTTATGATGTCAATGTATATATATATATTTATATATTTGTGTATTTATATATATATATATATATATATATATATATATATATATATATATATATATATATATATATATATATATATATAAAATTTTAGTAATAAAATAATAAAAATGTCTAATTACTTAATTATTATTTATTTTGGTGTCTGGAATTCACGACCACGTTTTTCACATAGTGATAACATTTAGTAAAAAAAAATAAGTTAAAAATTTAAATTTAACCGGTACAAAATTATTGTAAACCGGTAAATTTTATTCATATTGACTATGTAGTCTACCTAGGTGTATGTTAATAAAATTAAATGTTGGATTCATTGAAATAAATTTATGTGACGTAACGGCTTAGTTTAATATTTATTTAAATACACATACACAAATTAATTATAAAGCAGAGATGCGAACCGATTTCGAATTGTTAATAAATGCGCAGTCGATATTACAATACTTATAATAGGTTTTTACAGGGCACGGCTGGCCGATACCGCATCAACAAATTGGTTTCGACGATTTCAGTCGCGAGTTTGCTCTTCGTATTGTTCTCTACCTAATTTGACACATGCTGAACTTTAAGAAACTAAGAGAAATTTTTCTTCCAAGTGTAATATTGCGCTCAATGCGAAGTTGTACTCTTATGAATTGAGCCTTACACCATTCACTCTCATTCGTTATCGGTGGTTTTTCGGCTTTCCTTGCCTTGCAGGTTCCATTCTAATGTCATCCTGGTAATGTCACTTGCCAGTGCGGATTTGTTCCAGATCTTTTGGAGCATGTTGTGAGTATTTTTTTCGGCTTTGTTAATACTTTGACTTATATTCTCTTTAGTGCCGCATATTTGTGCCGGGGATACTACACATCTCTGCCAAACTTCTCGTGTGTTGTGGTAATTTTTACACTGTTTGCCGTTATATTGAACTCCATTTCCATCATCATGGTACATTTATTTAAAGAGTTCTACTATTTCCCTTGGAATGCTTGGCTAGATAAGATACGCTCTAGGATGATCAACACTTTTGTTATGATGGTGAAGAGGGAGATTCCTCTCCAATTATTGCGTTCTCTTAAGTTGCCTTCCTTCGGGGTTGTTATAGATATTCCTTCTTTCTGGTGTCCAGTACTTCAAACTTGTGCTAATAGTCGTGTTAGAACCACAGCTGCTATAGATATATCACCATTTAGTAGATGAGCTGGGATGTTGTCCGATCCAGCAACTTTGTTGTTCTTTACTTTTCTTATGGCGCTTGCTACTTCCCTCTCTGTTGATGGAGGGATGTTAATTGTTTCGTTATTGTTTTCATTTGGAACTGCGCCATGTTATTAAGTGACTATGCGGTTATCTACGAAAAAAATTTCCACCTGTTTAGTAATTCATTTATTGAAATTAGAAATTGACCTGCTGCATCCCTCATTTGTGGTATGTTGATAAACTTTATAGTGACCATTCTGACGCATTGGTGTCACGTGTGCATGTTTCTGTTTTGAAAATGTTCTCAGTGTATTCCCAGAGATTACTCCGTGCCATTTTCTTTACTTGTCGAGCTGTATCTTTGTATTGCCTTCTAATTTCTGCCTTGTTTTGATGACACAATTGTTGCTTAAGTTTACGGTGTTCCTCAATTTTTTTCCAGGTATAATCTGTTCTCTACGGTTTCGTCCTCTTTACGGGTGATGTTTTTGGTGAAGGACGAAATCTTTAAAGACCTTACAAGAGACCATGATAATCTTGCAAGATTATCGGATTCTACCGACTAAATCCTAACCATTTATAAACTATCATTTTTAATTATTAACGTCTTGCGCATAATCCTCTCTAAGTGATAACGTTTTTTCACAACTTTTGCAGAACTCCAGCATACAGCCAATAATATTTTCTAGTCCTTCCACGTTCAGCATTATTCGCGATAAAGCTCCATTTACTCTCCCAAATTTCTCACACATAGTGGCCAAATGGGCTTTAAATTATAGTCTAGTATCGATTATCACTCCCAAGTACCTAATAAAAAGTTTAAACACAATCTGGTGTCTACCCACTTTAACTTTTATGCATTCCATCCTTTTCCAACTGAAGATCTGAACTATTTCCATCCTCTGTTCCACCAACTGCAAACCCATAGACGATTATCAATCCTAAATGACTCTTAAACATCAGGTACCTATTTTTTCCATCTTCTCTCTATATTTTGCCACTACAACAACTACCACATAATCCGCAAAGTTGACAACTTTTGCTTTTCCTGGTATCAACAGTTTGAACCTCTCTACTTGCGGTATTGCGTCTAATATGCAATCCTACCTAACCGAGTTAAAGGCATTTTTAACATTCAATGTGACCATCTTACAATATTTTTTGGAACTTCTCTTCCATCTGACACTTGCAATCCTCTTGCGCCATATATACCACGAACTTAATCACGTCAATGGTAGAGCGCGCCATACGGAATCCATACTGATGGTTGACCTTCTTTTGCCTTCTTTGTTTTGAATGGTATTCTGCAGTCTTTTGCATATGATCCTGTCTAATATATTACTAACCGTATCTAGCAAGCAGATTGGGCTTTTTAATACACTCTCATCAAGTGTTATACAAACTAATAAGGCGCTCCGAATATCCACGGACCGCAGGTGTCAAAGATATGTACATTGGAAATTTTATCAGGACCGGAATCCTTTATGTTTCCTAAGTTGCCACATGCGCTTTGAACCTTCTCCATTGACACTGTTTGAGTTACTTCTTGTTTGCTCCTTGGAAATGATTGACTGGTTGGCTAGTCAGTCACATGTGTAAAGTTATACATACAGTTATCCACTGCATAAAAATCAAAAACAACCTTTTTTACCTGTGCCTATAGTAGAAATTCAACACCGAGATTTCATCTCCACTGCAAAGTAACGTATGTATAGCATTGCTTACCACTTTTTGGTCTTCGAGTTTCTTTGACAGCAACAAGTTCCTAACGATGGACGTTTAACGATGCACGTTAAACTGCATTTAAGTCTCACTAAAAAAGAGTGGGGTATATAGTAAATTCGAAGAAGCTGCAGGAGAGGACAACGGAATCTGCAAGACATCTCATAAACTTAAACTATGCTCTGTAGAACATCACTGGACTGATTGAAAGCATCAGCAATTTTATTGGACAAAATATGTTGATTACATATGGAGTTAAACTATAAAACGGGTATGAGTTGAACTTAAACCAGCGGAAACACCTACTTAGAAACTACAAACCTTACATAACAAGTTAAGGTTTAAGCTGTCATCTGCTGATATTCAATAAAAATGTAACCATTGTGACTAAGTCTCTGCGAGACAACACACAAATCGAGATTGCTACAAGACATGAGGCAATTTTTAAAATGTTTTTAAATGGCGTGACAAGAGAAGATTTTTAAATACCACAATGGTTCACACTTATTAGCCTTTATGCTTTTATCGTAAGATAAAGGCAAATTAAAAGGCACCTTCTATATCCCTTCTAAAGTTGTGTTAAAAAAAAAGACTTCTATTTTGCTTAAGAACACGATATAGTAGACTGCGTGCCGCAAAAGCCTGGCCCCGAATATTTTTAATGTGAGGTGACAGCGTGCTATCTAAAATTACATCTAGAAATTTGATTTGAAATTTGTATACTAAAGGTATACCTTCAAATAGAACTAGCATTTGCCATTTTGCAGTATTAGAGTTGCGTTGTAAATGAATGATTTCATTTTTAAAAGAGTCTACTTTAATCTTCCAGTTTCTTGCTTACCCTGCTCGACACAAAATCACCGAAATCATTATAAATAAAATTCCTTTAGAACAATTAACCGTTAAAATTCGATCAAATTCACCGTTTTATACCAAATACACAAAGGACTTTCATGAAAACCCTATTTATATTCACTTTATTCGACAAAAAACCACCGAAATCATTATAAATGAAATTCCCTTAGAACAATTAAACGTTAAAATTTGATCGAAGTCACTGTTTTATACCAAATACACAAAGTACTTGCATTAAAATCCTATTATATTCACTTGACACAAAATTATTATAAATAAAATTCCATTAGAAGAATTAAACGTTTAAATTCGATCGAATATGCGTCCTGCTCATATTATGCGTCCTGCTTCATAAAGATCTTTTCCTTTATGAGCTGTAAGTCTTGATCCCCAATAGATGTTTTTTTGCATTAAGGTCACCACCAATAATAAAATTGGATCCTAGTGAACCAACGAGTAAATAATGATCTTTGATTAGATTGAATAGTGAATGTCAGTTGATAGAAGATATACTATATTCCGTATTATTACCAGTTTCAACTTTTATGGTTTTAACTTGTATGCTTTCTTCTTCGATACCAGATTCTTCTGTTGATCCTCCTCTATACTAGTATCACGTATTTTAATAAATGATGTTGCTGCCAAATGGCTTTTCGATATGAGAGATATTTCTATTTTTTCTAATTTTAGAAAAATTTCTAGTGCTGGAACATGTTGCACTAGTCCGTTTGCATTTCAGGTGACAATTCTTTATGTTCTGCTAATTTACTTAGTATACGAATATGAGCGACGAAGCAACGTTTGTTACTTCTTGCTTTTCTAGATGTTTAAATAGGGTTTCAAGACTACGTCCTTGTTTTGCTAGTCGTGATTGTTGAAGGATTTGTGGGAAGCTTTTCCTCTCTGTGTCTTTAACTAATGGTTTTTAGAACCATTTGGGTTTTGGAAATTGGTACATCTTATTTCTTAACCTTTGAAGTTCTTTGGCTACATCACAGCCTCTATAGTTACCGATAGTGCCCTTTACAGTTAATAATTTTTGCAGAGTTGTTACTACTTTCTGTAACGCTGTTGCATTGTATTTCACAGCACATTTTACGCATCTAGGTTCTCGACCGCAATATTTCGGCGTGTGATTAAAACCTTGGAATTTTTGGCACTGTGTTATTAGCTTCGCGTTCTTTTTTCGTGGTTCTATTTTAACCATAATATTAAGAATAGCTTTAATATTGAAAATATTTTGAACTGTTTCCTTTTTATTAAATGTAAGCATGAAGGCTATTGAAGTGATACGGTTTTGGTTTTTATCGGTAATCTTTCGAAGGCCTTGAAAATTTCGCTGAGTTATAAAAAATCATTTGAATTCTAGTTCCGTTTGCTTAGCTAAATCAATGAATTTAGCGGGAGAGTTTAGCAGGAATATTAAGTTACTGGGGGCCTTTTCTTTAATTTGAAAAAAGGTAGAGATTGAAGAAATGTCAGGACGTTGCCGTGAAAATGAACTTTAAATTTCAACCAGTCAACTTAGTACTAGTATAGACTAGTTACGAAGCATTTTTGCAGAGGTGCCTTTGCGAAGCACCTTTGCAGAGGGGATTTAGACTCGTTAAGAGCATTTAATTTTGACTGATTGATTGACTGATTGATGAGACTGTGAGACTAAGCACTTGTCAAGTGATCCGGTCTGGTCTTAGTCATACAGCCGTTTTATATTTAATAAACAATAGGATAAGAGGGAGTTTCATATATTTATATTTCTATAATAATACTTCCATGCATGATAGAAACGACACCTCGATTACAGACACCTCATGATTATTACGCCACAATTCTCTTCTATTTGTGTGGTGTAGGGAAAGGAAAGGTATGTCAGTAATGACAGAACTGGTTCAGTTTCCCGGTAATAAAATATAAAATATTAAAAACTATAATACAAATTAGATTTGAAAAAAATTGATTAAACATTACAAATCAATTGAATTAACCGTTTGATGGCAAATACGTCATGAAATCGCACGAAAATCTAATTTATATACACTTTATTTGACACAAAATTTTAAAATTAATACAAATTAGATTTTAAAAAATTGATATCCCAGATGTCGGGTCGATAGAATATCGTCAAAATTTAGTATAAATATATGACATTTAGACGATTATACATATACCAATATTTTGATTATTTTAAAACGATACCAGTAGCGACATCTAGCACGTCAATGGGCTAACATTCCATCGTAGTACTATGTGTACTTATAAGCGTGTTCCATTGAGGAAAGCAAACTACTCACAAGTACTTGTATCTACTAGCAACTACTCCTGCTCATACAATGGTGTAGCAAACGAAAGTATTTATGCATAAAACTTACAATAGATGGCGGTAAAGATTATTTGCGTGATTGTTTCGAGATATAATTTATATGGATATTCGATTTTTAGATATTTTTCGAGATTTTTTTGTAAATAAAAATTGTTTGTGTATGTTTAACGTTCATTGTTTTTTATAGTGTGATTTTATAATTAAATAAATAAATTCAAATTGAAATATACATTAAAAAATATATAACCTAAATTATAGGTTATGTCTTATTTCTAGCATAATTTTGTGTGTTCCATTGGTCATCTCTACTTGCAAGTACTTGAGTGTAGCAAATTTGCTTCATAAGAACGCAGTTATTATGCCGAGTATTATGTGATATACCTTCTCTTCGCAACCCTAGCCCTAAAGGAACTTGACCTAGTTTACGCGGATTAGAATTGGTTTACCTGACAATTGCTGTAGTTTACTGGATGTTTACCGCAGTTCACTCTTCTTGATCCGTATTATTGGCACAATTACCTGGTTCGTGCATTTTCTGCTCTTGATGCATCTACAGATTTATCTGTTTTATTTTCTAAGTATAGGCTCTATATAATATATTATTGCATTTGGAAACGTAGTATTAGCGAATTATATCAGTTTGCTCAAAACTTAACTTTTGATCGGTTCACATCTCTGAACGGAAATATATTTTATTGACAACCACTTTTTATGTTGCAATTTAGTTCATTATAATCAATTATCGAATCTATTGGCGGATGTAAAATGTGCTAAATTCACTTAAAGTTCAACATACATCTATAACTTCTCACTGTAAAGTTGTTTGTTGCATCCAAAACCGGCTTATATTCTCAATCATTTATATACATATATATGCATATCATTCCTCACGTGATGATGATGATACTACTTATTTCCAAATATGTATATGAATAATCAAAACTTAAAGTTTGGCAAAAAAAAAAAATCAACATTGACTACGTAATTCAGATAAATTATTAAAGAAAAAAAAACACCGATTTTGAAATGTCATTACGGTGTGGACCATTAATTTTTAAATCGAAACGAAAATAAACTTTCAACAAACTTGTTTCTCAGTATATTGTGAAGTCATAGTTTATATAGCTATTTTGTTGTTAACTTTCATTCAGTTTAGGTCATTTAACTGCGCCACAGGCGCTGACATTTTTATTATACACGCATGTACATAGTTGATATGATTTTTTTTTCTTTTGTAGTATTATAACCGCGCGCCAGATATATCATTTAAAATCACAAGCACTTTACATTTTGTTGTGTGCGTGTGTGTATATTACGTTTATTAACCGTCGCCGCATACTATAAATAGATTTCTTGTATAATTACCACCAACAAGTTAACTTTGAGGGTATATGTACAATTTTGTGCGAATATAATTTACGAATACATGAAAAATTGAATTATTTGCTGTTAAATTATGCGATCGCAAAGCAATGAGCTATAATAAATTATATATACAAAAATAAAACCGCGCACTAATACATTGAACGAATTGCCAAGCCTCTTACTCACACTTCAACTTAGTAGTTTATTTATAAATAAAAGTTCAAGTACAAAACGTGAAGTATATAAGAGGGTTTCAATACATTTAAACTTTAAAATATTTGGCTGCAAATAGTCATCTTGTGGTACCCAAATACTGCACACGTACATTTTTATGAATTAAAAAAAAGTGATAATTGATTGTTAATTAGATCACGAGTATGATTCTATTTTAGTTCGGGCGGAAATCTTAACCAAAAAATCACACAGTGCTCAGTAATATATTGGTACCGGTTATTGTTACAATATATTATGTATGCGATGTTAATTCGTTACTTTTCTAGAATCGCACAATTTATTGTTCAAAGTTTTAAGTACATTCCATATAGGTATATACAGTCAGTCACAAAAATTTGCGTACAATCGAAAAATTGAATGTATTTCAGTTATAAGGTGGCATTTTGCAATTTTACAAAATGAATTTATTAACACTACCACACTGCTTGCCGTAGGAGTCGTCTGAACGAAGGTTGGATCACTGCGCTACCGGTATCCTTAAAAAAGTATTTATTGATTGATTGTACCGTAGGATCAAGCTCTAGGCTCATCCCTGGGTTAACGCTAGGGAAGGAAGGGAAAGGCATTATTTAAATACATACATATGTATGCAGACGCCCGAGTACATATATACGTTAGCATGAATATACGAATATTCATGCTAACGTATATATGTACACGTCCGCCCACCCACACATATGTATGTATATGGTAGAACTGTTCGGTTACCGACATCTTGATGATCGCACGGCACAAGAAAACACAATTTTCAATTACCTGCAACTACCACTTTTCAAGAGTATTAGGATATTTCCTAAAATTTCAATTAACAGTTTTTTTTATTATTATAGTTTTATTACAACTGAAATACAATTCATCTAGTAATTTGTCTTTATTACCTGTACCCCTATTTTGATCGTTTTTTCATTCATTCTAAAGCAAGAGAATTTAAAATTTCATATACGTTTCGTATGTGTGATTCAATTTTATTTTAATGTGTCAGTTTAATTCTCATGTAAATTACGCCTAAATGTTGTTTCAATAAAGCCTGAATGTCGAAGCGGTTGAAAGCGGTTATCGCATGAGAATTTTTCCCAACCTTTCGATGTGACGATAGATGGCTTATACATACAAAATTAAAAATCAAAATGTCTTTATTCATCAACAAAAAAACGTAAACAACATACACTGCGCATATGCACTCACACAAACACAAGCTACAATATTATTACATTTAACAATTCTAACAAGAAATCGTAGGCACGCACTTATTTTTCAAAAATGATGTCTCGAAAAATCTAACAAAAAAATGTAAACATGAGTAAATACAGTGCGCATGTACAATACCACGAACCAAAACCGTCTCTATTATACAAGCCGTCTTGTAACTGTAGTTGACACAGTGAACAAACCCTATATACACAATTGAGTGTATTGGTGCTATGAAAATCCATACCAAAAAATGTATAATTTTCTCAATACTACTACCACTATTTAACATTTTTATCTCTAAGTTACGCACACTATTTAATGTGTATGGATAAATGAGAATTTTTTCGTCTCTGTTTTTATTATTTGTGTTTTGTACAGGAAAGAGATAACATCAATTTTGCCTTTTATTTTATTTTTTTGACAATTTTTACTCTCTTTTGTTTTATTGTATGGAAATGTTTATTTTATTTTACACTATATTTTAAATCATATATCGACACGTTTTTTACTTACAATACATTCTCATGTGTATATGATTAAAAAGCATGAGTATGCAATGAATACGGCTTGTAGTAAAGAGGGTTTTGCCACGAACACAAACGTATTAAAATATTAATACGTTCCGGTTTAAAAATTCGTACGCATGAGAATTAAAAAAAAAAAAATCGAATAAAATCGGGGTACTGGTGTTCTCTATTTGTAAGATATAGCCCATTGGTAAGTCCTGATTTAGTTTATCTTACTCTGGCACTGGCTGTCCTAGTTCTAGACGTCTCGTTTAACTAAATTTGTTTTATTCATCATACGGCGAACCTCGACATTTTCATGTTGATAAAAAAGAAGTATGTGTTTCATAGCGTGCTTCTTGTTTTCTTCGTTGACGTATTCCATCTTTAAGTCCCTATGGAGATTATCATTTCTTACGCATCATGGTGCATTTACGATATCACGTAAAACTTTGTTTTGGAATGATTGAATTATTTTCACATTGGTCTTCTTGGTGGATCCCCAAAGCTGAATATTGTAAGTCCATATTGAGTTTAGAATTTGCCTATATAGTAGTAGTTTATTATGTAGTGATAACTCGGCATTCCTACCTATAAGACGTTACATTTTTCTGTATTTGATGTTAAGATTTTCTATTTTTTTACACATTCTCTTTCCACGTAAGCTTAGCGTTAAGTGTCATGCGTAGATATTTAGCTCGATTTGCATGTGGAACTTGCTGTGAGTTGATTTTCACTGGTATCGAGTTTACTTTTTTGTTGGTGAAGCTAACATGAATATAAGTTATAGCTGTTTTCAACTTTTAACTCTTGTAAAGGAACAGGTTTCATGCTTTGGCTATCGATTTTATTAACTAGTGTTATGTTTTTATCTGCAGTTTGTCTTGGGAGAGGTCTTAATGTATTTTCAAAATATGATGCAAACAAATCAGTTTTTTCCTTTGCGCTTCTAGCTGAAGTTTCATCATCATATTTAATTCCAGGCACTTGTGTTTTAGGTTTCTTTACACTTTTTCTTGCTTCCAAGAGGGAATAATCGGACCAATAACGCCAGTAAGGTAATTAATAGATTCATTCTTATTTTCTTTGAATAAAAGTTTTAGTTTGGTACTAAGATAGTTGAGTATAGCTTAACTTTGTGGAGCCCAATTTCTCTGCCACGTTTTTCGTGCTTTACGATTTTCTCTAACCAATTCTCTAACTTCCACAGAGAAGGTAATATGTGCTCGAGTTTCTTTTTGACTATTAGGCGTACTATCCCAAGCTGTTTGTTTTATTGTTAAGTAGTTCTAATTAACCCAATTATGTCGAATTCTTAACTGGTATTTGACGATCGATATTGTCACTGACTTCATAATATAAATACACAAAATGAATGAACGGGTGTTTTACGTTTGTCATTTCTTCTTTTAACTGATGTGGCGCTCTATCTCGTGGTGAACACTGCAACCATCGTTTTACCATAAGCGCGCCTGTTGGTACTCGGTATTATGGCAAATATATAATTAAGTAAATAATATATTTTCCTTTTCTGTACATGAGTGAAATCAGAAGCAAAGAGAACCAAAGCAAATCCGCACGTAGAGAGTCTGTCAAAGCCCCTAGTTTTATTAAAGACGATGCTGAAATCTAATCAAACCAGATATAGCTATTTGCTGGTCGCATTAGACGGCGAAACGGTGAAATGTGTGCATGCAAAACCATCGAAAAAACACATGTACGACGACCTCAAACAGGCCATCACAGATCAATTGAGTGAATCCGCAAAAACCAAGCTAGATAAGCTTCTGAAAAGTCTTCAATTAGGTAACCGAAAGCCATTCCAGCTACTTAGGGAAATACAGGATCTCGCTGGAAGCCAGATTCAAGATGCAGTCTTGCAGGAATTGTGGCCTTAGCGATTGCCTTCGCAAACACAGTCAAAGTAATTGTCGTTTTATAGTAATAGACCTAGCAAGTAAATGGCAATTTCTAGTCGATATAAGATTCCTCCTTCCGCATTGGGCAAACAAAATAAACAAGACATCAAATTATTCGCTGCAAACTCTACCAAAATCAGTACCTATGGTAGCAAAATCATTAAATTGAATTTAAGCCTTCGTATGAACTTTCTTTGGAAATTCATAACAGCGGACGTCGACAATCCAATCCTGGGAGCAAATTTTTTAAAATATTTCGATTTGTAAATCGAAATGGACATCAAAAATAAAAAATTAATTCAGAATTGAAGACAATTTCTTCCGAAACTTTGAAACCCGAAATGTTTAAATTGCTAGATCACTACAAAGAAATAACAGTTGATAAGCTAAACATAAGCAACAAAAAATCAAAACGATGCATTTCATTGTGACAAAGGGTCAACCGTGCGCAGCAAAAGTCAGGCGCCTATCACCTGAAAAAATAGAGATTGCTAGGACGGAGTTTGACTTGTAGTTAAGTCAGGGTATTTGTTGACCTTCCGAATGGTCTACTTCGTTACAACTAGGCAAGAAAAAAGACTGTGCATGGCGATTATCGGGCCTTAAATGCTCAAACAAGACCTGATCGATATCCGATTCCTTTTTTAACTGATTTTTCCTGTCAATTACATGGATATAGATATTTTCCACGATTGACTTGGTGAAAGCTCATCATCAGATACCAGTGAATGAGGAAGATATTCTTAAAACGGCGATTTGCACACCGTTCGGAATATTCGAATTCGTAAAGATGACTTTCGGCCTTAGAAATGTGGCCCAAACCTTCCAGAGACGCATTCACACAGTGCATTCATACATAGGCGATTTGTTAGTAGCGTCACGCTCTATATGGCTGAATATATACATCATCTCAAAATCGTGTTTGATCGATTACAAGGATCTGGTTTAATTATAAATGTTAGTAAATGTATTTTTGTAGTACCTAAAGTTATATTTCTGGATCATAAAATTTCATGCGAGGGCATAAAGCCATCGTCTACTTAAGTCGAAGAAATTTCCAATATTACCAGACAAGACACAATCAAAGAATGAAGGAAGTTCACTCCGAACGCAGCTCGAGATCATGTGATTTTAAACGAATTTCTTAGGAGAAGCAAACAAAAAAACAACAAGCAAAAAGTAATTTAGACCGAACACGGTATTAGCGCTTTTGAACTGTGTAAAACGAAGCTAAAAGATGCTGCAATTCTGGCACACCCTTCTTCGGAAGCGGAATTGACACTTATGATGTACGCGTCGATACTGCTGTCGGTGCGGTGATACAACAGCAAATAACAGACGTCTGAACTCCTCTAGGCTTTTTCTCAGCGAAGTTAAAAGACATTTAATGAAAATATAGCGCTTACGGCCGTGAGCTCTTGGCAGCTTACAGCGCGGTTTTAAACACATTCTAGAGGGGCGGTCATTTATGTTGTTTACTGGCCATAAACCACTTGCTTACGCTTTGAAACAAAACCTCGATAAGATGTCTCCATGGCCTAGATTTCATTGCGCAATTTACTTCGGATTTACAACACATCACGGGGATAGACAATGTAGTAGCAGACGCCCTATTAAGAATTAATGATATCACCTTAAAAGGTGTAATAAATTACAATGCTATATCAATGGAGCAAACATCAGATCCCAAATTGGCGGAATTAAGAGAATCGAATAATTCCCTTATTTTACAGAAATTCTCCATATTCAGATCTAATAACATGATTTTCTGTGACGTATCTACGGGTGCACCAAGACCGTACATTCCAGAATTATTTAGGCGAGAAATTTTTAACATGATGCATAACTTATCGTATCCTAGCATATGTGCCTCTATCAAATTGGTGGCGAAAAAATTTGTTTGGCATGAGAAGAACTAAGATATCGGTAAAAGGGCCTGGATATGTATTGCGTGTCCAAAATCGATGGTGTCTAGACATGTTCAACCACCAATAGTTGCATATCCTTTACCCAATAAACGATTCGATGAGATACATTTGGATATTATAGGTCCATTGCCACCGTCGGAAGGAAACAAGTATGTTCTAACGTTAATCAACCGGTTTACACGTTGGCCGGAGGTAATACCGATGGCAGACATTGAAGCCAAAACATTAGCAATCGCACTATTCAAGGACTGAATGTACCGTTTTGGCGTACCAAACAGCATCACTACAGATCAGGGTGCCCAATTTGAATCGGCACTGTTCGCCAAACTTGCAAAACTCCTTGGTTTCAAGCACAAACGCACGACCATTTATAATCCGGCTTGGAACGATATTATTGAAAGGTTTCATTGTGTAGCGGTCAGAATTATTCATATTTAAATAATTCAACACCGCACAACACTTTCACTTCAATTGACTTAGGCACAATAAATATTAATGCAATTGTGCTATGCAACAAAATCATTCGATCTTAGTGACTACACTGCCACCTATATTCAGAATAATTATGTTTTATGTCTCCACACATCTTTCAACAACAAAACATAATTCCGTATTGTGTGCAGCGGACAAATGAAAGTCAAACAGGGTGACTAATTGGTGCACATTCATATTGATATGCGTTTGGTCAATATGAAAATCAGAAGAAAATGAATCACTATGGCAATAAAAAACGGGACAATCAAGAATATCGGTCTTGTGGGGTATAAGAGAATAAAATTGTTAGTCAGTAGAAGCAAGCGAGTGCGAAACAATTGGTGGTGAAAAACCAAAATCTAAAATTCTAAATAATAACAATATTGTTAAGTTTGAATAGTGAATAAAAAATAAATTATAATAATATTGTAATTGGAAATAGTGAACAAAATAAAAATTATATAAATTAAACATTATAATAAATTAAAAATAACGCGACAAAACAAGCTGCGATTATGTACCATAACGATGTCCAATGGACAAAATCTTTACCAATCGGTTTTGTTGGGATTGCGCGCAGCATTCAAATAAGAATTAATGGCCTCAGCAGCAAAGTTGGTTGGAGAGTGTTTAAAATTACCCAGTGATTTCCACAATGCAAACACCGTATGAAGGCCCTTATCCAGTAATCCACCGCGAAAATAAATATTTGATGATATCATGATTTCTCCAACTTAAAAAGTAAAGGTTCCAACACTACGGCTGTGCCGTATTGTTGTAACCTTTACTTTTTACTTAAATTTCACAACATAACAAATTATTTACACATTTATTCGCCATACAACCTTTCAAGTTTTTTAATGCGTGTAATTCGCGTAAAAGAACTGACGCCTTCAACATGGCTGTTTTTTTTTCTTACTACAAGAACAAGACGCCCGACCCACCATCGGACGGTCGGTTTCGATTGTAACACAAACGAAAATGGCTAATAAGAGTACGCGTATCCAACTTATTAATTTTGTACGAAATATGTTGCCACACGGATACTGAAGTTGCACATTTTTGATTTGGCATGTACTAGCATAGATTTTTTACTCCAGGGAGCCATCGTCGCCTACAATATCAAACAAAGCTAACGAGTTCACCTAGCATTTTTTTACTTAAGCTTAAATAATAAGAAAAAAGTATTTATTAATTGACACAAAAAATTACCTTCACCCTGCGATAATTGATTTTATTTTATGTAATATTAATTAACTTTGAAATTACTTAAATCATTTGAAATTGCTATACTGCAATTAGTCGCATTTAATTTATTGACGGGATAAATTATTATTGTTATTTTTTAAATTTAAAACGTGCTACAATACAATATCTTTAATAAGACGCTAGACGCCATTAGAGTCAAGAGATGTGCTAATAAATACCAAACGCCACCAACAACTCAATGACTCAATAAGTCTTGGTTTCGACCGAGAAATCGGTTCTTTATTTTACAACGGGAAATATTTTAAGTTTTTTTATGTATGTGTATTTTATATTTTAGTACCAATGTAAAAAAACAACAGCAAAAGGTCTCTTCATTAGTACAAATCGGTTGTTTTTTCTACAAATCGGTTGTTATTTGTTTGCATGTGTAGGTAATAAATTTTGTTTTGAGACCAAAACCTTCTTTACTACAAACCGTATTCATGAGTATGCATGCTATTTAATCATATACACATGAGAATGTATTGTAAGTAAAAAACGAGTCGACATATGATTTAGAATATAGTGTAAAATAAAATAAACATTTCCATACTATAAAACAAAAGAGAGTAAAAATTGTCAAAACCAAAAATTTAAAAGGCAAAATGATGTTATCTCTTTCCTATACAAAACACAAATAACAAAAAAAGAGACGAAAAAATTCTCATTTATAGTGTGCGTAACTTCGAGATAAAAATGTTAAATAGTGGTAGTAGGAATGAGAAAATTATACATTTTTTTGTATGAATTTTCATAGCACCAATACACTCAATTGTGTATATAGGTTTTGTACATCTGTGTCAACGAAAGTTACAAGACGGCTTGTATTAAAGAGGGTTGTGGTTGAGACTCTATTTTTTTGAGAATGTATACTATCCGTGTGAGGTGCGATGTAAAAAAACAACACAACGTTTTGGTGGAAACGTGCACATAAAAGTAAAATATATTAACTGGACATTTATCGGTTGCACGAAAATTTCTGTGAGTGACTGTATATATTACGGCAGAGTACGTGTTTGCAATTATAAATATTTTTAAGCCCATTAATCAAATACCCAAAGGTTGTCTCTGATAACAACAATTTACCGTTTTCTATTCGCTGCTATATATAAAAAAAATCTATTTGCACATTAAATATTATAAATAATTAGCGTCATTGCTGGTATTCCATACAAATGTATGATTCATTGAATACAGTGATCTTATTTAAATATTTGCATTTTAGATTACACAGTACGCTAAAGTAACTATAAATTAGATAATTGTATTACAAATTATTCGAGCTCGACTTTCAAATTTGATGGCAATTTACAATTCAATTTTTAGGTCAATGGCATAATGAAAATTGTACATTACTGAGATGTCGACTTTGTAGATTTTCCCCTGAGACGCTTGAAATATATGCACAGTTACTAATCTTCGCAAATAATTAATTTGAACAATTAAATTCACCGAATAATTAGCTTAACGATTTTATTCTTATAAAATGATCTCTCTTTGTGGTATGTACAAACAGACACATATGCATGACAAATTTAAATTAAAGATTTAACTTGAAAATTATCAAACTGCATAGAAGACATAAGGAAAAATTTTGAAATACTTATCAACTTTAAAAAAAAAAAAATTTGTAACTATGGAAACTTTTTTGTAATTTTACGCCTGTATCATCATCAATTAATATCAATTAATGCATTTAAGATGTTAATTGCTGTATTGGAAATTATAAAGGAGACTTAGTCGAAGCGGTCTAATGAAGAGAGCGGTCGAAGAGAGTGAATGATTTAACTTGGCTTATGAATAAGAAGCAGAGAAACTAAGTAACAAAAGCTTTTCGGAGTGAAAGCTGGAGAATTTACAAGTACAAAGTACAAGAATGTGTTGAGAAAGTACAGTTGCTGATTATGCTGCAGCAGTTTTTTATATATTGGTGTTTCGAGTATACCAGGAAGCATTTGCAATACAGCAAAGTATTTTTGATTGTATGCATTGCATAAATTCTCTATTTGATGCGCTTGTCGATAACCATATCTGAATATCATTAGCCAATACATCTTAGAAAGTTTTATTTTTATTTGATTTTGATTTACTGTTAAATGCTTTTTCCAGATCAATCTTCTATCTAGATGTAAGCCTAAGTATTTGACACTGGAATGCTTGTTTGTTTAGTGTGTTTTCATTGACTTTTATTTCGTCAAGTCTTTAACCAGTTCTCAATTTTATTCAAATTATTTTGCAATTGTTTTAAAGCAGTTTGGGGATTTTTGTGAGACACCAGAATAGCTGCATCATTAGCAAATGTTGATGTTATTGTTACTTCGGAAATAGGCAAATCGGCTGTAAACAAATAAACTTAGACCCAAGACGCTTCTTTGTGGAACACCTGCTTTAATAACATTTAAACCAGTGGTTTCTTAATTTTTTTTGACCGAGTCTTGCCTTTGACGATCATAATTTTCAAGAACTACATGGAACTGCTTTGGCATAATTTCTTTAACTTTGTATATTAATCATCTATGCCAAACTTTTTTGAAAGCTTAATCAATATCCAAGAAAGCAGCAGTCGAATTATTCTTATCGTGGCCAATATCTTCCACATCGAGCTTCCGCAGTTTGAGAGACTCCGGAGTTAAGCTGGCTCTGATTGCTTCGTATTCCAAAGCTGATGCTAAGACCTCGTTCATAGTCTTTTATTTCGCCGTCATTCTTGACGTTTTAACCATTTAAAACGTCAAGTGACGTTTTAAATGGTTGTCTCCTACGGCTTTGATAAACTAGCATCTTGTTTACCTTTTTAATACTTCCTAAGAAGTATTCCAGTAAATTTGCCCATTTCTTAGCTCCAGCTCCTTCAAGATTTTTCACAGATCGTCTCTGTTGCAGGTGCAGTCTAGAGGACGATAGCTGATTTTCTTTATAGTGCCAAAATTAATGCATTTAGTGAGCACTAAGATTTCAACCATTATAATGTACTGCCGCTTGAAACTGAACCTAGAAGTTTTCGATTGGCGAATCATTATCAAATGATGGGGGTTTCAAAATTCCCTTATGGTTATATTTTTATATTTTTATATTTTTAAATTTTTATATTTTTATATTTTTATATTTTTATATTTTTATATTTTTATATTTTTATATTTTTATATTTTTATATTTTTATATTTTTATATTTTTATATTTTTATATTTTTATATTTTTATATTTTTATATTTTTATATTTTTATATTTTTATATTTTTATATTTTTGTATTTTTATATTTTTATATTTTTATATTTTTATATTTTTATATTTTTATATTTTTATATTTTTATATTTTTATATTTTTATATTTTTATATTTTTATATTTTTATATTTTTATATTTTTATATTTTTATATTTTTATATTTTTATATTTTTATATTTTTATATTTTTATATTTTTATATTTTTATATTTTTATATTTTTATATTTTTATATTTTTATATTTTTATATTTTTATATTTTTATATTTTTATATTTTTATATTTTTATATTTTTATATTTTTATATTTTTATTATTTTTATATTTTTATATTTTTATATTTTTATATTTTTATATTTTTATATTTTTATATTTTTATATTTTTATATTTTTATATTTTTATATTTTTATATTTTTATATTTTTATATTTTTATATTTTTATATTTTTATATTTTTATATTTTTATATTTTTATATTTTTATATTTTTATATTTTTATATTTTTATATTTTTATATTTTTATATTTTTATATTTTTATATTTTTATATTTTTATATTTTTATATTTTTATATTTTTATATTTTTATATTTTATATTTTTATATTTTTATATTTTTATATTTTTATATTTTTATATTTTTATATTTTTATATTTTTATATTTTTATATTTTTATATTTTTATATTTTTATATTTTTATATTTTTATATTTTTATATTTTTATATTTTTATATTTTTATATTTTTATATTTTTATATTTTTATATTTTTATATTTTTATATTTTTATATTTTTATATTTTTATATTTTTATATTTTTATATTTTTATATTTTTATATTTTTATATTTTTATATTTTTATATTTTATATTTTTATATTTTTATATTTTTATATTTTTATATTTTTATATTTTTATATTTTTATATTTTTATATTTTTATATTTTTATATTTTTATATTTTTATATTTTTGTATTTTTATATTTTTATATTTTTATATTTTTATATTTTTATATTTTTATATTTTTATATTTTTATATTTTTATATTTTTATATTTTTATATTTTTATATTTTTATATTTTTATATTTTTATATTTTTATATTTTTATATTTTTATATTTTTATATTTTTATATTTTTATATTATTATATTTTTATATTTTTATATTTTTATATTTTTATATTTTTATATTTTTATATTTTTATATTTTTATATTTTTATATTTTTATATTTTTATATTTTTATATTTTTATATTTTTATATTTTTATATTTTTAACAAAAAGAAATCCTGGGTACCCAGGCTAAAAGGTACCCAGGCTTATTATAATAATTTGGCAGATATCTTGGTAGAACAAAGCGAGACATTACATGAAATCGTAAATAGCTTCACCAATTGCAGAAAATTAAATGAAGTACTTTATTGGCTATGTTGTATTTAAAGTAATGGGTAAAGTAAGAAATGTTCTCTTTAAATAATGTCGTACACCTTAACAATGAATATTTATTATACAACAAGAATTATTATAATGACAACAGTTTTGGATCATTAAAATCTCCAAAACAGGATTTCTTTTTGTTATGTAAAATGCAAATTGAGAAACTACGGCTTGTATTTGAAAACACAGTGAATTATAGAATGATTACAGAATTAGAATTCGAAGCAAAATAAAATCTGCTTCAAATTCTCAATAGTGTATGGATGAGTACTAGAATACCGGAAAATGGAAGGAAAGCCGAGTGGTTCCAATTCCCAAACGAGATCGAGATGTGAATCTGGCAATAAATTACAGGGATATATCAATGTTAAATGTTTTGGTGAAAATTTTAAATGGTATGTTAAAAGGTAGAATTGAAAAATTCATGAATGAAAGAAAATTGTTGCCAGAAACCACTTTCGGTTTTCGTAGGAATCACTCGGCAAACGAATGTGTGGAAAAATTTGTGTGGGAAATACGAAAAGAAAATAAGAAAATTGTGGCGGTATTTTTGGATATTGAAAGGGCATATGATTGTGGTACCAAGGAAACTATATCAAGTTCTTCTGAACTTGGGTTTTTTCCAAAAATTTGCAAATGGGTGTATGGTTTCATAAAAGATCGTAAGTTAGTTATATGTAGCAGGGACTATGCGTTGGAAGGAGAAGTGAAAATTGGACTTCCGCAAGGGAGTAAAATTTCACCAACTCTTTTCAATTTGTATACGAGCTCGGTTCATCGGTTTAATTCTGCGGACACGGTTGTTTTGCAATTTGCTGATGACTTTGTTATCATGGGTAAAGGGCAAAATGTGCAAGTGGCATGTAATCGAGCTCAAGAATGTGTAAATCGGGTAATAAATGCTTTGAATGAATTAAATCTGCGTGTCAATACGAGAAAATGTTGTTGTATGACTTTTAGAACTAACAAACAAATTGATGTGCAAATTTATAATGAAAGTATTGAATGTGTGAACTTGACTAGATATCTGGGAATCTGGATCGACCAAAAAATTAAATTTTAGGGTGCGTATGGAAAAATTAGCCGATAATTGTAAAAGTAGATTAAATGTGATCAAAAGGGTAAGCAAACCAAAATGAGGAGCTCATCCTAGTGTGACTGATATGATACGAAAGGCGCTTATCATCCAAAATTATGTTAAGGAATGAGTGTGTATGGAGATGAATCAAAGGTAGGTTTTGAAAGTAGAGAATGCTTGTGATAGAGCGGTATTGGATGCGATTAATTCAACCCCAGTACATACTCTATGGTCTGAAATGGGTGTTTCACCTTTCAATTACAAGAGAGACTGGATCACCGTGCGTGAACCAGTGAGAATGATAACAAAGAGTAATGTTTTGGTGAATGAAATGATGGAGAGATTGCAAGCGGGTACGGAATATAAAAAAACAGAGATCCGAATTGATTTTTGAAAATATTAACTTATTTTCCAAAATCAAAAAAGCCGGTTTCAGCTGCCCCCCTGACAATCTCATAGTAAAATTGAAATTTGGTGATACAACAAAGGCGAGTATGAATGAAGTGTCGGTTAAGAGAGGATTTAACAGAATATTTGTAGAATACTTTGCACATGTAGAAGTGTATACAGATGCTAGTATAAATGGTGACAGAGTGGGAGTAGGAATTTTCATTCCTGCAATGAAAAAAGAGAAAATGATACGAATAAATGACAGCATCTGCATAATGAATGCAGAGCTAATTGGGATTATGGAAGGCATCAAGTTGGCCATAAGTGATGGGAGGCGAGTATGGTTACTTTCCGACTCTTTGAGTGCACTTCAATTAATTACCAGGAGAGGGGGCTCTCAGGGCAATGTGTTTGTGGATATGTCGTTTGATTACCTAAGATTTTGTGGGATTGAGGTGGTTCTTAAGTGGATACCTGATGAGGATGTAAAAGAATATGAATATATGGATGCAAGAGATGTACTTCGTTTGTTTCAAGTGAATCTGTGGAGCAAATGGGAGAATAAATTTATGCAAAAATCTTAAGTGAAAGGAAAGAAGTACTTTGAATTGTGTAGTGCTCCCTTGAAAACACCCTTTCTTAAGGAAATCAAGGGAGACACTAAAATGGTACGAATTGTAGAACGAGTGAGGTTGAATCATGGAAATTGGAAGGAATGTTTGTATACACGTCATTTAAGTGAAAAGAATCAGTGTGAATTTTGTATGGTTGTAGAGGACATCGAACATCTACTCTTAACATGCTCTGAATATAGGCACAATAGAGTAGGCATCGATACACTCAGGAATGGAAGATCTCTAATAGAGTTACTGCTGTAATAGTGTATATAAGGATATTTATGAATTTATTAGAATTAATTATATAACAGTATGAATGCGGATCATGAATGAATGATCGGCGAATGTAAATTAAATTAAAAATAATAATTATTGTAATTTAAAATTAAATTAAGAATTATAAAATTTTAAATATTATTAAAAAAAAAGTCAGGCCCTTCCTTGGAGCTAGTGCCATAAAATATACATAAAAACAAAAAAAAATAGTGTTCATTCAATCGAAGGCATCCATTTCTTTAATTAAGGTTTTACGTTGACTATAACACTACTTGGTTTGCTGATTTAAGCATTTTTCTGAGAATGTTTATTTATTTTTGGAAAAACTTCATTTTTCCGTTTAATCAATTGTTTTAAGCATTGAAATGGTAATTGACAATCTTGTATACAGTTCATTGAATCTTCTATGATTCTTCTTCTTCATCCATATTGGAATACATTAATGTCTCAAATTTATTTGATTTCAGTAACGATTCTGTTTCGTTAGCGATATTACCATTAATTACCAGCAATTTCTCCATATTATTAATTCTTTTACGCAATTTAGCATTTTCTGTTTAAAAGTTTTATTTTGTTGTTGGCTCTTTGCTCGGAACTAACTAAATTAGGTTTGATTTTAGTTTTGTCCTTATCGGATCTCTTTTGATTTTTCGATGTGCCGTCATGTATATTAATGCTTGCACCGGAAGACATATTGTTTACACTATCCATTCCGCTTACACTAATTGCATTATTCATAACATTTATGGGATATTTAAATAGGTGTACCCCTATTATTTCATTATTTTCAGCGTTCGCATCCACTTTTATGTTTATTTTCGTTTTAAACTGTTTTGTTTTATTTTAAATTTTTAACAAAAAAAGTTTTGGAGTAACTGGATTGAAAAAAACAATTTTTTTTGTGAGCGATTTTCAAATGTTTTTGAAATTTATTCTTTCGATTTCGATTTTATTTTTTTAATGTTTTATTTAATTTTACACTGTTTTTATTTTATTTCACTATTTAAATATTGTTTTAAATTCACCAAATCACATATTAAATATATTTTATGAACAATCATCATCACATATATCAAGAATAAATATAATATTAATTACGGAACAATTATATTTTCTTTAAGAAAACGATTCTAACTCACTAACGATTATTTCTAAACATGGTATGGTCGTTGCCAAAGCTTCGTATTTGCGTTGATTACAAAAATATAAATTGGGTAATTTATTCATTATAAAATCTCAAATCTCTCTGCACAGTGTATAGATGGCAGTACATGTCATAATTTATAAAATATTTTGTCAATGCAAGCATAGAAATATAAAAATATTTCAGCAGCTACTTCGATTGGTTTAGTTATATTTTTGTTTTATTTTTTATTTGTATTAAAGCAACTTAACTAAAATGAATTAGTTTCATTATAAAAAAAAAAAAAAAAATTTAATCTATTTCAAATTTTATAAACTATGTACTCATTTTAGAATTATTAGAAATAACAAATGAAACACAAATTGTTCAATGATTGACGAGTGCATTGATTATAAAATTAAATATTGGTTTTAAATTGAAGCAACAAGTATAACTCCGTTGTTCGTTTGTTTACATCTAATTAGGAAAAAAGTTATTGCCAACGGCACGAAGTGTTCCCAAGCGGTCACCCATCTAAGTACTAACTTCGCCCAATGTTGCTTGACTTCGGTGATCGGACGAGAACCGGTATTCTAAACATTTTTTTTTTTTATAAAATATGATTCTTTATTTCAGGCTTATATAATTATTACAATTTGTTTGATGCTTAAAGAATATTACAAGAAAATACAAAATCGTTTATTATTTGCTATTAACTACTGACCCTTATGGTTCTCAAGCTAGTTCCTTATTGAATTGGTTGATCTGGTTTGAAATTAATAAAAAATAACTTTTTTATTTTATTAATATTTTTTCATTAGTCTGAATCGGTTGTAATATTGATGGCACAAAAATTTGCCTGTAAAAATGCCAATTATTTATTTACTTGGGGTTTTAAAAATTATTCTACTATTCTAATTTTGCTAATTAATTCTAATTTGAGGTTAACACTTCATAATTCATTTATTTTTATTGTTGTTGTAACCACCAATATTTTTCTTTTTCTCTAATAAATTCATGATTTTTCTGCTTTTTAAATGCTGTGCTGTGTCTTTTGTATTCGTTAAAATTTTGAAACTTGACGGCTTCAAAACTTTTTTCTGTTGCTCTTCTTTGTACATGGAATATTATTGGTATTTGGTTACCATTTTGAATGTATCCTTTCTTGTCTAATAATATGAATGCTTCAGGTCCTGGTATTTTGTTTTGCGTCATACTTTTTTCTATTATTATGTCTTCAGTGTAGTATGGCCCATAAATTAAAGAATTTGTAGCGTTTGCTGTTGCGCGTCTAATATGATTTCTTATTATTTTTATTATGTGCAGGTCAATTCTGTTAGTTTTAAAACTGTCGTATTGTGTTTGATTTGATATGTAGTGTCTGTCATTGTCCAGTTTTCTGTGTTTCCCTCTACAATGTCGAATACATTTTCGTTCGAATTTTCTCACTTGTTCCATGTAATTGGCACTACAATTAAACCACACTGGGCAGGCATACGTAATAATCGGTCGTATTAGTTGGTAGCAAACCGTTTTAACTTCGCAACTGATATGTTTTGAGAAAAAAATTCGACCACAGTGCATAAAAGCTTTTCTTGCTGCTTCTATTTTTTTGTTTATGTGTTGGTGCAGATAACAAAATTGGTCTAAGTATATTCCAAGATATTTGACCGTGGTCCTTTGTGCAATATTTTGGTTTATCACTATTCTTAAGTTCATCCAATTTTTCTTTGTGTCATTGGTAGCTTTTTGGTACGGTTGTCTGAATACAATTGCTTCACACTTTTTATCGTTGAGCTTTATTCGCCATGTGTGTAAGTAGTCTACTATAAAGTTCGTGCTTTCCTGTAACTGTTTCTGTATGTTGTTTATTTTGTCATCTTCACTGTAAATTATTATGTCATCTGCGTAGGCAATGGTGTGTACATTATTTGCGTTAATTTTTTTATTGCCTACCAAGTCCCCTATATACAAATTGAATAGGATTGGCGCGTTAATTGACCCTTGCTGTAAACCAATCTGAATACTGAAGGTCTTTGAGGATTCTTCCCTTCCGTTTGTTATTATAAAATTTCTGTCGAATATCATTTCGGCTACTATTTGTATTAAATCTGCATTGAAATTCATTTTTTTTCATTTTAAACAGCAGTCCGTCTAACCAAACGGACTCGAATGCCTTTTCCATGTCGATGCATAGTGCCCCTGTGCACATGTTTCTGTTTAGATTGCGAGTTATATCCGACGTCAGTTTCGTGATTGCGTGTACGGTTGAATGTTCCTGTCT
Organism: Tipula confusa; assembly: GCA_963556175.1. Taxonomy (NCBI): domain Eukaryota; kingdom Metazoa; phylum Arthropoda; class Insecta; order Diptera; family Tipulidae; genus Tipula; species Tipula confusa. Next base: position 116,626,751 of record OY744475.1, read on the forward strand.
GAACCCGAATTGATTTTCTGGTATGAGATCGTTCGTTGTGACATGTCCCATAATCTTAATGTTTATTATAACTTCATATATTTTACCAATGTTAGATAATAGACTAATTGGTCTGTAGTTTGTTGGGGTTGTTGCGTTTTGGTATTTTTTCAGTATTGGAAAAATCCTGGCAGTTTTCCAATACTTCCGGAAAGATTTATTATTTAACAGATTGTTAAAAATAGTACACAATTCAGCAATTGTACCGTCAGGTAAATGCTTTAGGATAATATTGGGGATTTCGTCCGTTCCGAACGACTTTTTTGAATTGCCGTATTTAATGATGGCCTTAAGCTCGTCAATGGTGGTAAAATATTCTAAGGCGGTTTTGTCTACAATTGCGTTGGCTCTATCTGTTTTATTGAAAACCCATTTTGTGACGTGGTTAACTATGTTGTAGTTGTGTCGAGATTTTATTTCATTAACGGCTTGCCCTATCACTCGTTCATGCGCGGGTTTCCCTAATGTCGTGTTTGGAGTTGATTGTTTTTGGATAAAATGTCCCAGTATATTCAGATTATTATCTGTGCTGTAGCTGCTATATAATTCTTTCTTTTGGAATACTATTCCAATCGATGTTGTTGATCTGTCTGGCCTCTTCTTCTTTTACTTCTAGTACACTAATATCCATGTTTTGTCTTTTGTTGATTGTTTGTCGTATGTTTGTAAACATTCTGTTCCCTGTATCTATTGCAGTCAATTTAGTTTTCCAGTGATTGTTTATTTGTATTTTAATGTTTTGCGTTATTAATTCCACTGTTCTTTTAATTTCGGCCTTTAGGGTGTTTACTTGCTGACTGTTTCTAGACCCTGATCGTTTTAAATGTTTTAATGCTGTTACAATACGGCTCTTGTGTTTATATAGGCTTTCAATTGTTTTGTTCGTAAAGCATTCCATATTGTTTTGTCGTCTTATTTTGGGTGTATTCTTTTTCAGGTTCTGCTTCAATAATTGTGTAATAATTTCAATGTAGCTTTCTATTTCCGAATTAGTGATGTTTCTGTCATTGGGAATTATATTTTTAGTGTTGTTGTTTTTAGATATTGTTGATATATTTTTTGTAATTCGTCCTTCCACTTCGTCCAGTTCATGTTTGAGAAGTTATATCTTAACTTTTCATGTGTCTCTGCCTTCATTTCATTGGTTTCCATATCTTTAACTACCACTTCAATTGCCTTATGGTCACTTTCGTAGTGGTGCGTTGGGATCTCATTTTGTCGATTTGTTTGTATAGTGAGCCGCTCGTCAATGACCGCTAAATCTAGGTAGCTTCCTTGAGGAATATAAGTGGGTTCCTCTGGTTTGTAGAGTTTAGTTCTGAATATAAAACTATTTTGTTCTATCCACCGATTTAATTGTATGCCCTTATTGTTGTTGTTGCTGTTACCCCAGTTTACGTGTTTGGCATTCAAATCTCCAGCTATAATGAAGTAGTTTGTTAGATTACACAATTCAAGTTCATCGAATATTTGTTTCCATTCCGTTTTGAATTGGTTCCCGTTATCATTACTCCCCTGACAGTACATTGATATTATGTATAAATTGCTTTGATTTTTTAGTGGTATTTGTATTATTGTGCTTTCAATCATCGTATTAGTTTGTGGTCTAATGATTCTGGTATGTTTATATTTGATTTTGTTGTGTACGAGTATTGCCGTTCCTCCTCCACCTGCTTCGTCTGATCTATCTTGCCTGATAATTTTGTAGTCCTTAAATTCCAGCCTATGTTTGTGGTTTAACTTTGTTTCGCTCATCATCATTATATCTGGCTTATGTTTTTTCAAGAAGTTTAATAAGTTTAATCGCCTCGGGATACTTATTATTGAATTTACGTTTAAAGCGATAATTTTGAGCTTTTTCATATTATCTGATTTATTAGTTGGAGTAACTGAGCGATTTGTTCACTTTGTTGCGTTATAGTTCTTGCCATTGTTTCAACTTTAGTTGCTAGTTGGTTTATCGTGATGTTATTAGTATTCGCACTGTCGTTTCGTTTGAGCATATCGGCATATAGCCCGTTTTCTGGGTTGACATATGTATGTTTTGAGATTGGTATTTCTCTAGGTTTGGTTGCTCGTTTTTCTTCTATTTTTTTTTTTCATCCTTAGTAGCGTTTGCTGGTATATTGGACAACCCTTAAATGAGGCCGGATGTCCGGAACTTTGGCAATTTACACAAAATATTTCGTTTGTTTCTAATTTCATTTTTATCGCACACTCTCCTGGTATGTGTTGGACTGAGCATTTAACACATCTATAATTTAAATTGCAGTTTGCTGCTGCATGCCCTAATCGTTGACAATTTCTGCACTGCATAATTTCGTCTCGCTTTTTTAGTGGCTCCCATTTTACTGTTTGGTAATTAACAATTTTTATGTTCAACAGGCTGGAAATATTTGTTTCGGGTGCCACCTGTACTACTATATATAGTGGCAGCTTTTTATTCGCTTCCTTTGATTTTTTTGTTATTAGTTGGATGATTTTTAATATTTTGAACTCTCCTTGCATCTCAATATCCTTTTTAAGCTCCACGAGATCTTCTTTTTCATTTAGGCCTTTGAGTATTACTGACTTTGGCTTCATTTCTTTTGGGGTATAAGTGAAAAAATTAGTTTTATCTACTTTTAGTTTATCTTTTACTTTATTAAACTCTTCTATTGGATTGGTTTTAATAGAATGTTTTTCTTGGTTAACTCTGGTAATTTCGAAGCTGGTTACTTCTAACCCCTTCACCATTGCTAAGGTTTGTTTCACTGCTTGCTTATGTATGTGTATTATTGGTGGTCTCGTTGCTTTAATTTTCTTTGTTGTCTGTTTTTCACTAGCTTGTGTCTTTTGTGTTTCTTCATTTGCATTTCGTTTACTATTCATTTCACTGGGCTTGTTACCATTTTCGACATATTCCATATCTTCTTGATTCACTGAATTTATTGCTGCGAATCTATTACTATTGAGTAACCTCATTATTTCTTCCCCCTTGTCAGGACTGTTTGCCATCTCAAATTGCCTTAATAATGCCTCCATTTTGTTTAATCTTTTTTTAAGATTCTCATTTTCAGTTTGTAAACGTTTAATTTTGCTAACCTCTCTTTGATCAGCACTAATTAAATTTGGTACATATTTACGCATTTTATTTAAATTGTTGTCCTCCCCTGACAATTTAATGCGTTTACTATTATCAATGACTATAAAGTCATTACTTTGATTATCCGTTGTGTCTTTTTCATTCATCATTGTGTAATTCCTTACCGCTTGTTTTGATGAATGCACATGGTCATTTTCAAGTTCACTCAAATAACTTATATTACTATAAGGGAAATCGCGTCGATTTTATGTGCCAACATGATATTAGTTGGGATAAAAATAGTAGATGGCACTAGAGTAGTTGAACGAAATGTTTACATTTTTTTATCTACAGTTTTTTATATTGAACGAATTATTAACGAAACAAAAATTTTAAATCTAAAAAAAAAATTTTAAATTTTATAATCGGGATTGGAGTACATGGGCTTATATTTATATACAATAATAAATAAATAAAACCAAATTTTATTTTTTTTTAATTATTTCATTTCATTAAAATGAATTAACTTCGTTAATTTTTTTCTTACACCAATTTTTTTTAAATTCTCTTGTTTTGCAAAATGAAAAAATCTTATTTTATAATATATATTTATGATAGTTTTAATTAACACGTAAAAATGATTTTCTATATCATTAATATTAAATCTAGAGTATAAGTGATTGCTATTATCTATAAAAATTAAATCGATTAAACTAATATTTTGTATTGATCGTAAAACTAACTTACTATATTCTAATTTTACATTAATATTAACACTACTTTTAAAAATTTTCTCACATTCGACTAAAATTTTGTATGTATTTAATGATGGGGTCATTAATTTACCCCATTTTTTTAAATTAAATAAACCTAGATTTAGCTCCAACCGTGCACTTTTATTTAAAATAAAAAAATTGGTTGACGTGCCATCTATTGTTCTCGTAATATAAGTTATTTGAGTTCACTGTTATTTTTATTTATTTCAATTTCGCCTTCCGATCGAATGTTTTTGATTCTGTTATTTTTTATTTTTTACACTTATACCCTCTAGGTAATTGGTAAATTATTATAATTTGTTTAACTATTTTTATCTTCACTTAACACCACTAAATTTTTATTATTACACACTTTTATTATAATTTTAGTGTACACTATTTTCCATAAACTAATTATATGTATTGTCTATATAATTAATTAGATAAGTCTTTGCACGATTTTATTAGCACACTATTATATTTCACCATAACTGTTTAATATTAAATAAAAATTTTTGTTCTCTTATAATGTTCATCCCACGAAGGTAAAACTTAAACTGGTATTCTAAACATGGTATGGTCGTTGCCATATCTTCGTATTTGCATTGATTACAAAAATATAAATTCGGTAATTTATTTGACTTCGGTGATCGGACGAGAACCGGTATTCTAAACATGGTATGGTCGTTGCCATATCTTCGTATTTGCATTGATTACAAAAATATAAATTCGGTAATTTATTCATTATAAAAACTCAAATCTCTCTGCACAGTGTTCATTCAATCATAGGCATCCATTTCTTTAATTGCAGGTTCTACGTTGACTGTAACACTGCTTGGTTTGCTGCTTTAAGCATTTTTCTGAGAATGTTTATTTATTTTTGGAAAACCTTCATTTTTCCGTTTAATCAGTTGTTTTACGCATTGAAATGGTAATTGACAATCTTGTATACAGTTAGCATTTTCTGTTTAAAAGTTTTATTTTGTTGTTGGCTCTTTGCTCGGAACTAACTAAATTTGGTTTGATTTTAGTTTTGTCCTTATCGGATCTCTTTTGATTTTTCGATGTGCCGACATATTGTTTGCACTATCAGAAGACATATTGTTTGCACTATCCAATCCGCTTACACTAATTGCATTATTCATAACATTTATGGAATATTTAAATGAGTGTTCCCCTATTATTTCATTATTTTCAGCGTTCGCATCCACTTTTATGTTTATTTTCGTTTTCAACTGTTTTGTTTTATTTTAAATTTTTAACAAAAAAAGTTTTGGAGTAACTGGATTGAAAAAAACAATTTTTTTTGTGAGCGATTTTCAAATGTTTTTGAAATTTATTCTTTCGATTTCGATTTTATTTTTTTAATGTTTTATTTAATTTTACACTGTTTTTATTTTATTTCACTATTTAAATATTGTTTTAAATTCACCAAATCACATATTAAATATATTTTATGAACAATCATCATCACATATATCAAGAATAAATATAATATTAATTACGGAACAATTATATTTTCTTTAAGAAAACGATTCTAACTCACTACCGATTATTTCTAAACATGGTATGGTCGTTGCCAAAGCTTCGTATTTGCGTTGATTACAAAAATATAAATTGGGTAATTTATTCATTATAAAATCTCAAATCTCTCTGCACAGTGTATAGATGGCAGTACATGTCATAATTTATAAAATATTTTGTCAATGCAAGCATAGAAATATAAAAATATTTCAGCAGCTACTTCGATTGGTTTAGTTATATTTTTGTTTTATTTTTTATTTGTATTAAAGCAACTTAACTAAAATGAATTAGTTTCATTATAAAAAAAAAAAAAAAATTAATCTATCTCAAATTTCATAAACCATGTACTCATTTTAGAATTATTAGAAATAACAAATGAAACACAAATTGTTCAATGATTGACGAGTGCATTGATTATAAAATTAATTATTGGTTTTAAATTGAAGCAACAAGTATAACTCCGTTGTTCGTTTGTTTACATCTAATTAGGAAAAAAGTTATTGCCAACGGCACGAAGTGTTCCCAAGCGGTCACCCATCTAAGTACTAACTTCGCCCAATGTTGCTTGACTTCGGTGATCGGACGAGAACCGGTATTCTAAACATGGTATGGTCGTTGCCATATCTTCGTATTTGCATTGATTACAAAAATATAAATTCGGTAATTTATTCATTATAAAAACTCAAATCTCTCTGCACAGTGTTCATTCAATCGAAGGCATCGAAGTTTGCTGCTTTAAGCATTTTTCTGAGAATGTTTATTTATTTTTGGAAAACCTTCATTTTTCCGTTTAATCAATTGTTTTACGCATTGAAATGGTAATTGACAATCTTGTATACAGTTAGCATTTTCTGTTTAAAAGTTTTATTTTGTTGTTGGCTCTTTGCTCGGAACTAACTAAATTTGGTTTGATTTTAGTTTTGTCCTTATCGGATCTCTTTTGATTTTTCGATGTGCCGACATATTGTTTGCACTATCAGAAGACATATTGTTTGCACTATCCAATCCGCTTACACTAATTGCATTATTCATAACATTTATGGAATATTTAAATGAGTGTACCCCTATTATTTCATTATTTTCAGCGTTCGCATCCACTTTTATGTTTATTTTCGTTTTCAACTGTTTTGTTTTATTTTAAATTTTTAACAAAAAAAGTTTTGGAGTAACTGGATTGAAAAAAACAATTTTTTTTGTGAGCGATTTTCAAATGTTTTTGAAATTTATTCTTTCGATTTCGATTTTATTTTTTTAATGTTTTATTTAATTTTACACTGTTTTTATTTTATTTCACTATTTAAATATTGTTTTAAATTCACCAAATCACATATTAAATATATTTTATGAACAATCATCATCACATATATCAAGAATAAATATAATATTAATTACGGAACAATTATATTTTCTTTAAGAAAACGATTCTAACTCACTAACCATTATTTCTAAACATGGTATGGTCGTTGCCAAAGCTTCGTATTTGCGTGGATTACAAAAATATAAATTGGGTAATTTATTCATTATAAAATCTCAAATCTCTTTGCACAGTGTATAGATGGCAGTACATGTCATAATTTATAAAATATTTTGTCAATGCAAGCATAGAAATATAAAAATATTTCAGCAGCTACTTCGATTGGTTTAGTTATATTTTTGTTTTATTTTTTATTTGTATTAAAGCAACTTAACTAAAATGAATTAGTTTCATTATAAAAAAAAAAAAAAATTTAATCTATCTCAAATTTCATAAACCATGTACTCATTTTAGAATTATTAGAAATAACAAATGAAACACAAATTGTTCAATGATTGACGAGTGCATTGATTATAAAATTAAATATTGGTTTTAAATTGAAGCAACAAGTATAACTCCGTTGTTCGTTTGTTTACATCTAATTAGGAAAAAAGTTATTGCCAACGGCACGAAGTGTTCCCAAGCGGTCACCCATCTAAGTACTAACTTCGCCCAATGTTGCTTGACTTCGGTGATCGGACGAGAACCGGTATTCTAAACATGGTATGGTCGTTGCCATATCTTCGTATTTGCATTGATTACAAAAATATAAATTCGGTAATTTATTCATTATAAAAACTCAAATCTCTCTGCACAGTGTTCATTCAATCGAAGGCATCGAAGTTTGCTGCTTTAAGCATTTTTCTGAGAATGTTTATTTATTTTTGGAAAACCTTCATTTTTCCGTTTAATCAATTGTTTTACGCATTGAAATGGTAATTGACAATCTTGTATACAGTTAGCATTTTCTGTTTAGAAGTTTTATTTTGTTGTTGGCTCTTTGCTCGGAACTAACTAAATTTGGTTTGATTTTAGTTTTGTCCTTATCGGATCTCTTTTGATTTTTCGATGTGCCGACATATTGTTTGCACTATCAGAAGACATATTGTTTGCACTATCCAATCCGCTTACACTAATTGCATTATTCATAACATTTATGGAATATTTAAATGAGTGTACCCCTATTATTTCATTATTTTCAGCGTTCGCATCCACTTTTATGTTTATTTTCGTTTTCAACTGTTTTGTTTTATTTTAAATTTTTAACAAAAAAAGTTTTAGAGTAACTGGATTGAAAAAAACAATTTTTTTGTGAGCGATTTTCAAATGTTTTTGAAATTTATTCTTTCGATTTCGATTTTATTTTTTTGATGTTTTATTTAATTTTACACTGTTTTTATTTTATTTCACTATTTAAATATTGTTTTAAATTCACCAAATCACATATTAAATATATTTTATGAACAATCATCATCACATATATCAAGAATAAATATAATATTAATTACGGAACAATTATATTTTCTTTAAGAAAACGATTCTAACTCACTACCGATTATTTCTAAACATGGTATGGTCGTTGCCAAAGCTTCGTATTTGCGTTGATTACAAACATATAAATTGGGTAATTTATTCATTATAAAATCTCAAATCTCTCTGCACAGTGTATAGATGGCAGTACATGTCATAATTTATAAAATATTTTGTCAATGCAAGCATAGAAATATAAAAATATTTCAGCAGCTACTTCGATTGGTTTAGTTATATTTTTGTTTTATTTTTTATTTGTATTAAAGCAACTTAACTAAAATGAATTAGTTTCATTATAAAAAAAAAAAAAAAATTAATCTATCTCAAATTTCATAAACCATGTACTCATTTTAGAATTATTAGAAATAACAAATGAAACACAAATTGTTCAATGATTGACGAGTGCATTGATTATAAAATTAATTATTGGTTTTAAATTGAAGCAACAAGTATAACTCCGTTGTTCGTTTGTTTACATCTAATTAGGAAAAAAGTTATTGCCAACGGCACGAAGTGTTCCCAAGCGGTCACCCATCTAAGTACTAACTTCGCCCAATGTTGCTTGACTTCGGTGATCGGACGAGAACCGGTATTCTAAACATGGTATGGTCGTTGCCATATCTTCGTATTTGCATTGATTACAAAAATATAAATTCGGTAATTTATTCATTATAAAAACTCAAATCTCTCTGAACAGTGTTCATTCAATCGAAGGCATCCATTTCTTTAATTGCAGGTTCTACGTTGACTGTAACACTGCTTGGTTTGCTGCTTTAAGCATTTTTCTGAGAATGTTTATTTATTTTTGGAAAACCTTCATTTTTCCGTTTAATCAATTGTTTTACGCATTGAAATGGTAATTGACAATCTTGTATACAGTTAGCATTTTCTGTTTAGAAGTTTTATTTTGTTGTTGGCTCTTTGCTCGGAACTAACTAAATTTGGTTTGATTTTAGTTTTGTCCTTATCGGATCTCTTTTGATTTTTCGATGTGCCGACATATTGTTTGCACTATCAGAAGACATATTGTTTGCACTATCCAATCCGCTTACACTAATTGCATTATTCATAACATTTATGGAATATTTAAATGAGTGTACCCCTATTATTTCATTATTTTCAGCGTTCGCATCCACTTTTATGTTTATTTTCGTTTTCAACTGTTTTGTTTTATTTTAAATTTTTAACAAAAAAAGTTTTAGAGTAACTGGATTGAAAAAAACAATTTTTTTGTGAGCGATTTTCAAATGTTTTTGAAATTTATTCTTTCGATTTCGATTTTATTTTTTTGATGTTTTATTTAATTTTACACTGTTTTTATTTTATTTCACTATTTAAATATTGTTTTAAATTCACCAAATCACATATTAAATATATTTTATGAACAATCATCATCACATATATCAAGAATAAATATAATATTAATTACGGAACAATTATATTTTCTTTAAGAAAACGATTCTAACTCACTACCGATTATTTCTAAACATGGTATGGTCGTTGCCAAAGCTTCGTATTTGCGTTGATTACAAACATATAAATTGGGTAATTTATTCATTATAAAATCTCAAATCTCTCTGCACAGTGTATAGATGGCAGTACATGTCATAATTTATAAAATATTTTGTCAATGCAAGCATAGAAATATAAAAATATTTCAGCAGCTACTTCGATTGGTTTAGTTATATTTTTGTTTTATTTTTTATTTGTATTAAAGCAACTTAACTAAAATGAATTAGTTTCATTATAAAAAAAAAAAAAAAATTAATCTATCTCAAATTTCATAAACCATGTACTCATTTTAGAATTATTAGAAATAACAAATGAAACACAAATTGTTCAATGATTGACGAGTGCATTGATTATAAAATTAATTATTGGTTTTAAATTGAAGCAACAAGTATAACTCCGTTGTTCGTTTGTTTACATCTAATTAGGAAAAAAGTTATTGCCAACGGCACGAAGTGTTCCCAAGCGGTCACCCATCTAAGTACTAACTTCGCCCAATGTTGCTTGACTTCGGTGATCGGACGAGAACCGGTATTCTAAACATGGTATGGTCGTTGCCATATCTTCGTATTTGCATTGATTACAAAAATATAAATTCGGTAATTTATTCATTATAAAAACTCAAATCTCTCTGAACAGTGTTCATTCAATCGAAGGCATCCATTTCTTTAATTGCAGGTTCTACGTTGACTGTAACACTGCTTGGTTTGCTGCTTTAAGCATTTTTCTGAGAATGTTTATTTATTTTTGGAAAACCTTCATTTTTCCGTTTAATCAATTGTTTTACGCATTGAAATGGTAATTGACAATCTTGTATACAGTTAGCATTTTCTGTTTAAAAGTTTTATTTTGTTGTTGGCTCTTTGCTCGGAACTAACTAAATTTGGTTTGATTTTAGTTTTGTCCTTATCGGATCTCTTTTGATTTTTCGATGTGCCGACATATTGTTTGCACTATCAGAAGACATATTGTTTGCACTATCCAATCCGCTTACACTAATTGCATTATTCATAACATTTATGGAATATTTAAATGAGTGTACCCCTATTATTTCATTATTTTCAGCGTTCGCATCCACTTTTATGTTTATTTTCGTTTTCAACTGTTTTGTTTTATTTTAAATTTTTAACAAAAAAAGTTTTGGAGTAACTGGATTGAAAAAAACAATTTTTTTTGTGAGCGATTTTCAAATGTTTTTGAAATTTATTCTTTCGATTTCGATTTTATTTTTTTAATGTTTTATTTAATTTTACACTGTTTTTATTTTATTTCACTATTTAAATATTGTTTTAAATTCACCAAATCACATATTAAATATATTTTATGAACAATCATCATCACATATATCAAGAATAAATATAATATTAATTACGGAACAATTATATTTTCTTTAAGAAAACGATTCTAACTCACTAACGATTATTTCTAAACATGGTATGGTCGTTGCCAAAGCTTCGTATTTGCGTTGATTACAAAAATATAAATTGGGTAATTTATTCATTATAAAATCTCAAATCTCTCTGCACAGTGTATAGATGGCAGTACATGTCATAATTTATAAAATATTTTGTCAATGCAAGCATAGAAATATAAAAATATTTCAGCAGCTACTTCGATTGGTTTAGTTATATTTTTGTTTTATTTTTTATTTGTATTAAAGCAACTTAACTAAAATGAATTAGTTTCATTATAAAAAAAAAAAAAAAAATTTAATCTATTTCAAATTTTATAAACTATGTACTCATTTTAGAATTATTAGAAATAACAAATGAAACACAAATTGTTCAATGATTGACGAGTGCATTGATTATAAAATTAAATATTGGTTTTAAATTGAAGCAACAAGTATAACTCCGTTGTTCGTTTGTTTACATCTAATTAGGAAAAAAGTTATTGCCAACGGCACGAAGTGTTCCCAAGCGGTCACCCATCTAAGTACTAACTTCGCCCAATGTTGCTTGACTTCGGTGATCGGACGAGAACCGGTATTCTAAACATGGTATGGTCGTTGCCATATCTTCGTATTTGCATTGATTACAAAAATATAAATTCGGTAATTTATTCATTATAAAAACTCAAATCTCTCTGCACAGTGTTCATTCAATCATAGGCATCCATTTCTTTAATTGCAGGTTCTACGTTGACTGTAACACTGCTTGGTTTGCTGCTTTAAGCATTTTTCTGAGAATGTTTATTTATTTTTGGAAAACCTTCATTTTTCCGTTTAATCAATTGTTTTACTCATTGAAATGGTAATTGACAATCTTGTATACAGTTAGCATTTTCTGTTTAAAAGTTTTATTTTGTTGTTGGCTCTTTGCTCGGAACTAACTAAATTTGGTTTGATTTTAGTTTTGTCCTTATCGGATCTCTTTTGATTTTTCGATGTGCCGACATATTGTTTGCACTATCAGAAGACATATTGTTTGCACTATCCAATCCGCTTACACTAATTGCATTATTCATAACATTTATGGAATATTTAAATGAGTGTACCCCTATTATTTCATTATTTTCAGCGTTCGCATCCACTTTTATGTTTATTTTCGTTTTCAACTGTTTTGTTTTATTTTAAATTTTTAACAAAAAAAGTTTTGGAGTAACTGGATTGAAAAAAACAATTTTTTTTGTGAGCGATTTTCAAATGTTTTTGAAATTTATTCTTTCGATTTCGATTTTATTTTTTTAATGTTTTATTTAATTTTACACTGTTTTTATTTTATTTCACTATTTAAATATTGTTTTAAATTCACCAAATCACATATTAAATATATTTTATGAACAATCATCATCACATATATCAAGAATAAATATAATATTAATTACGGAACAATTATATTTTCTTTAAGAAAACGATTCTAACTCACTAACGATTATTTCTAAACATGGTATGGTCGTTGCCAAAGCTTCGTATTTGCGTTGATTACAAAAATATAAATTGGGTAATTTATTCATTATAAAATCTCAAATCTCTCTGCACAGTGTATAGATGGCAGTACATGTCATAATTTATAAAATATTTTGTCAATGCAAGCATAGAAATATAAAAATATTTCAGCAGCTACTTCGATTGGTTTAGTTATATTTTTGTTTTATTTTTTATTTGTATTAAAGCAACTTAACTAAAATGAATTAGTTTCATTATAAAAAAAAAAAAAAAATTTAATCTATCTCAAATTTCATAAACCATGTACTCATTTTAGAATTATTAGAAATAACAAATGAAACACAAATTGTTCAATGATTGACGAGTGCATTGATTATAAAATTAAATATTGGTTTTAAATTGAAGCAACAAGTATAACTCCGTTGTTCGTTTGTTTACATCTAATTAGGAAAAAAGTTATTGCCAACGGCACGAAGTGTTCCCAAGCGGTCACCCATCTAAGTACTAACTTCGCCCAATGTTGCTTGACTTCGGTGATCGGACGAGAACCGGTATTCTAAACATGGTATGGTCGTTGCCATATCTTCGTATTTGCATTGATTACAAAAATATAAATTCGGTAATTTATTCATTATAAAAACTCAAATCTCTCTGAACAGTGTTCATTCAATCGAAGGCATCCATTTCTTTAATTGCAGGTTCTACGTTGACTGTAACACTGCTTGGTTTGCTGCTTTAAGCATTTTTCTGAGAATGTTTATTTATTTTTGGAAAACCTTCATTTTTCCGTTTAATCAATTGTTTTACGCATTGAAATGGTAATTGACAATCTTGTATACAGTTAGCATTTTCTGTTTAAAAGTTTCATTTTGTTGTTGGCTCTTTGCTCGGAACTAACTAAATTTGGTTTGATTTTAGTTTTGTCCTTATCGGATCTCTTTTGATTTTTCGATGTGCCGACATATTGTTTGCACTATCAGAAGACATATTGTTTGCACTATCCAATCCGCTTACACTAATTGCATTATTCATAACATTTATGGAATATTTAAATGAGTGTTCCCCTATGATTTCATTATTTTCAGCGTTCGCATCCACTTTTATGTTTATTTTCGTTTTCAACTGTTTTGTTTTATTTTCAATTTTTAACAAAAAAAGTTTTGGAGTAACTGGATTGAAAAAAACAATTTTTTTTGTGAGCGATTTTCAAATGTTTTTGAAATTTATTCTTTCGATTTCGATTTTATTTTTTTAATGTTTTATTTAATTTTACACTGTTTTTATTTTATTTCACTATTTAAATATTGTTTTAAATTCACCAAATCACATATTAAATATATTTTATGAACAATCATCATCACATATATCAAGAATAAATATAATATTAATTACGGAACAATTATATTTTCTTTAAGAAAACGATTCTAACTCACTAACGATTATTTCTAAACATGGTATGGTCGTTGCCAAAGCTTCGTATTTGCGTTGATTACAAAAATATAAATTGGGTAATTTATTCATTATAAAATCTCAAATCTCTTTGCACAGTGTATTACATGTCATAATTTATAAAATATTTTGTCAATGCAAGCATAGAAATATAAAAATATTTCAGCAGCTACTTCGATTGGTTTAGTTATATTTTTGTTTTATTGTTTATTTGTATTAAAGCAACTTAACTAAAATGAATTAGTTTCATTATAAAAAAAAAAAAAAAAAATTTAATCTATCTCAAATTTTATAAACTATGTACTCATTTTAGAATTATTAGAAATAACAAATGAAACACAAATTGTTCAATGATTGACGAGTGCATTGATTATAAAATTAAATATTGGTTTTAAATTGAAGCAACAAGTATAACTCCGTTGTTCGTTTGTTTACATCTAATTAGGAAAAAAGTTATTGCCAACGGCACGAAGTGTTCCCAAGCGGTCACCCATCTAAGTACTAACTTCGCCCAATGTTGCTTGACTTCGGTGATCGGACGAGAACCGGTATTCTAAACATTTTTTTTTTTTTTTTTGCTTAAATCATGCTTTTTATTATACATAGATAATTTACATTTTATTGTGTTGGGCCAAAGCTGATTGGAAAAATGCCCTTGTCATTAACAGAAAATATTATATAATGTTTGCTCCGTGGAGTCTCAAATTATAGTCTTTAATTCAATTATATAATGTAATGGGGTCCTTTTGAATTTGATTTTAAAATAAAAACAATTTTTTATATTGATGTTGTTCGGCCAAAAAAAGTAAAAAAAATGCCCAAGAATTTTTTTTTTGGTAAATAAGTCCAACAGTGATATTTGAGTGGCATCGGGCTACTCGCCTCAGGTTCGCAACCCTCCGTCACTCCCACTGTTGTCTCATTATTCCTTATAGGTTGTTGTATGTTGTTGTTACTTGTTTGTTTGTTTTCATGTTGGTTCCTGTTTCTTGTGTTTTTTGTTTTAGCTGGTTGTGTTTTGCTCGTCTAGCCACCAGTATTTAGCCCGGTTCCTTGCATTTTTTTCGGGGTCTATAAGAATCGGAGAAAACTTATGTCGGTTATGTATATTATACTCGCCTGGATTGTTGAATATTTCATCATCAAATCCTTTTTCATTCACTCTCCGTTCCAAGTGATAGATTTTTGGATATCTCGTTTCGGGATCCTCTATATATCCAATTTTGTCCAGGAATGGAAAGGTTTCTGGTCCGGGGTTGTTTCCTCTTGCACAGCTCATCTTATTTATATAATCCTCGGTAAAATAGGGGGCAAATATTAACGAATTTTCTATATTCATGGTTGCTCTTTTTATGTGGTTTCGGACTTGAGTAATGATATGGTGGTCGATCTTTTCTTTGCCAAATTTTTCATACTGTTTTGTATTTGATATATAATGTTTGTAGTTGGTTTCTGCTTTTCGGAATTCTCCATGGCAATACCGGAGGCATTTCCTTTCGAACACTCTTAGTTTTTCCATCGAATTAGGACCAATGTTCCACCATATCGGGCAACCATATGTCAATATTGGACGTACCAAGGTCTTATAGCATATATGCTTCACTGGTGTTGTTATTCCGGGTGTGGTAAATATTCTTCTATTCATGTGGAATATTTTTTTTGCCTTTGCCACTTGCTGATGTAGGTGTTCGTCTAAGTATAGCAGTCGATCCAGATGTATTCCTAGGTACTTCACCAATGGCTTTTGCACACAGCTCGTACCACCTATTTTGATTTGGAATTTTTTCCAGTTATTGGCTGTGTCAGATGTTGCTAGTTGGTATGGTTTGCGGAATAGGATCGCTTCGCATTTATTCGGATTTATTTTTATCCTCCATGTGTGCAAGTAATCCACGGTGAGGTCCACTGCTGCTTGTACATTTTTTGTGATTTCCACCACTTTTTTTCCCGTGCCGTATATTACTAAATCGTCTGCATACGCGATCGTTTGTATTTTATCCGAATTTAGCATCTCAAGCTCCACTAACGCTTTAGTGTACAGATTAAATAGTATTGGTGCTGTTATTGATCCTTGTTGGACACCATTGTATACTTTGAACATTCGGTCGGATATTTCTTTTCCATTTGTGGTCTTAAATGTTCGGTTATATAGTAATTCATAGAGTATTTGTAGCAGGTCTTGGTCAAATTTCATTTTCAGCATTTTATACATTAGTCCATCGAGCCATACGGATTCGAAAGCTTTTTCCATATCTATTAGGATCGTACCGGTGCATTCTTTTTGGTTTAGATTTCTGCAGATGTCTGATGTTAATTTTGCTATCGCATGAATTGTGGAGTGGCCGTGTCTAAAACCAAATTGATTGTCCGGTAGTATATCGTTGTCACTAATATGATCTTGGATTTTATTCAATAATATGATTTCATATATTTTCCCAAGGTTTGATAACAGGCTTATTGGTCGATAGTTGTTCGGATTGGTCGGTGATTTGCCTTTTTTGGGTATTGGGTAGATTTTTGCTGTTTTCCAGGTTTGTGGGAATGTTCGATTGTTTAAGCAGTGATTGAATAGACAACAAATTTCTGCAATAATTTCGGTTGGCAGGTGTTTTAATACGACACATGGTATGTTGTCTAATTCATAGGATTTTTTTGTGTTTAAGCATTGTATTACTGCTGTTAATTGTTTTATTGTTATGAAGTAATTATTTCTATCATTATTAATGTGATTATTGCTATTATTTAGATGTGGGACTATTGCAGTATTATTTTTATTGATTTGTGTTTTAGTTATGTGATTTTCTTTATTATATGTAAATTGTGACTTTAGTGGTTCTATTGTTTGTTGTATTATTCGCTCGTGCTCTTTTTTGCCTAGTGCTGGATTTGGTACCGTTGTCTTCTCTATGAAATGTCCAACTATATTCAAATTATCCATTTGCACGTAACTGTTGTATTGCGTGCCCTGCTTTTCAATTTCTGTCCAATCAATGTTTAGTGTTTGCATGTTCATTATCTCGTTTTCCTCGACTTGTAGCTGTTTTATGTTTAGCACCTCCTTTTTGTTACTGTTATTACTGATCCTCTTTATTTGTTTGTACATTTTTGGTCCCGGTTCGATGTTGTCAATGAACTCGGTCCATTTTTTGTTTACTTCCATTTGTACATTTTGAGTGATCAGTTCGTTTATCCGTTTGATTTCTGTTTTTAGATCTGCTATTTGTTGTTGCGTGATTCGTCCATTCCTTTTGCCACGTTTTAACAGTGTTATACGTTTTGATTTTTGTTTATATAGGTTTTTTATAGTGTTGTTGGTGTAACATTCCATATTATTACGTCTGGTTATATGTGGTATAGTTTCTTTTATGTTTGAGCAAATTAATTGAGTTATAGTATTTATGTGATCTTCGATTTCTGTATTATTTATGTTTCTATTTTTTGGTATTATGTGAGTTTGATTATTTTCTATTAGGTATTTGTGATATTTTATATTTAAGTTTGTTTGCCATATGGGCCAGTTTGCTTTTTGGAAGTTAAATTTTGTTATTGTTGTTGAATTTATATTGCTTGCCTCTAATTGGAATGTGTGGTTATTGTTATTAAAATTGTTACATACTATTTCTATTGCTTTATGGTCGCTGTCATACGTATGGGCTGTTATTTCGCCTAGACTGTTGGTTTCGATATTTAATCTCATGTCTACTATTGCAAAATCTAAAATGTTATTTGTCCGTACAAATGTTGGGCTATCAGGTTTATATAGCCTTGCCCTGAATTCCATGTCCTTATTCACTAACCATTCTGCCAGTTTAACGCCTCTTATATTGTTCGCTTTGTTACCCCAGTTTGTGTGTGTTGCATTAAAATCTCCGGCTATTATATAATAATTGTCCGGATTATTTAAATCATGCTTAGTGAATATGTATTCCCATTCATTCTGAAAGTGTGACTCAGTTATCGTTTGGTTACAACAGGTACAATATATAGCAAAAATGAACAGAAATTTATTGCTTGGTGTTAATTTAATTTTTATGGCGGTATATTCAATGCCTGATTTGTTATTTTCAATATTTGTGTTTATGTTTTGATATTTATAATTTTCTTTTATGATTATCGCTGTTCCACCAGCACGCTTCCCATGGCTGCGATCTTGTCTTATTATATTATAGTTTTTAAATGTTATTATGTGTTTTGTGTTTAGTTTAGTTTCGCTCAGTAGTATAATGTCAGGTTTGTGGCTATTGATGAATTTTAATAAATTTATTCTTCTTGCTGTGCCGATTATTGAATTGACGTTGATTGCTATTATTTTTAAACCTTTGTTGTCACTGCTCATTTTGTTAGTTGTTGGATAAGTACTAATAGTGCTGAAATTTGTTCTCCTTGTTGGGCTACCGCTTCGGCTACTTTATTTATTTTTGTCGTCAATTGAAGTATTACATTCGATTGCGCTAATACTTGTGTTGCTGCTGTTGGTTGCTGCTGTTGTTGCTGCTGCTTACCCCCATTCTTTAACATCTCCGCAAATGTCCCATTCTCCGTGTTGACGTACGTATTTTTTGTAATTGGTATGTTGGCTGCAATGTGTGTTTGTGTTCGTTTCTCATTTATTTTTTCGCGTAATCTTGTCAATGTTGCCTGATACGATGGGCATCCCCTATATGAAGCTGGATGACCTTTGACTTCACAGTTGGTACAGTAGACCTCCGTCTTGTTAATTTGGTCTTTGATTGCGCATTGCCCCGGCTTGTGTTGTTGATCGCATTTTACACATCTGTATTGAAGGTTGCAATTAGCAGCTGCATGTCCGAACCGCTGGCACTGGTGGCATTGCATTATCGTATCTTGTTTTTTTAGGCTTTCCCAGCTGACAGTTTGATAGTTTAAAATTTTTATTTTGTATATATTTCCCATGTTTGTGTCTGACGTACATTGGACAATGTAAAAAGGTAATTGTTTCCCTTTGGTTATTGAGTATTTCGTTTTTAGCTGCGTTATTTTGATTACCTTTACGTTGTGTTCTTCTATGAGCGTTTTTAGTTCATCGACATTTTCATGTTCGTGTAGTCCTTTTAGTACTATCGTTTTCGGTTTCTCCTCCTTAGGTGTGTACGTAAAATATGGTGCACATACTTCGTTTAGAGTAACCTTAGCCGCCTTATAGTTGTCCAAGGTATCTACTTGTAGAGTATGTTTGTATGTGTTTACTCGTTTTATGTTAAAATTTTTTATGTTTGATCCTTTCATTAGTGCGATTGTGTCGCTTAATTGTTGTTTATGTATGTGGATTGGTGGTGGTCGAATATTTTTTTTTTCCACTGTATCTTTTGTAATTGTAGTTGAATTTGTTATTGTATTTTCGTTGTTGTTTGACCGCAAAGCTGTGCCCTGATTCGTTTTAAGTGGTTGTTGTTGCTGTTGCTTTTGTGTTAAATTTCTTTGTTGTTGTTGTATCGTTGTATTTTTATTTTTGTTTTTAACCACATTTTTGACTACCGTAAAGGTTATGTCATTATCTTCTCCATCCTTCATGGGTGAATCTATCTCTTTCTGTGCTTGCTCAAATATTTTAAAGCGATTTTGTGTTGTGACTGTTGCATTCATATCAGCTGTTGTTGCTGCACTTGTTTGTTGTGTTGATGTTGTTGCCATGCTGCTCTCTTGGTTTTGCTGGTTTGTTATGATTTGCGCCATTTTTTCGCGCATCATTACCAATTCATTTTCAAGGACGTCCAATTTGCGCTTTAAGCCACTGTTCTCCTCGATTAATAATTTTTCTCGGCTGACACTTTTACCTAACAACGATATTCTTTTTGTAGGTTCCATATTTGTTTTTAGCTGGGTTAAGTCCTCTGTTGACCTTGCCATTTTTGTTACATGTATGTTTGTGTTTTGCAATTGTTGTTCATTCGGCATTTCGTTAATAATGTGTGTATTTATTTTTTTTGGTGTTTCTTCCGCATCATCATCACGTGCGCGTTTCTTACAATCTCCTTTGCTTGCTGTATTGGGAATCACTTCACTATTCACTGTATCATTCTTGTTCATTTATTGTGTTTTTTCATTCACTGTTATATTATTTTTGTTTTATATTTATTTTTGATAGTTTTTTTTCTAGTCTTCTTATTTTAGTACTATGGTTTATTTTACTAACCTTTTTACTTCTTACCGTTATTTTGTAGGCATGTAAATTGAACATGTGCTTTTCAATTTGTACATGCGTCTCGTTCTATTCCAATTTTAAAAGTTTGTGTATATACCACAGATTGTTTTTAACTGTTTATCACCTCACATATAAATTAAATTCACTTAAATTACTTAATACTATGCACTTTTATCACTAAAATTTTTTTTTTTTTTTGTTCACTGTGTACCATTCCATATACGTAACGTCTGTGTATGTTGGTCACTTGCTCACTTAAAAACTATATTTACTTATTCACTATTTATTTTAATTTATTTAAACCACCGCATGGTTTGCAAAAATATCAGTCGATATTTGCGTACGGTATATTTTTATAACACTGTATGATTTTTTTTTATATATATAACTTTTTTTTAATTTTATTATTCAAGAGCACTTTTTAATTGTTGATGTTATCCATTCAACGTTCGCTGTTAGAATGGTATTCTAAACATGGTATGGTCGTTGCCATATCTTCGTATTTGCATTGATTACAAAAATATAAATTCGGTAATTTATTCATTATAAAAACTCAAATCTCTCTGAACAGTGTTCATTCAATCGAAGGCATCCATTTCTTTAATTGCAGGTTCTACGTTGACTGTAACACTGCTTGGTTTGCTGCTTTAAGCATTTTTCTGAGAATGTTTATTTATTTTTGGAAAACCTTCATTTTTCCGTTTAATCAATTGTTTTACGCATTGAAATGGTAATTGACAATCTTGTATACAGTTAGCATTTTCTGTTTAAAAGTTTTATTTTGTTGTTGGCTCTTTGCTCGGAACTAACTAAATTTGGTTTGATTTTAGTTTTGTCCTTATCGGATCTCTTTTGATTTTTCGATGTGCCGACATATTGTTTGCACTATCAGAAGACATATTGTTTGCACTATCCAATCCGCTTACACTAATTGCATTATTCATAACATTTATGGAATATTTAAATGAGTGTACCCCTATTATTTCATTATTTTCAGCGTTCGCATCCACTTTTATGTTTATTTTCGTTTTCAACTGTTTTGTTTTATTTTAAATTTTTAACAAAAAAAGTTTTGGAGTAACTGGATTGAAAAAAACAATTTTTTTTGTGAGCGATTTTCAAATGTTTTTGAAATTTATTCTTTCGATTTCGATTTTATTTTTTTAATGTTTTATTTAATTTTACACTGTTTTTATTTTATTTCACTATTTAAATATTGTTTTAAATTCACCAAATCACATATTAAATATATTTTATGAACAATCATCATCACATATATCAAGAATAAATATAATATTAATTACGGAACAATTATATTTTCTTTAAGAAAACGATTCTAACTCACTAACGATTATTTCTAAACATGGTATGGTCGTTGCCAAAGCTTCGTATTTGCGTTGATTACAAAAATATAAATTGGGTAATTTATTCATTATAAAATCTCAAATCTCTCTGCACAGTGTATAGATGGCAGTACATGTCATAATTTATAAAATATTTTGTCAATGCAAGCATAGAAATATAAAAATATTTCAGCAGCTACTTCGATTGGTTTAGTTATATTTTTGTTTTATTTTTTATTTGTATTAAAGCAACTTAACTAAAATGAATTAGTTTCATTATAAAAAAAAAAAAAAATTTAATCTATCTCAAATTTCATAAACCATGTACTCATTTTAGAATTATTAGAAATAACAAATGAAACACAAATTGTTCAATGATTGACGAGTGCATTGATTATAAAATTAATTATTGGTTTTAAATTGAAGCAACAAGTATAACTCCGTTGTTCGTTTGTTTACATCTAATTAGGAAAAAAGTTATTGCCAACGGCACGAAGTGTTCCCAAGCGGTCACCCATCTAAGTACTAACTTCGCCCAATGTTGCTTGACTTCGGTGATCGGACGAGAACCGGTATTCTAAACATGGTATGGTCGTTGCCATATCTTCGTATTTGCATTGATTACAAAAATATAAATTCGGTAATTTATTCATTATAAAAACTCAAATCTCTCTGAACAGTGTTCATTCAATCGAAGGCATCCATTTCTTTAATTGCAGGTTCTACGTTGACTGTAACACTGCTTGGTTTGCTGCTTTAAGCATTTTTCTGAGAATGTTTATTTATTTTTGGAAAACCTTCATTTTTCCGTTTAATCAATTGTTTTACGCATTGAAATGGTAATTGACAATCTTGTATACAGTTAGCATTTTCTGTTTAAAAGTTTTATTTTGTTGTTGGCTCTTTGCTCGGAACTAACTAAATTTGGTTTGATTTTAGTTTTGTCCTTATCGGATCTCTTTTGATTTTTCGATGTGCCGACATATTGTTTGCACTATCAGAAGACATATTGTTTGCACTATCCAATCCGCTTACACTAATTGCATTATTCATAACATTTATGGAATATTTAAATGAGTGTTCCCCTATTATTTCATTATTTTCAGCGTTCGCATCCACTTTTATGTTTATTTTCGTTTTCAACTGTTTTGTTTTATTTTAAATTTTTAACAAAAAAAGTTTTGGAGTAACTGGATTGAAAAAAACAATTTTTTTTGTGAGCGATTTTCAAATGTTTTTGAAATTTATTCTTTCGATTTCGATTTTATTTTTTTAATGTTTTATTTAATTTTACAGTTTTTATTTTATTTCACTATTTAAATATTGTTTTAAATTCACCAAATCACATATTAAATATATTTTATGAACAATCATCATCACATATATCAAGAATAAATATAATATTAATTACGGAACAATTATATTTTCTTTAAGAAAACGATTCTAACTCACTAACGATTATTTCTAAACATGGTATGGTCGTTGCCAAAGCTTCGTATTTGCGTTGATTACAAAAATATAAATTGGGTAATTTATTCATTATAAAATCTCAAATCTCTCTGCACAGTGTATAGATGGCAGTACATGTCATAATTTATAAAATATTTTGTCAATGCAAGCATAGAAATATAAAAATATTTCAGCAGCTACTTCGATTGGTTTAGTTATATTTTTGTTTTATTTTTTATTTGTATTAAAGCAACTTAACTAAAATGAATTAGTTTCATTATAAAAAAAAAAAAAATTTAATCTATCTCAAATTTCATAAACCATGTACTCATTTTAGAATTATTAGAAATAACAAATGAAACACAAATTGTTCAATGATTGACGAGTGCATTGATTATAAAATTAAATATTGGTTTTAAATTGAAGCAACAAGTATAACTCCGTTGTTCGTTTGTTTACATCTAATTAGGAAAAAAGTTATTGCCAACGGCACGAAGTGTTCCCAAGCGGTCACCCATCTAAGTACTAACTTCGCCCAATGTTGCTTGACTTCGGTGATCGGACGAGAACCGGTATTCTAAACATGGTATGGTCGTTGCCATATCTTCGTATTTGCATTGATTACAAAAATATAAATTCGGTAATTTATTCATTATAAAAACTCAAATCTCTCTGCACAGTGTTCATTCAATCGAAGGCATCCATTTCTTTAATTGCAGGTTCTACGTTGACTGTAACACTGCTTGGTTTGCTGCTTTAAGCATTTTTCTGAGAATGTTTATTTATTTTTGGAAAACCTTAATTTTTCCGTTTAATCAATTGTTTTACGCATTGAAATGGTAATTGACAATCTTGTATACAGTTAGCATTTTCTGTTTAAAAGTTTCATTTTGTTGTTGGCTCTTTGCTCGGAACTAACTAAATTTGGTTTGATTTTAGTTTTGTCCTTATCGGATCTCTTTTGATTTTTCGATGTGCCGACATATTGTTTGCACTATCAGAAGACATATTGTTTGCACTATCCAATCCGCTTACACTAATTGCATTATTCATAACATTTATGGAATATTTAAATGAGTGTTCCCCTATTATTTCATTATTTTCAGCGTTCGCATCCACTTTTATGTTTATTTTCGTTTTCAACTGTTTTGTTTTATTTTAAATTTTTAACAAAAAAAGTTTTGGAGTAACTGGATTGAAAAAAACAATTTTTTTTGTGAGCGATTTTCAAATGTTTTTGAAATTTATTCTTTCGATTTCGATTTTATTTTTTTAATGTTTTATTTAATTTTACAGTTTTTATTTTATTTCACTATTTAAATATTGTTTTAAATTCACCAAATCACATATTAAATATATTTTATGAACAATCATCATCACATATATCAAGAATAAATATAATATTAATTACGGAACAATTATATTTTCTTTAAGAAAACGATTCTAACTCACTAACGATTATTTCTAAACATGGTATGGTCGTTGCCAAAGCTTCGTATTTGCGTTGATTACAAAAATATAAATTGGGTAATTTATTCATTATAAAATCTCAAATCTCTCTGCACAGTGTATAGATGGCAGTACATGTCATAATTTATAAAATATTTTGTCAATGCAAGCATAGAAATATAAAAATATTTCAGCAGCTACTTCGATTGGTTTAGTTATATTTTTGTTTTATTTTTTATTTGTATTAAAGCAACTTAACTAAAATGAATTAGTTTCATTATAAAAAAAAAAAAAAATTTAATCTATCTCAAATTTCATAAACCATGTACTCATTTTAGAATTATTAGAAATAACAAATGAAACACAAATTGTTCAATGATTGACGAGTGCATTGATTATAAAATTAAATATTGGTTTTAAATTGAAGCAACAAGTATAACTCCGTTGTTCGTTTGTTTACATCTAATTAGGAAAAAAGTTATTGCCAACGGCACGAAGTGTTCCCAAGCGGTCACCCATCTAAGTACTAACTTCGCCCAATGTTGCTTGACTTCGGTGATCGGACGAGAACCGGTATTCTAAACATGGTATGGTCGTTGCCATATCTTCGTATTTGCATTGATTACAAAAATATAAATTCGGTAATTTATTCATTATAAAAACTCAAATCTCTCTGCACAGTGTTCATTCAATCATAGGCATCCATTTCTTTAATTGCAGGTTCTACGTTGACTGTAACACTGCTTGGTTTGCTGCTTTAAGCATTTTTCTGAGAATGTTTATTTATTTTTGGAAAACCTTCATTTTTCCGTTTAATCAATTGTTTTACTCATTGAAATGGTAATTGACAATCTTGTATACAGTTAGCATTTTCTGTTTAAAAGTTTTATTTTGTTGTTGGCTCTTTGCTCGGAACTAACTAAATTTGGTTTGATTTTAGTTTTGTCCTTATCGGATCTCTTTTGATTTTTCGATGTGCCGACATATTGTTTGCACTATCAGAAGACATATTGTTTGCACTATCCAATCCGCTTACACTAATTGCATTATTCATAACATTTATGGAATATTTAAATGAGTGTACCCCTATTATTTCATTATTTTCAGCGTTCGCATCCACTTTTATGTTTATTTTCGTTTTCAACTGTTTTGTTTTATTTTAAATTTTTAACAAAAAAAGTTTTGGAGTAACTGGATTGAAAAAAACAATTTTTTTGTGAGCGATTTTCAAATGTTTTTGAAATTTATTCTTTCGATTTCGATTTTATTTTTTTAATGTTTTATTTAATTTTACACTGTTATTATTTTATTTCACTATTTAAATATTGTTTTAAATTCACCAAATCACAAATTAAATATATTTTATGAACAATCATCATCACATATATCAAGAATAAATATAATATTAATTACGGAACAATTATATTTTCTTTAAGAAAACGATTCTAACTCACTAACGATTATTTCTAAACATGGTATGGTCGTTGCCAAAGCTTCGTATTTGCGTTGATTACAAACATATAAATTGGGTAATTTATTTATTATAAAATCTCAAATCTCTCTGCACAGTGTATAGATGGCAGTACATGTCATAATTTATAAAATATTTTGTCAATGCAAGCATAGAAATATAAAAATATTTCAGCAGCTACTTCGATTGGTTTAGTTATATTTTTGTTTTATTTTTTATTTGTATTAAAGCAACTTAACTAAAATGAATTAGTTTCATTATAAAAAAAAAAAAAAAAAATTTAATCTATCTCAAATTTCATAAACCATGTACTCATTTTAGAATTATTAGAAATAACAAATGAAACACAAATTGTTCAATGATTGACGAGTGCATTGATTATAAAATTAATTATTGGTTTTAAATTGAAGCAACAAGTATAACTCCGTTGTTCGTTTGTTTACATCTAATTAGGAAAAAAGTTATTGCCAACGGCACGAAGTGTTCCCAAGCGGTCACCCATCTAAGTACTAACTTCGCCCAATGTTGCTTGACTTCGGTGATCGGACGAGAACCGGTATTCTAAACATGGTATGGTCGTTGCCATATCTTCGTATTTGCATTGATTACAAAAATATAAATTCGGTAATTTATTCATTATAAAAACTCAAATCTCTCTGAACAGTGTTCATTCAATCGAAGGCATCCATTTCTTTAATTGCAGGTTCTACGTTGACTGTAACACTGCTTGGTTTGCTGCTTTAAGCATTTTTCTGAGAATGTTTATTTATTTTTGGAAAACCTTCATTTTTCCGTTTAATCAATTGTTTTACGCATTGAAATGGTAATTGACAATCTTGTATACAGTTAGCATTTTCTGTTTAAAAGTTTCATTTTGTTGTTGGCTCTTTGCTCGGAACTAACTAAATTTGGTTTGATTTTAGTTTTGTCCTTATCGGATCTCTTTTGATTTTTCGATGTGCCGACATATTGTTTGCACTATCAGAAGACATATTGTTTGCACTATCCAATCCGCTTACACTAATTGCATTATTCATAACATTTATGGAATATTTAAATGAGTGTACCCCTATTATTTCATTATTTTCAGCGTTCGCATCCACTTTTATGTTTATTTTCGTTTTCAACTGTTTTGTTTTATTTTAAATTTTTAACAAAAAAAGTTTTGGAGTAACTGGATTGAAAAAAACAATTTTTTTTGTGAGCGATTTTCAAATGTTTTTTAAATTTATTCTTTCGATTTCGATTTTATTTTTTTAATGTTTTATTTAATTTTACACTGTTTTTATTTTATTTCACTATTTAAATATTGTTTTAAATTCACCAAATCACATATTAAATATATTTTATGAACAATCATCATCACATATATCAAGAATAAATATAATATTAATTACGGAACAATTATATTTTCTTTAAGAAAACGATTCTAACTCACTACCGATTATTTCTAAACATGGTATGGTCGTTGCCAAAGCTTCGTATTTGCGTTGATTACAAACATATAAATTGGGTAATTTATTCATTATAAAATCTCAAATCTCTCTGCACAGTGTATAGATGGCAGTACATGTCATAATTTATAAAATATTTTGTCAATGCAAGCATAGAAATATAAAAATATGTCAGCAGCTACTTCGATTGGTTTAGTTATATTTTTGTTTTATTTTTTATTTGTATTAAAGCAACTTAACTAAAATGAATTAGTTTCATTATAAAAAAAAAAAAAAATTTAATCTATCTCAAATTTCATAAACCATGTACTCATTTTAGAATTATTAGAAATAACAAATGAAACACAAATTGTTCAATGATTGACGAGTGCATTGATTATAAAATTAAATATTGGTTTTAAATTGAAGCAACAAGTATAACTCCGTTGTTCGTTTGTTTACATCTAATTAGGAAAAAAGTTATTGCCAACGGCACGAAGTGTTCCCAAGCGGTCACCCATCTAAGTACTAACTTCGCCCAATGTTGCTTGACTTCGGTGATCGGACGAGAACCGGTATTCTAAACATGGTATGGTCGTTGCCATATCTTCGTATTTGCATTGATTACAAAAATATAAATTCGGTAATTTATTCATTATAAAAACTCAAATCTCTCTGCACAGTGTTCATTCAATCATAGGCATCCATTTCTTTAATTGCAGGTTCTACGTTGACTGTAACACTGCTTGGTTTGCTGCTTTAAGCATTTTTCTGAGAATGTTTATTTATTTTTGGAAAACCTTCATTTTTCCGTTTAATCAATTGTTTTACTCATTGAAATGGTAATTGACAATCTTGTATACAGTTAGCATTTTCTGTTTAAAAGTTTTATTTTGTTGTTGGCTCTTTGCTCGGAACTAACTAAATTTGGTTTGATTTTAGTTTTGTCCTTATCGGATCTCTTTTGATTTTTCGATGTGCCGACATATTGTTTGCACTATCAGAAGACATATTGTTTGCACTATCCAATCCGCTTACACTAATTGCATTATTCATAACATTTATGGAATATTTAAATGAGTGTACCCCTATTATTTCATTATTTTCAGCGTTCGCATCCACTTTTATGTTTATTTTCGTTTTCAACTGTTTTGTTTTATTTTAAATTTTTAACAAAAAAAGTTTTGGAGTAACTGGATTGAAAAAAACAATTTTTTTGTGAGCGATTTTCAAATGTTTTTGAAATTTATTCTTTCGATTTCGATTTTATTTTTTTAATGTTGTATTTAATTTTACACTGTTATTATTTTATTTCACTATTTAAATATTGTTTTAAATTCACCAAATCACAAATTAAATATATTTTATGAACAATCATCATCACATATATCAAGAATAAATATAATATTAATTACGGAACAATTATATTTTCTTTAAGAAAACGATTCTAACTCACTAACGATTATTTCTAAACATGGTATGGTCGTTGCCAAAGCTTCGTATTTGCGTTGATTACAAACATATAAATTGGGTAATTTATTTATTATAAAATCTCAAATCTCTCTGCACAGTGTATAGATGGCAGTACATGTCATAATTTATAAAATATTTTGTCAATGCAAGCATAGAAATATAAAAATATTTCAGCAGCTACTTCGATTGGTTTAGTTATATTTTTGTTTTATTTTTTATTTGTATTAAAGCAACTTAACTAAAATGAATTAGTTTCATTATAAAAAAAAAAAAAAAAAATTTAATCTATCTCAAATTTCATAAACCATGTACTCATTTTAGAATTATTAGAAATAACAAATGAAACACAAATTGTTCAATGATTGACGAGTGCATTGATTATAAAATTAAATATTGGTTTTAAATTGAAGCAACAAGTATAACTCCGTTGTTCGTTTGTTTACATCTAATTAGGAAAAAAGTTATTGCCAACGGCACGAAGTGTTCCCAAGCGGTCACCCATCTAAGTACTAACTTCGCCCAATGTTGCTTGACTTCGGTGATCGGACGAGAACCGGTATTCTAAACATGGTATGGTCGTTGCCATATCTTCGTATTTGCATTGATTACAAACATATAAATTGGGTAATTTATTCATTATAAAATCTCAAATCTCTCTGCACAGTGTATAGATGGCAGTACATGTCATAATTTATAAAATATTTTGTCAATGCAAGCATAGAAATATAAAAATATTTCAGCAGCTACTTCGATTGGTTTAGTTATATTTTTGTTTTATTTTTTATTTGTATTAAAGCAACTTAACTAAAATGAATTAGTTTCATTATAAAAAAAAAAAAAAAATTTAATCTATCTCAAATTTCATAAACCATGTACTCATTTTAGAATTATTAGAAATAACAAATGAAACACAAATTGTTCAATGATTGACGAGTGCATTGATTATAAAATTAATTATTGGTTTTAAATTGAAGCAACAAGTATAACTCCGTTGTTCGTTTGTTTACATCTAATTAGGAAAAAAGTTATTGCCAACGGCACGAAGTGTTCCCAAGCGGTCACCCATCTAAGTACTAACTTCGCCCAATGTTGCTTGACTTCGGTGATCGGACGAGAACCGGTATTCTAAACATGGTATGGTCGTTGCCATATCTTCGTATTTGCATTGATTACAAAAATATAAATTCGGTAATTTATTCATTATAAAAACTCAAATCTCTCTGAACAGTGTTCATTCAATCGAAGGCATCCATTTCTTTAATTGCAGGTTCTACGTTGACTGTAACACTGCTTGGTTTGCTGCTTTAAGCATTTTTCTGAGAATGTTTATTTATTTTTGGAAAACCTTCATTTTTCCGTTTAATCAATTGTTTTACGCATTGAAATGGTAATTGACAATCTTGTATACAGTTAGCATTTTCTGTTTAAAAGTTTTATTTTGTTGTTGGCTCTTTGCTCGGAACTAACTAAATTTGGTTTGATTTTAGTTTTGTCCTTATCGGATCTCTTTTGATTTTTCGATGTGCCGACATATTGTTTGCACTATCAGAAGACATATTGTTTGCACTATCCAATCCGCTTACACTAATTGCATTATTCATAACATTTATGGAATATTTAAATGAGTGTACCCCTATTATTTCATTATTTTCAGCGTTCGCATCCACTTTTATGTTTATTTTCGTTTTCAACTGTTTTGTTTTATTTTAAATTTTTAACAAAAAAAGTTTTGGAGTAACTGGATTGAAAAAAACAATTTTTTTTGTGAGCGATTTTCAAATGTTTTTTAAATTTATTCTTTCGATTTCGATTTTATTTTTTTAATGTTTTATTTAATTTTACACTGTTTTTATTTTATTTCACTATTTAAATATTGTTTTAAATTCACCAAATCACATATTAAATATATTTTATGAACAATCATCATCACATATATCAAGAATAAATATAATATTAATTACGGAACAATTATATTTTCTTTAAGAAAACGATTCTAACTCACTACCGATTATTTCTAAACATGGTATGGTCGTTGCCAAAGCTTCGTATTTGCGTTGATTACAAACATATAAATTGGGTAATTTATTCATTATAAAATCTCAAATCTCTCTGCACAGTGTATAGATGGCAGTACATGTCATAATTTATAAAATATTTTGTCAATGCAAGCATAGAAATATAAAAATATGTCAGCAGCTACTTCGATTGGTTTAGTTATATTTTTGTTTTATTTTTTATTTGTATTAAAGCAACTTAACTAAAATGAATTAGTTTCATTATAAAAAAAAAAAAAATTTAATCTATCTCAAATTTCATAAACCATGTACTCATTTTAGAATTATTAGAAATAACAAATGAAACACAAATTGTTCAATGATTGACGAGTGCATTGATTATAAAATTAAATATTGGTTTTAAATTGAAGCAACAAGTATAACTCCGTTGTTCGTTTGTTTACATCTAATTAGGAAAAAAGTTATTGCCAACGGCACGAAGTGTTCCCAAGCGGTCACCCATCTAAGTACTAACTTCGCCCAATGTTGCTTGACTTCGGTGATCGGACGAGAACCGGTATTCTAAACATGGTATGGTCGTTGCCATATCTTCGTATTTGCATTGATTACAAAAATATAAATTCGGTAATTTATTCATTATAAAAACTCAAATCTCTCTGCACAGTGTTCATTCAATCGAAGGCATCCATTTCTTTAATTGCAGGTTCTACGTTGACTGTAACACTGCTTGGTTTGCTGCTTTAAGCATTTTTCTGAGAATGTTTATTTATTTTTGGAAAACCTTAATTTTTCCGTTTAATCAATTGTTTTACGCATTGAAATGGTAATTGACAATCTTGTATACAGTTAGCATTTTCTGTTTAAAAGTTTCATTTTGTTGTTGGCTCTTTGCTCGGAACTAACTAAATTTGGTTTGATTTTAGTTTTGTCCTTATCGGATCTCTTTTGATTTTTCGATGTGCCGACATATTGTTTGCACTATCAGAAGACATATTGTTTGCACTATCCAATCCGCTTACACTAATTGCATTATTCATAACATTTATGGAATATTTAAATGAGTGTTCCCCTATTATTTCATTATTTTCAGCGTTCGCATCCACTTTTATGTTTATTTTCGTTTTCAACTGTTTTGTTTTATTTTAAATTTTTAACAAAAAAAGTTTTGGAGTAACTGGATTGAAAAAAACAATTTTTTTTGTGAGCGATTTTCAAATGTTTTTGAAATTTATTCTTTCGATTTCGATTTTATTTTTTTAATGTTTTATTTAATTTTACAGTTTTTATTTTATTTCACTATTTAAATATTGTTTTAAATTCACCAAATCACATATTAAATATATTTTATGAACAATCATCATCACATATATCAAGAATAAATATAATATTAATTACGGAACAATTATATTTTCTTTAAGAAAACGATTCTAACTCACTAACGATTATTTCTAAACATGGTATGGTCGTTGCCAACGCTTCGTATTTGCGTTGATTACAAAAATATAAATTGGGTAATTTATTCATTATAAAATCTCAAATCTCTCTGCACAGTGTATAGATGGCAGTACATGTCATAATTTATAAAATATTTTGTCAATGCAAGCATAGAAATATAAAAATATTTCAGCAGCTACTTCGATTGGTTTAGTTATATTTTTGTTTTATTTTTTATTTGTATTAAAGCAACTTAACTAAAATGAATTAGTTTCATTATAAAAAAAAAAAAAAAAATTTAATCTATTTCAAATTTTATAAACTATGTACTCATTTTAGAATTATTAGAAATAACAAATGAAACACAAATTGTTCAATGATTGACGAGTGCATTGATTATAAAATTAAATATTGGTTTTAAATTGAAGCAACAAGTATAACTCCGTTGTTCGTTTGTTTACATCTAATTAGGAAAAAAGTTATTGCCAACGGCACGAAGTGTTCCCAAGCGGTCACCCATCTAAGTACTAACTTCGCCCAATGTTGCTTGACTTCGGTGATCGGACGAGAACCGGTATTTTTTTTTTTTTTTATTAATATAATTCTTTATTTGAGCCTTTTAATTTTTTCATTGGGTTTATGCTGATACAAAGAATATTACAAGAAATCTCATTATTATTTTTGACAAGTTAATCTCTGATTCATATTTGAATTCTCAGATTATTTACTATTATTAAGATGATTACTATATTTTTTGAAATGTATGCTACTTTATAAAAATAGTGCCTTGTTTATTATAGCTGGCATTAAAATTTGGCTTCATTAAAAATTGCCATTAACTGTTTGTTTAAAATAAAATAAAATATTAAATCTAATTCATAATTATTATTAAATATACGTCCTTATGTGGTGTTCAACCACCAGCACTTTTCTCTCTGTTTCGTAAATTGTCGTTGTTCCATTTTTTTGAATGCTGTACTGAATCTAATATAGTTTTCAGCGTTTTCGAATTTTTCTTCGTTGAATCCCTTTTCATTTGGCCTCCGATTAACATGATAAATTATTGGGACCTGATTATTATCTTGAATGTATCCCATTTTGTCGAGTAATATAAATGCTTCTGGTCCAGGCATATTATTTGTTTTAAAGCTGTTGAGTAGGATTACGTCATTAGTAAAGTATGGTCCATATAAAAGTGAATTTGTGAAATTAGCTGTGGTTCGTCTGATATGATTTCGTATTAATTGTATGATGTGAATGTCTATTCTGTTAGGTTTGAAATTGTTATATTGTGTTTGATTTGAAATGTAGTGTTGAAAATGTGTTTCTGCTTTCCGATATGCTCCGCGGCATTGTCTTATGCATCGTCGTTCAAATATTCTAATTTTTTCCATATAACTTGGATTTAAATTGTACCATATTGGACATCCATAGGTTATAATGGGCCGAATCAGCGCTTGGTAGCATATTACTTTTACATTTTCATCGATGTCCTTCGAGCGGAAAATTGTTTTATTACTAATAAAAGCCGTTCTAGCTCTGTGCAGTTGTATGTTAATGTGTTCATTTAGGTAACATAGCCGGTCGATGTTTATTCCCAAATACTTTACTATGGGCTTTTGTTCTATTATTGTGTTGTTGATTCTAACAGTGAAGTTTTTCCAGTGCTTTTTTGTATCACTTTTTGCATTTTGAATAGAATTGCGGAACAGTATTGTCTCACATTTTAATTCGTTGATTTTGATTCTCCATGTGTGTAAATAGTCTATTGTGAAATTGATAGCTCTCTGTAAATTTTGTTGTATATCTTTAATTTTGGTATTGGCACAATATATTACTAAATCGTCGGCGTATGCAAGCGATTGGATGTTTTCATTGTTGAGATTATTTGTCGCTATTAAGTCTGCAGTGTAAAGGTTAAATAATAGTGGTGCTGTAATTGTTCCCTGTTGAAGACCGTTATTTATATTGAAAACCATATTAGAGGTTTCATCGCCATTTGTAGTTATAAATTTTCGTTCATATAACATTTCGTTTAATATTTGCAACAGATCCTGATGAAAGTTCATTTTGTTTAGTTTAAATATCAGTCCGTCCAACCAAACTGACTCAAATGCCTTTTCCATATCTAACATCACGGCGCCGGTGCATTTTTTATCGTTTAAGTTATAACGGATATCTGATGTCAGTTTGGTGATTGCATGTACTGTCGAGTGTTGGTACCTAAAACCAAATTGGTTATCCGGTATAAGGTTGTGTTTATTTGTATGCTCTTCGAGTTTATTGTAAAGTATGATTTCGTATATTTTGCCTAAATTAGACAATAAGCTAATTGGCCTGTAGTGTTCCGCGTTACAAGGGTTTTTATTTTTTTTCAATATTGGATATATTTTTGCTGTTTTCCAACAGTTTGGGAACATCCTATTGTTTAGCATATTGTTGAACAACGTGCATAATTCCTCGATCAGTACTTCTGGTAGATGCTTTAGAGCGATATTTGGAATGTTGTCTAGCCCACAAGATTTTTTATTATTGCTGCAGTGTAATATGTCTGCCAGTTCACTTGAATTAATAAAGTAGTTCTGTTCAGTCGGCTGAGCTGGTGCATTTGCTGTGTTTGTTGTGCTAAACTCTACTTTAGTGGCGCTGGTATGCCGATTTTGCATATACTGCCGGTTTATGGGTTGAAGGGTTTGCAGTACTATATTTTCGTGTTCTGTTTTTCCCAATGTGTGGTTTCTGATCGTATTCTTCTCTATGTAATGTCCGATTATTTTCAGGTTTTCTTGGTTGTTTTTGTTGATGTAGCACGATCCTGTTTTTGCAAGTTTTGCCCAGTCTATGTTTAATGAACCCATCCTTAATGTTTCGTTCTCCTCGACTTTTAAACATTTTATATTTCTATCATTTGTTATTCTAGTAAGACTTTTGGTATTGTGAAACATATTGGGACCTGGTTTGATAAGTTCCATTTTTGATTTCCAATATTTATTTACTTGGATTTTAACATTTTGGTTTATTAGATCATTTGTGCGTTTAATTTCTGATTTTAATATGTTAATTTGATGTAGGGTTGCAGTGCCGGTCCGTTTTCTTCTTTTTAAGTTAGTAATAATTGAACTCTTGTGTTTGTACAACGTTTCGATTATGTGGTTCGTGTAGACGTTTATGTTGTTTTTCCTCCTGATTTTTGGTTGATTCTCAATTATGTTTTGATTTATAAGTTTTGTGATCGAGAAGATGTATGATTCGATTTCGGAATTAGTTATATTTTTATCAGTTGGAATTATATTTGGCTGTCCTTTTTCTTCTAGAAATTGTTTGTATAATTTTTCGAGTTTCTTTTTCCATACTGTCCAGTTAATATTGTAGAAGTTTTGCCTACCATTAACATCTGTAGTTGTTTTAAATTGTATTTGGTCTATTTTCAAACATTCTATTTCTATTGCCTTATGATCACCGTCGTATGTATGTGAAGGCAGTTCTTCTTCAAGGTTAGTACGAATAGTTAGTCGGTTATCGACGATAGCTATATCAATATAATTTCCGGTTCGCAGAAACGTTGGAGCATCAGGTTTATAAAGCTTGGTTTTGTAGGTAATATTGTTTTCTATAAGCCATTGGTTTAGTTTTATTCCTCTGCAATTGTTACTTAGGTTGCCCCAACTTGAGTGTCTTGCATTTAAATCTCCGGCTATAATGTAGAAATTGTTTTTATTACCTAGGTCCAGTGATTCGAATATATCGTTCCAATCCTTTTCAAATTGAGCGTCTGTAGATACGTTGTTAGATCCAGAACAATAAGCTGATATTAGGTAGAGGTATGTGGAACTACTCAGTTTTACTTTTACGATGGTTGTTTCCAGGCCGATGATATTTTGTGTTTTGTTTAAAATTATTTGTTGATAAGTATATCTGGGATCTATTAGGATTGCTGTACCACCCCCTAATGTTGCATTTGGTCGATCTTGTCTTATTATTTCATATCTTTTGAACGAAAGATTATGTTTATAATTTAATTTCGTTTCGTTGATCATCAATATGTCTGGTTTGTGTTGCTCTAAAAATTTTAATAGATTCAGTCTTCTTGTAATACTGACTATAGAATTGACATTTAACGCTATAATCTTCATATTGCTCATATTTGATTAATAATGTTAAGTAGTTGGGCAATTTGCTCACTTTGACTGTTTATTATTATTCCCATTTTTTCTACTTTCGACGCTAAAGTGTGTATTGAGATTGCTTCCATGTTTCCACTGTAATTTTTTTTCAATATATCTGCAAAAGTACCATTTTCTTGGTTCACAGGTATTGATGGTGTGAATTGGGATGGTAATCGTTTTTGCTGATTCACTTTAATTTTTAGTTTTAGTCGTTGTATTGCGCTTTGATATATTGGACACCCTTTAAATGATGCAGGATGCCCTGTTTTATTACAGTTTACACAAAAGATGTTATTGTTATCTTGTTTTTCTTTAATGAGACATTCGGTTGGCTTATGGTTAATGTTGCACTTAACGCATCTGTATGCTAAATTGCAATTTGAAGCCGCATGTCCCAATCGTTGACATTTGAAACATTGAATGATTTCTCTTTGTTTTTTAAGTGGTTCCCACATCACTCGCTGGTGGTTTATTGATTTAATATCGAAGATGTTGGCTATATTGGTGTCTGCTGTACATTGTATTATGTATACTGGCAACTTTATATTATTATCCGTAGCATATTTGGTTTTAAGTTGTGAAATTTTTATTATTTTAATATTTTTGTTAGTCTCCAGGATTGTTTTTATTTCGTTCGGATCTTCCTCTTCATGCAGACCTTTTAAAATGATTGTTTTCGGTTTCGTGTCTTTGGGTGTATATGTAAAATATTCTGTCTTTGATTCTTTGAGGGATATCTGTGCTTTATTATATTCCTCAATATCTTTAATTATCACTGAATGCTTGTTCAAATTCAATCGTTTTATTTCAAAATCGATAATGTTCGCTTGTTTCATAATTTGCAAGGTTGCCTTAGTTTTTTGGTTATGAATATGAATTGGGGGTGGTCTGCTTTTTTTGGATGTGTTCTCTTTTGTGATGTTTTTCACATTTATTGATGGTTGTTTTGTATTTGTTACTGTGGTAGTTTTCCGTTTTGCTGTTTTTTTTATTGTCTCGAATGCATCTATTTCATTTACGATTTCTTCTGCTTCCTCTGTTTCCATCAATGAATTGAATCTGTTGTTGTTTACCAATACGTCATTTTTAATATTTTGTTGCTGAATTATGGTTTCAAGAACGACAATTTTTTTTTGTAACCTTTCAATGTCATTTTCCAGTTTTTTGACTCGAGTGAGTCGTTGATCCGGTGTTGTCATACACGTGTTATTTTGACTCATCGTTATATTTGTGGTATCTTGTATTTTAATTCGTTTACCGTTATCTGTATTTTGGTCATTTGTATTTTGCTCTAACCAATAATTTGATGATGAAGGTTGTATTATTTCACTTTTACCTAATGCTGTAGATTTGATATTATTAACTGGCTGATATGCCACATTATTGTTTTTTTCTGTGCCTGCCACTTTACGGTGGTTACCGCCGCCGCGGTGTTATCCCGTTGAGTTACAACTATCG
Organism: Tipula confusa; assembly: GCA_963556175.1. Lineage (NCBI taxonomy): Eukaryota > Metazoa > Arthropoda > Insecta > Diptera > Tipulidae > Tipula > Tipula confusa. Next base: position 116,664,656 of record OY744475.1, read on the forward strand.
ACACGTTTATTGATATTTAAACTATTGTTATTAAATACTATTTCACTTAGATATTATTTTTCACTATTTATTTAATTCAAGACTGAATTTATTATCTTCAGTATATTCAGAACTATTTTAACAATTTTTTTTTATTTTTTAGATAATTTTCTATTTGATGTTTTCGCATTTAGGTGTTATCGCTACAAGAGTTAGATAACAACCACGAGAACCGGTATTCTAAACATGGTATGGTCGTTGCCATATCTTCGTATTTGCATTGATTACAAAAATATAAATTCGGTAATTTATTCATTATAAAAACTCAAATCTCTCTGCACAGTGTTCATTCAATCGAAGGCATCCATTTCTTTAATTGCAGGTTCTACGTTGACTGTAACACTGCTTGGTTTGCTGCTTTAAGCATTTTTCTGAGAATGTTTATTTATTTTTGGAAAACCTTCATTTTTCCGTTTAATCAATTGTTTTACGCATTGAAATGGTAATTGACAATCTTGTATACAGTTAGCATTTTCTGTTTAAAAGTTTCATTTTGTTGTTGGCTCTTTGCTCGGAACTAACTAAATTTGGTTTGATTTTAGTTTTGTCCTTATCGGATCTCTTTTGATTTTTCGATGTGCCGACATATTGTTTGCACTATCAGAAGACATATTGTTTGCACTATCCAATCCGCTTACACTAATTGCATTATTCATAACATTTATGGAATATTTAAATGAGTGTTCCCCTATTATTTCATTATTTTCAGCGTTCGCATCCACTTTTATGTTTATTTTCGTTTTCAACTGTTTTGTTTTATTTTAAATTTTTAACAAAAAAAGTTTTGGAGTAACTGGATTGAAAAAAACAATTTTTTTTGTGAGCGATTTTCAAATGTTTTTTAAATTTATTCTTTCGATTTCGATTTTATTTTTTTAATGTTTTATTTAATTTTACACTGTTTTTATTTTATTTCACTATTTAAATATTGTTTTAAATTCACCAAATCACATATTAAATATATTTTATGAACAATCATCATCACATATATCAAGAATAAATATAATATTAATTACGGAACAATTATATTTTCTTTAAGAAAACGATTCTAACTCACTACCGATTATTTCTAAACATGGTATGGTCGTTGCCAAAGCTTCGTATTTGCGTTGATTACAAACATATAAATTGGGTAATTTATTCATTATAAAATCTCAAATCTCTCTGCACAGTGTATAGATGGCAGTACATGTCATAATTTATAAAATATTTTGTCAATGCAAGCATAGAAATATAAAAATATTTCAGCAGCTACTTCGATTGGTTTAGTTATATTTTTGTTTTATTTTTTATTTGTATTAAAGCAACTTAACTAAAATGAATTAGTTTCATTATAAAAAAAAAAAAAAATTTAATCTATCTCAAATTTCATAAACCATGTACTCATTTTAGAATTATTAGAAATAACAAATGAAACACAAATTGTTCAATGATTGACGAGTGCATTGATTATAAAATTAAATATTGGTTTTAAATTGAAGCAACAAGTATAACTCCGTTGTTCGTTTGTTTACATCTAATTAGGAAAAAAGTTATTGCCAACGGCACGAAGTGTTCCCAAGCGGTCACCCATCTAAGTACTAACTTCGCCCAATGTTGCTTGACTTCGGTGATCGGACGAGAACCGGTATTCTAAACATGGTATGGTCGTTGCCATATCTTCGTATTTGCATTGATTACAAAAATATAAATTCGGTAATTTATTCATTATAAAAACTCAAATCTCTCTGCACAGTGTTCATTCAATCGAAGGCATCCATTTCTTTAATTGCAGGTTCTACGTTGACTGTAACACTGCTTGGTTTGCTGCTTTAAGCATTTTTCTGAGAATGTTTATTTATTTTTGGAAAACCTTCATTTTTCCGTTTAATCAATTGTTTTACGCATTGAAATGGTAATTGACAATCTTGTATACAGTTAGCATTTTCTGTTTAAAAGTTTCATTTTGTTGTTGGCTCTTTGCTCGGAACTAACTAAATTTGGTTTGATTTTAGTTTTGTCCTTATCGGATCTCTTTTGATTTTTCGATGTGCCGACATATTGTTTGCACTATCAGAAGACATATTGTTTGCACTATCCAATCCGCTTACACTAATTGCATTATTCATAACATTTATGGAATATTTAAATGAGTGTTCCCCTATTATTTCATTATTTTCAGCGTTCGCATCCACTTTTATGTTTATTTTCGTTTTCAACTGTTTTGTTTTATTTTAAATTTTTAACAAAAAAAGTTTTGGAGTAACTGGATTGAAAAAAACAATTTTTTTTGTGAGCGATTTTCAAATGTTTTTTAAATTTATTCTTTCGATTTCGATTTTATTTTTTTAATGTTTTATTTAATTTTACACTGTTTTTATTTTATTTCACTATTTAAATATTGTTTTAAATTCACCAAATCACATATTAAATATATTTTATGAACAATCATCATCACATATATCAAGAATAAATATAATATTAATTACGGAACAATTATATTTTCTTTAAGAAAACGATTCTAACTCACTACCGATTATTTCTAAACATGGTATGGTCGTTGCCAAAGCTTCGTATTTGCGTTGATTACAAACATATAAATTGGGTAATTTATTCATTATAAAATCTCAAATCTCTCTGCACAGTGTATAGATGGCAGTACATGTCATAATTTATAAAATATTTTGTCAATGCAAGCATAGAAATATAAAAATATTTCAGCAGCTACTTCGATTGGTTTAGTTATATTTTTGTTTTATTTTTTATTTGTATTAAAGCAACTTAACTAAAATGAATTAGTTTCATTATAAAAAAAAAAAAAAATTTAATCTATCTCAAATTTCATAAACCATGTACTCATTTTAGAATTATTAGAAATAACAAATGAAACACAAATTGTTCAATGATTGACGAGTGCATTGATTATAAAATTAAATATTGGTTTTAAATTGAAGCAACAAGTATAACTCCGTTGTTCGTTTGTTTACATCTAATTAGGAAAAAAGTTATTGCCAACGGCACGAAGTGTTCCCAAGCGGTCACCCATCTAAGTACTAACTTCGCCCAATGTTGCTTGACTTCGGTGATCGGACGAGAACCGGTATTCTAAACATGGTATGGTCGTTGCCATATCTTCATATTTGCATTGATTACAAAAATATAAATTCGGTAATTTATTCATTATAAAAACTCAAATCTCTCTGCACAGTGTTCATTCAATCATAGGCATCCATTTCTTTAATTGCAGGTTCTACGTTGACTGTAACACTGCTTGGTTTGCTGCTTTAAGCATTTTTCTGAGAATGTTTATTTATTTTTGGAAAACCTTCATTTTTCCGTTTAATCAATTGTTTTACGCATTGAAATGGTAATTGACAATCTTGTATACAGTTAGCATTTTCTGTTTAAAAGTTTCATTTTGTTGTTGGCTCTTTGCTCGGAACTAACTAAATTTGGTTTGATTTTAGTTTTGTCCTTATCGGATCTCTTTTGATTTTTCGATGTGCCGACATATTGTTTGCACTATCAGAAGACATATTGTTTGCACTATCCAATCCGCTTACACTAATTGCATTATTCATAACATTTATGGAATATTTAAATGAGTGTTCCCCTATTATTTCATTATTTTCAGCGTTCGCATCCACTTTTATGTTTATTTTCGTTTTCAACTGTTTTGTTTTATTTTAAATTTTTAACAAAAAAAGTTTTGGAGTAACTGGATTGAAAAAAACAATTTTTTTTGTGAGCGATTTTCAAATGTTTTTTAAATTTATTCTTTCGATTTCGATTTTATTTTTTTAATGTTTTATTTAATTTTACACTGTTTTTATTTTATTTCACTATTTAAATATTGTTTTAAATTCACCAAATCACATATTAAATATATTTTATGAACAATCATCATCACATATATCAAGAATAAATATAATATTAATTACGGAACAATTATATTTTCTTTAAGAAAACGATTCTAACTCACTACCGATTATTTCTAAACATGGTATGGTCGTTGCCAAAGCTTCGTATTTGCGTTGATTACAAACATATAAATTGGGTAATTTATTCATTATAAAATCTCAAATCTCTCTGCACAGTGTATAGATGGCAGTACATGTCATAATTTATAAAATATTTTGTCAATGCAAGCATAGAAATATAAAAATATTTCAGCAGCTACTTCGATTGGTTTAGTTATATTTTTGTTTTATTTTTTATTTGTATTAAAGCAACTTAACTAAAATGAATTAGTTTCATTATAAAAAAAAAAAAAAAAAATTTAATCTATCTCAAATTTTATAAACTATGTACTCATTTTAGAATTATTAGAAATAACAAATGAAACACAAATTGTTCAATGATTGACGAGTGCATTGATTATAAAATTAAATATTGGTTTTAAATTGAAGCAACAAGTATAACTCCGTTGTTCGTTTGTTTACATCTAATTAGGAAAAAAGTTATTGCCAACGGCACGAAGTGTTCCCAAGCGGTCACCCATCTAAGTACTAACTTCGCCCAATGTTGCTTGACTTCGGTGATCGGACGAGAACCGGTATTCTAAACATGGTATGGTCGTTGCCATATCTTCGTATTTGCATTGATTACAAAAATATAAATTCGGTAATTTATTCATTATAAAAACTCAAATCTCTCTGAACAGTGTTCATTCAATCGAAGGCATCCATTTCTTTAATTGCAGGTTCTACGTTGACTGTAACACTGCTTGGTTTGCTGCTTTAAGCATTTTTCTGAGAATGTTTATTTATTTTTGGAAAACCTTCATTTTTCCGTTTAATCAATTGTTTTACGCATTGAAATGGTAATTGACAATCTTGTATACAGTTAGCATTTTCTGTTTAAAAGTTTTATTTTGTTGTTGGCTCTTTGCTCGGAACTAACTAAGTTTGGTTTGATTTTAGTTTTGTCCTTATCGGATCTCTTTTGATTTTTCGATGTGCCGACATATTGTTTGCACTATCAGAAGACATATTGTTTGCACTATCCAATCCGCTTACACTAATTGCATTATTCATAACATTTATGGAATATTTAAATGAGTGTTCCCCTATTATTTCATTATTTTCAGCGTTCGCATCCACTTTTATGTTTATTTTCGTTTTCAACTGTTTTGTTTTATTTTAAATTTTTAACAAAAAAAGTTTTGGAGTAACTGGATTGAAAAAAACAATTTTTTTTGTGAGCGATTTTCAAATGTTTTTTAAATTTATTCTTTCGATTTCGATTTTATTTTTTTAATGTTTTATTTAATTTTACACTGTTTTTATTTTATTTCACTATTTAAATATTGTTTTAAATTCACCAAATCACATATTAAATATATTTTATGAACAATCATCATCACATATATCAAGAATAAATATAATATTAATTACGGAACAATTATATTTTCTTTAAGAAAACGATTCTAACTCACTACCGATTATTTCTAAACATGGTATGGTCGTTGCCAAAGCTTCGTATTTGCGTTGATTACAAACATATAAATTGGGTAATTTATTCATTATAAAATCTCAAATCTCTCTGCACAGTGTATAGATGGCAGTACATGTCATAATTTATAAAATATTTTGTCAATGCAAGCATAGAAATATAAAAATATTTCAGCAGCTACTTCGATTGGTTTAGTTATATTTTTGTTTTATTTTTTATTTGTATTAAAGCAACTTAACTAAAATGAATTAGTTTCATTATAAAAAAAAAAAAAAATTTAATCTATCTCAAATTTCATAAACCATGTACTCATTTTAGAATTATTAGAAATAACAAATGAAACACAAATTGTTCAATGATTGACGAGTGCATTGATTATAAAATTAAATATTGGTTTTAAATTGAAGCAACAAGTATAACTCCGTTGTTCGTTTGTTTACATCTAATTAGGAAAAAAGTTATTGCCAACGGCACGAAGTGTTCCCAAGCGGTCACCCATCTAAGTACTAACTTCGCCCAATGTTGCTTGACTTCGGTGATCGGACGAGAACCGGTATTCTAAACATGGTATGGTCGTTGCCATATCTTCGTATTTGCATTGATTACAAAAATATAAATTCGGTAATTTATTCATTATAAAAACTCAAATCTCTCTGCACAGTGTTCATTCAATCATAGGCATCCATTTCTTTAATTGCAGGTTCTACGTTGACTGTAACACTGCTTGGTTTGCTGCTTTAAGCATTTTTCTGAGAATGTTTATTTATTTTTGGAAAACCTTCATTTTTCCGTTTAATCAATTGTTTTACTCATTGAAATGGTAATTGACAATCTTGTATACAGTTAGCATTTTCTGTTTAAAAGTTTTATTTTGTTGTTGGCTCTTTGCTCGGAACTAACTAAATTTGGTTTGATTTTAGTTTTGTCCTTATCGGATCTCTTTTGATTTTTCGATGTGCCGACATATTGTTTGCACTATCAGAAGACATATTGTTTGCACTATCCAATCCGCTTACACTAATTGCATTATTCATAACATTTATGGAATATTTAAATGAGTGTTCCCCTATTATTTCATTATTTTCAGCGTTCGCATCCACTTTTATGTTTATTTTCGTTTTCAACTGTTTTGTTTTATTTTAAATTTTTAACAAAAAAAGTTTTGGAGTAACTGGATTGAAAAAAACAATTTTTTTTGTGAGCGATTTTCAAATGTTTTTTAAATTTATTCTTTCGATTTCGATTTTATTTTTTTAATGTTTTATTTAATTTTACACTGTTTTTATTTTATTTCACTATTTAAATATTGTTTTAAATTCACCAAATCACATATTAAATATATTTTATGAACAATCATCATCACATATATCAAGAATAAATATAATATTAATTACGGAACAATTATATTTTCTTTAAGAAAACGATTCTAACTCACTACCGATTATTTCTAAACATGGTATGGTCGTTGCCAAAGCTTCGTATTTGCGTTGATTACAAACATATAAATTGGGTAATTTATTCATTATAAAATCTCAAATCTCTCTGCACAGTGTATAGATGGCAGTACATGTCATAATTTATAAAATATTTTGTCAATGCAAGCATAGAAATATAAAAATATTTCAGCAGCTACTTCGATTGGTTTAGTTATATTTTTGTTTTATTTTTTATTTGTATTAAAGCAACTTAACTAAAATGAATTAGTTTCATTATAAAAAAAAAAAAAAATTTAATCTATCTCAAATTTCATAAACCATGTACTCATTTTAGAATTATTAGAAATAACAAATGAAACACAAATTGTTCAATGATTGACGAGTGCATTGATTATAAAATTAAATATTGGTTTTAAATTGAAGCAACAAGTATAACTCCGTTGTTCGTTTGTTTACATCTAATTAGGAAAAAAGTTATTGCCAACGGCACGAAGTGTTCCCAAGCGGTCACCCATCTAAGTACTAACTTCGCCCAATGTTGCTTGACTTCGGTGATCGGACGAGAACCGGTATTCTAAACATGGTATGGTCGTTGCCATATCTTCGTATTTGCATTGATTACAAAAATATAAATTCGGTAATTTATTCATTATAAAAACTCAAATCTCTCTGCACAGTGTTCATTCAATCATAGGCATCCATTTCTTTAATTGCAGGTTCTACGTTGACTGTAACACTGCTTGGTTTGCTGCTTTAAGCATTTTTCTGAGAATGTTTATTTATTTTTGGAAAACCTTCATTTTTCCGTTTAATCAATTGTTTTACGCATTGAAATGGTAATTGACAATCTTGTATACAGTTAGCATTTTCTGTTTAAAAGTTTCATTTTGTTGTTGGCTCTTTGCTCGGAACTAACTAAATTTGGTTTGATTTTAGTTTTGTCCTTATCGGATCTCTTTTGATTTTTCGATGTGCCGACATATTGTTTGCACTATCAGAAGACATATTGTTTGCACTATCCAATCCGCTTACACTAATTGCATTATTCATAACATTTATGGAATATTTAAATGAGTGTTCCCCTATTATTTCATTATTTTCAGCGTTCGCATCCACTTTTATGTTTATTTTCGTTTTCAACTGTTTTGTTTTATTTTAAATTTTTAACAAAAAAAGTTTTGGAGTAACTGGATTGAAAAAAACAATTTTTTTTGTGAGCGATTTTCAAATGTTTTTTAAATTTATTCTTTCGATTTCGATTTTATTTTTTTAATGTTTTATTTAATTTTACACTGTTTTTATTTTATTTCACTATTTAAATATTGTTTTAAATTCACCAAATCACATATTAAATATATTTTATGAACAATCATCATCACATATATCAAGAATAAATATAATATTAATTACGGAACAATTATATTTTCTTTAAGAAAACGATTCTAACTCACTACCGATTATTTCTAAACATGGTATGGTCGTTGCCAAAGCTTCGTATTTGCGTTGATTACAAACATATAAATTGGGTAATTTATTCATTATAAAATCTCAAATCTCTCTGCACAGTGTATAGATGGCAGTACATGTCATAATTTATAAAATATTTTGTCAATGCAAGCATAGAAATATAAAAATATTTCAGCAGCTACTTCGATTGGTTTAGTTATATTTTTGTTTTATTTTTTATTTGTATTAAAGCAACTTAACTAAAATGAATTAGTTTCATTATAAAAAAAAAAAAAAAATTTAATCTATCTCAAATTTCATAAACCATGTACTCATTTTAGAATTATTAGAAATAACAAATGAAACACAAATTGTTCAATGATTGACGAGTGCATTGATTATAAAATTAAATATTGGTTTTAAATTGAAGCAACAAGTATAACTCCGTTGTTCGTTTGTTTACATCTAATTAGGAAAAAAGTTATTGCCAACGGCACGAAGTGTTCCCAAGCGGTCACCCATCTAAGTACTAACTTCGCCCAATGTTGCTTGACTTCGGTGATCGGACGAGAACCGGTATTCTAAACATGGTATGGTCGTTGCCATATCTTCGTATTTGCATTGATTACAAAAATATAAATTCGGTAATTTATTCATTATAAAAACTCAAATCTCTCTGCACAGTGTTCATTCAATCATAGGCATCCATTTCTTTAATTGCAGGTTCTACGTTGACTGTAACACTGCTTGGTTTGCTGCTTTAAGCATTTTTCTGAGAATGTTTATTTATTTTTGGAAAACCTTCATTTTTCCGTTTAATCAATTGTTTTACTCATTGAAATGGTAATTGACAATCTTGTATACAGTTAGCATTTTCTGTTTAAAAGTTTTATTTTGTTGTTGGCTCTTTGCTCGGAACTAACTAAATTTGGTTTGATTTTAGTTTTGTCCTTATCGGATCTCTTTTTATTTTTCGATGTGCCGACATATTGTTTGCACTATCAGAAGACATATTGTTTGCACTATCCAATCCGCTTACACTAATTGCATTATTCATAACATTTATGGAATATTTAAATGAGTGTACCCCTATTATTTCATTATTTTCAGCGTTCGCATCCACTTTTATGTTTATTTTCGTTTTCAACTGTTTTGTTTTATTTTAAATTTTTAACAAAAAAAGTTTTGGAGTAACTGGATTGAAAAAAACAATTTTTTTTGTGAGCGATTTTCAAATGTTTTTGAAATTTATTCTTTCGATTTCGATTTTATTTTTTTAATGTTTTATTTAATTTTACACTGTTTTTATTTTATTTCACTATTTAAATATTGTTTTAAATTCACCAAATCACATATTAAATATATTTTATGAACAATCATCATCACATATATCAAGAATAAATATAATATTAATTACGGAACAATTATATTTTCTTTAAGAAAACGATTCTAACTCACTAACGATTATTTCTAAACATGGTATGGTCGTTGCCAAAGCTTCGTATTTGCGTTGATTACAAAAATATAAATTGGGTAATTTATTCATTATAAAATCTCAAATCTCTTTGCACAGTGTATTACATGTCATAATTTATAAAATATTTTGTCAATGCAAGCATAGAAATATAAAAATATTTCAGCAGCTACTTCGATTGGTTTAGTTATATTTTTGTTTTATTGTTTATTTGTATTAAAGCAACTTAACTAAAATGAATTAGTTTCATTATAAAAAAAAAAAAAAAAAATTTAATCTATCTCAAATTTTATAAACTATGTACTCATTTTAGAATTATTAGAAATAACAAATGAAACACAAATTGTTCAATGATTGACGAGTGCATTGATTATAAAATTAAATATTGGTTTTAAATTGAAGCAACAAGTATAACTCCGTTGTTCGTTTGTTTACATCTAATTAGGAAAAAAGTTATTGCCAACGGCACGAAGTGTTCCCAAGCGGTCACCCATCTAAGTACTAACTTCGCCCAATGTTGCTTGACTTCGGTGATCGGACGAGAACCGGTATTCTAAACATTTTTTTTTTTTTTTTTGCTTAAATCATGCTTTTTATTATACATAGATAATTTACATTTTATTGTGTTGGGCCAAAGCTGATTGGAAAAATGCCCTTGTCATTAACAGAAAATATTATATAATGTTTGCTCCGTGGAGTCTCAAATTATAGTCTTTAATTCAATTATATAATGTAATGGGGTCCTTTTGAATTTGATTTTAAAATAAAAACAATTTTTTATATTGATGTTGTTCGGCCAAAAAAAGTAAAAAATGCCCAAGAATTTTTTTTTTGGTAAATAAGTCCAACAGTGATATTTGAGTGGCATCGGGCTACTCGCCTCAGGTTCGCAACCCTCCGTCACTCCCACTGTTGTCTCATTATTCCTTATAGGTTGTTGTATGTTGTTGTTACTTGTTTGTTTGTTTTCATGTTGGTTCCTGTTTCTTGTGTTTTTTGTTTTAGCTGGTTGTGTTTTGCTCGTCTAGCCACCAGTATTTAGCCCGGTTCCTTGCATTTTTTTCGGGGTCTATAAGAATCGGAGAAAACTTATGTCGGTTATGTATATTATACTCGCCTGGATTGTTGAATATTTCATCATCAAATCCTTTTTCATTCACTCTCCGTTCCAAGTGATAGATTTTTGGATATCTCGTTTCGGGATCCTCTATATATCCAATTTTGTCCAGGAATGGAAAGGTTTCTGGTCCGGGGTTGTTTCCTCTTGCACAGCTCATCTTATTTATATAATCCTCGGTAAAATAGGGGGCAAATATTAACGAATTTTCTATATTCATGGTTGCTCTTTTTATGTGGTTTCGGACTTGAGTAATGATATGGTGGTCGATCTTTTCTTTGCCAAATTTTTCATACTGTTTTGTATTTGATATATAATGTTTGTAGTTGGTTTCTGCTTTTCGGAATTCTCCATGGCAATACCGGAGGCATTTCCTTTCGAACACTCTTAGTTTTTCCATCGAATTAGGACCAATGTTCCACCATATCGGGCAACCATATGTCAATATTGGACGTACCAAGGTCTTATAGCATATATGCTTCACTGGTGTTGTTATTCCGGGTGTGGTAAATATTCTTCTATTCATGTGGAATATTTTTTTTGCCTTTGCCACTTGCTGATGTAGGTGTTCGTCTAAGTATAGCAGTCGATCCAGATGTATTCCTAGGTACTTCACCAATGGCTTTTGCACACAGCTCGTACCACCTATTTTGATTTGGAATTTTTTCCAGTTATTGGCTGTGTCAGATGTTGCTAGTTGGTATGGTTTGCGGAATAGGATCGCTTCGCATTTATTCGGATTTATTTTTATCCTCCATGTGTGCAAGTAATCCACGGTGAGGTCCACTGCTGCTTGTACATTTTTTGTGATTTCCACCACTTTTTTTCCCGTGCCGTATATTACTAAATCGTCTGCATACGCGATCGTTTGTATTTTATCCGAATTTAGCATCTCAAGCTCCACTAACGCTTTAGTGTACAGATTAAATAGTATTGGTGCTGTTATTGATCCTTGTTGGACACCATTGTATACTTTGAACATTCGGTCGGATATTTCTTTTCCATTTGTGGTCTTAAATGTTCGGTTATATAGTAATTCATAGAGTATTTGTAGCAGGTCTTGGTCAAATTTCATTTTCAGCATTTTATACATTAGTCCATCGAGCCATACGGATTCGAAAGCTTTTTCCATATCTATTAGGATCGTACCGGTGCATTCTTTTTGGTTTAGATTTCTGCAGATGTCTGATGTTAATTTTGCTATCGCATGAATTGTGGAGTGGCCGTGTCTAAAACCAAATTGATTGTCCGGTAGTATATCGTTGTCACTAATATGATCTTGGATTTTATTCAATAATATGATTTCATATATTTTCCCAAGGTTTGATAACAGGCTTATTGGTCGATAGTTGTTCGGATTGGTCGGTGATTTGCCTTTTTTGGGTATTGGGTAGATTTTTGCTGTTTTCCAGGTTTGTGGGAATGTTCGATTGTTTAAGCAGTGATTGAATAGACAACAAATTTCTGCAATAATTTCGGTTGGCAGGTGTTTTAATACGACACATGGTATGTTGTCTAATTCATAGGATTTTTTTGTGTTTAAGCATTGTATTACTGCTGTTAATTGTTTTATTGTTATGAAGTAATTATTTCTATCATTATTAATGTGATTATTGCTATTATTTAGATGTGGGACTATTGCAGTATTATTTTTATTGATTTGTGTTTTAGTTATGTGATTTTCTTTATTATATGTAAATTGTGACTTTAGTGATTCTATTGTTTGTTGTATTATTCGCTTGTGCTCTTTTTTGCCTAGTGCTGGATTTGGTACCGTTGTCTTCTCTATGAAATGTCCAACTATATTCAAATTATCCATTTGCACGTAACTGTTGTACTGCGTGCCCTGCTTTTCAATTTCTGTCCAATCAATGTTTAGTGTTTGCATGTTCATTATCTCGTTTTCCTCGACTTGTAGCTGTTTTATGTTTAGCACCTCCTTTTTGTTATTGTTATTACTGATCCTCTTTATTTGTTTGTACATTTTTGGTCCCGGTTCGATGTTTTCAATGAACTCGGTCCATTTTTTGTTTACTTCCATTTGTACATTTTGAGTGATCAGTTCGTTTATCCGTTTGATTTCTGTTTTTAGATCTGCTATTTGCTGTTGCGTGATTCGTCCATTCCTTTTGCCACGTTTTAACAGTGTTATACGTTTTGATTTTTGTTTATATAGGTTTTTTATAGTGTTGTTGGTGTAACATTCCATATTATTACGTCTGGTTATATGTGGTATAGTTTCTTTTATGTTTGAGCAAATTAATTGAGTTATAGTATTTATGTGATCTTCGATTTCTGTATTATTTATGTTTCTATTTTTTGGTATTATGTGAGTTTGTTATTTTCTATTAGGTATTTGTGATATTTTATATTTAAGTTTGTTTGCCATATGGGCCAGTTTGCTTTTTGGAAGTTAAATTTTGTTATTGTTGTTGAATTTATATTGCTTGCCTCTAATTGGAATGTGTGGTTATTGTTATTAAAATTGTTACATACTATTTCTATTGCTTTATGGTCGCTGTCATACGTATGGGCTGTTATTTCGCCTAGACTGTTGGTTTCGATATTTAATCTCATGTCTACTATTGCAAAATCTAAAATGTTATTTGTCCGTACAAATGTTGGGCTATCAGGTTTATATAGCCTTGCCCTGAATTCCATGTCCTTATTCACCAACCATTCTGCCAGTTTAACGCCTCTTATATTGTTCGCTTTGTTACCCCAGTTTGTGTGTGTTGCATTAAAATCTCCGGCTATTATATAATAATTGTCCGGATTATTTAAATCATGCTTAGTGAATATGTATTCCCATTCATTCTGAAAGTGTGACTCAGTTATCGTTTGGTTACAACAGGTACAATATATAGCAAAAATGAACAGAAATTTATTGCTTGGTGTTAATTTAATTTTTATGGCGGTATATTCAATGCCTGATTTGTTATTTTCAATATTTGTGTTTATGTTTTGATATTTATAATTTTCTTTTATGATTATCGCTGTTCCACCAGCACGCTTCCCATGGCTGCGATCTTGTCTTATTATATTATAGTTTTTAAATGTTATTATGTGTTTTGTGTTTAGTTTAGTTTCGCTCAGTAGTATAATGTCAGGTTTGTGGCTATTGATGAATTTTAATAAATTTATTCTTCTTGCTGTGCCGATTATTGAATTGACGTTGATTGCTATTATTTTTAAACCTTTGTTGTCACTGCTCATTTTGTTAGTTGTTGAATAAGTACTAATAGTGCTGAAATTTGTTCTCCTTGTTGGGCTACCGCTTCGGCTACTTTATTTATTTTTGTCGTCAATTGAAGTATTACATTCGATTGCGCTAATACTTGTGTTGCTGCTGTTGGTTGCTGCTGTTGTTGCTGCTGCTTACCCCCATTCTTTAACATCTCCGCAAATGTCCCATTCTCCGTGTTGACGTACGTATTTTTTGTAATTGGTATGTTGGCTGCAATGTGTGTTTGTGTTCGTTTCTCATTTATTTTTTCGCGTAATCTTGTCAATGTTGCCTGATACGATGGGCATCCCCTATATGAAGCTGGATGACCTTTGACTTCACAGTTGGTACAGTAGACCTCCGTCTTGTTAATTTGGTCTTTGATTGCGCATTGCCCCGGCTTGTGTTGTTGATCGCATTTTACACATCTGTATTGAAGGTTGCAATTAGCAGCTGCATGTCCGAACCGCTGGCACTGGTGGCATTGCATTATCGTATCTTGTTTTTTTAGGCTTTCCCAGCTGACAGTTTGATAGTTTAAAATTTTTATTTTGTATATATTTCCCATGTTTGTGTCTGACGTACATTGGACAATGTAAAAAGGTAATTGTTTCCCTTTGGTTATTGAGTATTTCGTTTTTAGCTGCGTTATTTTGATTACCTTTACGTTGTGTTCTTCTATGAGCGTTTTTAGTTCATCGACATTTTCATGTTCGTGTAGTCCTTTTAGTACTATCGTTTTCGGTTTCTCCTCCTTAGGTGTGTACGTAAAATATGGTGCACATACTTCGTTTAGAGTAACCTTAGCCGCCTTATAGTTGTCCAAGGTATCTACTTGTAGAGTATGTTTGTATGTGTTTACTCGTTTTATGTTAAAATTTTTTATGTTTGATCCTTTCATGAGTGCGATTGTGTCGCTTAATTGTTGTTTATGTATGTGGATTGGTGGTGGTCGAATATTTTTTTTTTCCACTGTATCTTTTGTAATTGTAGTTGAATTTGTTATTGTATTTTCGTTGTTGTTTGACCGCAAAGCTGTGCCCTGATTCGTTTTAAGTGGTTGTTGTTGCTGTTGCTTTTGTGTTAAATTTCTTTGTTGTTGTTGTATCGTTGTATTTTTATTTTTGTTTTTAACCACATTTTTGACTACCGTAAAGGTTATGTCATTATCTTCTCCATCCTTCATGGGTGAATCTATCTCTTTCTGTGCTTGCTCAAATATTTTAAAGCGATTTTGTGTTGTGACTGTTGCATTCATATCAGCTGTTGTTGCTGCACTTGTTTGTTGTGTTGATGTTGTTGCCATGCTGCTCTCTTGGTTTTGCTGGTTTGTTATGATTTGCGCCATTTTTTCGCGCATCATTACCAATTCATTTTCAAGGACGTCCAATTTGCGCTTTAAGCCACTGTTCTCCTCGATTAATAATTTTTCACTGTTCTCCTCGATTAATAATTTTTCTTCTTTCTGACACTTTTACCTAACAACGATATTCTTTTTGTAGGTTCCATATTTGTTTTTAGCTGGGTTAAGTCCTCTGTTGACCTTGCCATTTTTGTTACATGTATGTTTGTGTTTTGCAATTGTTGTTCATTCGGCATTTCGTTAATAATGTGTGTATTTATTTTTTTTGGTGTTTCTTCCGCATCATCATCACGTGCGCGTTTCTTACAATCTCCTTTGCTTGCTGTATTGGGAATCACTTCACTATTCACTGTATCATTCTTGTTCATTTATTGTGTTTTTTCATTCACTGTTATATTATTTTTGTTTTATATTTATTTTTGATAGTTTTTTTTTCTAGTCTTCTTATTTTAGTACTATGGTTTATTTTACTAACCTTTTTACTTCTTACCGTTATTTTGTAGGCATGTAAATTGAACATGTGCTTTTCAATTTGTACATGCGTCTCGTTCTATTCCAATTTTAAAAGTTTGTGTATATACCACAGATTGTTTTTAACTGTTTATCACCTCACATATAAATTAAATTCACTTAAATTACTTAATACTATGCACTTTTATCACTAAAATTTTTTTATTTTTTTTGTTCACTGTGTACCATTACATATACGTAACGTCTGTGTATGTTGGTCACTTGCTCACTTAAAAACTATATTTACTTATTCACTATTTATTTTAATTTAATTAAACCACCGCATGGTTTGCAAAAATATCAGTCGATATTTGCGTACGGTATATTTTTATAACACTGTATGATTTTTTTTTTTATATATATAACTTTTTTTAATTTTATTATTCAAGAGCACTTTTTAATTGTTGATGTTATCCATTCAACGTTCGCTGTTAGAATGGTATTCTAAACATGGTATGGTCGTTGCCATATCTTCGTATTTGCATTGATTACAAAAATATAAATTCGGTAATTTATTCATTATAAAAACTCAAATCTCTCTGCACAGTGTTCATTCAATCGAAGGCATCCATTTCTTTAATTGCAGGTTCTACGTTGACTGTAACACTGCTTGGTTTGCTGCTTTAAGCATTTTTCTGAGAATGTTTATTTATTTTTGGAAAACCTTCATTTTTCCGTTTAATCAATTGTTTTACGCATTGAAATGGTAATTGACAATCTTGTATACAGTTAGCATTTTCTGTTTAAAAGTTTTATTTTGTTGTTGGCTCTTTGCTCGGAACTAACTAAATTTGGTTTGATTTTAGTTTTGTCCTTATCGGATCTCTTTTGATTTTTCGATGTGCCGACATATTGTTTGCACTATCAGAAGACATATTGTTTGCACTATCCAATCCGCTTACACTAATTGCATTATTCATAACATTTATGGAATATTTAAATGAGTGTACCCCTATTATTTCATTATTTTCAGCGTTCGCATCCACTTTTATGTTTATTTTCGTTTTCAACTGTTTTGTTTTATTTTAAATTTTTAACAAAAAAAGTTTTGGAGTAACTGGATTGAAAAAAACAATTTTTTTTGTGAGCGATTTTCAAATGTTTTTGAAATTTATTCTTTCGATTTCGATTTTATTTTTTTAATGTTTTATTTAATTTTACACTGTTTTTATTTTATTTCACTATTTAAATATTGTTTTAAATTCACCAAATCACAAATTAAATATATTTTATGAACAATCATCATCACATATATCAAGAATAAATATAATATTAATTACGGAACAATTATATTTTCTTTAAGAAAACGATTCTAACTCACTAACGATTATTTCTAAACATGGTATGGTCGTTGCCAAAGCTTCGTATTTGCGTTGATTACAAAAATATAAATTGGGTAATTTATTCATTATAAAATCTCAAATCTCTCTGCACAGTGTATAGATGGCAGTACATGTCATAATTTATAAAATATTTTGTCAATGCAAGCATAGAAATATAAAAATATTTCAGCAGCTACTTCGATTGGTTTAGTTATATTTTTGTTTTATTTTTTATTTGTATTAAAGCAACTTAACTAAAATGAATTAGTTTCATTATAAAAAAAAAAAAAAAAATTTAATCTATTTCAAATTTTATAAACTATGTACTCATTTTAGAATTATTAGAAATAACAAATGAAACACAAATTGTTTAATGATTGACGAGTGCATTGATTATAAAATTAAATATTGGTTTTAAATTGAAGCAACAAGTATAACTCCGTTGTTCGTTTGTTTACATCTAATTAGGAAAAAAGTTATTGCCAACGGCACGAAGTGTTCCCAAGCGGTCACCCATCTAAGTACTAACTTCGCCCAATGTTGCTTGACTTCGGTGATCGGACGAGAACCGGTATTCTAAACATGGTATGGTCGTTGCCATATCTTCGTATTTGCATTGATTACAAAAATATAAATTCGGTAATTTATTCATTATAAAAACTCAAATCTCTCTGCACAGTGTTCATTCAATCATAGGCATCCATTTCTTTAATTGCAGGTTCTACGTTGACTGTAACACTGCTTGGTTTGCTGCTTTAAGCATTTTTCTGAGAATGTTTATTTATTTTTGGAAAACCTTCATTTTTCCGTTTAATCAATTGTTTTACGCATTGAAATGGTAATTGACAATCTTGTATACAGTTAGCATTTTCTGTTTAAAAGTTTTATTTTGTTGTTGGCTCTTTGCTCGGAACTAACTAAATTTGGTTTGATTTTAGTTTTGTCCTTATCGGATCTCTTTTGATTTTTCGATGTGCCGACATATTGTTTGCACTATCAGAAGACATATTGTTTGCACTATACAATCCGCTTACACTAATTGCATTATTCATAACATTTATGGAATATTTAAATGAGTGTACCCCTATTATTTCATTATTTTCAGCGTTCGCATCCACTTTTATGTTTATTTTCGTTTTCAACTGTTTTGTTTTATTTTAAATTTTTAACAAAAAAAGTTTTGGAGTAACTGGATTGAAAAAAACAATTTTTTTTGTGAGCGATTTTCAAATGTTTTTTAAATTTATTCTTTCGATTTCGATTTTATTTTTTTAATGTTTTATTTAATTTTACACTGTTTTTATTTTATTTCACTATTTAAATATTGTTTTAAATTCACCAAATCACATATTAAATATATTTTATGAACAATCATCATCACATATATCAAGAATAAATATAATATTAATTACGGAACAATTATATTTTCTTTAAGAAAACGATTCTAACTCACTACCGATTATTTCTAAACATGGTATGGTCGTTGCCAAAGCTTCGTATTTGCGTTGATTACAAACATATAAATTGGGTAATTTATTCATTATAAAATCTCAAATCTCTCTGCACAGTGTATAGATGGCAGTACATGTCATAATTTATAAAATATTTTGTCAATGCAAGCATAGAAATATAAAAATATTTCAGCGGCTACTTCGATTGGTTTAGTTATATTTTTGTTTTATTTTTTATTTGTATTAAAGCAACTTAACTAAAATGAATTAGTTTCATTATAAAAAAAAAAAAAAAAATTTAATCTATCTCAAATTTTATAAACCATGTACTCATTTTAGAATTATTAGAAATAACAAATGAAACACAAATTGTTCAATGATTGACGAGTGCATTGATTATAAAATTAAATATTGGTTTTAAATTGAAGCAACAAGTATAACTCCGTTGTTCGTTTGTTTACATCTAATTAGGAAAAAAGTTGTTGCCAACGGCACGAAGTGTTCCCAAGCGGTCACCCATCTAAGTACTAACTTCGCCCAATGTTGCTTGACTTCGGTGATCGGACGAGAACCGGTATTCTAAACATGGTATGGTCGTTGCCATATCTTCGTATTTGCATTGATTACAAAAATATAAATTCGGTAATTTATTCATTATAAAAACTCAAATCTCTCTGAACAGTGTTCATTCAATCGAAGGCATCCATTTCTTTAATTGCAGGTTCTACGTTGACTGTAACACTGCTTGGTTTGCTGCTTTAAGCATTTTTCTGAGAATGTTTATTTATTTTTGGAAAACCTTCATTTTTCCGTTTAATCAATTGTTTTACGCATTGAAATGGTAATTGACAATCTTGTATACAGTTAGCATTTTCTGTTTAAAAGTTTTATTTTGTTGTTGGCTCTTTGCTCGGAACTAACTAAATTTGGTTTGATTTTAGTTTTGTCCTTATCGGATCTCTTTTGATTTTTCGATGTGCCGACATATTGTTTGCACTATCAGAAGACATATTGTTTGCACTATCCAATCCGCTTACACTAATTGCATTATTCATAACATTTATGGAATATTTAAATGAGTGTACCCCTATTATTTCATTATTTTCAGCGTTCGCATCCACTTTTATGTTTATTTTCGTTTTCAACTGTTTTGTTTTATTTTAAATTTTTAACAAAAAAAGTTTTGGAGTAACTGGATTGAAAAAAACAATTTTTTTTGTGAGCGATTTTCAAATGTTTTTTAAATTTATTCTTTCGATTTCGATTTTATTTTTTTAATGTTTTATTTAATTTTACACTGTTTTTATTTTATTTCACTATTTAAATATTGTTTTAAATTCACCAAATCACATATTAAATATATTTTATGAACAATCATCATCACATATATCAAGAATAAATATAATATTAATTACGGAACAATTATATTTTCTTTAAGAAAACGATTCTAACTCACTACCGATTATTTCTAAACATGGTATGGTCGTTGCCAAAGCTTCGTATTTGCGTTGATTACAAACATATAAATTGGGTAATTTATTCATTATAAAATCTCAAATCTCTCTGCACAGTGTATAGATGGCAGTACATGTCATAATTTATAAAATATTTTGTCAATGCAAGCATAGAAATATAAAAATATTTCAGCAGCTACTTCGATTGGTTTAGTTATATTTTTGTTTTATTTTTTATTTGTATTAAAGCAACTTAACTAAAATGAATTAGTTTCATTATAAAAAAAAAAAAAAAAATTTAATCTATCTCAAATTTTATAAACCATGTACTCATTTTAGAATTATTAGAAATAACAAATGAAACACAAATTGTTCAATGATTGACGAGTGCATTGATTATAAAATTAAATATTGGTTTTAAATTGAAGCAACAAGTATAACTCCGTTGTTCGTTTGTTTACATCTAATTAGGAAAAAAGTTGTTGCCAACGGCACGAAATGTTCCCAAGCGGTCACCCATCTAAGTACTAACTTCGCCCAATGTTGCTTGACTTCGGTGATCGGACGAGAACCGGTATTCTAAACATGGTATGGTCGTTGCCATATCTTCGTATTTGCATTGATTACAAAAATATAAATTCGGTAATTTATTCATTATAAAAACTCAAATCTCTCTGAACAGTGTTCATTCAATCGAAGGCATCCATTTCTTTAATTGCAGGTTCTACGTTGACTGTAACACTGCTTGGTTTGCTGCTTTAAGCATTTTTCTGAGAATGTTTATTTATTTTTGGAAAACCTTCATTTTTCCGTTTAATCAATTGTTTTACGCATTGAAATGGTAATTGACAATCTTGTATACAGTTAGCATTTTCTGTTTAAAAGTTTTATTTTGTTGTTGGCTCTTTGCTCGGAACTAACTAAATTTGGTTTGATTTTAGTTTTGTCCTTATCGGATCTCTTTTGATTTTTCGATGTGCCGACATATTGTTTGCACTATCAGAAGACATATTGTTTGCACTATCCAATCCGCTTACACTAATTGCATTATTCATAACATTTATGGAATATTTAAATGAGTGTACCCCTATTATTTCATTATTTTCAGCGTTCGCATCCACTTTTATGTTTATTTTCGTTTTCAACTGTTTTGTTTTATTTTAAATTTTTAACAAAAAAAGTTTTGGAGTAACTGGATTGAAAAAAACAATTTTTTTTGTGAGCGATTTTCAAATGTTTTTTAAATTTATTCTTTCGATTTCGATTTTATTTTTTTAATGTTTTATTTAATTTTACACTGTTTTTATTTTATTTCACTATTTAAATATTGTTTTAAATTCACCAAATCACATATTAAATATATTTTATGAACAATCATCATCACATATATCAAGAATAAATATAATATTAATTACGGAACAATTATATTTTCTTTAAGAAAACGATTCTAACTCACTACCGATTATTTCTAAACATGGTATGGTCGTTGCCAAAGCTTCGTATTTGCGTTGATTACAAACATATAAATTGGGTAATTTATTCATTATAAAATCTCAAATCTCTCTGCACAGTGTATAGATGGCAGTACATGTCATAATTTATAAAATATTTTGTCAATGCAAGCATAGAAATATAAAAATATTTCAGCAGCTACTTCGATTGGTTTAGTTATATTTTTGTTTTATTTTTTATTTGTATTAAAGCAACTTAACTAAAATGAATTAGTTTCATTATAAAAAAAAAAAAAAAAATTTAATCTATCTCAAATTTTATAAACCATGTACTCATTTTAGAATTATTAGAAATAACAAATGAAACACAAATTGTTCAATGATTGACGAGTGCATTGATTATAAAATTAAATATTGGTTTTAAATTGAAGCAACAAGTATAACTCCGTTGTTCGTTTGTTTACATCTAATTAGGAAAAAAGTTGTTGCCAACGGCACGAAGTGTTCCCAAGCGGTCACCCATCTAAGTACTAACTTCGCCCAATGTTGCTTGACTTCGGTGATCGGACGAGAACCGGTATTCTAAACATGGTATGGTCGTTGCCATATCTTCGTATTTGCATTGATTACAAAAATATAAATTCGGTAATTTATTCATTATAAAAACTCAAATCTCTCTGAACAGTGTTCATTCAATCGAAGGCATCCATTTCTTTAATTGCAGGTTCTACGTTGACTGTAACACTGCTTGGTTTGCTGCTTTAAGCATTTTTCTGAGAATGTTTATTTATTTTTGGAAAACCTTCATTTTTCCGTTTAATCAATTGTTTTACGCATTGAAATGGTAATTGACAATCTTGTATACAGTTAGCATTTTCTGTTTAAAAGTTTTATTTTGTTGTTGGCTCTTTGCTCGGAACTAACTAAATTTGGTTTGATTTTAGTTTTGTCCTTATCGGATCTCTTTTGATTTTTCGATGTGCCGACATATTGTTTGCACTATCAGAAGACATATTGTTTGCACTATCCAATCCGCTTACACTAATTGCATTATTCATAACATTTATGGAATATTTAAATGAGTGTACCCCTATTATTTCATTATTTTCAGCGTTCGCATCCACTTTTATGTTTATTTTCGTTTTCAACTGTTTTGTTTTATTTTAAATTTTTAACAAAAAAAGTTTTGGAGTAACTGGATTGAAAAAAACAATTTTTTTTGTGAGCGATTTTCAAATGTTTTTTAAATTTATTCTTTCGATTTCGATTTTATTTTTTTAATGTTTTATTTAATTTTACACTGTTTTTATTTTATTTCACTATTTAAATATTGTTTTAAATTCACCAAATCACATATTAAATATATTTTATGAACAATCATCATCACATATATCAAGAATAAATATAATATTAATTACGGAACAATTATATTTTCTTTAAGAAAACGATTCTAACTCACTACCGATTATTTCTAAACATGGTATGGTCGTTGCCAAAGCTTCGTATTTGCGTTGATTACAAACATATAAATTGGGTAATTTATTCATTATAAAATCTCAAATCTCTCTGCACAGTGTATAGATGGCAGTACATGTCATAATTTATAAAATATTTTGTCAATGCAAGCATAGAAATATAAAAATATTTCAGCAGCTACTTCGATTGGTTTAGTTATATTTTTGTTTTATTTTTTATTTGTATTAAAGCAACTTAACTAAAATGAATTAGTTTCATTATAAAAAAAAAAAAAAAAATTTAATCTATCTCAAATTTTATAAACCATGTACTCATTTTAGAATTATTAGAAATAACAAATGAAACACAAATTGTTCAATGATTGACGAGTGCATTGATTATAAAATTAAATATTGGTTTTAAATTGAAGCAACAAGTATAACTCCGTTGTTCGTTTGTTTACATCTAATTAGGAAAAAAGTTGTTGCCAACGGCACGAAGTGTTCCCAAGCGGTCACCCATCTAAGTACTAACTTCGCCCAATGTTGCTTGACTTCGGTGATCGGACGAGAACCGGTATTCTAAACATGGTATGGTCGTTGCCATATCTTCGTATTTGCATTGATTACAAAAATATAAATTCGGTAATTTATTCATTATAAAAACTCAAATCTCTCTGAACAGTGTTCATTCAATCGAAGGCATCCATTTCTTTAATTGCAGGTTCTACGTTGACTGTAACACTGCTTGGTTTGCTGCTTTAAGCATTTTTCTGAGAATGTTTATTTATTTTTGGAAAACCTTCATTTTTCCGTTTAATCAATTGTTTTACGCATTGAAATGGTAATTGACAATCTTGTATACAGTTAGCATTTTCTGTTTAAAAGTTTTATTTTGTTGTTGGCTCTTTGCTCGGAACTAACTAAATTTGGTTTGATTTTAGTTTTGTCCTTATCGGATCTCTTTTGATTTTTCGATGTGCCGACATATTGTTTGCACTATCAGAAGACATATTGTTTGCACTATCCAATCCGCTTACACTAATTGCATTATTCATAACATTTATGGAATATTTAAATGAGTGTACCCCTATTATTTCATTATTTTCAGCGTTCGCATCCACTTTTATGTTTATTTTCGTTTTCAACTGTTTTGTTTTATTTTAAATTTTTAACAAAAAAAGTTTTGGAGTAACTGGATTGAAAAAAACAATTTTTTTTGTGAGCGATTTTCAAATGTTTTTTAAATTTATTCTTTCGATTTCGATTTTATTTTTTTAATGTTTTATTTAATTTTACACTGTTTTTATTTTATTTCACTATTTAAATATTGTTTTAAATTCACCAAATCACATATTAAATATATTTTATGAACAATCATCATCACATATATCAAGAATAAATATAATATTAATTACGGAACAATTATATTTTCTTTAAGAAAACGATTCTAACTCACTACCGATTATTTCTAAACATGGTATGGTCGTTGCCAAAGCTTCGTATTTGCGTTGATTACAAACATATAAATTGGGTAATTTATTCATTATAAAATCTCAAATCTCTCTGCACAGTGTATAGATGGCAGTACATGTCATAATTTATAAAATATTTTGTCAATGCAAGCATAGAAATATAAAAATATTTCAGCAGCTACTTCGATTGGTTTAGTTATATTTTTGTTTTATTTTTTATTTGTATTAAAGCAACTTAACTAAAATGAATTAGTTTCATTATAAAAAAAAAAAAAAAAATTTAATCTATCTCAAATTTTATAAACCATGTACTCATTTTAGAATTATTAGAAATAACAAATGAAACACAAATTGTTCAATGATTGACGAGTGCATTGATTATAAAATTAAATATTGGTTTTAAATTGAAGCAACAAGTATAACTCCGTTGTTCGTTTGTTTACATCTAATTAGGAAAAAAGTTGTTGCCAACGGCACGAAGTGTTCCCAAGCGGTCACCCATCTAAGTACTAACTTCGCCCAATGTTGCTTGACTTCGGTGATCGGACGAGAACCGGTATTCTAAACATGGTATGGTCGTTGCCATATCTTCGTATTTGCATTGATTACAAAAATATAAATTCGGTAATTTATTCATTATAAAAACTCAAATCTCTCTGAACAGTGTTCATTCAATCGAAGGCATCCATTTCTTTAATTGCAGGTTCTACGTTGACTGTAACACTGCTTGGTTTGCTGCTTTAAGCATTTTTCTGAGAATGTTTATTTATTTTTGGAAAACCTTCATTTTTCCGTTTAATCAATTGTTTTACGCATTGAAATGGTAATTGACAATCTTGTATACAGTTAGCATTTTCTGTTTAAAAGTTTTATTTTGTTGTTGGCTCTTTGCTCGGAACTAACTAAATTTGGTTTGATTTTAGTTTTGTCCTTATCGGATCTCTTTTGATTTTTCGATGTGCCGACATATTGTTTGCACTATCAGAAGACATATTGTTTGCACTATCCAATCCGCTTACACTAATTGCATTATTCATAACATTTATGGAATATTTAAATGAGTGTACCCCTATTATTTCATTATTTTCAGCGTTCGCATCCACTTTTATGTTTATTTTCGTTTTCAACTGTTTTGTTTTATTTTAAATTTTTAACAAAAAAAGTTTTGGAGTAACTGGATTGAAAAAAACAATTTTTTTTGTGAGCGATTTTCAAATGTTTTTTAAATTTATTCTTTCGATTTCGATTTTATTTTTTTAATGTTTTATTTAATTTTACACTGTTTTTATTTTATTTCACTATTTAAATATTGTTTTAAATTCACCAAATCACATATTAAATATATTTTATGAACAATCATCATCACATATATCAAGAATAAATATAATATTAATTACGGAACAATTATATTTTCTTTAAGAAAACGATTCTAACTCACTACCGATTATTTCTAAACATGGTATGGTCGTTGCCAAAGCTTCGTATTTGCGTTGATTACAAACATATAAATTGGGTAATTTATTCATTATAAAATCTCAAATCTCTCTGCACAGTGTATAGATGGCAGTACATGTCATAATTTATAAAATATTTTGTCAATGCAAGCATAGAAATATAAAAATATTTCAGCAGCTACTTCGATTGGTTTAGTTATATTTTTGTTTTATTTTTTATTTGTATTAAAGCAACTTAACTAAAATGAATTAGTTTCATTATAAAAAAAAAAAAAAAAATTTAATCTATCTCAAATTTTATAAACCATGTACTCATTTTAGAATTATTAGAAATAACAAATGAAACACAAATTGTTCAATGATTGACGAGTGCATTGATTATAAAATTAAATATTGGTTTTAAATTGAAGCAACAAGTATAACTCCGTTGTTCGTTTGTTTACATCTAATTAGGAAAAAAGTTGTTGCCAACGGCACGAAGTGTTCCCAAGCGGTCACCCATCTAAGTACTAACTTCGCCCAATGTTGCTTGACTTCGGTGATCGGACGAGAACCGGTATTCTAAACATGGTATGGTCGTTGCCATATCTTCGTATTTGCATTGATTACAAAAATATAAATTCGGTAATTTATTCATTATAAAAACTCAAATCTCTCTGAACAGTGTTCATTCAATCGAAGGCATCCATTTCTTTAATTGCAGGTTCTACGTTGACTGTAACACTGCTTGGTTTGCTGCTTTAAGCATTTTTCTGAGAATGTTTATTTATTTTTGGAAAACCTTCATTTTTCCGTTTAATCAATTGTTTTACGCATTGAAATGGTAATTGACAATCTTGTATACAGTTAGCATTTTCTGTTTAAAAGTTTTATTTTGTTGTTGGCTCTTTGCTCGGAACTAACTAAATTTGGTTTGATTTTAGTTTTGTCCTTATCGGATCTCTTTTGATTTTTCGATGTGCCGACATATTGTTTGCACTATCAGAAGACATATTGTTTGCACTATCCAATCCGCTTACACTAATTGCATTATTCATAACATTTATGGAATATTTAAATGAGTGTACCCCTATTATTTCATTATTTTCAGCGTTCGCATCCACTTTTATGTTTATTTTCGTTTTCAACTGTTTTGTTTTATTTTAAATTTTTAACAAAAAAAGTTTTGGAGTAACTGGATTGAAAAAAACAATTTTTTTTGTGAGCGATTTTCAAATGTTTTTTAAATTTATTCTTTCGATTTCGATTTTATTTTTTTAATGTTTTATTTAATTTTACACTGTTTTTATTTTATTTCACTATTTAAATATTGTTTTAAATTCACCAAATCACATATTAAATATATTTTATGAACAATCATCATCACATATATCAAGAATAAATATAATATTAATTACGGAACAATTATATTTTCTTTAAGAAAACGATTCTAACTCACTACCGATTATTTCTAAACATGGTATGGTCGTTGCCAAAGCTTCGTATTTGCGTTGATTACAAAAATATAAATTGGGTAATTTATTCATTATAAAATCTCAAATCTCTCTGCACAGTGTATAGATGGCAGTACATGTCATAATTTATAAAATATTTTGTCAATGCAAGCATAGAAATATAAAAATATTTCAGCAGCTACTTCGATTGGTTTAGTTATATTTTTGTTTTATTTTTTATTTGTATTAAAGCAACTTAACTAAAATGAATTAGTTTCATTATAAAAAAAAAAAAAAATTTAATCTATCTCAAATTTCATAAACCATGTACTCATTTTAGAATTATTAGAAATAACAAATGAAACACAAATTGTTCAATGATTGACGAGTGCATTGATTATAAAATTAAATATTGGTTTTAAATTGAAGCAACAAGTATAACTCCGTTGTTCGTTTGTTTACATCTAATTAGGAAAAAAGTTGTTGCCAACGGCACGAAGTGTTCCCAAGCGGTCACCCATCTAAGTACTAACTTCGCCCAATGTTGCTTGACTTCGGTGATCGGACGAGAACCGGTATTCTAAACATGGTATGGTCGTTGCCATATCTTCGTATTTGCATTGATTACAAAAATATAAATTCGGTAATTTATTCATTATAAAAACTCAAATCTCTCTGAACAGTGTTCATTCAATCGAAGGCATCCATTTCTTTAATTGCAGGTTCTACGTTGACTGTAACACTGCTTGGTTTGCTGCTTTAAGCATTTTTCTGAGAATGTTTATTTATTTTTGGAAAACCTTCATTTTTCCGTTTAATCAATTGTTTTACGCATTGAAATGGTAATTGACAATCTTGTATACAGTTAGCATTTTCTGTTTAAAAGTTTTATTTTGTTGTTGGCTCTTTGCTCGGAACTAACTAAATTTGGTTTGATTTAAGTTTTGTCCTTATCGGATCTCTTTTGATTTTTCGATGTGCCGACATATTGTTTGCACTATCAGAAGACATATTGTTTCCACTATCCAATCCGCTTACACTAATTGCATTATTCATAACATTTATGGAATATTTAAATGAGTGTACCCCTATTATTTCATTATTTTCAGCGTTCGCATCCACTTTTATGTTTATTTTCGTTTTTAACTGTTTTGTTTTATTTTAAATTTTTAACAAAAAAAGTTTTGGAGTAACTGGATTGAAAAAAACAATTTTTTTTGTGAGCGATTTTCAAATGTTTTTGAAATTTATTCTTTCGATTTCGATTTTATTTTTTTAATGTTTTATTTAATTTTACACTGTTTTTATTTTATTTCACTATTTAAATATTGTTTTAAATTCACCAAATCCCAATTAAATATATTTTATGAACAATCATCATCACATATATCAAGAATAAATATAATATTAATTACGGAACAATTATATTTTCTTTAAGAAAACGATTCTAACTCACTAACGATTATTTCTAAACATGGTATGGTCGTTGCCAAAGCTTCGTATTTGCGTTGATTACAAAAATATAAATTGGGTAATTTATTCATTATAAAATCTCAAATCTCTCTGCACAGTGTATAGATGGCAGTACATGTCATAATTTATAAAATATTTTGTCAATGCAAGCATAGAAATATAAAAATATTTCAGCAGCTACTTCGATTGGTTTAGTTATATTTTTGTTTTATTTTTTATTTGTATTAAAGCAACTTAACTAAAATGAATTAGTTTCATTATAAAAAAAAAAAAAAATTTAATCTATCTCAAATTTCATAAACCATGTACTCATTTTAGAATTATTAGAAATAACAAATGAAACACAAATTGTTCAATGATTGACGAGTGCATTGATTATAAAATTAAATATTGGTTTTAAATTGAAGCAACAAGTATAACTCCGTTGTTCGTTTGTTTACATCTAATTAGGAAAAAAGTTGTTGCCAACGGCACGAAGTGTTCCCAAGCGGTCACCCATCTAAGTACTAACTTCGCCCAATGTTGCTTGACTTCGGTGATCGGACGAGAACCGGTATTCTAAACATGGTATGGTCGTTGCCATATCTTCGTATTTGCATTGATTACAAAAATATAAATTCGGTAATTTATTCATTATAAAAACTCAAATCTCTCTGAACAGTGTTCATTCAATCGAAGGCATCCATTTCTTTAATTGCAGGTTCTACGTTGACTGTAACACTGCTTGGTTTGCTGCTTTAAGCATTTTTCTGAGAATGTTTATTTATTTTTGGAAAACCTTCATTTTTCCGTTTAATCAATTGTTTTACGCATTGAAATGGTAATTGACAATCTTGTATACAGTTAGCATTTTCTGTTTAAAAGTTTTATTTTGTTGTTGGCTCTTTGCTCGGAACTAACTAAATTTGGTTTGATTTAAGTTTTGTCCTTATCGGATCTCTTTTGATTTTTCGATGTGCCGACATATTGTTTGCACTATCAGAAGACATATTGTTTCCACTATCCAATCCGCTTACACTAATTGCATTATTCATAACATTTATGGAATATTTAAATGAGTGTACCCCTATTATTTCATTATTTTCAGCGTTCGCATCCACTTTTATGTTTATTTTCGTTTTTATATATTTTCTTTAAGAAAACGATTCTAACTCACTAACGATTATTTCTAAACATGGTATGGTCGTTGCCAAAGCTTCGTATTTGCGTTGATTACAAACATATAAATTGGGTAATTTATTCATTATAAAATCTCAAATCTCTCTGCACAGTGTATAGATGGCAGTACATGTCATAATTTATAAAATATTTTGTCAATGCAAGCATAGAAATATAAAAATATTTCAGCAGCTACTTCGATTGGTTTAGTTATATTTTTGTTTTATTTTTTATTTGTATTAAAGCAACTTAACTAAAATGAATTAGTTTCATTATAAAAAAAAAAAAAAAATTAATCTATCTCAAATTTCATAAACCATGTACTCATTTTAGAATTATTAGAAATAACAAATGAAACACAAATTGTTCAATGATTGACGAGTGCATTGATTATAAAATTAAATATTGGTTTTAAATTGAAGCAACAAGTATAACTCCGTTGTTCGTTTGTTTACATCTAATTAGGAAAAAAGTTATTGCCAACGGCACGAAGTGTTCCCAAGCGGTCACCCATCTAAGTACTAACTTCGCCCAATGTTGCTTGACTTCGGTGATCGGACGAGAACCGGTATTCTAAACATTTTTTTTTTTTTTTTTTTTTTTTTTTTATAAAATATGATTCTTTATTTCAGGCTTATATAATTATTACAATTTGTTTGATGCTTAAAGAATATTACAAGAAAATACAAAATCGTTTATTATTTGCCATTAACTACTGACCCTTATGGTTCTCAAGTTAGTTCCTTATTGAATTGGTTGATCTGGTTTGAAATTAATAAAAAATAAATTTTTTATTTTATTAATATTTTTTCATGAGTCTGAATCGGTTGTAATATTGATGGCACAAAAATTTGCCTATAAAAATGCCAATTATTTATTTACTTGGGGGTTTAAAAATTATTCTACTATTCTAATTTTGCTAATTAATTCTAATTTGAGGTTAACACTTCATAATTCATTTATTTTTATTGTTGTTGTAACCACCAATATTTTTCTTTTTCTCTAATAAATTTATGATTTTTTTGCTTTTTAAATGCTGTGCTGTGTCTTTTGTATTCGTTAAAATTTTGAAACTTGACGTCTTCAAAACTTTTTTCTGTTGCTCTTCTTTGTACATGGAATATTATTGGTATTTGGTTATCATTTTGAATGTATCCTTTCTTGTCTAATAATATGAAAGCTTCAGGTCCTGGTATTTTGTTTTGCGTCATACTTTTTTCTGTTATTACGTCTTCAGTGTAGTATGGCCCATAAATTAAAGAATTTGTAGCGTTTGCTGTTGCGCGTCTAATATGATTTCTTATTATTTTTATTATGTGCAGGTCAATTCTGTTAGTTTTAAAACTGTCGTATTCTGTTTGATTTGATATGTAGTGTCTGTCATTGTCCAGTTTTCTGTGTTTCCCTCTACAATGTCGAATACATTTTTGTTCGAATTTTCTCACTTGTTCCATGTAATTGGCACTACAATTAAACCACACTGGGCAGGCATACGTAATAATCGGTCGTATTAGTGCTTGGTAGCAAACCGTTTTAACTTCGCAACTGATATGTTTTGAGAAAAAAATTCGACCACAGTGCATAAAAGCTTTTCTTGCTGCTTCTATTTTTTTGTTTATGTGTTGGTGTAGATAACAAAATTGGTCTAAGTATATTCCAAGATATTTGACCGTGGTCCTTTGTGCAATGATATTTTGGTTTATCACTATTCTTAAGTTCATCCAATTTTTCCTTGTGTCATTGGTTGCTTTTTGGTACGGTTGTCTGAATACAATTGCTTCACATTTTTTATCGTTGAGCTTTATTCGCCATGTGTGTAAGTAGTCTACTATAAAGTTCGTGCTTTTCTGTAACTGTTTCTGTATGTTATTTATTTTGTCATCTTCACTGTAAATTATTATGTCATCTGCGTAGGCAATGGTGTGTACATTATTTGCGTTAATTTTTTTATTGCCTACCAAGTCCCCTATATACAAATTGAATAGGATTGGCGCGTTAATTGACCCTTGCTGTAAACCATTCTGAATACTGAAGGTCTTTGAGGATTCTTCCCTTCCGTTTGTTATTATAAAATTTCTGTCGAATATCATTTCGGCTACTATTTGTATTAAATCTGCATTGAAATTCATTTTTTTCATTTTAAACAGCAGTCCGTCTAACCAAACGGACTCGAATGCCTTTTCCATGTCGATGCATAGTGCCCCTGTGCACATGTTTCTGTTTAGATTGCGAGTTATATCCGACGTCAGTTTCGTGATTGCGTGTACGGTTGAATGTTCCTGTCTGAACCCGAATTGATTTTCTGGTATGAGATCGTTCGTTGTGACATGTCCCATAATCTTAATGTTTATTATAACTTCATATATTTTACCAATGTTAGATAATAGACTAATTGGTCTGTAGTTTGTTGGGGTTGTTGCGTTTTGGTATTTTTTCAGTATTGGAAAAATCCTGGCAGTTTTCCAATACTTCCGGAAAGATTTATTATTTAACAGATTGTTAAAAATAGTACACAATTCAGCAATTGTCCCGTCAGGTAAATGCTTTAGGATAATATTGGGGATTTCGTCCGTTCCGAACGACTTTTTTGAATTGCCGTATTTAATGATGGCCTTAAGCTCGTCAATGGTGGTAAAATATTCTAAGGCGGTTTTGTCTACAATTGCGTTGGCTCTATCTGTTTTATTGAAAACCCATTTTGTGACGTGGTTAACTATGTTGTAGTTGTGTCGAGATTTTATTTCATTAACGGTTTGCCCTATCACTCGTTCATGCGCGGGTTTCCCTAATGTCGTGTTTGGAGTTGATTGTTTTTGGATAAAATGTCCCAGTATATTTAGATTATTATCTGTGCTGTAGCTGCTATATAATTCTCCTTCTTTTGGAATACTATTCCAATCGATGTTATTGATCTGTCTGGCCTCTTCTTCTTTTACTTCTAGTACACTAATATCCATGTTTTGTCTTTTGTTGATTGTTTGTCGTATGTTTGTAAACATTCTGTTCCCTGTATCTATTGCAGTCAATTTAGTTTTCCAGTGATTGTTTATTTGTATTTTAATGTTTTGCGTTATTAATTCCACTGTTCTTTTAATTTCGGCCTTTAGGGTGTTTACTTGCTGACTGTTTCTAGACCCTGATCGTTTTAAATGTTTTAATGCTGTTACAATACGGCTCTTGTGTTTATATAGGCTTTCAATTGTTTTGTTCGTAAAGCATTCCATATTGTTTTGTCGTCTTATTTTGGGTGTATTCTTTTTCAGGTTCTGCTTCAATAATTGTGTAATAATTTCAATGTAGCTTTCTATTTCCGAATTAGTGATGTTTCTGTCATTGGGAATTATATTTTTAGTGTTGTTGTTTTTTAGATATTGTTGATATATTTTTTGTAATTCGTCCTTCCACTTCGTCCAGTTCATGTTTGAGAAGTTATATCGTAACTTTTCATGTGTCTCTGCCTTCATTTCATTGGTTTCCATATCTTTAACTACCACTTCGATTGCCTTATGGTCACTTTCGTAGTGGTGCGTTGGGATCTCATTTTGTCGATTTGTTTGTATAGTGAGCCGCTCGTCAATGACCGCTAAATCTAGGTAGCTTCCTTGAGGAATATAAGTGGGTTCCTCTGGTTTGTAGAGTTTAGTTCTGAAGATGAAACTATTTTGTTCTATCCACCGATTTAATTGTATGCCTTTATTGTTGTTGTTGCTGTTACCCCAGTTTACGTGTTTGGCATTCAAATCTCCAGCTATAATGAAGTAGTTTGCTAGATTACCCAATTCAAGTTCATCGAATATTTGTTTTCATTCCGTTTTGAATTGATTCCTGTTATCATTACTCCCCTGACAATACATTGATATTATGTATAAATTGCTTTGATTTTTTAGTGGTATTTATATTATTGTGCTTTCAATCATCGTATTAGTTTGTGGTCTAATGATTTTGGTATGTTTATATTTGATTTTGTTGTGTACGAGTATTGCCGTTCCTCCTCCACCTGCTTCGTCTGATCTATCTTGCCTGATAATTTTGTAGTCCTTAAATTCCAGCCTATGTTTGTGGTTTAACTTTGTTTCGCTCATCATCATTATATCTGGCTTATGTTTTTTCAAGAAGTTTAATAAGTTTAATCGCCTCGGGATACTTATTATTGAATTTACGTTTAAAGCGATAATTTTGAGCTTTTTCATATTATCTGATTTATTAGTTGGAGTAACTGAGCGATTTTTTCACTTTGTTGCGTTATAGTTCTTGCCATTGTTTCAACTTTAGTTGCTAATTGGTTTATCGTGATGTTATTAGTATTCGCACTGTCGTTTCGTTTGAGCATATCGGCATATAGCCCGTTTTCTGGGTTGACATATGTATGTTTTGAGATTGGTATTTCTCTAGGTTTGGTTGCTCGTTTTTCTTCTATTTTTTTTTCATCCTTAGTAGCGTTTGCTGGTATATTGGACAACCCTTAAATGAGGCCGGATGTCCGGAACTTTGGCAATTTACACAAAATATTTCGTTTGTTTCTAATTTCATTTTTATCGCACACTCTCCTGGTATGTGTTGGACTGAGCATTTAACACATCTATAATTTAAATTGCAGTTTGCTGCTGCATGCCCTAATCGTTGACAATTTCTGCACTGCATAATTTCGTCTCGCTTTTTTAGTGGCTCCCATTTTACTGTTTGGTAATTAACAATTTTTATGTTCAACAGGCTGGAAATATTTGTTTCGGGTGCCACCTGTACTATATATAGTGGCAGCTTTTTATTCGCTTCCTTTGATTTTTTTGTTATCAATTGGGTGATTTTTAATATTTTGAACTCTCCTTGCATCTCAATATCCTTTTTAAGCTCCACGAGATCTTCTTCTTCATTTAGGCCTTTGAGTATTACTGACTTTGGCTTCATTTCTTTTGGAGTATATGTGAAAAAATTAGTTTTATCTACTTTTAGTTTATCTTTTACTTTATTAAACTCTTCTATTGAATTGGTTTTAATAGAATGTTTTTCTTGGTTAACTCTGGTAATTTCGAAGCTGGTTACTTCTAACCCCTTCACCATTGCTAAGGTTTGTTTCACTGCTTGCTTATGTATGTGTATTATTGGTGGTCTCGTTGCTTTAATTTTCTTTGTTGTCTGTTTTTCACTAGCTTGTGTCTTTTGTGTTTCTTTATTTGCATTTCGTTTACTATTCATTTCACTGGGCTTGTTACCATTTTCGACATATTCCATATCTTCCTGATTCACTGAATTTATTGCTGCGAATCTATTACTATTGAGTAACCTCATTATTTCTTCCCCCTTGTCAGGACTGTTTGCCATCTCAAATTGCCTTAATTATGCCTCCATTTTGTTTAATCTTTCTTTAAGATTCTCATTTTCAGTTTGTAAACGTTTAATTTTGCTAACCTCTCTTTGATCAGCACTAATTAAATTTGGTACATATTTACGCATTTTATTTAAATTGTTGTCCTCCCCTGACAATTTAATGCGTTTACTATTATCAATGACTATAAAGTCATTACTTTGATTATCCGTTGTGTCTTTTTCATTCATCATTGTGTAATTCCTTACCGCTTGTTTTGATGAATGCACATGGTCATTTTCAAGTTCACTGTTATTTTTATTTATTTCAATTTCGCCTTCCGATCGAATGTTTTTGATCCTGTTATTTTTTATTTTTTACACTTATACCCTCTAGGTAATTGGTAAATTATTATAATTGGCTTAACTATTTTTATCTTCACTTAACACCACTAAATTTTTATTATTACACACTTTTATTATAGTTTTAGTGTACACTATTTTCCATAAACTGGTATTCTAAACATGGTATGGTCGTTGCCATATCTTCGTATTTGCGTTGATTACAAAAATATAAATAAAGTAATTTATTCATTATAAAATCTCAAATCTCTCTGCACAGTGTATAGATGTACATGTCATAATTTATAAAATATTTTGTCAATGCAAGCATAGAAATATAAAAATATTTCAGCAGCTACTTCGATTGGTTTAGTTATATTTTTGTTTTATTTTTTATTTGTATTAAAGCAACTTAACTAAAATGAATTAGTTTCATTATAAAAAAAAAAAAAAAATTTAATCTATCTCAAATTTCATAAACCAAGTACTCATTTTAGAATTATTAGAAATAACAAATGAAACACAAATTGTTCAATGATTGACGAGTGCATTGATTATAAAATTAAATATTGGTTTTAAATTGAAGCAACAAGTATAACTCCCGTTGTTCGTTTGTTTACATCCAATTAGGAAAAAAGTTATTGCCAACGGCACGAAGTGTTCCCAAGCGGTCTCCCATCTAAGTACTAACTTCGCCCAATGTTGCTTGACTTCGGTGATCGGACGAGAACCGGTATTCTAAACATTTTTTTTTTTTGCTTAAATCATGCTTTTTATTATACATAGATAATTTACATTTTATTGTGTTGGGCCAAAGCTGATTGGAAAAATGCCCTTGTCATTAACAGAAAATATTATATAATGTTTGCTCCGTGGAGTCTCAAATTATAGTCTTTAATTCAATTATATAATGTAATGGGGTCCTTTTGAATTTGATTTTAAAATAAAAACAATTTTTTATATTGATGTTTTTCGGCCAAAAAAAGTAAAAAATGCCCAAGAATTTTTTTTTGGTAAATAAGTCCAACAGTGATGTTTGAGTGGCATCGGGCTACTCGCCTCAGGTTCTCAACCCTCCGTCACTCCCACTGTTGTCTCATTATTCTTTATAGGTTGTTGTTGTTACTTGTTTGTTTGTTTTCACGTTGGTTCCTGTTTCTTGTGTTTTTTGTTCTAGCTGGTTGTGTTTTGCTCGTCTAGCCACCAGTATTTAGCCCGGTTCCTTTCGTTTTTTTCTGGGTCAATAAGGATCGGAAAAAACTTATGTCGATTATGTATATTATACTCGCCTGGATTGTTGAATATTTCATCATCAAATCCTTTTTCATTCACTCTCCGTTCCAAGTGATAGATTTTTGGATATCTCGTTTCGGGATCCCTCTATATATCCAATTTTGTCCAGGAATGGAAAGGTTTCTGGTCCGGGGTTGTTTCCTCTTGCACAGCTCATCATATTTATATAATCCTCGGTAAAATAGGGGGCAAATATTAACGAATTTTCTCTATTCATGGTTGCTCTTTTTATGTGGTTTCGGACTTGAGTAATGATATGGTGGTCGATCTTTTCTTTGCCAAATTTTTCATACTGTTTTGTATTTGATATATAATGTTTGTAGTTGGTTTCTGCTTTTCGGAATTCTCCATGGCAATACCGGAGGCATTTCCTTTCGAACACTCTTAGTTTTTCCATCGAATTAGGACCAATGTTACACCATATCGGGCAACCATATGTCAATATTGGACGTACCAAGGTCTTATAGCATATATGCTTCACTGGTGATGTTATTCCGGGTGTGGTAAATATTCTTCTATTCATGTGGAATATTTTTTTTGCCTTTGCCACTTGCCGATGTAGGTGTTCGTCTAAGTATAGCAGTCGATCCAGATGTATTCCTAGGTACTTCACCAATGGTTTTTGCACACAGCTCGTACCACCTATTTTGATTTGGAATTTTTTCCAGTTATTGGCTGTGTCAGATGTTGCTAGTTAGTATGGTTTGCGGAATAGGATCGCTTCGCATTTATTTGGATTTATTTTTATCCTCCATGTGTGCAAGTAATCCACGGTGAGGTCCACTGCTGCTTGTACATTTTTTGTGATTCCCACCACTTTTTTTCCCGTGCCGTATATTACTAAATCGTCTGCATACGCGATCGTTTGTATTTTAGCCGAATTTAGCATCTCAAGCTCTACTAACGCTTTAGTGTACAGGTTAAATAGTACTGGCGCCGTTATTGATACTTGTTGGACACTATTGTGTACATTGAACAGTCGGTCGGATATTTCTTTTCCATTTGTGGTCTTAAATGTTCGGTTATATAGTAATTCATAGAGTATTTGTAGCAGGTTTTGGTCAAATTTCATTTTCAGCATTTTATACATTAGTCCATCGAGCCATACGGATTCGAAGGCCTTTTCCATATCTATTAGGATCGTACCGGTGCATTCTTTTTGGTTTAGATTTCTGCAGATGTCTGATGTTAATTTTGCTATCGCATGGATTGTGGAGTGGCCGTGTCTAAAACCAAATTGATTGTCCGGTAGTATATCGTTGTCACCAATATGATCTTGGATTTTATTCAATAATACGATTTCATATATTTTCCCAAGGTTTGATAACAGGTTTATTGGTCGATAGTTGTTCGGATTGGTCGGTGATTTGCCTTTTTTGGGTATTGGGTAGATTTTTGCTGTTTTCCAGGTTTGTGGGAATGTTCGATTGTTTAAACAGTGATTGAATAGACAACAAATTTCTGCAATAATTTCGGTTGGCAGGTGTTTTAATACGACACATGGTATGTTGTCTAATTCATAGGATTTTTTTGTGTTTAAGCATTGTATTACTGCTGTTAATTGTTTTATTG
This sequence comes from Tipula confusa, assembly GCA_963556175.1. NCBI lineage: Eukaryota > Metazoa > Arthropoda > Insecta > Diptera > Tipulidae > Tipula > Tipula confusa. The sequence goes on from OY744475.1 coordinate 116,703,333, forward strand.
TTATGAAGTAATTATTTCTATCATTATTAATGTGATTATTGCTATTATTTAGATGTGGGACTATTGCAGTATTATTTTTATTGATTTGTGTTTTAGTTATGTGATTTTCTTTATTATATGTAAATTGTGACTTTAGTGATTCTATTGTTTGTTGTATTATTCGCTTGTGCTCTTTTTTGCCTAGTGCTGGATTTGGTACCGTTGTCTTCTCTATGAAATGTCCAACTATATTCAAATTATCCATTTGCACGTAACTGTTGTACTGCGTGCCCTGCTTTTCAATTTCTGTCCAATCAATGTTTAGTGTTTGCATGTTCATTATCTCGTTTTCCTCGACTTGTAGCTGTTTTATGTTTAGCACCTCCTTTTTGTTATTGTTATTACTGATCCTCTTTATTTGTTTGTACATTTTTGGTCCCGGTTCGATGTTTTCAATGAACTCGGTCCATTTTTTGTTTACTTCCATTTGTACATTCTGAGTGATCAGTTCGTTTATCCGTTTGATTTCTGTTTTTAGACCTGCTATTTGTTGTTGCGTGATTCGTCCATTCCTTTTGCCACGTTTTAACAGTGTTATACGTTTTGATTTTTGTTTATATAGGTTTTTTATAGTGTTGTTGGTGTAACATTCCATATTATTGCGTCTGGTTATATGTGGTATAGTTTCTTTTATGTTTGAGCAAATTAATTGAGTTATAGTATTTATGTGATCTTCGATTTCTGTATTATTAATGTTTCTATTTTTTGGTATTATGTGAGTTTGATTATTTTCTATTAGGTATTTGTGATATTTTATATTTAAGTTTGTTTGCCATATGGGCCAGTTTGCTTTTTGGAAGTTAAATTTTGTTATTGTTGTTGAATTTATATTGCTTGCCTCTAATTGGAATGTGTGGTTATTGTTATTAAAATTGTTACATACTATTTCTATTGCTTTGTGATCGCTGTCATACGTATGGGCTGTTATTTCGCCTAGACTGTTGGTTTCGATATTTAATCTCATGTCTACTATTGCAAAATCTAAAATGTTATTTGTCCGTACAAATGATGGGCTATCAGGTTTATATAGCCTTGTCCTGAATTCCATGTCCTAACGACTTTTATATTGTTCGCTTTGTTACCTCAGTTTGTGTGTGTTGCATTACAATCTCCGGCTATTATATAATAATTGTCCGGATTATTTAAATCATGCTTAGTGAATATGTATTCCCATTCATTCTGAAAGTGTGACTACAACTCGTCTAGTTACAACTGGTACAATATATAGCAAAAATGAACAGATATTTATTGCTTGGTGTTAATTTCAATGCGTAAAACAATTGATTAAACGGAAAAATGAAGTTTTTCCAAAAATAAATAAACATTCTGAGAAAAATGCTTAACTCAGCGAACCAAGCAGTGTTACAGCCAACGTAGAACCTGCAATTAAAGAAATGGATGCCTACGATTGAATGAACACTGTGCAGAGAGATTTGAATTTTTATAAAGAATAAATTACCCAATTTATATTTTTGTAATCAACGCAAATACGAAGCTGGCAACGACCATACCATGTTTCGAATACCATTCTAACAGCGATCGTTGAATGGATAACATCAACAATTAAAAAGTGCTCTTGAGTAATAAAAAATTTATAAAAAAATTAAAAAAATTATATGTAATAAAAAAATCATAGTGTTATAAAAATTTACCTTATGCAAATGATATTTTTGCAAACCATGCGGTGGTAAATTTATGATGGACAAATCATAGTGTTCCGTTTTAAAATTAATTAATTAATTAATATTTAATAGTGATAATATAGTAAATAGTGATCATTGCTAAAAAAAAATAGTGAAAAATTGTTACCGACTACACAGACTTACGTCGATTTAAAGCTCGTTATAAGTAATTTAGTGAATTCTTTTGTGCTGTTGATTAAACATTAGTGAATATATATAAAGTGAAAATTTCTTTAAAATCAGTGAACACACAAACTTTCGTGGAGTTAAATAAACAGTTATAATATAAATAGTAATACACACAAACTTTCATGCGGTAAATGAATTTAGTAAAAAGTTTTTATCTTATTTAAAAAATTAAAAAAAAGTGAGACACACAAACAATTGTGGAGTCTGAACAGTTATACAAAGTGATACTTACAAACATTTAGTGCTGTATGTACAGACATACACATACAGTGGGGGTACAAAACTTTCATTATTGTTTTCAGTAGAAGCCAACTGTAAAAATAAAGGAAATAAGAACAAAGTGGCAGGCATAGAGAACAACAAACAGATTAAACGCGAGATCAATGAACAAAGAAAAAGTTCAACGATAAAGCGTTCACACAGCATAGATACGGAGGAGCTAAACGTTAAAAAAATTATAATCAACGGAGCCGACCAGGATACAGAAGTATCCTGGTTGGCAATGAAGAGGAGACATATTTTTACCTGGAACAACAGCAACAACCACAACAAAAATCGCAAGAGAATCTAAATACTCAAACGAAATTATCACGATCAAAAGCAACCTCACAAGAAAATTTAGACTGTGGCAATATGGAAACACCAATGACACACAGATCGTCGCTGTTAAACCTCACGGTGGAGAAAGAAAAAATCATTGAGGAAAATAAAGAACTAAAATCAAAACTTAAAACAATGGAGAAAGAGTTAGAAGACATCCGAAAACTACTTTCTCATTTCAAAACAGTGAACAACAATGATGAGGCGATAGTACTAGGCACTATGCCCCAACTAAAAAATCAACCACAACCTGTAACGACACAAAATCAATTCAAAGACTACATGGACAACAAATAACTGATACAATTGCCTTAATTAAAGGGTCAAAAATAGATAACTTTCACATTAAACGAGTTAATAACAATAAACATACACTACAAGTAGCATCAATTGAAAACTATCGCACAGCTAAAGAAGTACTAAAAGAAGTAGATACTACTTACTTTACCTACACCCCAAAAGATGAGAAACCTAAAACAATCGTTTTAAAGGGGCTCCATGAAAATGAAAATTTAACGGAAATTAAAAATTCAATTGAAGAATATAATATAACAGTGATGAATGTAAATCAACAAAAGACAAAAAATTCAACAACTATAGACCGCAAACTACCAATTTACATAATACAAGTTGCTCCAGAAATAAATATGGGCCTCGTATACAACATAAAAACACTTAACTACCAAACGGTTACATGGGAAGCACTCAAAAAGCAAGATGACATTATGCAGTGTCATCAATGCCAGCGATTTGGACATGCGGCGGCCAATTGTAATTTGGCATATCGTTGTGTAAAATGTGATGATCAACACAACCCCGGAGAATGCAAAGAGGGGAAAAACCTAGACAAAACTGAAATTTATTGCACCAACTGCAAACAAAAGGGGCACCCAACCTCATATAAAGGATGTCCGGTTTACCAAGCTACATTGGAGCGATAAAAAGCTAAAAACAGCGAGAAGCGGTCGCAACAACAAAATAAACCAGCAAATGTTCCGATTACGAAAAACACTTTCGTAACTGCGAAAAACGAAACATTTGCCGATATGTTAAGAAGAAAACAACAACAACAACCAGGAACATCATCAACAACACCACAACAGGAAAGGAACACAAACAATAGTGAGAATACGAAGACATTGCAACAATTGACAAATAAAATCGAAAGGCTGGCGGAAACTGTATCCCAACAAGGAGAGCAGATATCAACCCTACTCCAATTGATAGAACAATTGATCAAATGAACGGAAACAACACACAGGGCTTAAAAGTGTTTGCGATCAATGTCAATTCAATCATCAGTCAACCAAGAAGACTCAATCTACTAAACTTTATAAAACAAAAGAGACCAGATACCATGCTATTAAGTGAAACAAAACTAAACACTAAACATTTAATAACATTACAAAACTACGATATAATAAGCCAAGACCGAAATCATGGCAAACGAGCAGGAGGCACTGCAATAATCATTAAAGAAAAATATAAATACCAACATATAAACACTAACATCGAAAACAATAGATCCGGGATTGAATATACTACGATTAAAATAAAGCTCACAACTCAAAATCAATTTTTATTTATTATTTCAATATACTGCACCTCCTGTAATCACACAATAACAGAGTCACACTTCATAACAGAATGGGAAGAAATATTTATAAAACATGACCTCAAAAATCCGAACAACTACTACATAATAGCGGGGGACTTCAACGCGACTCACACAAATTGGGGAAATATATCAAACAATATAAGAGGCGTCAAACTAGCAGAATGGTTAGAAAGCAATGATATGGAATACAAAGCCAAATTATATCATCCAGAGAGCCCAACATTCATCAGAACCAACAACATACTGGATTTTGCGATAGTAGACATGAGGTTAAATATCGATACAAATGATCATGGAGAAGTTCCTGCCCACACATACGATAGCGACCACAAGGCCATAGAGATACTTTGCCACAGTTATAACACAAACCATAACATTTTTAAACTTGAAACATGTAGAGTAGAGGCAATAGAGAAACGATTTAACTTCAAAAAAGCAGACTGGCCCATCTGGCAAAATAAATTACAAAAATCTTACAAAAAATACTTAAAACAAGTAAATACTAAACACATAATACCAATAGATTGCAATATCACAGACTCTGAAATAAACACACATATAAATACAATAACAAAATTGATAAATAACAGCCTCAATCCCGAAAATTACACGTAAAAACAATATGGAATGTTATACAAACAGCACAATAAAAAAACTATATAAACAAAAATCTAACCGAATCACAGCACTAAAATGGGGGAAAAGAACAGGAAGATTGACACAACACGAAGAGCGATCATTGAAAGCAGACATCAGAAGAATCAATGAATTAATCATACAAAACGTGCAACTGGAAGTAAACAAAAAATGGACAGAACAAATCGAGAAGATAAAGCCAGGACCAAAAATGTTTATCCAGATCAAAAGAGTTAGCAAAACAACAATGGAGAATCTCAGCATCAAGCAGCTACAAGTAGAAGAGACAGATACAACAAGTATGTTGGCGCTAAACATAGATTGGACAAAAATGGACAAAAACGGCACGCAGTATAATTGTTTTGATCAAGAACATAATCTCAACATCATAGGACATTATATTGAAAAGGTGACAAAACCAAATCCAGATCTCGGCAAACCACAACACGCACAAATAATTGGACAAAAAATAGATCTGTTAAAAACACAATTCACACACATTAAAAACAATCACATAACAAAAACTAAATTCAATAAAAATAATACTACACTAAATCCACAACAAAACAATCATAATCACTATTTTACGACACCAGAACAAATCAAATTCATAATGCAATGCCTCAATACAAAAAAATCGTTCGGTCTCGACAAACTACCTTGTGTCATACTAAAATATCTACCAACCGAAATGATCGAGGAAATATGTTGTCTATTCAACCACTGTCTAAATAATTTCACATTCCCATAAGCATGGAAAAAAGCTAAAATAGTCCCCATACACAAGAAAGGAAAATCATCTACAAACCCAATAAACTATAGGCCAATAAGCCTTCTATCGAACCTGGGGAAAATGTATGAAATCATACTTTTAAATAAAATCCAAGATCACATTAATGACAAAAATTTATTACCGGATAACCAATTTGGATTTAGACACAACCACTCGACGATACACGCAATAACCAAATTAACATCAGACATTTGTAGAAATCTGAACCAAAAGAAAAGTACCGGTACGGTCTTAATGGATATGGAAAAGGCGTTTGAATCAGTATGGTTCGATGGTTTGCTGTTCAAAATGTTAAAAATAAAGTTCAACAACGAATTAATCAGCTTACTACATGAACTGCTATATGAGCGGACATTTCAAACGACAAACGGCAAGGAAATTTCAACCAAAACATTCCAAATATACAATGGATTGCAACAGGGGTCAATAACGGCACCGATACTTTTTAGTCTCGAAAGATTTAATCGAAAGCCCAAGAATTAACTCGGAAAAGATCCAAACTATTGCATATGCCGACGATATGGTCATTATGGTACTGATGACAAAATTGCAAATATCACGAAACATGTGCAAGAAGCAGTAAATTTCATCGTGGATTACTTGCATACATGGAGAATACAATTAATCCATCAAAATGTGAAGCGATACTATTCCGCAAACCTATCCAAATATCAGCAAGTGACACACAAAATAATTGGAAAAAATTCCAAGTAAACATAATAGGTACGACCTGTATGCAAATGCCATCGGTAAAATATTTAGGAATACATTTAGACCGGTTAATGTACCTGGATAAATATATACAAAAACAATTAGCTAAAGCTAAAGGCGTGTTCCATAAAAATCGGAGAATATTTTGCATGCCAAAAATCGACATTAAAGCCAAACAAATCTGCTATAAATTCTTGGTACGTCCAATACTAACATATGGTTGTCCTATTTGGTGGAACGTAGGTCCATACACAATGGAAAAGATTAGAATTTTCGAACGAAAATGTTTACGTTACTGCCATAACGAGCACAGAGATGCAAGAACTAATTTCAAACAATATATCTCAAACCAAAAACTCTAAATTTGGAGAAGATAGAATCGACCTATACATTATCGCTCAAATTAGGAACCATATTAAAATAACGACATAAAATACAGAAAATTCATTAGTATTTGCCCCATATTATACTGAGGATAAAATAAACAAAGCGAGTTATGAACGAGGAATGAATCCCGGACCAGAGACATTTACATACTTGGATCGAATCGGGTATATTGAAGAAAGCGAAACACGTTATCCAAAAATTTATCACCTAGAAAGAAGGCAGAATGAAAAAGGATTCAACAGTACAATTTTTGAAAATGAAGATGAATATGAAATCCTTAATCGATTTAACTTTTCTAATATTTTTATAGACTGCCAGAAGATCGCCAAGTTACGAAAAAAAATTTGGTGGCTAACACAACTATCAACCTAAAGCCCACCATACACCATCAACACAACAGTGCTGACAAATAAACCATCATTGGGAGTAGCGAAGGATTGCGGGCAATCCAATTCCACTTCACTATCATTGCCTAGTTTTGAGCAAATTTCCACTCAGAATGGTAGGGCCAACAATCACCAAAAACCACACGAAATAATGAACCAATAGTGAGAATGACGGAAGGTCGCGGGCGATCCAAAGCCAATCCACTATCACCACCTGGCCTTGTTTCCTTAGAAAGGGTATTTAGCATTTTTTTCTAATCTTTTTAAGCCAAACTTAAATTAACAGATACATTTTGATAAACAAATACACAAAAAAAAAATAAAAAAATTACCCATTGCACGGTATAAAAAACTAAAATAAATATAGCATGTCATGAGTCTCTTATTCCAAGAGCTAAAATACATTATATACACTTTATGTAAATATTGAGGGCATTTTCCAATCCGCTTTGGCCCGAACATATATATCACTGTAAAATAATAATTGTAAAAATAAAAGCCTGATTTAAAAAAAAAATGTTTAGAATACCGGTTCTCGTCCGATCACCGAAGTCAAGCAACATTGGGTGAAGTTAGTACTTAGATGGGTGACCGCTTGGGAACACTCCGTGCCGTTGGCAATAACTTTTTTCCTAATTGGATGTAAACAAACGAACAACGGGAGTTATACTTGTTGCTTCAATTTAAAACCAATATTTAATTTTATAATCAATGCACTCGTCAATCATTGAACAATTTGTGTTTCATTTGTTATTTCTAATAATTCTAAAATGAGTACTTGGTTTATGAAATTTGAGATAGATTAAATTTTTTTTTTTTTTTTTTTTTATAATGAAACTAATTCATTTTAGTTAAGTTGCTTTAATACAAATAAAAAATAAAACAAAAATATTACTAAACCAATCGAAGTAGCTGCTGAAATATTTTTATATTTCTATGCTTGCATTGACAAATTATTTTATAAATTACGACATGTACTGCCATCTATACACTGTGCAGAGAGATTTGAGATTTTATAATGAATAAATTACCCAATTTATATTTTTGTAATCAACGCAAATACGAAGCTTTGGCAACGACCATACCATGTTTAGAAATAATCGTTAGTGAGTTAGAATCGTTTTCTTAAAGAAAATATAATTGTTCCGTAATTAATATTATATTTATTCTTGATATATGTGATGATGATTGTTCATAAAATATATTTAATATGTGATTTGGTGAATTTAAAACAATATTTAAATAGTGAAATAAAATAAAAACAGTGTAAAATTAAATAAAACATTAAAAAAATAAAATCGAAATCGAAATAATAAATTTCAAAAACATTTGAAAATCGCTCACAAAAAAAAATTGTTTTTTTTCAATCCAGTTACTCCAAAACTTTTTTTGTTAAAAATTTAAAATAAAACAAAACAGTTGAAAACGAAAATAAACATAAAAGTGGATGCGAACGCTGAAAATAATGAAATAATAGGGGTACACCCATTTAAATATTCTATAAATGTTATGAATAATGCAATCAGTGTAAGCGGAATGGATAGTGCAAACAATATGTCTTCCGGTGCAAGCATTAATATACATGACGGCACATCGAAAAATCAAAAGAGATCCGATAAGGACAAAACTAAAACCATACCAAATTTAGTTAGCTCCGAGCAAAGAGCCAACAACAAAATAAAACTTTTAAACAGAAAATGCTAAATTGCGTAAAAGAATTAATAATATGAAGAAATTGCTGGTAATTAATGGGAATATCCCTAACGAAACAGAATCGTTACTGAAATCAAATAAATTTGAGACATTAATGGATTCCAATATGGATGAAGAAGAAGAATCATAAAGATTCAATGAACTGTATACAAGATTGTCAATTACCATTTCAATGCGTAAAACAATTGATTAAACGGTAAAATGAAGTTTTTCCAAAAATAAATAAACATTCTCAGAAAAATGCTTAAATCAGCAAACCAAGCAGTGTTACAGTCAACGTAAAACCAGCTATTAGAGAAATGGATGCCTACGATTGAATGAACACTGTGCAGAGAGATTTGAGTTTTTATTTATTTATTTATTTGTTTATTCCAAAATTTTAACAGCGTACAGAAACAAATTCCAATTACACGCTGCCTCAAAATAGCATTATAATACAAAAAAAAAAAAAAAAAAAAAAAAAAAAAATTATACAAACTTATAATTATAATATAATTATTGCACAATTTAACAAATTTATACATAAAGTGCGGATAGAGAAAATATAATAAAAACAAAATAATAATAATAATAATAGCAATAAAAATAATAAAAATAACAATAATAATAATAATAATATATTTACATTTAATATATTTATTTAAATTCATATGGAACTAAATTAAAATTTAGAAAACCAAATATAGAACAAACAATCAATCTTCCTAATATAATATTAAGAATAACTAAAAATTCAAAATAATAATAATAATAATAATAATAATAATTACATAATATCAATACAAAAATTAAAAAATAAAAGATTGACACAAGCAAGAATCCACTTCAAAACGGCGAGATGGTCAAAGACTTAACTTAATTTTTCTCATTATAACAGACCTAAATCGCCCAAACGAAAAATGAAATAGGTCATAATCGCAAAAATGTTCATTATGATTTAATTGCAGTCTGGTTAATGGGTTTGAAAATCCAAGGTTAGTTCTTGAAAAACATGGAAAAAATAACATTTTGCTGCGAATATTAGAAGTCGGCGCATAAAAATTAAGATTAGACAAAGAATATGCCTCACATAAGTCATTTACAAGTTTGTACAGAAACATTTCATCAAGCAAAAGCCTCCTAGCTACTAGTGATTGTAGACCAAAAATTTTATTTCTGTCTAGATAGTTAATTCGACCACTAAAAGGCATACATTTATACATTAGGAAGATAGTAAATTTTCGCTGAACTTTTTCAATTTGAGCACTATATATTTCATAATTAGGATTCCAAATTTGACAGCAGTATTCCAAACAGCTACATACTAAGCTTCTAGAAAGCGTAATAAAAATAGCTGGATTATACCACCAACAGCTAAACCATGTTTAGAATACCACCAACAGCTAAACTAAAATATAAAAAATTTAAGTGATGGTTTCGGGTTAATTAAAGTGATTAGTAATTAATATATTAAGTGGTTATAAAATAATTAAAACGGTGTAGGTTTAATTAAATTAAAATAAATAGTGAATTAGTAAATATAGTAAATATAAGTGAGCAAGTGGTACACAGTGAACAAAAAAAAACGAGGAAAAAACGTGGTTGATGAAACTACGTATGGTTGTAATTGAAAAATTATTAGTGATAAAAGTGCTTAGCATTAAGTCAATTAAGTGAATTTAGTTTATATGTTAATTTAAACAGAGGTTATAAACAGGTAAAAACAAGCTGTAGTATATACACAAACTTTTAAAGTGGAATAGAACGAGACGCAGGTACGAATTGAAGAGCACATGTTCAATTTACATGCCCACAAAGTAACGATTAGAGGTAAAAAGGTTAATAAAATAAACCATAGCAATAAAATAAGAAGTTTAGAAAAAAAAAGAAAAAAGATCAAAAATAAAAATAAAATAAAAAAAATATAACAGCGAATAAAAAACACAATAAATGAACAATAATGAAACAGTGAATAGTGAATTGACTCCCAATACAGCAAGCAAAGGACATTGTTAGAAACGCGCACATGATGATGATGCGGAAGAAACATCAAAACAAATAAATATACACATTGTAAACGAAATGCCGGATGAACAACAACTGCAAAAGTCATCTACAAACACAAACATACATGTAACAAAAATGGTAAGGTCAACGGAAGACTTAACACAGCTCAAAACAAATATGGAACCTACAAAACGAATGTCGTTATTAGGTAAAAGTGTCAGCCGAGAAAGATTATTAATTGAGGAGAGCAGTGGCTTTAAGCGCAAATTGGACGTCCTAGAAACAGAATTAGTAATGATGCGCGAAAAAATGGCGCAAATCATGATACCAACAAAAATAAGAGAGCAGCACAGCAACAACACAAGAAACAAATGCAGCAACAACAGCTGTTATGAATGAAACATTCACAACACAAAATCGGTTTAAAATATTTGAGCAAGCACATAACCAAGAGATAGACTCACCCATGAAGAATGGAGGAGAGAATGACATACCTTTAGGGTAGTCAAAAATGTAGTTAAAAACAAAAATAAAAATTCAACGGTACAGCAACAACAAAGAAGTTTAACATAAAAGCAACAACAACTACCTAAAACGAATCAGGGTACAACTATGCAGTCAAACAACAACGAAAATACAATAACAAGTACAACTACAAAAGATACAGTGCGAAAAAAAATATTCGGTCACCACCAATCCACATACATAAACAACAATTAAGCGACACAATCTCACTCATGAAGGGATCAAACATACAAAATTTTAACATAAAACGAGTAAACACATACATGATACAAACATACTCTACAAGTAGACACTTTGGACAACTATAAGGCGGCTAAGGTTACTCTAAACGAAGTATGTGCACCATATTTACGTACACACCTAAGGAGGAGAAACCGAAAACGATAGTACTAAAAGGACTACACGAACATGAAAATGTGGATGAACTAAAAACGCTCATAAAGAACACAACGTAAAGGTAATCAAAATAACGCAGCTTAAAACGAAATACTCAATAACCAAAGGAAAAAAATTACCTTTTTACATTGTCCAATGTACGTCAGACAGAAACATGGAAAATTTATATAAAATCAAAATATTAAACTATCAAACTGTCAGCTGGGAAAGCCTAAAAAACAAGATACGATAATGCATTGCCACCAGTGCCAGCGGTTCGGACATGTAGCGGCTAATTGCAACCTTCAATACAGATGTGTAAAATGCGATCAACAACACAAGCCGGGGCAGTGCGCAATTAAAGACAAAATTAACAAGATGGAGATCTACTGTACCAACTGTGAAGTCAAAGGTCATCCAGCTTCATACAGGGGATGCCCATCGTATCAGGCAACATTGACAAGATTATGCGAAAAAATAAATGAGAAACGAACACAAACACACATTGCAGCCAACATACCAATTACACAAAATACGTACGTCAACACGGAGAATGGGACATTTGCGGAGATGTTAAAGAATGGGGGTAAGCAGCAGCAACAACAGCAGCAACCAACAGCAGCAACACAAGTATTAGCGCAATCGAATGTAATACTTCAATTGACGACAAAAATAAATAAAGTAGCCGAAGCGGTAGCCCAACAAGGAGAACAAATTTCAGCACTATTAGTACTTATTCAACAACTAACAAAATGAGCAGTGACAACAAAGGTTTAAAAATAATAGCAATCAACGTCAATTCAATAATCGGCACAGCAAGAAGAATCAATCTATTAAAATTCATCAATAGCCACAAACCTGACATTATACTACTGAGCGAAACTAAACTAAACACAAAACACATAATAACATTTAAAGCTATAATATAATAAGACAAGATCGCAGCCATGAGAAGCGTGCTGGTGGAACAGCGATAATCATAAAAGAAAATTATAAACATAAACACAAATATTGAAAATTACAAATCAGGCATTGAATATACCGCCATAAAAATTAAATTAACACCAAGCAATAAATATCTGTTCATTTTTGCTATATATTGTACCAGTTGTAACCAAACGATAACTGAGTCACACTTTCAGAATGAATGGGAATACATATTCACTAAGCATGATTTAAATAATCCGAACAATTATTATATACTAGCCGGAGGTTTTAATGCAATACACACAAACCGGGGTAACAAAGCGAACAATATAAGAGGCGTTAAACTAGCAGAATGGTTGTTCCCACTATTGGGATATGGTCATTCCCACTATTGGTTCATTATTTCATATGATTTTTGGTGATTGTTGGCCCTACCATTCTGAATCGGGGTTGATTAACAAAAGTGGGTAATGATAGTGAAGTGGAATTGGATTGCCCGCAATCATCGCTACTCCCAATGATGGTTCTTTTGTCAGCATTGTTGTGTTGATGGTTGTGTTAGCAAACTAATATTTTTTTCGTAACTTGGCGATCTTCTGGCGTTCTATTAAAATATTAGATAAGTTAAATCGATTATGGATTTCATATTCGTCTTCAATTTCAACAAAAATTGTCCAGTTGAATCCTTTTTCATTGCCTTCTTTTCTTTCCAGGTGATAAATGTTTGGAAAACGTATTTCGCTTTCTGCAATATACCCGATTCGATCCAAGTATGTGAATGTCTCTGGTCCGGGATTCATTCCTCGTTCACGACTCGTTTTGTTTATTTTATCCTCAGTATAATATGGGGCAAATACTAATGAATTTTCTGTGTTTTCTGTCGTTCTTTTAATATGGTTCCTAATTTGAGAGATAATGTATAGGTCGATTCTATCTTCTCCAAATTTGGAGTTTTTGATTTGAGATATATTGTTTGAAATTAGTTCTTGCATCTCTGTGCTCGTTATGGCAGTGACGTAAACACTTCCGTTCGAAAATTCTAATCTTTTCCATTGTGTATGGACCTACTTTCCACCAAATAGGACAACCATATGTTAGTATTGGACGTACCAAGGATTTATAGCAGATTTTTTTGGCTCTAATGTCGATTTTCGGCATGCAAAATATTCTCCGATTTTTATGGAACACTCCTTTAGCTTTAACTAATTGTTTTTGTATATGTTTATCTAGATACATTAACCTGTCTAAATGTATTCCTGAATATTTTAGCGATGGCATTTGCATACAGGTCATACTCATTTTGTTTACTTGGAATTTTTTCCAATTTGATAATTGGACTGGTTTGCGCGGAATAGTATCGCTTCGCATTTTGATGGATTGATTTTTATTCTTCATGTATGCAAGTAATACACGATGAAATTTACTGCTTCTTGAACATGTTTCGTGATATTTGCAATTTTGTCATCAGTACCATAATGACCATATCGTCGGCATATGCAATAGTTCGGATTTTTTTCCGAGTTAATACTTGTGCTTTCGATTAAATCTTTCGTGTAGCGACTAAAAAGTATCGGCGCCGTTATTGACCCCTGTTGCAATCCATTGTATATTTGGAATGTTTTGGTTGAAATTTCCTTGCCGTTTGTCGTTTGAAATGTCCGCTCATATAGCAGCTCATGTAGTAAGTGGATTAATTCGTTGTTGAACTTCATTTTTAACATTTTGAACAGCAAACCATCGAGCCATACTGATTCAAACGCCTTTTCCATATCCATTAAGACCGTACCGGTACTCTTCTTTTGGTTCAGATTTCTACAAATGTCTGATGTTAATTTGGTTATTGCGTGTATCGTCGAGTGGTTGTGTCTGAATCCAAATTGGTTATCCGGTAATAAATTTTTGTCATTAATGTGATCTTGGATTTTATTTAAAAGTATGATTTCATACATTTTCTCCAGGTTCGATAGAAGGCTTATTGGCCTATAGTTTATTGGGTTTGTAGATGATTTTCCTTTCTTGTGTATGTTGACTATTTTAGCTTTTTTCCATGCTTATGGGAATGTGAAATTATTTAGACAGTGGTTGAATAGACAACATATTTCTTCGATCATTTCGGTTGGTAGATATTTTAGTATGACACAAGGTAGTTTGTCGATTTTTGTAATTTATTTTGCCAGATGGGCCAGTCTGCTTTTTATTTCAATCACTATATATTTGTATGTACTCGGTCTAAACGAAAAAAAAAATGTATTAGAAAAAAAAAATAAAAATATAAAGAGAAATAAAGAAAATATAGAAATTATATTAATTAAAATTATAATAAAGAATTTTTTTTTAATTAAAGTACTATATAGCTATATTGTAAAATTATCTTTCAAGTTTACTGTAAAATTTTGTAACCTTGTAATCAATGAATTATTATCGTGCATTAGATCAAATCAACACTAAATTACGACAACTCGAAACATTCGATGATAAAAATACCGTTAGCTGAAATAGTATGGAGCCAAGAATACGATGCATACGGGGAAGTGAAGAAAAACCGTTTGGTGGCCAGTACGAAAATAAATGTTGAGGAAGAGGAATGGTGCAAATAAAAATTTAAGCCTAAATAATACTTAAATATATAAATTTTTAAAAGTTAAGTTAAAAAAAAAAACTACGAAGTAATAAATTAAAATAAATAGTGTAATTGAAACTAAAAATTAATAATAATAGTAATCATAATAATTAATTCTTTATAATATAGTTGTAAAAATTTACAATAATAAAAACTGACAGTGAAAACGATCGGAACTCCATCGCTGAACCCGCTACTTCAGTGTAATACATCCCACGAAATAAATTAATATTCCGCACCGTGGTATCTATATATATATGTTACAAAATCCAATCCTACATACATGTATTGTATCTGAGAGTGGGAAAAACTCGCTGGATACATCATATCAAACATATGCAAGTTAGTTTTTATTTCGATTTCTTCGGCCACGTGGTTGATATCTGGAGGTTTAACATCGTCGAACGGATCCGCAACGTATTAGAAGATAAGTGTATGTGTTATAATTTTGTAAGAATAGAAATAAGTTTTCAATATATTTTAGTTAGGGATAATATAAATAAATTTCAATTTTTCTTATTTAATTCAATTTAAGGTGGAAGTGCATTTATTATTGTTCTTCATTTTTGTTATAATTTCAGTTTGTGTGTATTTCTATTTATATTATAACTGTTTATTTAACTCCACGAAAGTTTGTGTGTTCACTGATTTTAAAGAAATTTTCACTTTATAAACATTCACTGATGTTTATCAACAGCACAAAAGTCTGTGTGTATCATTATTTGTATTGACCACTGTAATTCGCTAAATTACTTATAACGAGTTTTAAATCGACGTAAGTCTGTGTAGTCGGTAACAATTTTTCACTATTTTTTTAGCAATGATCACTATTTACTATTTTTAAACTATTCACTATTTAATATTAACTAATTAATTATAAAACTAAACACTATGATTTGTCCATTGTAATTTTCCACCGCATGGTTTGTAAAAAAATCAGCCGATATTTGCATACGGTAGATTTTTATAACATGATGATTTTTTTATATATATAATTTTTTAATTTTTTTTTTCATTTTTATTATTCAAGATCACTTTTTAATTTTTGATGTTATCCATTTAACGTTCGCTGTTAGAATGGTATTCTAAACATGGTAATACCGTTGCCATAGCTTTGTATTTGCGTTGATTACAAAAATATAAATTGGGTAATTTATTCATTATAAAAACTCAATTCTCTCTGCACAGTGTTCATTCAATCGTAGGCATCCATTTCTTTAATTGCAGGTTCTACGTTGACTGTAACACTGCTTAGTTTGCTGATTTAAGCATTTTTCTGAGAATGTTTATTTATTTTTGGAAAAACTTCATTTTACCGTTTAATCAATTGTTTTACGCATTGAAATGGTAATTGACAATCTTGTATACAATTCATTGAATTGGAAGATTCTTCTTCTTCATCCATATTGGAATCTATTAATGTCTCAAATTTATTTGATTTCAGTAACGATTCTGTTTCGTTAGGGATATTACCATTAATTACCAGCAAATTCTCCATATTAATTCTTTTACGCAATTTAGCATTTTCTGTTTAAAAGTTTTATTTTGTTGTTGGCTCTTTGTTTGGAGCTAACTAAATTTGGTTTGATTTTAGTTTTGCCCTTATCGGATCTCTTTTGATTTTTCGATGTGCCGTCATGTATATTAACGCTTGCACCGGAAGACATATTGTGTGCACTATCCATTCCGCTTACACTAATTGCATTATTCATAACATTTATGGGATATTTAAATAGGTGTACCCCTATTATTTCATTATTTTCAGCGTTCGCATCCACTTTTATGTTTATTTTCGTTTTAAACTGTTTTGTTTTATTTTAAATTTTTAACAAAAAAAGTTTTGGAGTAACTGGATTGAAAAAAAAACAATTTTTTTTGTGAGCACTTGTCAAATGTTTTTGAAATTTATTCTTTCGATTTTATTTTTTTAATGTTTTATTTAATTTTACACTGTTTTTAGGCACGAAGTGTTACCAAGCGGTCACCTATTTAAGTACTAACATCGTCCAATGTTGCTTGACTTCGATGATCGTACGAGAACCGGTACTCTTTTTTTATTTTTTTTAAATAAACAAATCCATTTTATTGAACATTTTTAGAATTGCATATTTCCTTATCAACTATTTAATTTGAATGTTGGATCTAATCTAAAAGGCCCAAATTAATTTTTTTAATATACAAATTTTAATCCTTTTGTAAATTTATTTAATTCTAAAAAACGAATTTTAATTAATAAATAAAGGAATTACAAAGTAAAAGAAAAACTTTATTGTGAAAAATCAAATTAAATTTATTTTGCATATATCACACTTAATTTATTGAATCAATTTTTTTAGGGGACACAGCGACTCTCTGCGGGCAGGATGCCAGTTGAACCAACAAATAGATTTAACCCTCTAGTGATCTCGAGAGGGTCAAACCAATATCCGACAATACAAGAAAAAAATAAGAAAAGGAGATTTAACACAACTGATGAAAATAATGAGGAACGGTACGTTATTGTTAAGACGGATATGGAAAATAGTTTTAAAGGTGTTTCACCATTTGTTATTCAAAAAGGTTTAGGTTAGGTTAGATTAGAGTGGCTGCTAACGCACACTTAGACCGGTGACGGTCCATTGTGATACCAAAGGATCCTACTCCCCTTTCACCTTCATTGGAACTATTCAGAGCTACTTATGTAGCGTAAGATATCTCGCACATTGCAGTTCTCGAGATCCTAAGGCCGTCGAAACAATACTTGCCCAGATGTGTGTATCTCCTGTAAGCTAGGGCCGGGCATGAGCAGAGGAAGTGGCTCACAGTCTCTTCCTCCTTCTCATCCATACAGCTTCTACAGAAGTCATTTGCCATTGACAAGCCTCCTCGCATGCTCCCCAATGAGGCAGTGTTGTGACCACCCCCACGACTATACTTAAGTCAGGTCTACGTAGGAATAGTAGTTTTTTGGAGCGCTTCAAATCCAGTTTCGGCTAGACTTGCCGCGCTACATTGCATGTTATGGTGCTATTCCACCTCTTCTGTGCCGAGGCTATCGTTTCCTTTTTAAGTACCTTAAAAAGCGCTGCTATAGGCTTCCTCAGATTTGCCTTTTCCGGTTTCAATTGGAGAGTTGTACCTTTCCTTGCCAGTTCGTCAGCCGTGCAGTTCCCCAGAACGTCCGAGTAACCGGGGACCCAGACTATTTGGATATTGAGATGCTCACTCATCTCGTTAAATGTGCAATTGGCATGTAATCGAGCTCAAGAATGTGTAAATCAGGTAATAAATGCTTTGAATGAATTAAATCTGCGTGTCAATACGAGAAAATGTTGTTGTATGGCTTTTAGAACAAATAAACAAATTGATATGCAAATGTATAATGAAAGTATTGAATGTGTGAAATTGACTAGATATCTGGGAATCTGGATCGACCAAAAAATTAAATTTCAGGGTGCGTATGGAAAAGTTAGCCGATAATTGTAAAAGTAGATTAAATTTGATCAAAAGGGTAAGCAAACCAAAATGAGGAGCTCATCCTAGTGTGACTGATATGATACGAAAGGCGCTTATCATCCAAAATTATGTTGTGGAATGAGTGTGTATGGAGATGAATCAAAGGTAGGTTTTGAAAGGTTGATGAAAGTAGAGAATGCTTGTGATAGAGCGGTATTGGATGCGATTAATTCAACCCCAGTACATACTCTATGGTCTGAAATGGGTGTTTCACCTCTCAATTACAAGAGAGACTGGATCACCGTGCGTGAAACAGTGAGAATGATAACAAAGAGTAATGTTTTGGTGAATGAAATGATGGAGAGATTGCAAGCGGGTACGGAATATAAAAAAATACAGAGATCTGGATTGATTTTTGAAAATATTAACTTATTTTCCAAAATCAAAAAAGCCGGTTTCATCTGCCGACCCCCCCCCCCCCCCCTGACAATCTAAAACGGGCGTACACAAAAGCGATGAGCGACATCCACGATCGTGAAGAGGACATGCGCCGGCTTAAAAAGGACATCAACAAGCCCACCGTTAGCGCAAACCTGCCACCCAACATCCTTGGTACTAAATCATCATTCACCAGTAATAGGGAAACACCACCTCCAAGGTCCGATGCGCCACAAAAAACATTCACGTAACTATTGCAGCAGCCCAAACATTAAAGTTCAATTGATTACAGATCAACAGGGGAAGGTCCAACCCCGGTACAAAAACTACTCCGTCAACAAGACATCGGAATGCGTTTAATGTATCGAAAAATGGACGAAATTAATACAAAACTTATATCAAGGGAGTTCTCAGACGAGTACCTCAATTTAAAATTTAATCAACTCAACTTGATGAAGGAAATAGATCGGCTACACCGAAGTATCCTCATGGAAATCAACGAGGAAGATCAATACAAATACTTCATCGACGATTGCTACGGGATTATAGCATCCGAAGTAGAGTCCTTAGTAATCAAAATGGAGCAAGAGCTAACTAAGCAATCCACCTCAACATCGCTCGTAAAACTACCAAAAGTGAAAATACCCACGTTTCACGGCAAATACGAAAATTGGTACGAGTTTAACGACATCTTCACTCGGCTGATACATCAATTCTCAAGAAGCGGCACAATTAATCGCTCATCTACCAACCATTGGAGAAAATTACGAGGCAGCGTGGCAAATCCTACAGACAAGGTACAATAACAAGCAATTGTTGGCCTCGTCGTATTTCAACGTGATAACCTCCATGCACAACATACAACATCCATCAGCCTCGAGTATCACAAACCTGCATGACACCATCATCAAGATGCTGCACAATATCAAAAATCTTCAGTTGGAAAACCCATTTGAAGCAATCATCGCGCATCTTGTAATGCAGAAGGTAGACTTCGACACTTTGGAGCGGTTTGAAAACAGTCTCGATTGCCCACGCGAAGTACCACCTCAAATTAAAGAACTGCTTAGAGCTCTTATTGAGAAGGTTTCAAGCGTTAGAAGCTTCCGGATTGAACAAACCATTAATCTCACGGGCAGCCAAACTTGGATACAAGGCTCCGCGGAAAGTACTCATAATTACGGAGAACGGCTATCAGAGGCCGATCACCCTAAAATCTGCGACCACATGTTCTTATTGCCAAGAACACGAGCATCTCATCACGCGGTGTCACCACTTACGCAATATTAGCATAAAA
Organism: Tipula confusa; assembly: GCA_963556175.1. NCBI lineage: Eukaryota > Metazoa > Arthropoda > Insecta > Diptera > Tipulidae > Tipula > Tipula confusa. The sequence goes on from OY744475.1 coordinate 116,723,690, forward strand.
AGACGAATTGATTTTATCAACAGAGCGGGAATCTGCACCACTTGCTTGTTGCATGACAAGAATTCAGTATGTGACGAAAAACTCGCATGTGCCACCTGCAAAAACGATCGGAAAAAAGGGTATCCATTGGTACATTAAAGGGAACTCAAATAACATTATTGGCAACAGCCGTTGTAACAATCAATTCCAGTTGTGGCATTCCAACCAATGTACGAGCGTTAATAGACCCAGGATCACAAGTATCTTTGATTACAGAATCCGCGGTTCAACGTCTTGGTATACCACTACAACAAACCAAGATGAATATATCAGGAATTGGGGCTAAAAATACAAATACGGCAAATTCCATAGTAACAATTTGCCTTAAACCTTAAATTAAAGGTTAAAGCATACGTGTTGCCAAAAATTACAATGGATGTACCAGAACAAGCAATAACACGAACCCAGAACTATAGGTGGAGCAAAATTCGTTTTGGCTGATCCGGAATATCAGCTTCCAGCTCCCAACGACCTTCTGCTAGGAGCAGATGTGTACAGCGACTTCTTTAGCACCCAAATCATCAAGGGTAATCCTAGCGCGATAAAAACTAACTTCGGTTGGCTAATTTCCGGCCCAACTCCAATCAATAAAGATCTACAAAATGTTGCAGTCCATATCGGTAGCAAAAACGAGGAAGAGATGGACAGGTTTAGGGAAATAGAGGTAGTTCCAATAATCAGCGATAGGTTGCAGATCGAACAAGAATGTGAACAGATTTTCTCGCAGACAACCAGCCGAGACCAGAATGGGAGATATATTGTTCAAATTCCATTTAAAGAACATCAAATATACCTTTTGGGAAATTCTAGACATCGAGCACTCCAACGTTTCTTACAATTGGAAAAAAAATTAGGACCGGGACCCTAACCTGAAGAAGCTATATGTGACTTTCATGACCTCGTAGATCAAATTTAAGCATATGAGGCCGGTTAAACCCTATAAAGGGAATTATTATCTACATCACCATGCGGTGAGGTAGATAATAAAAATTAAAAAATACAGATACTGCAAAAATTCGGGTGGTGTTCGATGCTTCCATGCAGACATCTACAGGCTTAAGTCTAAATGACGTGATGCATATTGGGCCTCCCCTACAAAATTACTTGTGGTCCATACTTCTGAGATGGAGACTACATCGGATAGTGTTCACCGGGATGTTGAAAAGATGTATTATGGCGGCAAACCAAGTACAACGGTACAACGGAAAGTTCCATTCGTTAGATAGTGGTGTTAGAATCGCTGCTGCTGTATATATATCACCATTTGATGATAAGTGGGATGTTGTCCGATCCAGCAACTTAGTTGTTCTTTAACTTTCTTATTCAGTTTCCATTTGGGAGTGCATCATTTTCGTCTGAGTCTATGCGGTTATCTTCGAAAAATTCTTTCCGTCTCTTTAACTTCTGATTTTCTGAGGTAAGAGTTTGACCTGTCGCTCTCTGATGATCAGCGGTATTGTCACATTGGTTGAGAGATACACTCTAATTGTAACTTCGGCTACCTTCGCTTTCGCTGTCCACTCGCATTAGAAAGCTCCCTTTAGTGTGCCAGTGTCCATTGGCACGGATCAAGGAATGCAATTCGAATCAAAACTTTCAAAGGAACTGACCAACGTACTCGATTTTGAGAATAACTAGTTCCAATCCAAAATGTAATGGTATGATTGAGTGCTGGCATTGTGTCATTAAGTCTGGCATAATAATGTTCAATTTTACATAGACTTCGACCAACGTATAGCAACAAACTGAAAGCTATGGCCGCTAAACTTGTATACGGATGTACGATTCGAATTAAAGAACGATCAAACTGTACAGCCTGACTTTGTAACGAATATCAATCTTCGAAGATATGTATACTTCCTCGCACGTTTTCTTAGGCGCAGTGGTTAAAGCAGCGGTGTTTGGGTTAGAAGTTGTCGGATACTTACCCCAACGAAGGAGGGATATAAAAGATTTTTCATCACTTAATTGCGATCGGTGATGACGATGAACACAACTATGACTGTTGGAGTGCAGAATCCAGGGGCTGAACCATCGTCCACGTCAGTACCGCATGTATTAACTAAAATGTACTTGCAAAACCTATAATTTAAAGCTAATCTTGCTCCAATTAAAAATACATTTGCATTGCCACGTCTTGAGCTTTGTGGAGCTTATCTGTTGCTTAGTAATCTAATGAACTTCGATACTTGGATGACCCTATTATAATCAATCTAGCAGTCTAAAAATTATCAGCATATATAGTGGATTTTATAAAACTGTCCACTCGTCTTTGTAGGCCTGTGGGAAGGAGATGTCAAATCACTAAGATATGATCGGAAAAAGAATAGGCGAAACTTTATTGCAAATAAAGGTAAAACCTAAAACTAAACCTTTCACAACAACCTCATCCGATTGAAATGGGCTAATTCAAGGGTTGTGAAAGGTTTGGTTACTGACATGATTACAACCTACGACCATAAGACTACAACGAAGAAACAAGCAACCGATGGCCAAAATTGATGATACCATTTTAATAAAGGACAAATCTAGCACCAGAAATTGGACAATCACCATGTTTACACATGGTCTCATGAGTATGGTAACTTGGGTATCCAGAATCCCTCCGTCGTTTACACTTAGTCTCATGAAACTGGTTTCTTTTTAAAACATTTCTATGTATATGTAAGAATATCTTCATTTCGTGTTTACTTTTCAGGTGGGAATGTGGTAAAAAAATGAATTCGTGATTTTCATTATAAAAAGAGCATAAAAGAAAAATTGTATAATAATTTATATAATATTACTATACTAAATATAATATTTATAATATATAATAAATTAATACATAAAATGTATTATAGCAAAACGACCAAAGAATTGTTAAAAATTGCCGATGACTACAGCTTGAAATGGCAGTTTCCACATTGTCTCAGTGCGCTTGACGGCCAAAATATTCAGTTCAGACCATCGAAAATGCACCTTTATTTTAAAATTTATTTATTTTATATATTTCATAGCTGATTTCTTTAAAATGGTTTTAGTTGTAAATGCATTGCCATAGCTATTTTTCGCACGAGGCATATTTTCTATTGTTTTCGTTAATAAAATAAATTTCGTTAAAGTTTTTTTGCTGAAAGCATTACATTTAATTATAATTTTTAGCCCCTAATATTATTTCAACTCAAATATGATAATTATTGTTGAAAAATAATTTAAATTTTTTTTAAACTTTTATCGTACGAATAAAAATTTCGTTCCATAATTTCGTACGATAGGATTTAATATATTTTTTTCTACAATAACCATCACATCTAAAAAAACACTAGATGCTAAGGATTGTGATTAAAATTTTTTTTAGTGCTTTATGCAAAAACAATTTAATGGAATTTGTTTTATTAACCAAAAGGATAGAAAGTGGTATAACATTTGACTCGCGCGTAGGGTAACTGAGACAGTGCCTTACCACTCAAAGCAAATTCAAATTGCAGACTAATCAAGTTACTACGAAAAAAATATTATGTATAGACAAAATTGATTGTATGAGTGCGAAAATAACCGAGAAGTACAAATAAATTTGGTTTAAAAAAGAAACCCAAACATGGCTGCCGCAAAACCGGTTTTGTAGGTAAAGGGGAAAAGAATGAAGAATGAATCCGGTATCCAAAGACCAAGTGTAAACACACTGAATGGGACGAATCATTGAGTCATGCAGGCAGAAAAAATCCATCAACACTAGAGATAATAAAGGAACGTGATGGTTCTGTATTAAACCCGACCTGTTTAAAAAAATACTTCCTACCGATCCGGTTTGGCCAAAAACGACAAGCTAGAGGTCTCGACCCGAAAAAATGTTGCCAGTCTGTCAAAATAGTAAGCCATAATAGGGCTGTATCACATAATTACTAGAATATCTCACTAGAAATCACTCATTACTCATTCAGTGTGTTTACACTTGGTCTCATGATACCGGATTCATTCTTCATTCCTTTACCCTTTCAAAACAGGTTTCGACGAAACCGATTTTGTAGGTAAAAGTGAGTCACTGATTGCCATTATATTAATTCTAGTTTAAAAAACAGAGCGTATCTTAATTTTAAATGTATGTACAGTACACTCTACTCACCAATATCTCGTCACAAGCCCGCTGCACACAGCATGTTGCTAGACCGTAAAAGTCCTGTTTTAGATACATCAATTATATTATGACACTACATGTTCACTGGATTTTTTACAAGATGTCTGTTTTAAGATGCTTCCGAAATAGCTTCGGTCTCCACATAAACTAAAATCCACTTGATCTTGTACGTCTCGAGCACTATAATTCATGTAATTGCAAAACATTATTTACCTCTTTGAGTTACTTTCCGACCAACTACATGTTTCACACTTTTTCATTTTCTAAACTCTCTTTTACATTTTTTTTACCACTTTTTTCTTCAACAAGCTAGTTAGGTATACCACCGATTTGAAACATTTGAATATTCTCGAATTAATTAGAACAGTTATAGCAGTTGTAGATGCCAGTAGACTTAACCCTAGCTTCACACTTTTATAAATTTCTCCACCTCTAATCAAATGTCAAACTGAAGCAAGCTATAGCGGTTTTCGTTTAGTACAAGAAAGAAATATCAACAATACGTACGTAGGTAGGACGAACTTATTTTAAAGAAAGTGTTAAAAAATGGCCCAAAAACGGCCTGCCGATAGTATTGTTGCCATCCCAGACACAAAACGAACAAAAAATGATATTGTTGCATACACAAATAAAGATAAAGCTCTGGCTTTATCGGTAAGTTATTTTCGTAAATAAACATAACCTCAAAAATAATTAGTATCAAATTTTATTATGTTTAAAAGGGGGTTCAACGAACTTCGGGCCTTTTGACACCCATTATGTTATTGGAAGGGCACCAAGGCGATATATTTTCGTGTGAATTTCATCCCGAAGGTGAACATTTAGTTTCGACTGGATTTGATCGACAAATTTATGTGTGGACGGTCTATGGTGAATGTGAAAATATTGGGTTTATGAGTGGCCATACAGGAGCCGTGTTAGAAATACATTTTTCACCCGATGGATCTAATCTATATACTTGCTCGACCGATCAAACAGTTGGGATATGGGATTTTGGTACATGTACTCGAATTCGTAAGCTAAAAGGCCATCAAACATTTGTAAATTCAGTAAATGGAGCTCGAAGAGGGCCACAAATGTTAGTATCCGGTTCCGATGATAATACAATCAAAATATGGGATTCACGTAAAAAATATGCTGTACACACATTTGATAATGGGTATCAGGTGACGACGGCCTGTTTTAACGATACAGCCGAGCAGGTAATATCTAGCGGAATTGATAATGATATCAAGATTTGGGATATTCGAAAAAATGAAGTTCTTTATCGTATGAAAGGGCATACCGATACAGTCACAGGCGTATCGTTATCGCCCGATGGATCGTACGTACTATCGAACTCGATGGATAATACGCTCAGGATATGGGATATTCGGCCGTATGCACCCCCCGAACGTTGTGTAAAAATATTTTCGGGTCATCAACACAATTTTGAGAAGAATTTCCTTCGTTGTGCTTGGTCACCGGATGGCACAAAAGTTAGCGGAGGGTCAGCTGATCGTTTTGTTTACATTTGGGACACCACTTCACGGCGTATAATGTACAAGCTACCTGGGCATAATGGTAGCGTAAATGATGTTGATTTTCATCCAAAAGAACCGATCATATTGTCGGCGTCGAGTGATAAAACTCTTTATCTCGGCGAAATTGAATCCCTGTAGATTGTGAATAAAATATTTTAAATTTTAGTACAAATTTTAAATTTGTTTTATTCAACACCGTGGTAAATAAAATATTTTGCTGTCGTCAAAATTCACCATAAAGAATTTAGAACAATTATTTTGACATATGTCAAACAATAGAAAAAAAAATATTTTTTTTTGTAAGTTGAACGTAAAAAGAAAAGAAAGTGAAACAATTCGAAGTTTTAACAATAAATTGCATAATTGCAATGTAATTAACCAACTAAAATTGAATTCCGTCGTAAAATACGTCTATAGTAATAAAAATATAATGAATTTGAAGCATAATCGGATATAGTTGAAACCACTTTTGTTTATCCGGGATTTTTTTTTGTCTTTTTGTTCGAGAAGAACACAAAAATCTCGCAATTCGAGTTAATCGAAAACACTACGGAAAGAATAACAAAAATTAAGTTCGTTTCATATTAATGTTGTAAATGAGATCTTCCGTAAGTTACATGTTATCTCATGGACCCGGAGAGCCGGTAATGTCTCATCCGGATTATGAACAACAAGCCTATCACCATAGTTGTCTATTGGTGTTGATACGTGGTATTGGTTCATCAAAGCCACGCTCATTACAGAAAATATTCGAACGGATACAAACCATTGAAAATGTTAAGATCAAAGGTAAGCCAAATCAGTCATGTATTTGTATGTATACACCCCTTTTACGGAGCAAATGTTATCTGTGTTGCTGCTGGTTACTAATTTTGTTTTTCAATTCTCGTGTATAGATTCGTCTGGAATGCTTCGTGACGTTTGGGTACGTTATATTCGTGATCATCCCGTCGAAAATAATGATTGGGGTGATTTTCAAACGCATCGTCGTCTATTAGGATTGATCACGGTTGGAAAATTTGAAAATCAAATAGAATTGAATGAACTGTGCCGTGTCCATGAATCGCTTAAAGTAAAATATACCGGTACGTTATTTGATTCGCGGTGTATATTGTTTGGGCCAAACAAAATTGAGCAGGACCATGAGAACAAGGCAAATGGAAATAGTGACAATATAATGCCTGATGATGAAACAGCCACAAATTACATTAAAATCGAAGATCATTTTCAAACGCCGTCCAATTTTAAAAGTCGAGCTTTTTTTTATCCCGAAAATGATGCTTGCATGAATTTAGAGAATAATGTCATAGAATTTACAAGCTCGTTATTTTGGATTCTCGAATCGAAACGGCTCGAACGATCGAAAGAAAAAATCGATCGGGTTACATTGTTGTTGGCGCCATTTGAAAAAAAAGATTTTGTTGGATTGGACATGGAATCGCGAAATAATCGCAAACGATGTATGGGACGGGCTACAAAACATTTAGCCGATCTGACACTACAGGCCGGTCTAATTAACGAAAGTTTAAATTTATTTCATGCAGCGAGTGAAACATTACGTGCCATAAGCGATTCACTGTGGTTGGGTGCAGCAAACGAAGGACTATGTGCCGCCTCGGCTATACTACTTTATCCCAATTTAAGACAAGTTGTTGTAAATAAAAGTGCACATCCATTTAAGTTGAACACTAGTAGTAATCATAGTAATAGTAAAGATGTAAGTGTAAATTTTAATAGTAATACAGTGAATGGGGTTAAACGAGGTTTAAACGATGGTAACGACAGCCTAACTAGTCAAACGATAAACGAGGACGGTCGCACAACTCCCACAAATGAGAAACCAAATTTAATCATACATTTTGATAACACCACAACCGCCGACAGCACTAATTTAAATTCATCATTTTCGTCATCATCCACGGCATCATCAACATCATCCATGTCCTCGGTACTATCGTCATCCACATCGACGACTTCGACCCCAAACGAATCAATACCAACGAATGTTCCGACAAAATTAGTTAATTTGCCACATAATATACTCTCTCCCGATGAAATTACCACGCGGTATAGGGATGCAATAATAAATTATAGTAAATATCGGCATGCTGGTATAATCGAAACGGAAGCGGCCTTAAAAGCGGCTCGGATATGCATCGAACAAAATCAAAATTTAGATGTTGCCATGTTTCTCCAGAATGTGCTGTACATCAATCTGAATATGAATGATCACGAAAAGGTGCATCGATTCGAAACACTTACGTGCTTATATCAAAAAATAGGTTACAATCGAAAGGCGGCATTTTGTCAGCGATTGGCGTCATGGCGTCATGTTGCACAAACAAATCCAAATCCCGACTGGAATCAAAGTTATCGATTAATGTTGCAAAGCTTTCCGGGGCATCGATTATCTTTGGATCCAATGGATGTAATACGCAGTGGTGCTGGTTGGCCTTGTCTTCAAATCGATTTATTGCAACAATTGGTTGTAGCTGCACGGCGCTTAAATAATTCAGCATTGGCTGCACGCCACATGACATTTTTAATTCAGACAATGTGGAAATATTTATCGCAATCGGAACAAAAAGAAATGGCATTGCAATTACAAAGTTTTAGTGCACAATGTGAAGGATCACCGGTTCTATTGGTGCTCGAAAATGGTACGGAAATTCCACCCGCTAACCTGATCGACCTGCCGTATTGTTCTATGATGCAAATTAAAGAATATGTCTCGCATTTAAGGCCACACAAAATTGTGATTGATAAAATTGATAGTGGCCCATTTCTATTTACGCCAATACATTTTAGTTCACTCGACCGAAAAACGAGTAAAAAGAACGAAGGAGAACTGAGCTTTCAATGGATCCAAAACGATTTATGTGAAATTACATTAAAATTAAATAATCCGTTGCCGTTCGAGTTGCGTGTCGGAGAAATGAGACTGCTCACCAAAGGTATTGTGTTTCAATCATTGCCGCAAACGGTTGTGCTCTCACCGTCGATTCCCACATTTGTGACATTGCACGGCACCCCTCTCGAGGTGGGTGAACTCGAAATTGAAGGTTATAGTACACATACATTAGGCGTTAAATCAAATTGTCGAATAAGTGATATGCTCAATCGAAATTTCCCACCATCGTATACAATTGACGTTATTCCAGCACTCCCGAAACTAACACTTAAAACATCGTTACCGCAAACCGCAACGTTTAGTGGAATTTCAAATCAAGATGCAATCATAACATCGGCCAGCTTAACGCTGTTTAATGGAGAGGCAACGGAATGCACTATAACCGTGACAAATACAAGCAATATACCTATAGAATATGTCGAAGGCATATGGCAATCGCAGCTCGAAGCGAGTGTGCAAAGTAAAATATTTCAGTGGTCGAGTGATGAGTTATTATCAAAATTACCGCTAAAAGCGGGCGAAACGCTTGATTTTAAAGTCCGTATATTTGGCGATGCCGATTTTTTGGGCCCAGTTACGACCAATTTACAACAGGCAAATGCACAATCAAATTCCATAGGTAATCAACATTTGCATCCGAATGATGGACCAACCAGTTTAAACCTATCGAATTCAGGTCATGCTAGTATACAGAGTCGAATTAGTTCACCAACGAATACTACAATACGTCGAAATGAGTTAACAACATCAAGTTTTCGGTCATCGCATTCAGGACAATCGTCGCTGGCCACATTTAGTTTAGGTGCACCGACCAGTAATGCGCCACGTCAAATTGAAGCTCAATTAAGATTACGTTATTCCGGTGCTGATGGTATGAAAGAAGGTTATTGCCGGCAGTGCGGAATTTCATTTAATTTAGAATTACTACCAAGTGCTCAAGTAACGAATTGGGATGTGCTACCAGCTGAAACGTAGGTCTATCTAAATTTATTTTTCCTTTAAAAATATTCAACGGTATTTTCTGTATTTACAGCCCATCACAATTTTATCTAGTTTTGGATGTTGTAAATTTAACGGCACAAGAAATGTCGTTTAATTATACTTCGAATAAGAATATTCTCATTGAAGCGAAAGAGAGTTGTCGAGTTCCGGTTCCAGTCGAGCGTTGTCCATTAGAAAAAATTCAAAGTGAAACGGCAATCTATCAGGCGGCTGAAACACAATTGAGCATGTTAAGTGGACCATCGCCTGAGGTGGATTTAACAGAGCGAGCATGTTCCGAGCATATAGCCGATCAGGTAAATTTAAAATGGACATTAACAGGGACCGACACTTTTGGTATTGCAACATTAAAGGGAATATCGCTTTCACCCACAATGTTGGATTTAGTGACAGTGGCGCCGGTCCAATGGGGTATGTTTTTCGATTGTACTACGCATATATGAATTTTAAGAAATTATGATTTTCCAGAGGTATTTATTGATGACGTGTCGGTGCCACCACAATCCGAGGTGACTTGCTCGGCAGGACAATGCATAAAATTGGGTGTGGGAATTTGTAATTTATCCACTTCACCATTAGAACAATTGACGTTGACGATTCAATTTTATCAAGACTACCAAAATGGAACTCTTAATTACCGGTTAGAAACTCGAGTCGCGATGTCTGGACCTAATGAGTAAGTTACAGCAACAATTTTTACATTATATATTTTCTTAAAATTATATTCCAACTTTTAGAGTTCTTGTACCGACTTTAAATAAAAATGAGAAAATGTTTCACGAGTGCTCGGTTTTATTTTTTACGGCTGGACGCTTCAAAGCAGATATACAATGTAGCTCTCTAAGTTCAATTAATCCTAATACAACTGTTAAATCATCGATGGAACAACCTGTACTACATGTCACTAATCAGCATCAGTTGCTTAATACCGAGACGCATACCTGGAGATTTATACCACCGGTGGAAATCACTGTCGTTGAATAAACAAAATATTTAAGTGTTTTTCGCGCGCGCCCCTGTATCAGCAAAATTAATTTATTCGTTTTTGTTTGATTAATTCACTATCAAAATAAAATAAAAAACATATAATATATAAATATATATGAAGATACATAAAGAATTTAAATTATTATTATTATTTTGGTTATGTTATTAGTAAATTATTAGTTTCAAGTATTTTTTTACAATTTTTTTTTTCAATATTTTTTGTTGTAAACTTTTTCTTTTTTAGTTTTTTATAAAAAAAAAAAAATGCTAAGTATTTTTTTTTGTTTGGGAAAACGTAAAATTTAATAAACAAGAGTTATGTATTTAGTTGATTTAAATAAAAAATATATATATTAAAGAAAATTAGGTGTGTATTTGAAATTATTTTCCAAAATCATATAGAAATTTTTAAAATAATTAACATGAATTTATATTTTCATTAAAAATTATCTAGGTACTCCAGTCCGTCATCGTCGGAAGCTGGCCCTATGAATTCTGGAGAGGCCCAAGCATTGCATGACAGAAGTGAAGCCAGTTTAGAATTCAGCACAATTTGAGGAGCAATTAGAACTACTTAACAATATTATACAACAAGCAGCTTGGGATAATACGCGCAAAAGTAAAAAAGAACTCGATTAAGTTCTCTTTGAAAGTTAGAGAATTGGTTAAAAAGTAAAGCACGAAAAACTTGGCAAAGAAATCGGGCTCCACGAAGTAAACCAAGACTCAACTATTTCCTCTGAAAAGCAACAAAAAATCTAAAAAGACCTAACACGCAAGTACCTGCAATTAAATGTGATCATGGAACTTGGATTAGAAGCGTAAAGTAAAAGCTAATTTGTTTGCATTATATCTTGGAGATATATTCAGACCTCTCTCAAGACAAACTACAGATGAAAACATAAAACACTAGTTAACAAAATCGAATTTCGCTGATATGACAAATAGTTAAAGCACTGTCACATATAGATAGTAGTATACAAAGGGAATAAAGTGTAAATGTGGCAACCCTAATAGAGATGAATAGTTATTATGTATATGGTAATAGGAAGATAGAAAAAAGAATTCAAGATGGATGGTCGCATAAAGGTCATACATAAAAGATGTTAAATAAATTGGATAAATTAAATAAAGAATATATAAGAAATAAGCAGATCAATTGATTTATTATAATAATATTTATATAGAAAACATATAAATATAACATGGCGCAGCCGGATGATTAAAATGAAGTGAGATCAAAATTAAATATAATAAAAATACAACATAATTTATAAATAGAATCTGAAATTAAAAAATAAAGTAAGATTAAAGAAACATAATGGAGAAAAAGTGGTTATGTGTGCCAAATCCGTTGTCATTTGAAGGCAACCTAGGAGAAAATTTCAAAAATATAAGATTAAATTTGAAAACTATTTAATCGCAAATGAAGCAGACACGAAACCGGATAAAATCGCCATCTTGATGAACGTAATAGGCGGATGCAACAGAAAAATTTGAAACATTTAATCTCAAGAAAGAAGAAAAAACCAAATACGACTCCGTAATCAAAGCATTTGAAGACTACTGCATACCGAAAAGAAATGAAAGCATAAACAGACATATTTATTCTTTAACAGAAAGCGCGTGAGGATGAAAAATTGGCTGATTTTATAACCGAATTGAAAAAGTTAAGCGTAACATGTAACTTCGGAGACATCAAAGACAGTTTAATTAAAGATAGAATAATAAGTGGTATAATTAATAACCAATTGTGAGGTAGATTGGTGAGAGAAGAGGCGGTGGATTTGGAAAAGTGTACACGATTATGCAGAGCAGCAGAGGCGGCAGAAACACAGCTGAGAACATTAAAAGGAATAGACAGTATCGACGAAATAAAACAAAATAAATCAAATTATGGTAATAATGACAGTAGACAGAGAGGGTGGAAGCCAAATTGCCAGCAAAATAAAACAAAGAATAGGCCATTGACCTACAGGGGATTCCACAGTCAGAACAAAAGCGAATATAGAGAGATGGGACAACAAGGGTATAGGAGTTATCAAACGGGTGGAAAGGAAATTAAGAACGATGACGTGTTTGATTGTAAAAGATATGGGTTTCAACATGGAAAAAGAAGCGGTCCGGCATTTAATCAACAATGCAGGTTATGTAATAAGGTAGGACATTTTAAAAGAATGTCTAAGAATAAAAGTATATTTGAAAACAAAAAATTTAAAGTAAATACGAGAAAAGAAGAGGAAGAAAATAAATTCTTAGGATCAATAGAAAGGGGAGGCAGTTCAGCATGGTATGAAAATGTTGAAATAGTTGACCATAACATATCGATAAATTTTAAAATTGATACAGGAGCAGACTGTAATGTTATAAATATAGAAAGTAATTAATATCGTATAATGGTACAAAAATAGAGGTATTAAGGGTGACATATTAAAATCACGAATAAAAGACAAGATTTACAACGTAAAATAACACATTACGAAACAAAACACAGTATCCATATTAGGAATTAGTACGATTGAACACACAGGGTTAGTAAAGAGGATACAGACAATATCCCAAAATATAATAGAAGAGTTTAAATCGAATTTTGAGGGGATAGGACAAATACCAAATCATGAATATGAATTTGCACTGAAAGAATTACAATGCAAGGATAGAACAGGCAAGAGGGATACCGTTTAAAATTAGAGATAAATTAGATAAGATGTTAGAAGACGGAATTATAGAAAAAGTTGACAGAACAACTGAATTTGTTAGTCAGGTAGTTATAGTAAAAAAAGATGACGGATCACTCAGAGAGTAAAGCATTTTATCAAATAAAACTGACAAAAAATAGTTCGCTATATACGACATTTATAACACCATATGGAAGATATTGCTTCAAGAGGATGCCGTAAAGAATAAAGACAGCAAGTGAGATATATCATAAAAAATTTAAAGATTTATTTAATGGAATAAAAAATATGGAAATATATATAGATGAAATAATTATAAGGTCGCAGACAATGAAGGATTCACACTGACGAGATAGGCGAAGATAATATGATGGCAGATATATCAATATTAATGATAGAGCTAAAAGAAAATATGTCGGACAAGAAGATACAAGAAATAATCGAGGAATCAAATAAAGATATTGAAATGTTGAATTTGAAAAGTGTAATAAGATCAGGCTGGCCTACAGAGAAAAATTGAATACCGGATAATGTTAAACAATATATTACGTATAAAGAAACGCTATTCGAGAATGAAGGACTAATTTGAAAACAAAAGAATAGTAGTACCAAAAAAAAATTAGAAAGGTTGCATTACAATCACATGGGTAAAGAAAAAACTAAGCTAAGAGCAAGAGAAAGTATTTTCTGGCCAAACATGAATAAAGAAATAGATGACATTGTAGAAAATTGCGAGACGTGTTTAAAATTCCAAAACTCAAATCAAAAGGAGACAATAATAAACTCAGAAATGCCGAATGAACCTTGGCAAATTGTGGGTACGGAGTCCGTACAACGGATATATTTTTCTTCGAAAATAATAATTACATAATGGTAATAGGTTACTTTTCAAAATATGTAGAAATGGCTATGCTACCAAACAAGTCAAGTAAAGCGGCAATTAACATATTAAAATCAATATTGGGAAGACAAGGTATACCATATGTGGTGAGAAGTCCTCAGTATAATTGCAGACAATTTAGAGACTTTGCAGCGACCTATAATTTTATACATATTAAATCAAGTCCGCATTATCCAAAAAGTAATGGGATGGCAGAAAGACATATACAAACTTTGAAACGTTTATTGACGAAAGCGAGCTATGATAATAAAGATCCTTACCAAGCGTTATTAGAGTATAGAAATACGCCAATATCAAGTTAAATTGAATCACCAAATAAAATAATGTACGGAAGAGAACTAAGAGAAATATTACCATCTGTAACGAAAAATGATAATTCAGAGATTTATGATAAATAAATTAAAAGACAGGAGAAAAATAATAAATACTATGATAAGTGTGCTAGAAATTTAGAAGAATTCGAAAGGGGAGATAGAATTAGGGTTCAGAATAGAAAGAAAGAATAGGAGCCAGCGATAGTAACAAAGATAAATACTAGTCCAAGACAATACAAAAATATGAAAGAAAACGGAACCATTTTAGATAGAAATAGGAGTCACTTAAGAAGAGCTGGTAATAAAAGATCATTTATAACAATCCCCAACAGCGTTTATGACAATTTAGCTAAAGAATCGAATAAAGTGTAAGAGGAAAACAACGGAAATATCAGTATGGACAGAAATAGAACGAGAGAGGATGAATCAACGAGGCTAGAAGGTAATGAAATAGATTTAAATAGAAATAGAGAAGGTTTTGAGGTACAGTTAAGACAAAATATAATGACCAGACCTAAAAGTAAGGTAGGAAAACCATTGTACTTGAAAGATTATGACAGTTATTAAAACATAGTATAAATTAAAATGTAAAAAAAAGGGTGATGTCACATATAGATAGTAGTATACAAAGGAAATAAAGTGTAAATGTGGCAACCCTAATAGAGATGAATAGTTTTTATGTATATGGTAATAGGGAGATAGAAAAAGAACATTCAAGATGGATGGTCGCATAAAGGTCATACATAAAAGATGTTAAATAAATTGGATAAATTAAATAAAGAATATATAAGAAATATGCAGATTAATTGAGTTATTATAATAATATTTATATAGAAAACATATAAATATAACATGTGCCATCTAGGGGTAGGATTGTGCGTTAGATATTAAATGCTCTTAATCTTGGTATCTATGCCCCTGTGTAGAGTTACGGTTGAGTAGGTGAACAGATGTGCATATCGTAGTAGTTATCCATCATGACGCGTTAAAATGTGTAGATCATAGGAAATAGATGTGCAGATCGTAGTTTCCCTAGGACACACAAGTATTTACAAAAAATATGGCTTAGGGTAGATAGATCATTTTCACTTATTTTTATACTATATGGTTTCTGTAGGAGGAAAGTTGACGTCTTGTGATGATAAAAGTAAAATTTTGCATAAATCATAAATTTTAACAATTTACTTGTTTTCACCATCATTTGCCGATTGTATTTACAATGTGATGCCAAAGGACAGGTAATTCGTACACCGATGAAAAACTAAGCCTCTCCTCTGGCAGTGTAAGTTTTATGATTTTGTCCGAATCGATCAGTCATTGATCAAATTTTTTCAATGATGATTCTTCTTTGTGATGTATTAGGTGCTCCTAGATTTCTAGCAAAACTATGACACAATCCGTTAGAAGAGTTTATGCGGTTTGTTTTGGATTTTCTCGGAATACTTCAAAAATATGTGACGATGGCGCCAATTACTGATGTCGGTCATGTAATAAAATAACTAAGGCTAGATAACGACTTGCTGGTTTTAGCGAGTAACAAACTTTTGCTCCTGATGGAGAACGAGTTGTGGCAACATATTCTGTACAAAATTAATAAGTCGGATACGCATACCCTTATTAGCCGTTTTCGTTTGTGTTACAGTCGGAACCGACCGTCAGATAGTTAGTCGGGCGTCTTGTTTGTGTAATAAAAAAAACAGCCATCTTGAAGGCGTCAGTTGTTTAGATTATTTCACTCGAATCACACGCAGTAAAAACTTGAAAGGTCGTATGGTGAATAAATGTGTAAATAATTTTTTTGTTGTGAAATTTAAGTGAAAAGTAAAGGTTCCAACACTATGGCACAGCATTAGTGGACACTGTACTGTGTAAATTATAGTAAATAAAAAATAAAGTAATAACATATATTTAAGCGTAGTTATCACATTGCTTTTCGGGTGTGGTGGCAGTAATTTTGCAAACCACGAGGCTGGTATATTGCCATGCCAGCCGTTAATAATCACAAAGAGTATTTGAATCCGGTTTTAAACATTAGTTCAACATTATTCAATTTGGATTCCTAACTATCTTTCAATTTAAATCAAACAGTTCCCTTTTCCTTCCCTTGTTCGCCTATAATACGGTTAAACTCTTGGAAACAAATTTGAGATTTGTTAGTTCAAATTATGGTAATAGACACACATTGAGACATCTATTGAGCATGGCCACAATGTTGTCTCTCCAAGCTTTAATCACTATGCCATCAGGAGCATTTATACATCCGTCAAAAATTCTTCATTTCCGCCGAATTTTAAGGTTGAAAAAAAAAGACTCTGTTAAATGGCTAGTATCGCATAGGGAAAAGGTTAGCCAATGAAGGGAAGTATTTGAGATTTATTGGGGATATATTTCTTCGGTAGTAAAACGGAATGTCCTAATGGAAAATAAATGTCTGATTTTTAAAAGTTGTTAAGAACAAAGCTCGAAAAACAGATTTAACCATTTCAAGCGGTGGTAACTCACAAGCGTAAGTTTCAAATCAAATTAACGTTCTAGAATTTATCACAAACTTTTATGCAAACACTACCAGCAAGATAACTTAGGACTCATCAAAATTTGAGCCGATGCAGTAGCATATGAACTCAGCGTAAAACAAAATTATGGGTTTTGATCCCCGGAATAGGCGATACTAGCCCACCAGTTCGGAGACTGGTGGGAACACAAAATTTGTGGTATATTTAAGATAGTCCAGCATGTGCGTGGGTTACCATTTATCGGTAAGGCCACAACTGGAAGTTGGTATGCCAGATCGGTAAACGAGCGCTTTTTATTTAGAACCTCTTGATATTCGGAGGGGATATTTTGTCTTTGCGACCTTATTCGCTTATTGTGGCAATGCCAACTTATGCTTGATGAATAGAAAAGTCGGGTTCCTTAAAAAATAGGATCGCTCAAAATACGAAAACTATCGCAGCGTACCGCCCTTTTATGTTCTTTGTTTTCCAGCAAGCCTATATGGTTTAATTCATCGAGCTTATGGGTTACTTTGCGATGTCTGGGAATACCCAAAAAATATGTGAGTTGATAATAACAATATAATGCGATCACTATATTTTGTAAACGTTTAGAGTAAACAAAGCTATCAGAAATTTTTGCAATTATATCTGGTGTACGGTGTAACATACATACAATAATAATACAAGTGGTGTCTTGTTGAGTATCTGTTCAAGACTACCTCTTTATTCGTTTACCGCGTTCACATGACATTACAATTTACAATACAATTCCATAACTACGTCCATGTGACATACAGCAAGGAGGTGCTTTGTCCGCGATACTCTTTAATCTCATGTTAGAATTTATTTTCGTAAAAGCGAAACACCTCTTGTACCGTCAGTCCAACCAAGCCCTGGTATAAGCAAATGATGCCTGTGTAATTGGACAGACTGACAACAGTGTTAAAGAACTATTGGAACCACTTGTACGATTCTTGGCTTCCGTTGATTTTAAATTAAATAAGTTTAAATCAAAATATATGATCACTGGTTTTAGAGACCTAATGATGATAGTAGGGGCAACTACACGTTTGAAGTATGTCGTATTTACCATACCTCGAATCTCTTGTCATTCATGGTAATTGTGTAAGAGGGAATATAAAGGCACGTCATGTCGCTAGTAACCGTGCTTTGTTTGCCTTAATTCCATTGCTCAAGTCCAAATATCTTGCAAATACCGGACAAACTAAAATTGTACAAGGTGTTGATCAGACACGTTGTCAAACGAGATTACGAATTTAATAAAAAACAAAAGTAAAAAGTCGTTTAAGAACTAAGGGACAGTAAGTAAGTTGGATCTGTCACGTTCTGCTTGCCAATCCTAAACGAATGATGCACCGATCTGAGAAATGAGTCCCCATTTGTCATGCGCGTAGGGCGCTGTCAGCGTATCTTCTTCGGAAGAACAAGCTCGGGACCGAAATCGTTGGAGCCGGATTGAATGTTCTATAAAAACCGATTATTATTAATATGCCCAAATACTTGGTTGTATGGGTTTGGTCTTAGGAGTTAAAGCTTTCTAGGCATATGCAACAACCAGGCAATGCATCCTAGAATGTAGCTAAGTAACATACACAACCGTGCAATGGCGGATTTCCATTGCCCCAATATTTAGTTAGACAACATACGCCGAGGGCTGCGTGGCTAAGGGGGAACTTAGTCGTTAGTTTGTGATCTCCGGATATCAGACGACCTCCGGTTTAAATCTTGCCTTCCCACAGTATACCGATCTCTGCTGTGGGTGACCGTCATTTCTCGGGTACTCGTGGGACTTTTATGAATCCTTTCAATATAAATATAGAGTGTGATGCCTCTTTAAGAGCATAACTTTGCCAGCTCCTGTGCTGGATTATAATACAGGAAAAGATTTGGTGGTAGATGCCTCTGGGGCCACCTCTAAACAATATCTTGATACCGGTACAAGGGAAAAGCCCTGCTAAGTCCGAGCGCCCTGTCAAAGCACCTCTGAAACCTGTAGTTACCACCCTAGACAGTAGGTCTGGTGGTAAGCCCGAGAGGTCTTTCGAGGTTGCTTTGCAATCCTCCAAACCACCTGCAAAAAAAAACTAAAAGTGGGCCTTCTCCGGTCAAGGCCTCTTTCAGCCAAGTAGTAAGCAGTGTTAGGCTAGGCATCTTACCGGATATCATCCTCAGTGGCAACCCTCTTAGTATGGAGCAAATGACAAACATACAGGAGTGTGTCATTGGTTCCTTTCGGAGAACAGAATGGCTTTTCTTCATTTATTCCGATCTTTCCACAGCGGAATAATTTTAACAGGCTAAGATCAAAATGTGGTGTAAGCATAATTTTAGTGGAAGAGGAAGATTTTCCTCGGTTAAATATAGTTAGAGGGTTTTTTCCACAAAGCCTTAGCTTGTCGAGCGAGAAAATTCTCGCCACCATTGCCGCGCAGAACAATGGTCTCGCGTCAAATTCATGGAAGATTCTACAACGGACGACAACTGGAGCACTCGTCCATTTGGTCATGGCCATAGGAGATACTTCAATGAAGACACTGCGCGAGTCCAAGGGGAATGTGGCTTACCGCTTCGGCCACATTACTCATTTTAAAGAGTGATCCTCCCTCCACCACTCAAACTTCTGGAGTCAGCTCCAGCAACGAAAATTTTTTATCAGCCTCAGAAGGAGTTACAAACGACGAGGGGGCAGCTCAGAGCAGTAGCGCTGTAGAGCATTCTGTTCCCGCTGCCTCTTCGTCGAGAGACCGATCATTGGATCTCTCTGTGAATCCTGATTTGGCACCGGTAAAAAACAAATAGGGTGACCATACAAAGGGCTGTCCAGGCTAGACTAGCCAGGTCAACGGCACCAACTTCGAGAATTAAGCCTAGAGGCGATCGAGGTATAATAGGAAATGTGGCAAAAACACGCCCCTTCCCGCGAAACAGTCGGCTGATAAGCAGTCAGCGGTTAAGCAGCCAGGAGCGGAGAGCTCCTTACCCTAATAAGTAAGTATTGCTGGTACTATTAGGGTACTACAAGGAAACCTGCGTAATGAAAAAGAAGCCTCGGATGCCGCAAATTAGAGGCCTCCACCTTAAGTCATGTAAGTTGGTTTATGATTGCAGGGAATCAGTTCTTCGAACAGCAATATATGTTTAATCTAATATTAACGTTCTTCCAATCCCAGAGTTTATCACTAAGGATTTGGTTGCAGTAATCCTGGAAGTACCGACTGACAGGGGAGTGCAGGAGATAGTTTGTGCCTCTGCGTACTTCCCTGGTGACTTGGTAAGTGTTCCACCTGTAGTTGTACAGGATTTGGTGGATTACTGCAACCTAAAAAACAAACAATTCATCATAGGCTGCGATGCAAATGCGCATCATACCATTTGGGGTAGCAGCAACATAAATAGTAGAGGTGAGTCCCTTTTAAATTATCTTATGAGCAGTCACATAGTCATTTTAAATAAAGTGTCTAGCCCTACTTTCATTAACATGATTCGGCAAGAGGTTTTGAACCGCGCTCTGTCAAGTCAGTTCATTTCCATGAAATTAAGTTCTGTTGCAAACTGGCATGTATCAAATGAAGCTTCGTTGTCGGATCACATGCACATCAGGTTCGATATACCGGGAGTGGTCATATAGACGGCAGAGCGTCGTATCCCTTGTTTTACAAACTGGAGGACCTACAGGGATATTTTTTTCATCAAAGCGGACATGCTGCCAACATCTTTGAGTTCAATTAGTGACCTAGAAACTGCAGCTTGTTTGTTAAATGATGTGCTCCTATCCTATTACGGAAGCTACTGTGTGGCGCATAACGCAAAGTTCCTAGGTGGAAAGAGCAGCTGACTAAGCTCCGTAAGAGGGTTAGCAAATTATTTAATAGGGCGAAGCATTCTAATGAGTGGAATGAATATAGGCAAGCCCTAACAAATTACAATACTAAACTAAGGCATTCCAAACGCCTTACGTGGAGGAAAAACTGTGGAAATATCGAGGATATACCTACTGCTGCTCGATCCATAATGTTCTAGCTAAGGACCAGTCCATCGAGTTTGGCTTCTTTTGAAATCCGATGGTAACTATACATCGGGTCGCAAAGAGTCACTCGAAACCTTGCTTAAAGTGCACTTTCCGGGCTGCACTGTATGCAACACAAATACAATAACTAACCCTATATTTGATACACATATGGGTGCAAATGTGGGTTGGGTTAGTAGCTTATCCGGTAAGCTTTTTACTCCGAAAAAAATCTAATGGGCCATTAACTCCTTTCAGCCGTTCAAGGCTCCAGGCGGAGATAGAATCTTCCAGCCCTTCTCCAAAGGAGCTTGGATTTGATTACCCCTGCTTTGGTAGCCTTATTTAGAACTAGCTTCATTTTGGGTCACATACCACAGGCTTGGAACCAAGTCAATGTGGTTTTTATCCCAAAGCTTGGCAATCGGCCAAGTGAACTCCCTAAGTGTTACCGACCTATCAATCTTACATCATTTATTCTAAAAACTATGGAACGACTGGTAGATCTTCATATCAGAGACTGATTAACTGTAACCAGACCCCTTAATCCTAATCAATTTGCCTACAGAAAAGGCAAATCCACAGAGGGGGTGCTGCATCTACTTGTTACCAAGGTTGAAGCGGCTTACCGCTCGAAAGAAATTGCGCTGTGCGCTTTTTTGGATATTAAGGGAGCTTTCAACAATACTGGATACGACTCAATTGCTAGGGCAATAACGCGTAGAGGTATTGATAATCCAACTAACCACTGAATTAGCTCCATGTTGGCTAGTAGGAAGATTAATGACGCCATTGGTTATGCGGACGATTTGAATAACATAACCTGTGGGGCATGAATGTAAGATATCTGATAGCATGCAACAGGCCTTGCTTGTTATTTCGAATCGGTGCACTAAAGAGGGCCTTTCGATAAACCGTCACAAGACAGTCCTGGTACCATTTACCAAAAGAGATAAATTGAACTTTGGTTCAATTAGTCTAAATGATATTAATATCGGATACTCTAATGAAGTCAAATATCTGGGTGTTGTCCTAGATAATAAACTGAATTGGAACTCTCATATTAAATCAGCTACTGAACGCGTGGTGAGAGCCATGTGGGTCTGTAGGTGTGTGTTCGGCAGGACTTGGGGCCTCAGCTCAAAAATTATTTTACTGGATGTACATCGTGATAGTGAGGTAAATTGTAACCTATGGGTCCATAGTTTGGTGGCCGAAGGTACAGAAAAAAAGTTAGCATGTCTTAGAATCACCGGTGCTATGAGCACCTGTCCTACGGCGGCAATGGAAGCCCTCATCGGACTCACTCCACTTCATATTTACGTCAAAACATCAGCTGCTACTTGGGCAGCTTAATTACAGCTGGTGAATCAATATAATCATGATGATCATATGGGTCATCTGAACATTTTGAATGAACTCCCTGACTTGGACATTTTCTTTAGAGTCCCGGACTTGATGCCCAATGAACTCTCCTTTGGCAGGAATTTCGGGGTAATAGTCCTTGATAGAACCGTCTGGAATACTGGTGGACCTCTTATGGAACCCAGCAGCCTAGTCTGGTTCACGAATGGATCAAAAATGGATTGGTGTTTTTCGGCCCAACAACAAAATATCGAAATCCCTGGGAACTTATCCAAGTGTTTTTCTAGCCGAAATTCACGCCATCGAAACCTGCGTCTCAACTATTATGACTAAAGGTCTTAAGGGCGCCTCCATCCACATTTTCTCCGACAGCCAAGCAACATTGAAAGCATTGGCTTTCAACTGCCTGAATTCAAAGTCAGTCAAAAGCTGTTATACACTGCTACAATCTCTCTAGTGTCATAACAAAGTTAGGTTGTGGTGGGTACCTGGTCACAGGGCATCACTGGAAATGAGATAGCCGACGAACTTGCGTGGACAGGCTCATCAGCTACACTAACTGGCCCTGAGTCTTTCTGTGGCATCCCGTGGGCCTCAGTAGTCTACAATATTAGTAAATGGGGAAAAATGCAATGCTTGACCTATTGGAACTGTATTCCCGGCCTTAGACAGGCCAAATCTTTGATCAGACCATTTCATCACAAGGACTTGGCGGTCAAATCAAGTAAAGGAAATATTAGGAAGCTAGTGAGTTTTCTTTCAGGTCACTGCAACCTGAGATATCATTTGAACAAAATGAACCTGTCTACAGAAACGGAGTGCCGAATCTGTTTAGAAAAGATAGAAATTGCAGAAGACTCACATACTATGTGAGTGTGTTGCTCTGTGCACACTGAGGTGGCTTCATTTTGAAGAGAGGTATTTGACCCCGGAAAATGTAGATTGGCCTCTACAGACAGCATTATCGCCTTTATTAGAAAGGTAGAGAAGCTCCTGGGCTAACAAATCCCAATAGCACAACAGATCTTTCAGGTCGCAGTGCTAGCCGTTTTGGGCAGGGGAAAAAAAATGCCCAAATACAGCTCGTAACAGGTTGCCTAGACCAATGTGAAGAGCTATCTGTACATTTAGGCTAAATTGTAATAAAGTAAAAAGATTACTGGACCCAATTGTACGATTTTCAGATGAAATTTCGATATGTTCAGATTTTTAGTAAAAATATGGCATCCACAATTGACGCCGCTTCAAAAATTAAAACATTTATTTAAGAAAATCATTTAATTATAATTCTTAAAAGTTTTTCTATTTTATTATGTATATTATATAAAAGCTTTATTTAATTACATTAAAAACTAATGAAACTTGAACAAACTTTTTTTCTGTATTATTATGTGCTGTATAGTCTAATGTACTTAATGTACTACATAAAGTATTCCGGTTTGTTACCGCAGTCCAGTCCTTCTAAATTTTGCATATGAAGGTACAGGTATGTCTCGTGTTTATGTGTTCGTTTAAGGTCTCGTGAGTTTTTTTTTATTTTGTTTTTAGCTTATATATGAGGACCTAATAATTTTTATGTAAGTAAAATGTGTTTTAAAATTGCTTTAATCGAAATTTATTTCATAATTAATTAGTAAATATTAAATAATCACAGTATTCTTTTAATCAATCATGCCTTAATAAATTATAAAACTAATATAATTATTTTAATATATTTTTTTTACGAAGCCGAGTCCATCGTGAGATTATATTATATAAAATTATGTGTTTTGTAAATGGAAAGCGGTTGAATCACTTTTATTTAAAATTAAATTAAAAAAAAAAAAACTTGAGTGGTTTAATAGAGAGAGAGAGAGAGAGCACGAAATTTCCAACATCCGGAATGTTCAGTTTGATCAATTGTAGACAGACAATGGCTTCGTAATATTGGTATATGTGTATCTGAAATGTGCGTATAAAGATGCTTAAATACTAAAATTAAACTTAAGCCTAGTTATAATTAATAGTAAAAATAATAAACCTGAGATCTAGAGAAAACTGTCATTTAAACGCTTTTTTTCTAATATAATATTATGATTGTGTATAATTTTTCATCTAAATCCTAAAACAAAAATTCGATTACTATTTCTAATGTAATGTAATACTTTTTTGCAAAATTATAAAAAAAAAAAAAAAAAAATATATAATTAAAATTAAGTGGATGCGGTGTAGTTTAAGAGAGGTGCACGAAATTAGATGAATTTTTAGAGTTTTATATATTTTGTATGCAAAATCATTCAGTCTCTGTAATCTGATATGTATCCAAAGCGTTGGGCGCTTTTTTTTATTACTTTAAAATTAGCGTAAAATAAAAATTAGAAACCGTTTTTTTTTTAATCGTCGTGGAATGTGAGATTCGAGATGTCAATTATTCGTACATTTATATTTATATGTATATATATATGGGTAGTGTCAGAGCGCGAACTTCATTCCATCCAATAATAGTGTTTCTAATTAAAATCAATTTATCTAAAACAAAAAAAAAAAAAAAAAAATAATAACCCTAATACAAATTCAAATTACAATTCTCTAAAAATTCATTGCTAATACTAAAACCTTATAAATTCCTAATGGTGCTTAAATTTAAATTATTTTTGATATAAATGTAATTATTTTCAATGGTTTTAACAAATTTGTATGATTTATTCATTAGAAACATGGTTACATTTTTTATGTATTGTTTACTATTAAATTCGTCGTCGTCGTTAAGATACTCTTTCAAGTAGATCGTTATCACGCGAATATTTACCCGATCGAATGGTAAAGTTTGTAAAATTTGTAATTCTTGCCGATTATATCCTAAACTAAGTAAATCAATAGTTGTGTGATTTACAGCCAATAGGATTGTATAGATTGGGAAACATTTAACACGCGAAAAAAACCATTCGGTTTCAACATCTTCGTCGAATACGCTATTAATTCGAACATCGTTCTCCTTGTCGTGATGTATGGTTACTTCTTTTGGATATTCGTTCGGCGATAAACATGCATGTATCGCCTGAACATTCGGCCGCAATCCATACTGTTTACAATGCATAAAATATTTTCTCGGATCTGGTTCAACGATATAGCCCGACCAGTTAGCCTTCTCGACGAGCCACGGTGCTGTCATCATAATATCATTATTACCGGGAAACGCTTCAAAAAATATACCATCCTTTTTATTGTTGAGTAAATTGCCGGTAATGTATTTGCCCAAATTTTGAATTAAATCGTGATCGGTAAAATTTTGATGTTCGACCGGTGGTGGATTGTGAACGACTGGTAAACGATATTTAAGAAAATGAATTTCACGCACATACAATATTAAATTTGGATTATCTTGTTTCACACTAAATAATTCATAATCTCGTGACATATTTAATCGAAACTGTTGATGTCGGAATTCTAGAAAGAATCATATAATGTTAATATATAAATGAAAAAAAAATGAGATCAACCTACCTGTTGTATCCATATAGATAATAAGTACACTTAGCACGGTTGCAAACGAGATAAGACATAGCACAATCGGTAGAAGCTGCCGTAATGATGATGGTGCAATACGCGAAACTTTTGCTACACTTAAATTATTTTTATCGGACGAAAGTGTCGACGATGACGACGGCATATGTAAAGACATTTTGCCTATTCCTATCACCATTTCATTTGTACAACTGAAATTAAAAAAAAATTTATTAAAATGATATACCACCACCAACCATATGTTAATATTTCGCGGTTTTATAAATAGCACCGCAAACAAAAGACTTGGATTATTCATTATGGTCGTCTTTGAAACATTCAACCGAATTATTAATGCATCAGCACAATTTATCGTTTATACACCAAAGTTTTTTCACCTATTGCGAACAATGGTCGACTAGTCAAAATCAAGACATTGATTCAGCTCGCTTAATTGTGGTACGTGTACTAACGTTTACAAATCACTGACATCTATAAATCAATATATTAGTGGAGGTGAATACACGATTAACGCCACTAACGACGATTAAATATAAAAAAAAATAATTTACCAAAAATAGCGATAACTACTTACTACTGAGTATTGTTCTTCACAAAACGAAACAAAATTGAATCGACCAAAGTCACACCACCAAACACCTCCTCAACGAATTAAGAAAACAAACAAAACATACATTTTCTTAGGTGTTGTGTGTATACATTGCACCACAGTGGATTTTGATTTGAAATTTAATTTTAAAGCAGAGCATTTGAAGCATTCTTAACTCTCTCTGGTATAAAGTGGGCGAACGTTCTGAAATACTATTATAGCACCTGTATTATGAATGACTTGTAAGTTAGTAACGTAGTTTTTACGAGTGGCTAACATTTTAGCCGCTGGTATTCGTCTAACAGAGTTCTTGCAGGAACCTCCTGCAATCGACAAATAGACGTACCAACAGAATGTCCTAATTGAGCAAACAACGCTCTCGAACAGGAAAAAACTGGAAGCTTTGTTGGATAAAACCAACGCCTAATATTGCACTTTTCAATATAGCCAACTGGTTACACGAGGCAATTCCATCCGCCAACGTGGTGGGTGCTGTCCATCGCTAGTCACGGTGGTGCTTCATGGATCTAACTAGCTCCTTCACTCGATAGACTTAATTCCAGACTAGATAGACTCTAACTTTGAGTACTAGCCCAGCGACTAACTGGTGAAGACGATCCCGTACTCTTTCTACTAGAAAGAGGGCAGGATCGAAACAACATCAAATCCAACTCGGTTCTACTACCACGACAGATTCGGGCACAAAGTAGAGAGTTATCAGGTGCCCTGTAATTTTCCAAATCCTGAGGCAAACATAACCGGTCTATCGGTTGGCATGGCTGACCCTAAACCCAAATACACTAGCCGCTTATTTGACTGTCAGAACAAACTCACGTTTCTGATAGACACTGGCGCTCTATATCATTCCCTATACAACTTGTATAAACCACAAACCCGAAGTAACTCCGATTTAGTTTTGTCTGCCGCCAATGGTACAGGAATATCAACACATACGGAAGCAAATTGCTGTCTAAGACGGAACTTTCCGCACGCATTCACTGGTGCAGACTTAAGAAATCTAGCTTACTAGTCGACCTTAAGAACAGGAAGCTGATCTTAAGGAAGTTGGGGACTATTACCAGTTGAACATGGTAACGGTACCTGACCGTTACCCGATTCCCAACACCCAGAACTTCTCCATACACTTAAAAGGCTTATCATTTAATCCCAGTCACACCTGAGGATGTTTACAAGCAGGCAATCCCTACTCTATTTGGCTTATTCGAGTTCACTTGAATGTCACTTCAATATTTGTTGATGTGAGCATCAACAGTTCGAAATGCGTTTTCGGCACTAGATCCTTAGACTTATTTAGTCACAAAATTACTCAAAATAATATTCTGCCGTCTAAAGAACGAAATAATGCCATTCGGGAGTTTCTAGCTCTTCAATCAATCAACGATTTAATGTTGAGTTATTAAGTGTGAGAGAGCCTTTATTTTGTTTTGTTTTTAATATTATCCGCTTGTGGCGTTCTATTTCCTTCTTGTACTTTTTCTCTAAAATAAATACCTCGTGTATGGACGCTTGTCTTTTTTATTTGTATTATATTTCTTTTTATTTAAGTACATAATCACATCAGGTTATGGGCCCAGACCCACTTAAATAATAAAAAAAAGAGAAGTTCAATTTGTTAAATTTCGTGGTTAACGAGTTTAGCGTAATCATTTTTTTTGTGTAAAAAATTAATAAAAAACAAAAATTAAAATGGCGGCAACGTTTGCGTATCTTCAAATGAATGACCTTTGGAGTCATGTTGAGGGCACATGCAAGGAAAGTGATCCAGAAAAAAAAAATTGAAGGTTCAAAAGCCAAGGTGTCGATTGTTTTATTAGTGACCAGTGTGAATTTTTTACATATTCAAAAAGCAAATGTTTGGGACAGTCGGAAAGTAGCGGTTGAAGATTCCGGTCTACTTCGTCGTGTAGCATTATTGCGTGAACTAGTTTCAACAAGACTAGTGGATTGCGCTACACTTAATAAAAACCAAATTACTTGAAGAAATTCGTTGGGATGATAGAGTTGAGGGCTCTGTCTCTGCATCAGCCATGTACGTGAAGCCAGCAAAGTCAAACAATTATAAGAAGAAGGAGAAATAAGTAAAGGATGGGAAATGTTTTGGATGTGTCGTAGTTGGTCACTTCAAAAACAAATGTCCGAATAGGAAGATAGCTAATCATTCGTCAGTTTTTCCATGTTTGACGGCATGCAATATTAAATCGAATGAGTGGTATATAGACCCTGGTGCCTCTGCACACATAAGTCAATAAAAATTGAAGGCCGAATTGATTGGCAATGTTTTACTCGAGCTACGGGTGAATAATCGTATAGTAAATACTGTAGTTCATGATGTTCTATACGTGCCAGGAATTTGCACAAACTTACTGTCAGTTAGTCAGTTAGTAGGCAAAGGTTTAATTGTTAAGTTTAGTGCAAATGATTGCAAAGTTTTTGACAAAAACAAGAAATTACTGATTGAGGCAAAAGTAAATGCAAGGATGTTCAAAGTTGAGAATTCATGGGAATTATGGAATCGACGTCTAGGACATGTGGCTCACGATAGCTTGATGAGATTACGAAATCAAACGGGTCACAAAATCAGAACGTTGAGATAATGAAACGGAATACTGCAACAAGGAGTTTTCTAAATTCCTCCGAGATTCAAGGATACAGCATCAAACAACTGTACCCTATACGCCAGAACAAAACGGCAAGCCGGAAAGGATGAATCGTACATTGGTGGAGCTTGCGAGATGTATGCTTTTTGATGCAAAGCTTTACAACAGATTTTGGGGTGAAGCTGTCAACACAGCGGCTTATCTTGTGAATCGTTTACCATATCGTGGGACTATCGATAAAACGCCCGAAGAAATTTGGTCCAATAAAAAACCAGATTTATCCAACTTGAAAGTTTTTGGATGCAGGGCAATGGTTCGAAATCAAAGGAATACATCATGGTCGGCTACAGCGAGAATAATAAAGGTTATCGAGTTTTTGATTTAAAAAAATCACGAATGGATGTCAGTCTTGATGTCATTTTTTTGGAGGACCAACGCTGTGAAAAAAGGTAATTGATTGTAACGAATTTTCTAAACATTTTTATCCATTCAAAGATGATAGCAATGACGTGGAGGATGAGGTAGTTGTTACAACAGCAAGTTCAGAAGGCGTATCTTGATCTTAAAAAAGTGAGGATCTAACAGCTGAAGATTCAATTGACGTTTCGGGTAGTAATGAACCGTCAAATGAGGAAGACAACGATGTCTCGTTAGAACCGCGTTGTTCATCGAGAGAGCACAAGTCGACCAAAAGTAATGACTTCGTTTATATTGTATCTCGTGTTCAATTGGATTGGTTTATATTGTATCTCGTGTTCATTGTCAGTGAAGGAGGATATGAGCAGCTCAAATGCGTCTCAATGGAAAAAAGCTATGGAAGAAGAGTATCGTTCGTTAATCAAAAACGAAGCGTGGTCGCTTACAGATTTGCCACCTGATCGTAGAGCAATTCAAAGCAAATGGGTTTTCAAAACCAAGTACAACGGAAAAGGAGTGGTAGAACGGTACAATTGACTATGAGGAGACATTCTCGCCCGTAGTTCGCTACTCGTCGATACGTTTTTTGATTGCGGTAGCTGTGAGATACAATTTAGAGATCGATCAGATGGATGCGATTACAGCGTTTCTTCATGGCGATTTGAGCGAGAAAATCTATATAATTCAACCTGAAAAGTTTAGTGATGAAAGTTAACGTGTTTGTTGTTTGAAGAAGTCGTTATACGGACTCATGCAGTCCAGTTGTGTATGGAATCAGCGTTTGGACACTACCTTGAAGATTTTTGGCATGTAATGCTCAAGTTACGATGCATGCATTTACTATTTAATGGATGGTAGTAAGATGTTGGTTGTGGCAGTATATGTTGACGACTTGCTCATTTTTTGTAACGATAAAGTTTTGAAAGCTGAATTGAAGTTGTGTCTTCAAAAGCAATTTAAAATGAAGGACATTGGCGAAGCCAAAAAATATACTAGAACGTTTCCAAATGGCCGATTGTAATAGTGTAAGTGTTCCAGCTGATCTAAATCAGAAACTTAATTCAGAAATGTCGCCGAAGAATGAGTCATCCGTTGATCGTGAATCCATGAAGGATGTGCCATATCAAGAAGCAGTAGGGAGCTTGTTGTTTGCTGCCCAGGTATCACGACCAGGTATACAGTTCGCAGTAGGAGCTGTCAGCAGATTTAATAACAATCCAGGCGTTGCTCATTGGTTGGCAGTAAAGCGGATCATGCGATATTTGAAAGGTACAATCGAGATGAAACTGATTTATTTAAAAAATGGAAATGAAGTAGTGCAACGTTATTGCGATTCAGATTGGGCAAGTGATTCAGTAGATCGACGCTCGACAACAGGTTAAGTATTCAAACTGCAAGGTGGAACAATTTCATGGCCGTCAAAGCCTGCCATTTAGTCGATCGTTTTCATTCGATTGAAGACAAACTTTTGGCATATCCAGAAAAGAATTCGCAAATTGATGATTTCGAAAGCTCATACTACCCTGCGGTCGCAAAGCTAATCACGTGGCAGAGAAAAAGACAATTCGGGTTAGAAAGTGTAAATTTAAACGATACAGTTAATCAAAAAAGTGTTTCACAAAATGTATCGAGTGCAGTGAAGTATTGCAAAATCGAAATTCCGATATTTTCTGGTGACTATACCGAATGGACTAGTTTCATAGACTTATTCAATTCGGGAGTGCACAATAATGAAGCATACACGCCATCGCAAAAATTTCAATTGTCAGTGCGTTACCTCCACGGTGAGGCACTTGATCGCGTTCGGCATCTGAAAATCACTGGTGCCAATTATATAGAGGCGATCAAAAGACTGAGTGAAAGATACGATCGGAAAAAATATATTTTTACTTAAATCTTTTATTCATGATTTTCTAAATATTCCAAATATTTCTAGTGCAAACGCCAATAACATCCGAAGGACTCATGACTCGTGAAGCGAGAGATCCGTGTCTTCTCGTGAAGCGAGAGATCCATGACTGATTTACCTTCTTCTGGCGAAATTAGATGATGGCACGAATGCTTTTTGTGCAAAGGAGTCTGAAGATATTGAAGTTCCAACCATAGATGCATTTCTCAAATTTTTTGATAAGCGAGCAGATACTTTCGAGTCAACGAGAACATTTTCGTCAACGCCTGGTCCTTCAAGAAGAAATCAAAAAGTTTCGAAAAAACCAAAAGTTTCTTGTTAATTCCTGGGTTTGGCCCGTGTTTACCTTGCAAACTCGGAAGTCAGCGGTTGTCGAAATGCCCTAAGTTTAAAGAAATGGCAATAGAAGAAAAATGAGGCTACATCTGTAAAACCAATCGCTGCTTCAATTGTTTGTGCATCGAGTTACTGAATGCAGATCGAAGAGCAGATGTCAAAATTGTCATCGCCGTCATCATACAATTATTCACGAAGACGACAGAAATGCAGCGAAACAAGCCCAGAACAAAGATAATACAGTTACGGCAGCAATAAGTCATTCAATAGTCACAGGAGATGATGGTACAGAAAGAAAAATAAGAGCGATGTTAGACTCAGGGTCACAGACCTCATTTATAACAAATGATTGTGTACAGAAGTTAGGGCTCAAACGAAAAAATAGTCGCATCGTAATAAACGGAATAGGTGGCGTTAGTGCAGGAAGTTCAAAGGAAGTCGTCACCATATTTATTAGAGCGCGCCATGATATATATCCACAAGTCGATAAAATCACAATACAGGTTTTGATCTTGCCAACAGTTTCATCCAGGCAACCAGATTTAACCATCAAGCGTGGAGATCCGATATGAAAAGGATGTTCCGGCAGGTACTTTACACGAGCATGATCAAGGGTACCAGTTGATACTATGGCGAAGATCGCGCGAAGAAAAAATTGCTGCCTACCAATTAAAAACCGTCAAGTACGGCAGGACATCAGCATCATTTGTAACCACGTACACTTTGAATCAATTGGCTAAGAAATTTGAAGATACCAAGTCAGAAGCAGCAAAGGTCATCAGACAAAATATTTATATTGATGATCTTATGATCGGCGCTGAGTCTCCGAGAAAGCTGTTAAAGCTCAAGACAGATATTGTGGAAATATTGAGTAGTGGAGGATTCAATTTGAGGAAGTTCACAACAAACGATGCAGCAATCCGAAAGTTGCTGAACAGCGAACCAGATACATCAACCAAAACACTATCCGATCATCCAGATGCGGTCAGAGTTCTTGGTATTCGTTGGGACCCAGAAGATGATGCCTTTATATTCTCTCTAGATATGCCGATCA
Organism: Tipula confusa; assembly: GCA_963556175.1. NCBI lineage: Eukaryota > Metazoa > Arthropoda > Insecta > Diptera > Tipulidae > Tipula > Tipula confusa. The sequence continues at coordinate 116,756,476 of OY744475.1, forward strand.
CCGACAAACACACCAAGAGAAGTTTCTTATCAGAGATTAGTCGAATATTCGACCCTCATGGCTGAAGATGTTATTACAGAGCTTATGGCTCTGCAAACTTGAATGGGATGTTGAGGTTCTAGTCGAAGTTCTGAAGAATTGGCAAGCTATTAGAGCAGAAATAATCAATGCATCTTCAATACGAATGCCGAGATGGCTGGAAATAAACGAGAAACTTGTTTTGCATGGATTTTGTGACGCAAGCGAGAGAGCTTACGCCTCAGTTATATACGTGCAATCAGTAAAGAATGAAACAAATTTAGTTAATCTGGTTGGAGGCAAAACCTGAGTTGCTCCTCTGAAACAAAGAAGTTTGCCTCAAATGGAGCTTCTTGGAGCACAATTACTCACAAATCACATGAGAGCAATTATGGAACAAAGTGGTTTAAGCCCAAGGGAGATTTGTTTGTGGACCGATTCAAATATTGTTCTCGATTGGCTTTCACGCTACCCAGGAACGTGGAAAACATTCGTCGCCAATCGGGTTTTGATGATTTTGGGGAATTACAGCAGAGATATATGGAGGCATGCCCCAACTAAACACAATCCTGCCGATTGTGCAACAAGAGGGTTATCTGTTGCCGAGTTGTTGGATTTTTCCTTATGGTGGAGAGGACCAGATTTTTTATATAAATTATTATTATTATTATTAAATGATTTTCTTCAGCGACTGGTTTCCAAAACATCAAAATACCGCAATGTACTTCATATCGCGTCTTATGTACGAAGAGTATTTACCCGTCCCGAGAACAAACAGAAACAAAAACATTTGTCCGTAGAAGAAGTCGACGAAACGGAACGATGGTTGTGCAGAGAAACACAGAAGATACACTTCAAAGACGAGTATGAACAATTGCTGAAGAAGGGATCATTATCGAAAAAGGGACCATTGTTCCCCATTTTTAGACGAATTCGGAGTAATAAGGGTCGGAGGCAGATTGCAAAAGTCGTTGGCACAGTATACAAAAAACATCGGATCATTCTTCACGCAAAAGCGGATTTCATCCAAAGAATCGTCTATCATTATCATCAGACAAACTGTCATCCAGGACCAGGACTTTTGCTACAGTTCGTAAGAGAAAAGTTTTGGATAGTACGAGGGAGAGATTTGAGGCGTCTAATATTTCGTAATTGCACCAGGTGCATACGCTATAGGCCAAATATGCAGGAACAGCTTATGGGAGAGCTACCTATTGAGAGAGTTTTAATGACATTTCCATTTTCCCATGTTGGTTTGGACGTTGCCGGACCTTTCCGAGTGCATCCATTTAGAAGACGAGGACCGATTCCATTCAAAGCGTACCTGTGTATTATTGTCTATTTAGCAACTAAAACGGTTCATCTGGAGTGTTGCATGGAGATGAGCATGCAAAGTTTTCTGGGGGCCTTAAAGAGGTTTGTCAGTCGTCGTGGCCTGTGCAACACCATCCTGTGCGATAATGGGACTAACTTCGTTGGCACCGCTAACTATAACAAAGATTTACAAATATTTTTTTTCAAAAATAACGATGAAATTTCCAATGCTATTTTAGATAACCAGATTACATTGAAATTTAATCCTCCTGAGGATTGGCGTCTGGGAAGCAGCCGGTTGATCAACAACACCCCTGCTGAAACGAACAGTAGGAAAGCAAATATTGACGTTAGAGGAGTTACGACGCTGAGCTGCCAGATAGAGTCTATATTGAATTCGAGGCCCCTTCCAATTACAAGCATTGATGATTTCAACCCACTTACTCCGGCACATTTTCTGATACACCGGCCAATGAGTCAGGTGACCTGACCTGGCGATGGAAGAAAGGCTTTCAGTCAACAATCGATGGGATATCGTCCGTCGAATTGTAAATGGAAGACCGGGAAGGAACGAACGCAGGTTCACTTTAAATATCCATCTGTACATTGCATTGTTCCAGCCAGCCTGTACTAACATTGACGATGATTTGGCCCAAGGGTTCTGCACTCCAACAAGGGATCATAGTTGTGTTCATCGTCATCACCGATCTCAAACATGTCATGAAAATTCCCTTTTCAATCCTCCCCCGTTGGGATTCGAACCTGGTGCCTCCCGACTCAAACAGCTTTAACCAATTGCTCAGTCACATTCTGTGCTACCATTTGCTGTGCCATCCGGATACTTAGTGTCATAGATTGGATACCCATTAACTTTGAAATATGTAGTTCTTATTTGGACAGCGTGTTAATATCTGAAGATATTAAAATTATGTCAATATAGTGCTCGATGGGCAAAGCTTGAACCTCAATTTTGTATTGCGGTAGGAGCTATTTGTATTCCATATAGCATTTTAGAGACATACATTTTTAATTTGAACCACTACTTGCATCAGCATATTTAAGCATATTTGCGTTATTAAATTCATGGTTCTTTCCATCATTACCATGAAACCTTGCATTATATCGGGAAGCTTGTTTAAAGCTGAAGAGAAGTTATCTTCATCACTTTTTTTGAACTTTTGCAGCAATTCTTTTAAGGATACCATCATATGAGACTCCTTGATGTACGTTACTGTTTTCATTTGTGTTCTCAATTCCACCTTGAATGTTGTTGGGCAAAACTTCAACATAAAATTATCAACAGATCACATGAGAAAGATAGCTGATTAAAATTGTTTCCTCTGATTACCTACCTATCAAACTTTATATCAATGTACCAGCAGAAGCTAATTACACAGCTGTTGAAAAAATTATCTACGGAAAAGCGCTATATAGACAAAATTTCATCATCAAACCCTAACGAGACGTAGGACATCGGTGATAACGAACTCGCAATACAATAAATAATTTCAGTAAACACAACATACATAAACAAAAACAACCTAAATTTACCTAAAATATGGTTGACAGTGAAGATTAAACGACAGTGGGAAATAAATTAAAAGGAAAACGCTGAAATTTTTAATTAAAGTCACTAACATAATATTATAGAAAATTAGGAAGGAGAAGAAGAATTCGTACGACAATTTTACTAACATTAACCCAAACTTAAATGGTAAGGAACTCTGGAAATAAATAAAGTTAGAGACATAAAACAGTGTACAAAAACACAAGGTCACGCAGAAAAATCAATTGAAATTACTCAACGCACATCCATCAAATAACTAATTCAGTGCAGTCCGAATTACTTTCGGAAATTTGACAGAGTTAATATGCCAAAATTGATTAATATATTACAAAAGGAGAATATCAGGAAAGACATTACTGATTCGATCTATTACGCCATATAACAGAAGGTTAACGTTTACAAACTGGATACATTCAGTTAGATCTATCAACATTAACGGTATCCCCCAGCGGAATCTAGGATCTAGTTCTTTTGAACCTAGACCTGTTTACGGTACATCTACACGTTATCAACGATGCCAACACCAAACTGTAACATTTACAATACGCAGATGATTTCTTTCTAATTATCTCGGTTAAGGATATTAAAACAACAGATAGTCGTGCAAACGAAACTAATAATCAATTTGCAGGCCTTCTGACAAAAATAAACCTTAACATAAACCCCAATAAAACATCATTTATGATTTTTAACAACAAAAGAACCATTCACAATATTAACGATCAAAAACGTTGATAACAATGAAGATTGATAAGAACCTTAACTTCAAATTTTTCGTGAGGAAAAATGGCGGTGCTCGCTCCAGATTTGTAACAAACATCTTCATTAATAATTACAGTGAAGAAGCAACTTGCTACATAGATGGGTCAGTAATCAACTATAAGAAAAGACTCATAGGAATAACAAATACAAAGAAGAAACTATCAGCTATTACATAAATGAAGAGATCTCAAGAAAATCGCTTGAAACCCTTGCGTTTCTGGAAACACCACTACAAAGGTATATTTTGATTTTTTGCTTTTTTTAACCACAAATGTTGCAACATAATTGATGGTTTTTTTTTTGTTTTTTAATCCATTCCAAAAAAATGGTGGTCATTTTGTGGTGCTATATCACACTTTTATATCACATTTGTAGAATTTTTTGGTGATAAAATATAAACAAAAAAAGTCTACAAACTCAACCCAGCACAATGAATTTTGTGGAGAACGTGATGAATAAAAAGTGATATGTTGACGTTTCTACATAACCTCAAAATTAATCATATGAAAGTTTTTTATGAAGTGCTATCTTACCTAGTGATATAATAATTTTTAATACTGTTGAAATTTAATTTCTTGTATTTGTTATTTTTTTCGTTAGTTTGAATATTTATTTAATAATAAAATAAAATATTCAAAATAACGAAAAAAATAACATACAAAAATTATTATATAGCACTAGATGAGATATCACTTAAAATAAAACTTTCATATGATTAATTTTGAGGTTATGTAGAAACGTCAACATATCAGTTTTTATTCATTTGTATAAAAATGACAAAACATTTGTAATTCGTCTTGTTCTAACTGAATTAAACTATTTAAATAAAATATTGACATATTTAAATTAATATGTAAATATTTTATTTGAATATTTTAATTCTTTTTGAAACAAGACGAATTACAAATGTCGCGTGTGTAATACAAAATTGTCTTGGATAGACGCGAATATTGACACTTAGGTTATTTCAACCAAACACAGGACAAATTTATGTTGAAATTAATAGTTAAGGTAACGCTTAATCTAAATAAATATAACAGTTTAGGGGTTTTAGTTATTTCTAAGGTTTAATTTGAGTACGCATCAGTTTATTTATATTCAAAATTCGTGTGTGGTGTGAATATTCATATATCCATTAAAACGTCAAAAGTTGACAATAAAATCGGTGTTTTATACTAGTGTAAGTAAGACAACAAATACTATTGACAATAAAATTAGTTTTTTGTACTAGTGTAAGTAGGACAGCAAATATTATTGTCTTTTTCATTCAAATCAATAAGCGGCGTATAATAATTCATCCATAAAGCGCACGCATTAAGAAGAGGCTATTTCATTTTATCACAGTTTATATCACCAAATGTGATATAGCACCACAAAATGACCACCCTGGTGTTATGGGGCCAAAGCTCTCTTAACTCTTTCTCTTCGGTTAATTTAACGCTCTACTTTACACCGTCATGGAGGCACGTATATAGGTTCGCTTTAAATATCCATCTGCGCATTGCATTGCTTCAGCCAGCCTGTTATGGACGATGGTTCCTTAAAGATATGGAAGATTGATAAGGCAGAATTTCAAATTCTCTTATGATACGAGTTTTTTCTTCATTCGGTTCTTTTTACGGAAAGGGTTAGAAAGATAGTCTAAGGTACTCTAATGGTTTTTCTAATGCCTTTGTTCCTTTCGGCAGAAGTACCAGCCGTTGGATTTTCTACTGCATATGGAATAATCTTTCCTCTATTCAAGTATTATACAAGCTAACAAACCAGATATGTACGGTACACAGTTGTCAATCCTACATTGGGTATTTCACCATGGCACCATTGACACTGGTGCAATTACTTTTTCCTCGCCTCTTGATTCATACATACGTTGTGGCAATTGAGGGCACGACGGGCATGCATTGAATGTATCCTTGAACCTTATCATAACTATTTTATATGGCCCCAAGGATACCCCAGTTTACCTCTTCACACAGTTCCTAAAAGCATTGCTGTTTGCTTGCTTTGATGGAATACTTAAGCCTTGAGTGAGAAGCACGATATTGTTTCTGTAACTTGCATTTTGGGTTTAGGGTCTTGTACGTTGATATAATCATCTAACACGGAGGCATTTTCACGCATCTCGGCTATCTTTTTGGTGTATTAGTACACACGACCTTTCCAGCTAGTTATTATTGTTGGCATTGCTGCATCACAAGCTATTGTATTGCAATCTGTGTGCGTATAGATTACCCCACTTCCTAACTTAATACTAATCCATGTGAGATTTACTATCCAGCTAGCACTACTCCTTCGAAATGTGGAGTTTGGCAACATTCAGCATTACCAAACGGAAATGCTTCAAGAAGCGCTTTACCTCTATTATTAGTAAATCGGCTTCCCCATTCAATGGCCCATGCATTAAAATCCCCCGCAATCAACAAAGGGCTTTAATTGCTTTTGTCACTAATCAGTCTCCCAGAAAGACTTTGAATTCCTCTATGGTCGCACTGAGATAATCATAGCAGCTATAGATATGAATACTATCGATATCTTACATCTTTTAAAACCAGATTTGGCATCGCTAGCATTTTTCAGACCCAGGCAGCAGCGCGATTTGAAAAATCGGCTGCTTAAGTCTTTCAATTAAACTTCCTGTATTGTTGGCATGGAATAACAACGCCTACGCCCAAAACACGTATTGTTTGCTGAAATAGGTTATGCGCAGCTTACATTGAAAAAATTTTATTTGGATTAATGGTATCTTCTCAGTTTTATTTACAACACCTTCTGATATATTGGACAATTCAATCTAGCACCGGAATATATATTCCCTTTAATGGAGGGAAAACCACCTGTGTTATAAGTATCATATCGTAGATATCTGTCTTCGATGAATCGAACAGGAACTTGGAAAGCACTCCGTTCAAAGATAGTAATTACAAAATATAGGAGAGAAATAGTCCGAGAAAATTGTAAATGACTATTAAGGAGGATGTTGTCCGAATCAGTTAGTCAATAATTAATCAAGAATTTTCGATGACGATGACTCCTTCTAAATAATTACAAAACACATCGAGAAGTACTACAGGTGCCTCTACACGAAGCCTAAGTTTTGCTTTGAGATCTCTGGGAATACTTATATATAAAAGTATTAATCGTGGAATCGTGCTTTGGACTGGGCTGCTGATAAAAATTGCAACAAACTTCACACCGATGTATTTATCAAAGCGACCGTGACAAAAAGCTCAAAATTATACTAATGATAGTTCGTTATAAGAAATTTAAATGGCTGGAAAGCCACAAGTTTAAATTGTTCGAGGGCTAAGCCATCTCAATGTGCATACATCTTTTGTGTCGCACATCATTTCTTGTTACAATACTGGCAGCATTGCCAGATGTAAAGGAAGTGGTCATAAACCAACACCAACAGCAAAAGAAATTATTTGAAAAGTGAAGGCTCGAATTGAACGAAATCACCATCGCAGTGGTGAAAAATTGGTTTCTGTGCTAAACATGTCGAAAGAAAGGATGCAACACATTCTGAAAATTGACCTTGGATTGAAGCCTTTGAAGTTCCAAAAGGTACACGATCTTACTCCTGACCGATAATTAAACCAGATGGGCTGTGGACAACGTCTAGTGGAGAATCATTGGCACTCCTGTTGGAAACCCATTTCCCAGGTAGTGTGGGTCGACGGAGCTTGGTAGGAATACCGAAAAATTATCGTTGGGGCCCGGAGAAAATCGTGTGCAAAAACCGGATCTTATTATTCTAAACGGCTTTAGACCCTATAAATCGGCAGGCCCGGACGGTATCATTCCAGTGGAATTGCAAAAACACTCGTCGAGGATTCTCCCATGGCTGGAGGTGATCTTCAGGGGTGTTTAAAGCTGAATTATATTCCTAGGAAATGGACGGAGGTTAGGGTGATTTTTATCCCGAAAATGGGGAAGAATTCCTAGGCCTACCCAAAGGACCTAAGACCTATAACTATCATCCTTTCTGTTGAAAACATTGGAAAGACTGATTGACGTGTACATACGGGCAAAAATAAAACCCAGTAATGGGCGACTTCTCAGCAAGCGTACTGGAAAGGGAGATATGTGGACACTGCTCTGCATTCTCTGGTGCGAACAATTGAGAAATCATTCCACTCGAAAGAGTTCTGTATGGTAGCCTTCCTCGATATAGAGGGCGCTTTTAACAATGTCAGGACGGAGGCAGTTCAGGAAGGACTGTCTTTCTTAGATGTGGACTACCCCTTAAGGAGGTTGATAAATCAGATGCTAGAATGCAGAATTGTTAACGCGGAGATAGGGGAATTTACCATTAGGAGGCGAGTAGTTAGAGGAACTCTGCAAGGTGGTGTCCTATCACCTTTTCTCTGGAATATAGTAACCAATGGATTACTTTTGGAACTGGAGAGGGAGGGAATAGAGATGATAGCGTATGCAGATGACGTAGCGATCGTGATCTTGGGTAGGTACCTAGACACAATTAGGGAAGTTATGCACCACACGCTCTTAATCATTACAAAGTGGGCCAACAAATGTGGGATGGGTATAAATCCATCCAAAACAAAGCTTGTACTTTTCACCAAGAAATATAAAATTCCGGTAGTCGCCCCTCCTACCTTAAAAGGCACGGCACTGACCTTTACTGATAAGGGAAGATTTTTGTGCATAATTTTGGATAGTAGGCTAAATTAGAAGCCCAATATTTTAGAGAGAGTAAAGTAGTCTACCAAGGCTCTGCACTCATGTAGGAACGCCGTCGGTAGGAAATGGGGTCTAAAACCAGAGCTGGTATACTGGCTCTTCACCGCTGTAGTCAGACCGATTCTGATGTATGAGGTGAATGTTTGGTGGCCAGCACTAGACAAGAAAAATAAAAATATGATAGAGAAAGTACAAAGAACGGCCTGCTTGCTTATAAGCGGAGCACTGAGGACAACCCCTACACGTGCTCTGGAGGCTATGCTCTACCTTCTTCCTGTCGACAGCTTTGGTAGGCAGAGAGCAGCAAATGCAGCTGCACGACTCTCTGCCGTGTTTGAGTGGAAATGTATAAAGTTCGCTTAAAGAAGACTTGGCGAATAGTGACTACACAATACCGATTGTATGCTTTGAAAAAGGCTTCCGGACCCTTATCTGCTCAAGGGAATCCTGGGGGAACAGGTCAACAACACAAACTGGAAGTATACAATTCTACACTGACGGCTCCAAGGTAGACGGCAAAGTCGGAGCTGGAGTCTATTGTGACAAATTAAATGTGAATATATCCGTTCGTCTTTCTGATCACTGCAGTGTGTACCAGGCAGAGGTAGTAGCGATTGAGGAAGCGCTGACTTGGTTGATTCATAATGTTACATCCACAAGGGATATAACAAAATATGTAGACACCGAGCAATTGGCGCAGTGGTTAAAGCTGAGGTGTTTGGGACGGGAGGTACCGGGTTCGAATCCCAACGGGGGAGGGTTGCAAAAGGGATTTTTCATCACTTGATTACGATCGGTGATGACGATGAACACAACTATGACCCCCCGTTGGAGTGCAGAATTCATGGGCCGAACCATCGTCCATGCCAGTACAGGCTGGCTGGAGCAATGCAATGTGCATATGGATATTTGAAATGCGAAACTGTATTCGCGCGTCCTCGATTTGGCTAGTAATGGCGTAAAGTAGGACGTTAATTAACCGCGAAAGAGGTGGGAAAGCTTCGGCCCCAAAACAGATTGCATAGAAATAAACAAACAAACAAACAAAATATGTAGACAGTTAGGCGGCAATCAAGTCGCTGGAATCAGTTTCTCTGACGTCCGTGGTGGCATTGAAATGCCCCTCATCGCTTAACGAGATGAGTGAGCATTTCAATATCCAGATAGTCTGGGTCCCCGGTCACTCGGATGTTCTGGGGAACTGCAGGGCTGACGAACTGGCAAGGATACAACTCTCCAATTGAAACCGGAAAGGGCATGTTATGGTGAGACAAGTATGGTGAGGCAAGTCTGGCCGAAACTGGACTTGAAGCGCTCCAAAACACTACTATCCCTACGTAGACCTGACTTAAGTATAATCGTGGGGGTGCTCACGGGACACTGCCTCATTGGGGAGCATGGGAGTAAGCTTGTGCCAATGGCAAATGACTTCTGTCATGTACGGATGAGGAGGAGGGAGAGACTGTGAGTCACTTCCTCTGCTCATGGTCGGGCATACAAACATCTAGGAGGTACAAACATCTGGGCAAGTATTGTTTCGACAGCCATGGATCTAGAGAACTGCAATGTGCGAGATACCTTACGCTACATAAATAGCTCTGAATGGGTCCAATGAAGGTGAAAAGGGAGTAGGATCCTTTGGTATCACAATGGACCGTCACCGGTCTAAGTGTGCGTTAGCAGCCATTCTAATCTACTCCTGACCGAAAAAATAGACTGCATATAGCAAAGGAATTGATTTACTCAAGTGGCCTGTTTCGGAATATCTTCTCTGATGAGGCTTCATTCCACATTGAGCAATATGTAATAATAATAAATGATTTTTACAGGCCCATGCTGCATCATCATTATGGCTCTTTCGGATTCTGTCTTTAGAAGAAGACAAGTCGATCTCTACCCCGATGAACCATCGTCCCTGACAGCGACCTCTGCGCCTGCCAAATGGATTTCGTTTATGAGACGAATGGAAACGTAACGTTTTCCTGCGATCCCTGACTTATGTGAAAACTGCCATCTCTCCTTTGCAGAGACCAATTGAAAATCACTGCTTGATGGCAGGCGACTGGTAAGATCTCGCATCTTGCATGATTCGAAACCTTGTTAGAAATTAAAACATGGTCAATTTGACTTCGGGACGTCTTACAAGGGTGTGTCCACGTTTTCAATGGGATATTTTTATGAGGAAAGAATGTACTAGCTCCAATGGAATCGTGGTCGCTAAATCGTGTCGAGAGTACGAACCTATGTGTTCACATAAGTCAGTTTGATTTTTACCAGCTCTAGCATTAAAGTCTCTAATTACTATTCTGACGCCGTGCTCCGGTATGGCTCCCTTCAGATTATCCAAATTATTTTAAAATGAGTCTTTATCTGCGCATGTACACACATGATTAACACGATGGCTAAAGTCGCATGAGCAAACGTAGCTTACACATACGATTATCAATTGCTTTGAAATCCAAAACAGCTTTTTTTACCTGGGGCCTTGCAAAGGCTTGCAAGTGCCGAAAAGCTGAAGTTGTACAAGGAGTTGACCAGACCAATTGTCATGTATTTGAATACGCAATTAGACCATGACGAGCTGGTGAAGGAATGAGAGAAGGAATTTAATGAAAACTAAATGTTATGCGATCTCTAAGATGAAAGACCCTATGTGGCAGGGCAAAGACCTTGGCTCTTCGAGTTAGAGAACGACTTGGCTTCACCTAATTGAAACAAAGGAAACCCTGCTCGGGATCAATTTCTTTAGAGCCAGATTGTTGATTCGGTACATGCCAATAATGGGCTTTGTGGTTGCCAATTAGAGAAAACAGCTGCCAATCTGTTAACATTTTTTAAAAGAAAAGTTTTTCTGATACTAAATTCAAATGTTAATCTTTCAAACAAAAGAAACAATGAATTATTACAAAGGCAACAAACCGTTAAAACAACAAATAAAATTTCTTACCACGAACTAAGAAAGTTACTATAACTTATTGTAATGTTATCACATTAGAGAAGTTCGAAACAATTTTCTTGGTATTGGTACTAAACAATATAGATGCATACGAGTCCTAGGAGACGTGCTTAAACAACTTAAACGTGACGTTCGTTTTTCTGTACATTGATTGAATCGACCCACATACTTACTACAAATCCATCGATCGATTGCACATGTAAACGGAAGTAAACTATCATCACATCTAATCAACTCTACTACGTACACATACGGTTCCCAATAATTATTATTTTATCTTGGATGATATTTTTACTAAACTCGAGTGGGGCAAAGTAGTGTACCGGACAAATTAATTAACACACAAAAAATAGTTTATTTTTATTAATTAAAATTATTAGGGCAATATAACTATTTTTAGTGTAAACATTGGTATCATCATATTGTATATGTTTTGTATAGTGTAATAAAAAAAAAAAAAAAAAAAAACGTACACACAAATTAAATTCTTAGAAAAATGGTAAGAAGACGACGAAGAACATAAACGACATGATGGATACTAACAATTTTTCACCTGCGCTTGATTATTGGTTGGTTGATAGTATTTCCGTTTTGTTGCTAAATCATAAGAAAACGATGGATAATGTTACGGTATGCAAGACAGATACAAAAACTAAAACGCGTTTAAGATATTAAATGTCTTTGTTGTTGTTAGTTCTTATTTTGTACCATCGCAAGCGTTGCAGTATTTTTAATTTATACTGTCCATAACCGAGTGTACTAACTTCTTTTGTGTATCCAAACATTAATCATAAACAAACATACATTTTTTTGTTGTTATATTTACCTTTAAGTTTACTTTAAATAAATCCTAAAATATATTAGCACAAAACAAACATACACAATGCACAATTCTATATTTTAATGAAATAGTTACACTTATTAATTTTTATATAAAAAGGCACTTTAAATACAAAATTCTGTGAATATATTCTAACAAAATCTTTACCACCATTAACTTTCTTACAAATTTTCTTACTAATTGTGAATTAGTAAATCTTTACACCACCATAATAAACTATTTTTTTGAATACATATACACAAACGAAATTTACCTTTAAAAATTCATTAATAAATGGCAAATGTGACAGCTGCATACAAGTACACAAATTGTATTTAGTGGTACCCGATTGTAAAATAATTTCGTTTATCATGCTTGATCCTAGATGTCTCTCGTAGCAGTGCGTAATTGATTATTTTTTGACGTTGTATATACATGTGCTACAATTTGACATTTATCGAGTGTCAAAGTTTTGTTATTATTTTCACTGTGCAAGTGTTATAAATATTAAATTAATTTAATTTAGTGAAAATATAGTGGTAAGCTTTCCAAAAGTAATAGTGATGTTATTCTTTAACTTTTAAATTATATTTTATGCAAAATTAGTGAAGTGAAAAATTGTTGATGTTATTTCTGATGTTGTGTAAACGTCTTAGTTGTTAATTAAAATAATAATAACAATTGGTATTTACAAGCCATAGCTGGCCCGTACAGCAACGTACAGCAAAAAAGAATGTTGTTTTCTTTCCTCGACGAGCCATCGTCGCCAAAGGTGGCCCATACGTCGCACCATCCGTTTTTGATTTTCTTTAAATTTCTGATTTCATGATTGAATAGAACTCGGTAATTGTGATGCAATAGTGATGCTATATGTAAAGAGCTCCGAATGCTGATTCGAGCTACATCGTGAATTCGTAGGATGGTTCCTGTATGCATATCTTTGCGTTTAATATTCAACAGTATTTGACACAGTTTGTTAAAGATTGGATCGCTGGGCTGTCTACCTGCTTCCTTAGAAATCTTCATTGTTAAAAAGATCAACAAAAGAAAATATGAACACCTTCAAAATTTAACCCGTCGCTCGCTTATGTTTACGGACACGCAGTCGATAAGAAAACCAGGTGCGTTTGATTGCACTATATCAGCCATGAAAGAGTATTGCGTGGAGTTCGTTGGTCTGCAAGAAACTCGATGGCCAGAAAATGGAGAAATGGTGTCTCAAGGCTATACTCTTCTTTACAGTGGAGATGATCTCAGCAATCTTGGTGTTGGTTTTCTTCTTGGGTCCCAGTTGAAAAAGGAAGTGTTTTGGATTTCAAAGCAGTTGATAATCGTATGCATAAGCTACGTTTACGATTAGCGATTAGCCAACCTGCGAATCATTTGTGTTCATGCGCCCAATTATGTAAGTTGGATCAACCCAAAAATAAAGACTCACGGGAGCACTATGTCAGAATCGTGATTGGTGACTAGAGCTGGCAAAAATCAGACTGACTTAAGTGAAAACACTGGTCAACTCAACAATGAGCACAGTTTTCGTTACTTATTTAAAGAAGTCACTGGACTGCACCATACGTTCAGAACTGGGTCTATCGCCATTTTGAACCAGGTTGAAATTCTCCGTGTTAACATCGATACAGTGTTCGACACATGGAAAGAACATTTCTCTGATTTACTCAACGTACAGCAATTGTCAAACGATGTATTTGAAAGTTGTCAAATACAGACTGCAGAGATGTGCACAGAGGACCAATTTTACGGAGAACTCACACTGGCCATGCAGAGACTAAAAAGAAACCGTTTCGCTGGGGGTTGATTGCATTAATCCCGAGCTTTTGATATTTCAGAGGGAAACCTTGGGGAACTATCCTTTCGCCTTTATTCGATTAGTATGGCAAAGTGAAGTTATGCCTGTTGAATGGAAAGTGGACTATCATTAAAAAACAAGATCGCTCAAAATGCAGCATAGCTCTCCTTTGCACAGCATACAAATTACTGACTTACAAAATATTAGAGAGAATCACTCCTCTGGCGGAGGAAATTGTTAGCCAAAATAACGGTGAAATCACAGAAGAAAACCTTAAGCTTGGTTTCAAAACTGGCCATAGAAACAGCAAAGTCGTTCATCGAGTCATTGAAGTGTTGCCAAAAACCTGGAATACTATTCTGAATTAACGTCGAGTGTATATCGGGTGGTCGGGTGGTGTTGTGCCGAGTTTCCGACTATGTCAGAGTCTCAAGGATTTAAGAGTCATGTATTCGGGCACCGTGCATAGTCATGCAAAGTCAAAGATCAAACTTGCGGACACTGCGCTGAGGTCGGGCATGACAGCAAAAAATTCCCAAAAAAAGCGATAGTCCAACTCAACATTTCAACTCAATATGCAAAATGCAAAAATCGTTGGTCATGAAATAAGATAATGCGCACAAGATATAATGATTGACAGACTCCGTATGCAGGAACCCTACATGGCTAAAGAAAGAGTAGGCAGCTTGGTGCCACTGGTGGTAATGCCGACGAAGATCTACTCTGGGTAATTTTTATCTAATCAGTATCTACTTTCAATTCTCTGATGAACCAGTGGATTACAAAAACCTTTCTATTGTCATAGCTGGTGACTGAGAAGTGAACGAGAAATCCTCGTTGAAGAAGAGGCCTTTTTGCTATAAACAAGCACCTATTCCCACATTGGTGAATCAAATATTGATGTCAAGTAAAATAAGACTGGACTTCTATCACCGAGCTATAGTCCTAACTTTAATCTCTAAGGTCACATAAAACCAATGAATCGACAGGCAAAGTTTCCCGATGTGCACAGAAATGTGTAAATTGAGAAAAGTTCGATAGCTTGTTGGAAACAACTTGGCAACGGTGGTCGGAAAATATAACTTTCGTATCCAATGAGGATGTAGAAGTAATGGAAAATAAAAACATGAGCTCAATAATCGGTGTCTGTTATTTAAGCAGGCAAACCACAAAACAGCAACAGCAGCAAAAGTGCGAAAGATGTATCAAAAATAGAAGGACCCCACTTTAAACACCCTACTTGTGTACTGCTTCCTGATGACACTGTGCTACAAGATTTGTAGCACTAAGAACTTGCATCGTGGAAGAATTTAGAAATGATGAAACCACGGACGCAATAATGTCAATAAAAACTGGCAAAGCACTCGGCCTCGACAGTATTGAGGTCGAAGTGATACAAAAAGCATGGCCCAAAATAGAGCCCAGTATCATGCGCTTTCTGAACGAGTGTCTAAAAAGGGGAGTTTTTCCGAAAGCTTGGAAAAATGGCAGAGAATAAATTTAAACAATAAACGCATCACCCTATAAACCAAAAGCACCATAAAAATTTATGTCTTAGAATGCATCCATATTTCATAATCCACAGCTATAGATACGACAACGTCGGTTATTGGCATCCGTTTAGATCAGCGTTTCTCAAAGTGTGCTTCGCGGTACCCCGGGATACCTTGAAAAAACTTACCACCAAACTGCATCAATGCCATTGTATTTTTTATAAGCACTTCCAGTAAAAAAGGTCCTTTACGAGTCTTTAAAGATCATACATTTAATAAAATTGGGACCGTTATAAACACGGTTTTCAAGATTATATGCGAAGATATGGGTTACTCCTCCATACCGAAGAACGATGGCTGTCTTGAGGAAAACTACTTCTTCGACTATTCCAGCAGCGTTCTGAATTGGGCACCTTTTTCATAGAAAACAGGATGAATTTACAAGAAAGATTGATGGATAACTATGGTTGTTTCGTCTTGGATATTTTGCCATTATTTTTTCAAAGATAAACAAAGTGTTCACAGCCAATAAAAATGTTTTAGCTTTTGAAAAGAAATTGGAATTATGGATCATTTGCATTTGCTCTCGTGAGCTAGATAGTTTACAAATTATACATGGATTAGAGCCCCCATTCATAGTACAGAAAATACTAGTTGAATTCACAGTTAAGGAGTACGAAGTTTTCATTGATATGATTTACTATACAGCCCTTTTTTGTAAAAATCTCTTTGCTAGAATCTTGGTGCGCTTTGAGACAAGAATATGCAGATTTATTGATGAAAGCTGTTTAGAACACTTCTTCCTATTGCAACAAATTATCTGTGTGAATTTGTTTTTTTCGTATGATGCAAGACAAAATACCACAACAGATTCGATGCAGAAGCTGATAAAATATTTAATAATGCAGACATACAATAATTATGTAAAAATAGGACTTACTAGCAAACGTCCAAAAAGTTCTAGGTCGAAATTATTATAGCTGCATTAAGCTTACTGCATAAACCTAACGCAGAAAAGGAATACCTGGTGCACATTGTAATGTTTAAAGAGAACCATCATCAGTAAAAATACTTGATCCGATTAGGACCACGTCCTTTTTGATAGTCACTTTTTCCACTAAAGGAGTGATTCCCTACCATATTTAGGACAACAATTTGTAGGACTTGAAATTTATGGCGTCAGCATTTTCTTAAATTTAGAGCATTATGCGCATACTAATCTAATAAGCTCGCAAAGGCAGTTCCACAAACCACAAAGTTACCCTACAGAATTAATTCAATCAACTCCAGAAGAAACTTATTTTCTGTGTCTGCAGTCTTCCGTATTTGACACTCGTTGAACATTGAGGAAACCAAAAAATGATCCTTCCAAGTGTTGAGTATTGCATAAATGTTAACACGGAGGTTTTCATCCTGGTTGCGAATGGCGAAATCTAGCAATTGGAATTGGTCCCCAAATACATTTTCAATAAGTTTTCAAAATTTCCTAATAGTGTTTCCCAAAATGGGTAATCTGGTCATCCCTAATATGGGTAATATGGGTAACGATTTACGCTTAGTCATTTGGTGCCGGGAAGGTTTGACACTAGAAAACTGTCAATATTTTGAAAAATCTGTCAATTTGTAGTTCAAAAAAATCACACAGGTGGTCGACCCTGAATTAAAAATAAGGATAGGACACTTGTTAGTATGACAGCAGAAGTACAATTCAAGGTCAAATTTCAAACAATATATAATAATGAAAATATGTTACCATTCCGTAACTTTTTGGTCACTCGCTATTTTTTTTTATAAAATAATACGTTAATTCAAACTGATTGCATATTTTATTTGTATTTTTTAGCCGCATTTCATTTAACTACCAAAGGGAGACTGCGGTATTGTAAAACGCCACGTGTAAGGTAGGTGAATTTTATATAAAATGAAATAATAATTTTAACGTGTCGGCAATACGATGTACTCGTAGTTACGCTATTTGAATAATAAACAATGATTTCGAATTTTACCCGCGCATTTTTTTCCCTATATTCGATAAATTAATACATAATTAAATTATAAATAGATAATGTGTAAAAATTTCTATAAATTATTAGGTGAAACACACCTGATACCATAAAATTATATATTTCAACGTGTATATATGGATTTGTTATCGATTGTTGTCCAGCTATGGATTTGTATGTGATAATTTTCGAAATTTAAAGCCTTGAAAAATATTTGCGACGATTATAAATAAACGGTAGTGTATATATGTGTATGTACGTATGTGCATATATACATAATATATTTATATAAACGGAATATAACGTTTTGCAATAAATTTACCATTTATACGTTTTAACTCAATTTGCATGTAAAGAGATTGCAATTGACCCATATCCGAGATTGTTCAGTTCATATTTTAAAATAAAATTTTCATTTTCGTATTCAAAAGCTATGAATATTTGAGCATATATTTCTTGGCCTGCCTAATTCTAGAAGACAAACGATAATGAGCTATTTTGTTGGATGCTCAGAAGTTGTTTCTTAACTTTGGGACTTTAGGTTTAGATTGCATAATTTATAGATTGAGTAGTTAAGGAATTTAACAATTTTTCGTTATGGTGTCGTTTACAGCATGCTATTTCATTAAAGCTTCATACATTATATAAATTGACCACTGAGTGACTAAAACAAAATCGGTTAAGCTCTTATACATGTCGTATATTTGAAGTTCTTATGTCACCATGTCAGGATGTATAACTCACCTGAAAGTTCCAATAAATTACCTGATTTCGCAGTCACACAATAAAAATGGTTCCTGCTCCACGCTCATGAGGCAAACTAAACAACACGAAGGTCTATTGTCTCTTTGCTGAGAGCTTATTTTTTGTAATCCGGCCGAGGGCCAATCTTGATCGTCTGACCAGTTTATTGGTATTTAAGGCATCTTGACTAAAGTCTTCGTTAAGACAAAGCGTCGATGATTGCGTTCTTTGTTTTTCATTCAGACAATCAACGTGAACCTTACAGTAAATTTAGCGTTACGCTTGTTTGGCTATATCTCTCCTTGAAAGTTATTTTCCGCCTTATTTCTGTGAAGAGAACTGATTTGAATATATTTGATATTTAATTTTTTCGAAGTGATCACTGCACTTTGAAGTTCCTAATTGGATATTGGCCATCAAACGACTGAGTTTAAAGCTCTTAAAGTTCGTAAACTTAATAACTTTGCTAGGTCATTTCATGGCATAAAACAACGTATCAATATTTGCTGGTTTCTTCGGTTGTTTTGAAGTTGCTGTTATTTGGTGAAGCTGAGGATTGTCTGTCTTTTATAGGTACATCCGCAACCTAATTGCTTTTTGCAACGTTAAAAATAGTTTCGTGTGATTACCTTCCATATGGAGATACATTTTACAATTAAAACACTCGTTAACAGTAGCTTGCTGGTTAGCTATCAATTCTCAGTCCAGTTTGAGTTTACTTGCTGTAATGCAAATACTCCCTGGATTGAGTATTAGTTCACATTGACCTGAACGTTGTTCTTGTGTTCTTTAAGTTGGAATTTATGTATTATTGTGGCATGGTAAGAATATCCTTTCTTCAGTTTAATCCACCGTTTTATTCATCAAAGAGGTGAATAAAACGGTTGTTAATGTTATCACTGAACAATGAAACAGGTGCATTCACCAATCTGTTGAATCACAAGTCAATGCGATCGATATCGAAGGCCTTCAAGGTTCGTTAATTTTATAGAATGATAATTTTCTCATTTGCTGCAAAAATTCAAGTGGTGGTGGCTGACGCGATATCCGTTCCACATTTTTTAAACGCTGCGGGATTCGTTCTTTCTCCGACCTGTTTTCTAATTTTCATTAACGATCTTCTGTCAGCAACTCTCAATTCAAATTACTCCTATGCTAATTACAGCTTACCTTCGACCTCTTCATTTTTACCTTCTTCTTCATTGCGAAATGCCGTTTTTGCAGAAAACATTTCTTTTGGATCGCTTTACATGAAATCTCATTACAATTCTTGAATAGGGTTGAAACCAACAGAGCTGAATTCAATACCAACAAATTTCAATCCCGTGTTTTATCTGGCCAAACTCATTCACTATCTTTTGTGACTGGTAAATCAAGTCTTGGCTACGTCTGACACATTTGAGATTCTCGATTTGACAATATCAAAGAGAATATCTTTTGGTCTGAATAAAATTAAACAAAGAAGCAATTGGTGCAGGCAGATATCGTAGGTTTTTACGACAATGTAAGTTTTACTTTACTCCGTACTTTGAACGAAGTAATATCTTTTTATGTCAATAAAAAAGCTCAACAAATTTATGATAGCTTTCTCAATAGATTTACTAGCTGTAAAGGCAAAGTATCACAATTGCCATTTTTAGTATGCCACCAAATTATCGACCCCATCAAATCCTTTAGATGTTTTGGTCTTAAGTTTCTTAATCAAAAGCCTCCTATATATACAAAGTTGCAATGATAAAACCGAACTGAAAATAGAGGTGGTAGAAACACGGAAAAACTCTACTTTTCATACAAATCGTATGAAAAAAATGTCTTTAAATCGTATTTCAAACTTCTAACCGCACAGATATTAAAAGTAATAGTTAAATTATGAAATAAAATAAAATCCGTTTTATATATTTTTAATTAATGTTTTAATATAAGCGTCATAAGAAACCTCTATTTACAAATACAATTATAGTCCGTGACGCGCAGAACATGAAAATATGAAAAAAATGGAAAAAATAGAAATTACAAAAACAAACTCTTTGTGTATGAATGAAATGTCATACGTCATCGACATTCCATTATTTGGTTTTCTATTACATTTATGTCTATATTCTACCAAAATTTCACATATACATTCGTAGAATTCGTACATTCGTAGAAAAATTGAGGTTATGAATGACTTTCAATCCAAAAATGCGAATCAGAAAAAACATATTTTACATGTGTTTCATTCCATAAAAACAATCGTAAAATGTATGATCCTTTTATTAAGCTCAGTTAAAATTGTTTCTGATCATTGCGGCTTTGTTATATAGGAGGCTCTGGTTTTTGTTTATATTTCTATACCTAATACGTCATCAAAAACTTTCTACGCATTGGAGTTGTTTCCTATGAATTCTAACTTTTTTTGACAGTAGGTGGTTTTAGATGCATTTAGTTTAATTTTTAGGTTTTTAGAATACTTCCGAACAAAAGCCTGCAATCTATTATTAGGATGTCTTCTTAATTTTTTTGATAATTTTTTTAATTTTATTTGAAGATTTAAATTCTTCCATAGTTTTAATTTTTTTTTACGTGCGAGAATAGTTATTACCTTTAAAAAATCAAAATGTGAGATGCTTTTGGTTTCAGCCAATTGATTGCAAATGTTTAGATTTGTCCCATAGAAATACTTGGTTAAGACATCATAATTCCCAAGTTGGCACATTTAAGGGGCTAACAAAACCAAACAATGCCAGCATTGAAGTATAGTAAAAGCACTTTGAGTTATTTAAAAGATTTATATTGATGTCACCAAGGATAACTATTCTTTTATTGTTGAATGTTTGAAGTAAACTCGCTAAACTGTTACAAAAAGCACTGATCGGTTTATTATGTAATCCATAAAAACACAAAAATTTCCAATAATATTCATCAAGTTTAATATCAACAGTAATTAAATCAGCTGAAAGCCAATTAAAATATTGAATATTAAAATACACCGCCAGAGCATATCATTACAACAAGCGTTGAAATTGCAGTTTGGTAGATGAAATTTGGAAGTATCTTTAGAATAAATCTAAATTTCACTTACAAAAATGAAATCAGGTTGTGTGTTTAGGTTGGCAATATATGTACTAAAAGTATCACAATTTGATCTTAGGCTACGAATGTTTTGGTGTAATATATAAACATTTTCGCTCATAGTAGCTGTAGATAAATAAGTAACAAAAATTGTCTATCATAATTCAAAAAATAAAACAAATATCAGTATCTTGCTTTGCAAAACAATCACAAAATTGTAAACAAGTGCAAGTCGGCGTAGAAACGCGTAGAAAGCATTCAAATTACACTCAAAGACTGTTGAATATTCATTATAAGTAAATAAAATACTACCAATATTACGATGCAAAAATGCAAGAAAAAAATTAAAAACTGTCAATTCAATGTAAACAAAACAACAATATACAGACTGTTTTTTTTTGATATCGGAGAAATCGGAGAGATTAGAGATATTATTTATCAGATATATCCGATTATTTTTTTCTCCGGTTGTTATCTGTCAGGTCGAAAAAATTATTCTTTCGATTTTTTTTTTAGTTTCGGAAATAATAAATTATTTAATAAATTCCAGTATTAAACTCCCTAATTTGAAGTTTTATTTCTCACCTGATAGCTTAACATTAATCGGAATCGCCATTTTAGAATTT
This sequence comes from Tipula confusa, assembly GCA_963556175.1. Classification (NCBI taxonomy): domain Eukaryota; kingdom Metazoa; phylum Arthropoda; class Insecta; order Diptera; family Tipulidae; genus Tipula; species Tipula confusa. The sequence continues at coordinate 116,778,338 of OY744475.1, forward strand.
ACTAAAATATATAAAATACTGCTGTCAAACAATAATCTGTACATTTTTTCAGAGTAAAAATATCGTATCCGATAATTATCGGAGCGTAAAAAAAAACGACTCAGAGAGATAATTTTTTTCTCGGATATTAAAAAAAAGGCATATCTGAAAATTTCACAGTAAATTTATCTCTCTGATTTCTCCAATATACAAAAAAAAAAAAAAATTGTAACACACCCAAAGTGTAAAAAAACAAAACAAAAACTGAGCTATAAAGAAATATTGTATACTTATAATATAGTTTTGTAATTCCGGCAGCTTTTATTAAAGTTTCCGGAACACATAGTGCATGTCGTAGTTATATTCAGGAACCACAAGAGATTATAATTGTTCTAATTTCACTATTTTGTAAATAGTATGCCATTGTTAAAGGCCAATTAAACTGTGTCCGAAACCCATGACAAATATTTGTGAATACAAATATTTGACATTCATTTAAAAAATATTCCCCTACATTACCAATTTTTTTATTCTGTCCGAAAAGTATAATAAGTGATTTCCCCGCCTCATATGTTTTTCAATCCACTTTTTAAGGTTATTAAAACTATGAAGAAAAATTAAGCGTATTCCATTGACAAAAACAAACTACTCACACGTAATTGTAAATATCTACTCGCAACTACCCATTCTTATGTGAAGAAAACGAAACCACTTACGCATACAATTTACAATAGATGGGCGATTATTTTCGAGATTGTTTTTTTCGAAATATAATTTATATCGAAATTAGATTTTTAGATATTTTTCGAGATTTGTTTACATATAAACACTTTTTGTTTATGTTTTTGAATGTCGAATTTCTGATACAAAATGTTTTTATATTTTGTTAGAAAAGTAAATTGCTGTTTTTTATATTGTTTTTTATAGTGTGATTTTAGGCGCATCCGATTGGACTGAATTTACTGAATATTCTGAATAACCAAAGCTACTGATGTGAATTGACTGTTCGATTTGCACCTTTTTACTTCAGTTAAAAGATTGAGCTACTGAATTAACTGATTGTATATTTTGGTCTGTAGTAAATTTAGGTGGTTTTTGTTGCCTTTGGTTATTTTTTAAAATAATTAGGTTTAAAATATAAATTACAAAATTATTAATAAAATGAAAGTAAAAACTTCAATACAAACATTAAATATGATTCATTTATTGACATTTATCTGAAGAGAAGAATGTCAATCGAATACCCAAATGCACTACAGTAGCTCAATTATCTAAAATAATATAATTCAATTTCTAAATAGTAACTCAATATCAATTTAGTAAATTCAAGTGAATCAAAGGGCCCTTTTTTAATTGTAACCTTTTATAATGAACATATTCAAATTATAGGTTATGTTTTAATTCTAGCGTGCTTTTTTGTGTCTCATTAATCTATCTATTTGCAAATATTGGTATTTTCCCATTGGAACGCAGTTATTAAATATATATTCGCCTTTTAATATAACCTTTTAACTTGACACCTAGCGATTTTTTTTAAACTTCGTTAAAGGTGGTCATGTAATAATAGTTATTTGCTAATTCAAGTTACCTTACGCTAGTTTTGTATGCATTATGACAGATAAACAAAATATGTTGACCATCTTTGGCTGTTACAGATCGTTACGCCGCCCGCGGCACTGTAAAGGCGAATAATTGTGTGCATTATTTATTGAAATTGTCATAGCAACGAAAAAGTTCAAATTAGAGTTTTTAAATGGTACAATTACAAAACTATGTAGTGATTATTTTATATTTTATTGTATATATCCGAGTGCGCTATGCAAGTAGGTTTTATTATAGAAAGTTTTGGTATATGTCAAAAATTGTCATATTAACCGTGATAATTTGGGTGTGTTCGTTATTACCAAATAAATGTTAAAAATTTGTATTCACAAATATTTATGGTTTCGGACACAGTCTTAGAGTGTAAGCGTCATCTATTGGCTTATTCTCTCTGATTCCGACAGAACGATGGTTTGATTCTAAAAAGCTACTGCAAACTGCTGATATTGTGCTTTCTCATCTTTGTTGATTAGATCTTCACAATTTTAACGTAAGGTTCATTTTCATGTGATCTTTGACTGTACGATAACTGTGATCTTAGATTTGAAGTGACCAAATAATTTCTCTAAAAATTAACACATAGTCAATTTGATTTTGGAACCTCTTGCGAGGGTATGTCCATATTACCAAGTGGATATTTTTATATGGAAAGAATGTGCTAGCCACATGAGATCGTGTGCGATCACAAAGTACATTGTTCTTTCCTCATTATCGGTCGCTAGATCATGTCGGGAGGACGGATCTATATTTCCACATAAGTCAGTCTGATTTTTCCACAGCTCTAGGTCTATTAAAGACATCAATTACTATTCTGACGTTGTGATCCGGTATGGATCCCATCAGATCATTTGTTGTAAGTCTTTATCTTTAGGTTGGCTTACATCAGTGAGCGCATGAATACAAATGATTGACAGATTGGTCAACGTAGCTTACGCATACGATTATCAACTGCTTTGAAAGCCAAAACAGCCTTTTTCACCTTGAGTCCAAAAAGAAAACAAACACCAAGATTGCTGGGGCGATCGCCACTATAAAGCAAGGGATAGCCTTGGAATACATGGTTTTCAGTTTTTAACCATCGAGTTTCTTGGAGATCAACGAGTTCCAAGCGAAACTCTTTCATGGCTGATATTGTGCGATCAAACGCGTCTGGGTTTTTTACCAATCCTTAACTGCGTGTCCGTTAACGGACTGGTTTCATTTTGGCGGCATACATATTTGTTTTTGTTTCGCCTGCTGCGGACAAGGATAACATGCTCGTTTATAACTCTTTTATGAGGAATATAAGTTCCGTCAACTACAGGTGCCGACGAGTATGATACTACCCATATGTCGGGTTTTTTTCTTTTGATATATTTTGCACATTTTTATTACTGTTGCTACTGAATTGTCGACAGCCTATTGAAAAGTAATCTACAGGCTAATAGCTATATTGAAAGTACATATATTTTTAGATAAAAATCACCCAGGGATTACCCTGGTCTTAAAGCCAAGTTTGTACATTAAAACTCCGAGTTTGTCTTCCACTGGAAGTCTGCATACTATCTTTCTAAAGCATATTTCGTCCACTTGCAGCAGAGTTTTGATTGAAACCTCAAAATGTGACCGCTGCTTCGTTGCATCATCTCAACATCATAAAGTTACAGAGTTAAGGACGCAGAAACACTCAGAACTCTTCACTAATGCAAAAACAGATTATGAGGAATAAAATCGTTTAAAAAGCTTATCCGGAAAATTATCTGCATGAGTGTATAGTAAGGCACACACATGTTGGCTTCATGAAAATATTTATTTTTTTTTCAATAAAACTTTTAATTTATGATCATAACTTTGGTTTTCTTTTCTCTTGTAAACAATTGGTCCCAAATCGCTTGCTTTAAAAAACCTATTATCATGCCCCCCCTCGTTTTAATATAAAGACGAACGAAGAGCTTTTAATGTTTTTTGATTAAAAATTAAAATTTAAAGCTTTTTTATGACTTGCTTTTTTTTTTTTTAACTGTTATTTGTGTATAATATGGAACGAGGGTGTAAATTAAGCGCACATATGCATAACAATGATCGGATTTTTCCCTTATACGCAAAGATTTTTCCAATTTTTTCATATCGTTATTATTGCATTGTGGTTATTTTATGGTTTAATAATAAAAATTATAAAAATTTTTTTTAATAGAATTGTGGGGAAAATTTGTTTTTCTTTATTTTCGAGTGTTTACAATAACAAATAATGTGTATCCATATATGTGTAGTATAAATTCATGTATATACAAAGAACTCCGCCTAAAAATCGATAAACTGGAAAAATGGAAAAAAAATTTTCTCAATTACGTCACGAGGTTTCTATATTTGTGTGAAAAACATTTTTTATTTTATTTTTATGTTTTTTAGTTTTTGGTGGGAAATCGTATGGTACTTTGAAAATTTGTATGCATGCAATAAAAAACACAGTACATTGCACATCTAGTTGCATATTATGCAAAGTTATTCAATTGATTAAATAAATTAATTATAAATTGTGTATTAATTAAATTAAAAAAAAATTTTTTTAAACTTTTTTTTATGTACTAGAAATGAATTGAATGGAAACAAACTACTATGCATATAAGTATACAGTCGAAAATGAAATTTCTAACATTATACCGTTTCGATCAATTTCCCAATATTACTTTCATATACATATGAAAATTTTCCCCTATTTTCCCAGGTTTTTACTTTTTGTTATACGGTTTTCTATGTATACGCGTTGCTTGGGTGGGAGAAATTCGAGCTAAATATCAACAGTCTTTGTTGTTTGTTGGTTAGTAGCTGTTTAGTTTTCATACAATAATAATCGGTTCCGTCTTTACAGTATAATATAGTAGTAAATAGTTAAGTTGAATTTTTTTTTTTTTTTTTTATGATAAAATTTTCCTAGATTTTTTATAAGTGAAAAAGACAATAAAATTTGTAAACATTTTTTTGTATTATATATTGTGGTGCTGTGTTGTGTTGTGTTGTGTAGTGTAGTGTAGTGTCGTGGTGTGTATATATATAGTAGAATATATCGTTGTTAAAGTGGTGAAAATTGATGATTAAATTTTCATTTGATATGACGTTATTATTGGAAAAAACTTTTTTATTATTATTTGATTATCATGCTCACAGAGCAATTGAGTGTTATAAAAAATCAACAACAAACGCAACAACGTCATCCGCTACAACGACAACAACATCAGGAGCACGATTTTATCGAAACACAACAAACGACGACGACAACGACAACAACGACGACTGGTCGTACTCTGGAAATAAAAATAAAACGGAAGGTCAAGAAAAAAAAGTTACTATTTTTAAAAAAGTTATGTTCGTTTCAAGATAATTTTAATTCGAACGCAGAATATCGGCGGGATCGACGCATAAACGGATTACAATTACCTCTACACCCGTTACAATTTATCGGTTGGATTGCTCTGCTATGTTTTGGAATTGGAACATTTTTTATTATAATACCAGCAATACATCAGGATTATCAACAACCGCTTTTTGCATTAATTGTTTGTCTATATTTAATACATATTGTAACGCATCTGCTGGCCTTACTAATCGATCCGGCCGACCAAGAATTACGTAAACAAAATTCGCGTAAAGTAATACCCGAATTCGATCGGACTAAACATTTTCATGTGATCGAAAATGGACGTTGCCATTTGTGTAACATAAAAATTAATTGTGTACGAACTAAACATTGTAGTGTGTGTAATAAATGTGTTAATAAATTTGATCATCATTGTAAATGGTTAAATCATTGTGTCGGTGGAAGAAATTATGTTGCCTTCCTTATGTGTGTTGTTAGTGCTGTTATTGCAGCATTGGTCATATTGGCCGCTGCCATAGCTGAAATTGTATTCTATCATTTGAATCCGGATTGGTTGAATGCATTTTATTGGAATTTAAATAGTACGAACGATAATAATATTATTGCGACTGTCAGTAATAATGACAGTATAACTCAAATAATTGTGAATGAAACAACATTTGCCGCCAACGCGAGTAACTCGACTGGTGATACCACGCAAAATAGTACTATAGGTGATGGTGGTATTTTAGCAAATGGGATTGGCTTTAATAATACGATATTTTTAATTTTTATATCAATTATTGGTATCTTAGCAGCGATAACAGCTGGTCTCTTACTACATTTATGTTTCTTTCACATTTATATATCGTTTCTGGGTTTGACAACGTACGAATATATACGAAATCATCGTCAAAATGTAATGTCAACATCGGGACCCGCATCCCAGCAATCGTCGTCGGCACAACACCGTCAAACGGCGACAACAAATAGTAACGAATCGGGTACCACACTATCACCAAATAATATCACAACAATTTCGTCTAGCGATATTTTAACAAGTCCGTCCACATTGTCACAGCATGATAATAGTATAAATGATAAGCAACTATATTTTTGTTCTAAAATCAATAAAAATCCAATAAAATTAGATGAAAGTGGAATTATTGCTGGTGGTGCCGCCTCGAATGCCGCACTAAATTCAAACCGTCCAAATACATTGTATTGTTGTGAAAAATCTCATGAATACGTTCATCAGTATCATCATCATAAAACCACTAAATCATCGTTAAAAACGTATTATATGTGTTCGGTGCTACACGATAATACCACATCGCACGAGACCACGACCACAAATTCAACAAAAACATTTCACTGCTGTTCCGAAATTCATCGGGAAGAAAAATGTACATACTGTAGTTTTCGTATAAAAACGTTACAACCATCGGAAATTATGTCGATAGATGATAAACAATGTTGCCTGAAATCGTTAACAAAACATCATCGATGGCGTAGAAAATGGAATTGTTGTTCAAATGTGCCGGATAGTCCGGATATACCGGAGCCGACTATCGGAAGTATTGGTGCTGGTCAAACCATTGTCAATTGTGAGCCAGAACATCAGCCACAATTAGATGACCAACCGGTTAATACAATATCATCTCAGATTACTCAATTAACCAATGAATTACAACAACAACAACAACAACAACATACAAATAATGGTGCCAATATAAATAGTAATAATAATCTTAATAGTAATAATAATAGTAATATAATAATTGTTAATTCTGTGGATAATAATCATAATAATAACAGTATGCCAAATGATTTAGAACATCATCATCATCATCACATTGAAATAAATAATCATCATCATTATAGCGATAGTGACGACGTCATAAATCGACATAATAGCACCAATAATCTGCATACTATGACCAGTCATAGTAACGAGCAAGCATCATTCAATCGTCGATTTAAACGATTTCGTCGTCGTTTAATAATTCCATATACACCAGTTCGATTTCGACTTATGGTCCGAATGATCCGTATGTACGGTAAACCGATGTGTCCAGAAATTCATGAAATCTATCGCAATAATCAAGTACGTCCAATGGCAAACGTAGATTATCGTAACGGTTCGTCAGCACATCAAATTTTACCAACATCGGCCATTCGTAACGATACGAATTTACGTAATCAACCTATGTTACCGGCATTGCCACCACCATCGCGTCGTAAAATATTAAAAAATCGTACCGATGATTTACAAGAGTTGGCCGATAGTTTAGGATTTGTACAACAACAAAATCAATTACAATCACAGCAACAAACGATTCGTTTATCGGGTGGTTCAAAAACTCAAACATTTCGGCGGTCACGTCGTAAAAATGTGTTGCGTAGTCGAAGTTCAACACTATCGCCCATTCATGAATCGGGACTATCGAATCCGGCGTCGCCACAACCGTGCCGGCATAGTGTCGTTACACATCATGGTGATCGTCGCCTAAGTGGTAACAACGATCCAACGACGTCAAATAATTCATCACAATGAAATTAGTGTGAGTTGTACATCTCATTAAACGTGTGCGTAATTTTATATATATATATACATGTATGTTTCTTTTTAATATTAGCTATCTATTATATATATATATATATATATATATATATATATATATATATATATATATATATATATATATATATATATATATATATATAGGGTGTTTATTTATCTTGACAATATAAATTTTTAGAATACGTGTCCTTCAAATAAACTTATTAAGGATAAAGTTGACGTAAAGAAAAAGGGACACAAGATGGCGCTTGATGTATTGAAAATATATACCGTTTAAAAAAGATTTACATTTTTCAAAATAGAAACTATACTTTTTTGTCAGAATATGATATAAAACCAGTTTATACCACTAATTAATGTCAGAGGCAGCACTTGAGTTCTTATATTATCAACGAAACAAAAATGTAAATCAAAGCAAACCCCTTTAATAACAAGTTGACCTAAATTAGAGGAAACATATCTATTGTTATGTCAAATTGACTAATTGAAGCATTTATAAGTGTCATTATAACACAATTGTAATTTTCGCTAAAAATGGATAATGCGCCATCTCTGTTTCTCTACTCATGGTAACATTGAGTTTTACTCATTAAAAGTTTTAAAAAACGTTCTGCTTTCTTCATATTTCTTTGTGTCAGAAATTCGCTTGACGAGATATTTTTCGAGTGTTCGTATGAAGACTATAAGGTAGGTACGGCTTTTTAAATATTTTTTCTTTCAGTAGAAACTGTCTGAAATAACAGCGTGACTCGCTTATAAATAATCCGCGATGCATTAGAAATGCTCATTAAAAACTGTAATTATTATAGGGAAATAGCAACCGAAATATAGCGCCATCTTGTGTCCACCTTTTTTTACGTCAACTTTATCCTTAAGAATTTTTTCAAATATACGGTCATTCCATGACAATTTCTACAGTTTTTCCTCGTTTTACTTCTTTGAGTAACGCTCTCTCAAAGTTTTCACCTTTTCTAATATTTTTAGGAAGTATTCATTTTAACTGTTCCTTTCACACTTCAGGCAAATCTGTATTTTTGTCTCTAGTTTTTATTTTGTATAAAACATAGTATTTATGTTTTCATGATGGAAATCAGGCTTTATACGCAAATTATTTGCCTTGACGCAATAATTAATTGGAGCATAGTTTAGTTTAACAGTGTCAATTTTAAAATTAAGAGCATCGCTTTTTGAGTTTTAGTACTGTTTAGTACTTATATTAATTATCATAAACTACCATAATTAATTGACCCATATTTTTATTTTTGGGATAATTCGTGAATGTCGCTGAAATTGGAAATGTTAAAATATACATACTTATATGTATATTTTATTACTATTTATAGTTTTAAATATAAATTAAATACTATTACAATTATATTTTATAATCTTGAAATCTAAAAAATCACTTTTGTACTTGACACTTTGACAATAGTATATGCATAAAATCAGAATAGATTCCGTATTTAATTAAAGAGCGACGCACAAGCTTAATTTACCGTTAAGATGAAAAATTCAATTTATGAGCATACCCACAGATAACTATACCAGATCAACATCTTGTATGACAAAAATTTACAAAACTAAATTCACACTACGCAAATTAATGCAACCGAAATCTAACCAAACGAAAAATAGATGAACATATAAAAACGCATATTTTCGTCCCTTTCTTTTTTATTTTGTACATGACTTTTGATTGTATAAAAAATAAAATAACAATTTTCATGATTTTCGTATATTTTAGTTTGGTTTTTGTTTAATTTTTTTATACAATCAAAAAGTCGGGCGCAAAAAAAGGAAAATATAACAATATCCGTTTTTATATGTACATTTATTTTTCGTTTAGTTCGATTTTAATTGCATTAATTTGCGTAGTATGAATTTAGTTGTGTAAATTTGAGTTATACAAGATGTGCATCTGGTATAATTATCTGTGGCATAACATTTAATTTTAGTACTATAATTAATTATACCATCTAGACATATGCTATGTATTTGTACTGTCTTGACAATAAATAAAATATAATTGTAGTAGTAATAAATTAAAATTTATAAATATAAATAGTAATAAATATACATATATTTCGTCATTTCCGATTGCAGCGACATACACGTAATCCCAAAAGTAAACGTGTGGGTCAATTAATTATGGTAGTTTATGATGGTTAATTGGGGTACTAAACCTAAAATTTTACTCAAAAAGTTATGTTCCTAGGCTGTGGCCGAATAGTCACGTTAATCGTCTAGTATAGTAAATTTAAATTTTAGTACTTATTTCCCTTCAGTAGTGTCCAAAATTTTTGGTAAAAAAATTAGTCAAAATTGGCTTGAAGGGAAAAAATATATATTTTTGAAGGGTTAATTTCATTGATATATTGTTCAACGTCAGATAGTGTTTGGTATAAAAAGTTGTGTTTTGTAATTTTTAACCAAAATAATTATCCAAAATAGATAATGTATTAAATAGCCACATTATTTGTAGACTGGCTTTTTTTCTAAATCGTAAACTGCTATATGTATTAAAAAACAATTAAATGTTACACGCACAACAATAACTACCCAATTACCCTGCTTTTTTGTATGGTATTTTATTTTAACTTGTACACTGTTAAAAAATAGCTAAATAACAATTTACCCAACGATTTGGCCGCAGCCCTAATTTACAAATTTACACTGCTAAAACAAATTATGCCCCAAATATTTATAGCGTCAAGACAAAGCTATTAGAGTCCTTTGCGGATACGTTTTTTGGTATCCGCATCCAAACCGCATCCGCAACAAAAAATACAATTATCTGCATCTGCACTCGTTCAAAATGCTTATATCCGCATCCGCACTCATCCGCATCCGCAAAAATAATAAGTCAACAGTGCAAGTATAATATCAAACCGAATACGAATATATATACTATAGGAGATTTTGATAATATCAAAACCTCCTATATTAATATAGGAGTTTTTGAGAGGTTTTGATAATAATTTATTATTGCTAAAAATTATAAATTTTTTGATTGTGTTGCAAGTGTCGGTATATAATTGCGAATAAGGTTGAAAAAAACGATCAAGCGGTAAATTGAAAAAATTTAAATTTAAATTTAAAATATACACTACGTATATCACAAATACATTGAATAACATCTTTAATTTGCACTTGTGATGCGGATGCATTTGGAAATATCCGTGCGCATATTGCGAATACATCTGGTTTCGCGAATAAAAAAATAAATTCCGCATCCGATCCGCATCCACCAGGTTTTAAGCAGACATATCCGATTTTATTCGTAGATAGCGGGTATTTGCGGTTATCCGGCTGTTGAAATTTTGAATTTTGTGGAATTTTTATATTTTGTTTTTATGAACGTCCTTTTAAAAAACTAACCCTTTTTAATTTTTTGAAACTGCTCTTAATTGATTTATACACAAAACTTTAAAGTATTTTCTCTTTCGCAAAGATTGTTTCTCGAGAATATCAACGAAAACATTTTTTTTCGTAATTTTTCCATTTGCTTTATCAGTTCTTTGACTGTCCAGAAGTGCGATTCCATTTCGATGATATGCCAATGAAAAAATAATAATTATCATCAAGTTTTCATTTGCTTTTTTCATTTTGTTTTGCGTTTCCGGTTTACAAAATGAAAAAATCACATTCGTTCCGAGTATTTACGTGTGATGTCAGGGCAAATATACATAAAATATATAAAATCAAACAAATGAGCACAAACATTTAGGCGCAAAAAAACTAATTGTATCATCTGTGATAAATACTTTTCAGCGACAAAATCTACGTGACAACAAAATTTGACGCAAGTTTATCATCAAAAGAGAATCGTGATTTGTGGTTTATCGATGACAAGTTTATCATTTTTCATTATCATTGAACCGGAATCACACCCCAAGTATGGTATATAATCTTTTCCATAACTACATTTCTTTAGGTTCAATAATACCCATCTCTTAGTTGTATCTCCTTTTTTAGGACTTTCACGTAAAGACCCTATATTTTCCACATGAGAAAAAATTTAGAAAAGCCCCAAATTTAAATTTACACAAGTCAAAATATAGTTTTTTTTTTAATAATTTAAAGACTAGTCTCAAAACTTTAAAAAGGATAGTTTTTTAAACGGACGTTCGTAAAAGCAAAATTCATAATTTTACCAAAATTAGAAATCTGTTTCTGGTTTAATAATTGTATAATTTTCAATATTACAATATAAAAATATTACAAATAATGCAAATTTTGAGAGAGCGTAACTATAGAGAAATTGAGAGAAAAGATGTCTTTTTTCTATTATTAATTCGAATAAATAGAGAATTTATAGAATTTGATACGGAATAACCTTATATATATATATATATATATATATATATATATATATATATATATATATATATATATATATATATATATACACACACACATATATATATATATATATATATATATATATATATATATATATATATATATATATATATATATATATATTTTATACATATATTTATAATTATATATTTATATTATATAGTATTATATTATTCTGTGTGTATATGTTTATCCATCTCTGTTTTCCTAGAGTAGGTGTTTAGTAAAAGTTCTAGTGTATAATCTAAAAATCTGTAGTTTCTAATTAAGTTTTACCAATAATCCCAAAGTTCTAAAGTAAATATTTGTGTTAACTTCTAAAAATAAAATTTATTTTGGTCATAGTACAATTTACTGGCCACATTTTTACTTCATTCGGTTTATTGTTGATTCCAAATGGTAATTTAATAGTTTTGTCTAAAAAATCTAAAAAATTAAATTTATAATTTAGATTCTGTTAATGGTTGGCTACATAAAATTGGTTTTAAAATATCGATAAGAAAATCTCAAAAATAAATTTACATTTAAATAAATAAAGAACTCTACGAAAATGCAACCTTTTTAAAAGGAATAAAAAACTACTAAGGCGCTTAGATATTGACTCCTATTAAAGAGCGATTAATACTATAAACAAATTTATTCATGCGTAAAACAGTTTTTAGAAAATGTTTCCATAAAATAAAAATGTTACTATAAAATATTTTTATGAATTTTATAGCACCATGATAAGTTTAAATTACAAATTTATGATATATATAATTCAATTCGTGAATTTATTACTAGCTTAATTATCATAGTTTGTTGAGATATTTCCTAATAATTTTGTTACCATAAAATATAGTCGAGTTTAATATGTTTTATAGTAACATTTCTATATTATGGTAACATTTGGTAAGACAAATAAAAATTAATCTGGGACACAACAAAAGCAAAATAAGATATCATGCAATAGTTCTTAAAAATAAAATAGGAAATATTTATTTTATAGCAAATACTTGCTTATTTTATAGCTAAACTTTTATTTTTGTTTTAGTTTGAAGCTTTTCAAATAAAAATAAAAAATTCACAAATAGTTATCTATCAAATCTTAAAAACTATAATATATAAACGCTACATTCACGGTATTGCGCAACATTTTAGATGGATACCTTTGTCATAACTCCAAGTTGGACGACAATGCAAAGCCCCACTAGTACCATACGTCCAGAACGGTATCATAATGGTTTTGTATAGAATAACTTTGTGCCCTTACTTAAGAATTGAGTTTCTCCCAATTAACTACGATACGTTGGCATATTTAATAGTTTTAGTTTAGAATCAATATTTCCCTTCCACGTAAGTCTGCGTTTAAGATGGATCCCCAAATATTTTAACTCGTGGTTTTGGTTACCATGGGACAAGTTCTTTTTTTTCAATGTGCTTAAGTCACATGAGTCAATTTGCTGTCATTCACTTTTATTCGCCATCGCTGTGGTTACACCCCAACAAAATGGAGTTTTATAGGAAAAACTCGATGTGGCAACGCTGATTGCAACATTGAATTAAATATAAACGCTAGTAGTCTAATTCTAATATACTCGTCTTATAGTTGGTTCATCATTTTTGTTCATGCTTCATCATATCCTGGATACTTTTTTGGATTTATTCCATTACGTATGATCTAATATGCTTCCGTTTAAGCTCCCAATAAATTCCCTCATCGATTACACTATTTTCGGCAGCACAAACTAATTTCCACATTTCAAAAAATTCATTTATCCTAAAATAACCAAACACAAAAACATCTAGTGACATTTAACAAAAAAACTTTAACACGTTATAAAATAGAGACATCTAGTTACATTACTTAAAAATAATGGAACAAGTTCTGTTATAGTGAATTTAGTTAACAATTTGGCACGAAGTGTCAGTTCAAATTTTTTGTAACAAATTAACTACATAGTTTGTAAGTGACATCTAGTAACCAAAATACTTCACCACACTATGTAACAGTGACATCTAGTGACATTTAAAAAAGTGAGACATGATCTTCAATGTAAACGTCATACCGAGCGCCTCGCGTTACATTTTTTACTTTCTACCAATATGAAGCTTTGACTGATTCATACCGAGAGCGTTAGGTTCTATGTCGCAATTGTCCAATATTTAGTTAGTTTTTATAGGTTTTATTTTGTTTTGTTTTATCATAGACTAAGATATAATAAAGATGGTCCATACATAAGCAACAAAAATTTATATATAGAAATAATAATAAAATAGAAATAAAAAGAAGAAACCGTTTTTCTTGGTTACTGTATGATAAAGATAAAAAATAAAAAATAAAAAATAAAATCAAGTAACCTTTCTATGTAAAGAAATCCTTGTTTGTAGTTGAAAAATATATTTTTGTACTTTGTACAGTAAGCAAAAAAAAACGCTTTTAAATTTTTATTCAAACTAGTGGTTCCTGTCAGTATATTAGAGGTACCCGTCGTTTACTTTTATTTTGTGCTTTAATTGGATCATCTTTTTATATTAATCTATGGTTTCAATAGTTTTATATTAAATACGCCGTAGTATAAAAATTAAAATGACAAATTCAACGTGATTTTTAGGTTATGTTGATAAATTACGTCGCTTTATACGACTTTAATTTATGAAGTTGCGTGTGTCAGCTTTACAGATAACTTCATTGCAGTATTTGTTTATTTTTTGATAATTATCAATTAAAACTAATTTATTTTTATAATTATTTTGATTTATTTCTTTTAAATTTAAGATTTTTAGTCATATAAAACTAATTTAAGGAGCTCAAAAGTTAAATTAAAAAACATTTTTTGAAGCTCAAAGCTGGTATGAAAATCCTTAACAGCAAACATAGTTGACAATTTGACAATTTGTCAGTTAACATTTTTTTTTGTGAAAGCAACTAGCTTGTTAATGACATCTAGTAACCAAAAATCTCACTATACAATAAATAACAGTGACATCTAGTTATTTAAAATTATTTAAAACAAACATAATTACTTCAAAGATTTGATGTGCCTGAAATGTAGAAAAAACGTTCAGGGAAAATCTTAAAAAGGACGAAAAATCATTTCTTCTCAAAATTTAAAACTTAATACCTCAATATTTTTTGACAAGCTGTTAATAGATTACTACAGGAAATATTTGATATGTTTTCAAATGTCACGGAAAATAAGCACTCTACGAACAAAATGTCCAAGATCAAAATTTAATCATTCCGCGGGGAAATACATTAGTGCTAAAATTACTACCCCTTCCCCTTCTTGTAGGTGGGGCGGGGAGTAACTGTGAAATTAAAATAGGAACCCCTATTTTTTATTGCATATTCGGATTCTCCGTCTAAAACTAAGTACGTAGGTTAGGTAATTTTGGCTGACTAAATTTTTTTTGTGCCACATGATGAGTCTTATTATTTAGTTTGTTTATGCTCCGCTTTAGTTTTTAAGTAAAGCTTTAACTTCAGTTGTGATGGAAGTGAATGATTTTAGTTATTGAAAAATTAACTTTGATTTTCCAGTCGAGTTTTTGGAGTACTAAACTTAAGTTTTTTAAGTAGCTTTGGTAGGCTTACAGGAAAATGTGAATGTAACCGTTTCAAACAGACTAAACCTTTATGCAAGACTTTATTAACGGTTTTGTGGTTGTTTGGTGTTTTTTATAAAAAAATTTAACCATAGCACAAAATCCGCACTATTTTTTAGGGTGTAGGGTTTTATTGATTATGACTTTTATTGATGTTGTTGAACTTCTTAAAAGTTGAATTTGGTAAGTATGCGCTATACTATTGACGGGATTTTCTGGTTTAAGAATAAGGATGACTTTAAGATTTCGTTAAAAATCTCGGTGACCTGTGCGATAGCTTAATCTATATTTTTAGTACAGAGTGTGGTGTATTTTTGTCACACAAAGCTTTTGTTTTGTTAAAATGCCGAAAATTGTTGACAACTATTACTTTTCGACCATACTGTTGAGTTAAAGAAAATGAAGATCTTTCAGGGACTGATCTATGAACATTTTCTTAGTGAGAATGAATTTCTTCTAGTATTTGCTAATGATATATAATAGGGTTAGAAGCTTTGGCTATTAAAGATTTTAGGGAATGTATGCTCGTTAGAAGTATTTAATTATCATTTTGGAATAATTGCATAAACTAAGAAGTGCTTGGCTATTCAGGTTATTATTTGGATATATTCACGAGGCGTGAGTTGAAGTCCCATTGCTTCAAAAATTTCATTGTAGTCTAGAATATGATCTATATCGAGCTCATTATTTTTTCGCACATAAATCAAGCAAAACGTAATATATTTGTTCGGGGTAGCTGAAACAAATGTTTTTGGCAAAAAGTGAGGTATTATATTATGAAATAGGATGTAGCACTGTATTCAGATTTATTCATTATCGCATTTAAGGTTTAAGTTTCAGACAAGATAAGATATAAGTGAAGCTTATAGATCATTAGTAGAGTCATAACGCTTCAAACTCTTTGCAAAAAATGTATGGCTGTTTGAAGATTTAAGGGACGACCGAGTATCATGCAGTTTATGGGCTGTTACATTTGCATATAATAAGACCTCTTTTTTCAGTCCTAAATATTTCTAAAGGTGGTTGAGCTGGGCCTGGTTTACACGGGTTAGTGCTATTAATGCATTTTTGTCTCACTTGATGCATGTTGTACCTGTTCTTATCACCTGAAAGTTTAAAAAAAAAACAAAAAAACAGTGAATGATCCTTAAACATTCTGGAAACACGACACAACACACCAAATTCTAAACAGTACACACCAAATTCTAAAATATAAATGTAAAAAAATGATTGATCCAAAAAAATTATTTAACACTAAAATCAAATGAAATAACAGTTAAACTGACAAAATACATCCTGGAATTATTTCTTGAAATTGCTTTAAACTTTTCTGAATTAAGAACTGCACGTAAATAACAATTCTAGTTAGGTTCGAATTTGGACGCATACAGTTATTATAAATGGCAATGCCATCTATAAATATTTATATTTTTTGATTAAAGCTTAAAAAGTTTAATGGGTTTTTTAAATAGTGGTATTTAGTGAGTCTTTCTATAAAGTATAATTTATGTGATTGTGAAACGAAGTATAAAAATGACAACATATAATGTCATCTCATGCTATTCATTTTTAAAAAGATATTTAAGATGAATACAATTTTTATATAAAAATCATAAAACACGAACCATGGCGTGAAAAACCATGAATTTTCATTTGCTTTTACGATTATAAATTTTAAAACTTAAAAAGGCCCCTCATCGCATCACATCGAAATGTATATAAAATTTGTTTTCGATGTAATTAAGTTTTTGTTTTGTTTTGTATATACTGTAATTAGAATTGGGGTTGGTGGGCTGGAAATAACAAATTTTTGAGTGTAAATGGGAAAAGTTTTTTTTTTTTTTTGGATTATGGTATTGTATTATCCTTTTTTTTATTTGGGTAATAACCCCGTTTTCGGGTATCCGTTTGTTTGGTTCGTAATTGTTAAAATTGGTTATATATGAGTCTCAGATGGTAGATAAAATCCTTAAAAAGGAAATGGGCGGAATGATTTTGTTTTTGTGGTTGTTTTTCTTACCTTTTTCTTGTTTTTTTATGTGATATGTATTTTATATATGATTTTCAATTTTCATTTATAATTTTTATTTTAAATATTTAGTGACATAGATTAGATATTGAGACGATAACGAAATTAAACGATTGGAAAAATTGAAAATTTAAATTTATATACGAGTATTAAAGATAGATTTTGTTTATTGCTTGTTTAATTTTAAGATTCACTTATACACCTTGTCAAGTCCTTGTGGTTAAGTAGATAATAATATGATATATATATATATATATATATATATATATATATATATATATATATATATATATATATAATAGTATAAAATTATATTTACTTTGACCTTATACATAAATAATAGCTCATGCTCATGCGTTTCTCGTGCACATCAATCACAAGTTGAACAAAAAAAAATATTTAGTCGACCAGTCACATTTTAATATAGTGCCTATAGTACTAAATAGACTAAATTTTCTCAAAATTACCTCTTCGTGCATAAAAAAAAGTACACCACCAATACTTACTCAAAACTAACTCATACCCATGAAAAATCAATAAAATATAAAGTTCAAATTATTGTATGTACGTCATATAAGTTTATATAGGTATACACCGTCCAGTTTGCTTAACAAAATACTATGTTGAGTTTCGATTAAAACTTTTTCAGTTTGTTTTTTTTTTTGTATTATAATTTTTTCGTTTTGATATGTCAAAATTTACAAAAACTGTTGTGAAATTAAAATTTATATTTTCAGTAAAGTTTTTAGTTTTTAATTTAAATTTTCTGTATAATGATTACACGTCAGACAGATTAAGTATAGTTAAAATCGGAAGTAGCTCATATTATTAGGTTTTTACTGTATGTCTGTACATTTGAAAATTTAAATTTGTGAATTTAAATTTTAAAATCACTTGAAATAATTTAAAGTTTTTACCTTAGCAATGTATTTTGCGCTTTAAAAGGTTCCTGTCGGTGTATTTGGCTCCCTATCGTATTTTCGCAGATAAAATTTCGTAGGCAAAATAATCGCATAAAAAAATTCTATTCTTTTCTTTCTTTTTTATAGATTTAGATTTTTGTTTTTGTTGGCGAATTCTTTAAACAAAAAACAAGGAATTTTGTTTAACAGGGAAATAATTGTACATAATTGACATAATGCATGTCCATTTTCCATAAATACCTAAATAAAAATAAATATGTCCGTTGGTTTTTCTTTTACTTCTTAAAAAAATAATTGCGCAATACGCAATAAAAACGCACAGTTTTTAACCGCGTAATGTGAGGGATTTCTGTAAATGATATGAATGATGAAATATCGTCTAACATCTAGTCACACCTTCAAATTGGCTGGAATTTAAAGCCTACTGATTTACAGTAAAATGACGAAATATTTGTTTGCGATATTTTAGTGTTGCGATTTTTTTGTTTGCGATCATAGTAGCATGCGGAAAACATATGACAAAATATTTCTTCGAAAATTTTTGTGTAAGCGAAATGTAGATGCTACATTGTTTTTGTTTGCGATATTTTTTTTGCAATAATGAGGAAGGTTGTGTTTATTTGGAAATGAAAATGAAAATTTATAAATAAAAATGGTCCAAGATGTCTCCCATCGTGGACCACTTGTGGGATGCCAGGAAAAGCCATATATGGATCCGATATCATATATCATCAATTTTAACAGTCTGCGTTTGATTTTTAAGGTACGAATCAATCGACTTAATAGGAATAAATGAATTATTCATACGATCGAGCTTCTTTACCAATAACACGTGGTCTACTTTATCAAACGTTTTGGAGAAGTATAAATTACATCAACTTGGACTCATTGGCTTAACATCTCGTATAAATAATTAGAAAATACCATTCAATTAGTTATGATAGATCTACCTTGTAAAAATCCTTGCTGGAAAGGGCTAACACTGTTCTTAAAAAGAAACTCTTGTCTTTGCTTCACTATAGCATCGCAAACAACTTTAAGACAATGGACAGGATATTGATTGGTCTATAGCAAATAATATGATACATACAACCCGACTTAAATACTGGACAAATAAATGACTTTTTCTATATATCTGGAAAAATGCTGTATTTACAGTACTATAAAATCGTTGAACTGTTTGAA
Source organism: Tipula confusa (assembly GCA_963556175.1). NCBI lineage: Eukaryota > Metazoa > Arthropoda > Insecta > Diptera > Tipulidae > Tipula > Tipula confusa. Next base: position 116,797,924 of record OY744475.1, read on the forward strand.
AAATGTCAGTACTATTCATTGAAATCTCAGAACAGTTAATTTTAACAAAATAATTAACAAGAGGCACAACATGTTAATTAACAAATTCGAATTTAAGATCTTTTACCTAATCAAAAAATCATTTAACACCAAAACCAAATGAAATAAGCGATAAACTGACAAAATAACTACCATAGCCTAAACCAAGGTATAGAGACAAGAGCCCCTTTCTTAAATTTACTTTTATTTATATTTTGCTTTTTTTGTCTTACTTGCTAACTTAAAAAAATAGTAACAAAAAATAATTACTACTAACAACTATTAAATTTATTTAGTTGAATAAAGTCTTTAATAATTCAGATTTAGCTAATTTAGTTAATTTAATAATGATATGCTATTCAACATATTATTTTGGAGGCCTTCATATATTTTGAAATATGTAATCGTTAAAGGCAATAATGCGAGCTCTGTTTGAAAATAAGCAGAGTCTGCATGAAAGTACTGATACATAGATTGTAGACCAAACATAATCAAAAGCATTCTTATGTCAAGGAAAATACCGAGGGTAAGAAAATAGATTTGTTACCCTTATAAGTGCAAATGTAATTGATTTTTGATTTACGAAGCTTAATTGTTCATCCGAGATAAGGCCATGCACCTCCTCCCACAGTTTGTTGTGGATAATTTATCATCAATATGGCTTAGACCGCCCAAAAAGCTGATTAGCATTGTATTTCAGGCTTACCAGATTACCCATATTTTAGGAACGGTATTATTTTCGAGAGCTTCCAGCAGAATGGTAAATTTTTAAAATGCTCAGTTGGAAATTTTATCAATACTCGGAAATTTTAAATTTTTTTATTTATTAACCAACCCCTATCCTCTATCAAATTTGTAGCTTAATTGTTATTAACGAAAGGATTATTAATTGATTTATCCTCAATTGACAATAATTTGCTATCAGTATAATACCGAAAGTTATTCCAATCTAAATTTTTGTAGTCAAAATTATATCCTCAACAATTTGGCTATTTTTGATGAAGAAGAAGAGCAAGTTCATGACGTCGATTGTGATTTGACCAACTTAATTTCGAATAGAAAATTTGATTTTTGATTTGATAGTGATATGAAATCCTTTCCAAAATTTTTTGGAATAGATAAACAAATTTATTTAGGTGGATTGAGGCTTTCTCTGATTGCTTAATATTTCTTAGTACCTTAGATTTAAGGATTTTCGCATAAAATTTATTTTCTTTTCGAATATTTGATTGAGAATTTCGAAGAATTTGACGAATTGATTTCTAAATTTGTTTTATTAAAGGTTCTATTCAACTTACTCTTTTCTTTTTGGGCATTCCAGAGTACTCCATCACCGCATTTGGTTCTCTTAAGCGGTATACACTTGTCTAAATTTCTGAGACAATCTTCTAACACATGGGAATTGGTTGATTTCACATCACTGCTTATTACAGCAAGAGAATACGTGGCCAAATGCTTGAAATTTTAGAAATTGCGTAGCAGGCTGTTTATGTTTTGTTTCTAGCTTATTCTGTTTCCATAATACTTAATAATACCACGAAGTTCTGTGTTTTTAGTGGTATTCTTAAGTACGATTTATAAAATGGAAGTTTATTTTTTTTTCACAACCGTTTGCATCTTTGATGAATTTATGGATGTTGTCGAAATTTATAATTTTTAAACCTTTTTCGGTCAAGTTAGCTATTATTTCAGCCAGCAGTGTGTATCTTGATGAATACCCGTTAAGTTGTGTAAATATTTAGTAACAATATTTGCTGTAATTCGTAGCAATGTACCCACATATTTATTTTTTATGAGGTCTAGTTTAGATATTATATAATGCTCGACTGTCAAGATTATACTACTAACCATAATGCTGCCAACTTATGGAAAGTGATATGTTTTAGTGCATTGATTATGCCGATAGTTGTCTATAAAAGTGTTAAAATTATAAACAAACTATTTTGAGAATATCGTGTGCGAATAACTACACAACGAATATCATTCTGGTTTGTAATTACCTCAAACAACAAAAAATTAAAAACAAGAAAAAAATTATGACCGATTATCATTTTCATTCAAAAAATCTTATGGCAATGATCGTGGCGCCTCTTTCGGAAATATGATCTATTATTAATGGCGTTTTATTTTTATTGTTATTGTTTTTCAACTCGATTATGTATACAAAGCTTTTCTTAAGATACGTATTATACGTAACTCGATTCTACAAATTTTTTGAATATAGAAGAGAGGATTTGTGTTAACTCTTGATTCTACAGCTGTTACTTTTGCCACTGTGCCAATCTATAGTTTACTTTTACTTTAATTATTAGATACTTTCGTCTTTTGTAACGTTCAACTCTTATATTTCGTTCGAGTTTAACCACTTTTATCGTATATTTCTTTATGTTTTGCCACTTTTACTATTTGCATTTTAACACATTGACATTTTTAAGTGTTGCTTCTTTTTTCATCTCCTTCAATTTTTTATTTTTGATCACTTGTAATATTTGTACTATAGCCACAGATAAATATAACAGATGAATAATTAGTATGGCTAAAATTTACACAGGTGAATTCGTACTTCTTTTTTTTTCATATTTTATTACATATTTTTATTTATAGTTTCATATTCGTATTTTTCTTATTATTTAACGCACTACTATGGTGTTACATAAAAAGTAAAACGGAAATTATTTTTAATTTTGATATTATGGCATAAACTTTTGTAAAAATAACAAAAACAACTTCCCTCGAACACGATTTAAAACCAATTTTTAAATTTCTATCCTCTTTATTCTATTCATCACCATCCAAACAATTTCTTATCTCCTTTCTTTTAACTACCCATGAATCTATTACTTTTTTTTTTTTTTAGAACTTCTTTATAATCCAAACGCCATCAACGGCATAAACTTAAAATAGAAAAATTATTATAATCCAAACGCCATCAACGGCATTAGCTTAAACTAGAAAAATTATTATGTATTTCACTCGGACTATCCTAATACCACGGATTGTCCTCAATCCGAACAATCGCTATCACGACAGTCACTTTCTTCATCGTCATCAGAGACATCGAGTGGCGGTGGGCATAACTTCATTCGCTCCACTGCTTGTACTCCCTTGTATCGTCTTTTTCCCTCCGAAGATTCTCCTTCTACCACATAACGACCACCGTATAATTTTTGGACAATTCGGTATGGCCCCTTATATTTAGCTTTCAACTTTCAACTTTCACCCGTAGATGGTGCTTCTGCCTGAACTATTACATAGTCACCAATGCAATATTCATGTGCAATTCTACGACTGGCATCAAATCTTTCTTTTTGTTTTTGTTGGTTACACTCAATTCGTTCTGATACTTGGTCGACTAACTCTTGATGTTGAGGTTCACTCATAGCTTCAAAATCATGAACAGTCAACGCGATCTTGTCTTCCGTAATGGGTTGCGGTTGAAACTCCAACATCAACTTTTGTGGAGTTTCTTTTGTGGTGGCACTCTCCGTACTGTTTAACGACCACTGAATTACTCGTATCATCACCACCACATGATGTAGAAAAAATTTGATTAATGGTCCGATTAAAACGTTCAACTTGACCAGTAAGCTTGATGTACCGCGGTGGCGACGTCATTCAATTCAATGACATTTTCATTACAAAAAACTTTTAAACTTCGGGATTGGCACGATGCCCTTCGGTCACAAATAATACGAGAAGGTACTCCAACATATGATGCCATTTCCTTGATTGCATTGATTATTGGTTTCGTTGATGTATTTTTGACTGCCTTCAATAACGTAAATTTAGTATACCCGTCGACAATTTCCAGGTTTTTTCTTGAAATATAAACAGTCTGGGCAAGATGAAATGTACTTCTCAACAAAGGCCTTCATATAAGGAAACCAACAAACCTTTCGCAGCAAGTCCACCGTTCTTTCGGGTCCTAAATGCCTCCTAGCGTCATGACAATTGTGCACTACTTGAAACCGTACTCTTTTCGGAATGTAAAATAATTTGTTTTCTTTCACCTTTCGGTAAACCCGATCCTTTTCTAAAGAATAATCAACATGAATCTGTTTCTCACAGTTGTTGCGAGGCTCACAATTTAAAACACCCTTAATGCGCACGACATCATCATCCTGCGTCTGCATGGCTCCCATCCATGTATTGCCCAACTCAATCCTCCAAACATTGAACGTAGCCGATTCCAGCTCTTTTATTGGCTTAACCGGGAATCTACTTAAGGCATCGACATGTACCATCTGTTTTCCCTCCCTATGCATAATATCAAAATCAAACTAGCAATCCGAGGAATTAATGTCTGCTTTATCGATGCAGTTTTGTCACTACGATGTATTTTTTTCCTAGCAAATAGACTTTGAAACGTTCTAAGCTCTTAACAACTGCCAAAGCTTCCAGCTCATAGCTGTGGTACTTGCTTTCCCTTTCCGTAGTCCGTCTACTGTATAGCATGCCACTGGTTTGAATCCCTCCTCCTCTTTTTGCATCAAAACTCTAGCCACTCCCAAACTTCTAGCATCTGTATGCACCTGATATTCTTTGATAAACCTATATAACGTCAAAACTGGCTGATCACATAACGCTGCTTTGAGCGAATCTAATGCCTTCTCTTGTTCTTCACGCCAAACAAACTCCTCCTTGTTCGGTAAGAAACTCCTCCTTGTCGGGTAAGAAGTTCTGCAATTTTTGTAAAATTATTAACAACTTGTGGAAGTAACTAGCCAATCCTATTAATAGCCTAATTTCATGGACCGTTTCTGGTCGCTTAAAATTCTTAACGCATTGAATTTTATCCTTTTTCTATACCTATAAATTACGGCAGAAATTTTCTTCTTTTGATTCTTCAGTAATCTTTAGTTAATCAAATGTCCTTCTCCTTAAGAACCTTAAATATTTTGGAAACCCCCATCGTGATTTCTCCATCTTCTCGGACCTCTCTATCACTACTCTCCACATGTCGCATTATATTATTTCATAGTTTATTAAAACTAGGCCCTAAACTTTTCCTTAAATACGTCCTATCACTATTCTCAAACTAAGGATCACATGCCTTCTTTAATTTATTCTCTAGATCTACCCCTAAATCGTGTTCAATTGTTTTCTTCATTTCAATAACTATACAATCCAGCTTAATGCTCCGTGACTTATTATTCAATTCTGGAAAACCCTTAAAATTATCCTTATAACTATAACTATTTATCGTATATACCTTCTCCCCTTGTGAGTTATTTTTTTTAACTACTGAGTCCCCGTTTGATCTCCTTTAAACTAAAAACTACATTTTTTAACATTTCTAATTGCTCGTATACATCTTTATCGAAAACGGGTCCCCTCTTGCCTCAAGAACTAATGAAATTATTTAATTCTGAATCGCAAGTATTTGACTCTACGCGGAATTCCCCTCAAATTTTAGTTATCTTTACGTGAGCCTGATCCAAAGCACTTCGACCAACTATAATGGCATCATCCTGGTCACTCTCACTAACCACCAAAATATCCACTGGTATTAATACCCCGTCAATATTTAACTCCCCTTGATTTTTAGTGTCATAGCTCGACCACCCCAAATCCTGCTAACCATTGAACGTACGGGTAAAACTCGAACATTATCGTTCGCGCAGCGTCCTGACAAAGGGTAACACAGTCACTCCCGAGGTCTAAAAAACCTACAAGCTGCTGCCCGTTCAGCAAGATTTCCTTATGATATTCATTTGGAAGGCTGTCTATCTTAGTCTGCCGCTGCAATCGACCATATTCGCGATCTTTATTTAGAAATTGCGGAGCGGTTTTCCGAGGTTTTGTACAGTTCCGAGAAATATGCCCTATCTCATTACAATTATAACAAACCGGCGCCTCCGAAAGGCAAGTCTCCATCTTCCGACTAGTGGTCACCTGACTAATCCGATCTTCTATACCTCCACCAAACTAATTATTCTCTTCCGATCGACCTGTCGGTTGTAGATTGCCTTCGTAGCGCTCAATATGCTTCAACAAGTCGCTGCACTTCGAAATGATGAAAAATTTTCATCATTCCTAATTTTCAAATGCGATACCCCTTACACAAAACATTGAAATAGATCCGCGTTGCTCATATCCCCTGACTGTATCGTGGAGAGCAAATCCTAAAAATATTCGACCAAAGTTTCATTTGGTCGTTTCACCCGGGACAAGAATTTTGTGAATTTGAGCGGTAGACACTCGACTACCAAATCGTTCTTCCAGCTGCCTACGAAAATCATTGAATATTTGGAAGGGAACGCGGACATTTCTAAACCACAACTGAGCCGTGCCCTTCAAACGCAGTGATGCATAGTGTACCGCAAGAATATCCGTCCGACCGTAAACCTCACGAATACTTTCTATTTTATCCAACCAAAATTTAACGCTATAAAAATTTCACTCTGGATCGTATGACGGAATAACCAAGTCAACCATTGCTGGCGAGAAGGTTTGCTGTTTTCCCAAACCCTGAACCGAACAATTTCGTCCCGCCGATAATTCAACAAATCTCTTTCGTACTGATATCCTACACCTGTTTGATAAAAAATTACCTGGCTTTATTGAATCGTACAATCATGGAGGTGCCGATGTTCTTAAAATACGCGAAATCCCACTCGCATTTCTTGGTTGCCCCTGATTTTCATTACCCACCATGCCAATTATTGTACTTTCAAAGTACCTTCTCGTCGAATTTTAAGCGTCATCCGCCATTTTGTTTCACCACTATACCACGTAAACGCCAATTTTTTTTCCACTTTAATTTTGAAATTAATTCAATATTTGGTTTATCCCACTTCTGATGTAAAAATAACAAAAACAACTTCCCTCGAACACGATTTAAACCCAATTTTAAAATGACTATCCTCTTTATTCTATTCACCAACATCCAAACAATTTCTTATCTCTCCTTTCTTTTTACTACCCATGAATCTACTACTTTTTTCTTTTTTTTAAACTTCTTTATAATCCAAACGCCATCAACGGCATAAACTTAAACTAGAAAAATTATTATAATCCAAACGCCATCAACGGCATAAACTTAAACTAGAAAAATTATTATGTATTTCACTTTACGGTTTCGATGGGCTAACCATCAAGTATTTATTGAATTTTGAAGACTTTCGGTTAATAAAATATATATATATATATATATATATATATATATATATATATATATATATACATATATATATATATATATATATATATATATATATATATATATATATATATATATACATATATATATAAATATATATGTATATATATATATATATATATATATATATATATATATATATATATATATATATATATATATATATATATATGTATATATATATATACATATATATATATATATATATATATATATATATATATATATATATATATATATATATATATATATATATATATATAAATTATGTGGCAGTCACCATGAAAGCTATTAATTTTAATTAATCCAACAGCTTATTTACTTTATTTCCATTATGGAACATTTCGGATCTGTAAGTTTTCTTTCAACTGTTGGCTGTAATTCCATTAATGGAATTATTACAAATCCATAATAATTTTATGGATTTGTTTCCAACGGTGGTATAGTTTGTCTGCGCAGTTCTTCCGAGTAATTTTAAAAACTTGATGTTTTTATTTAGATGCGGCAGTATTTAACGGCTCAGTAGTGTTTCAATTAGCCTTAACCATTAAACAACAAAAATAAGAAAAGACCACATACATGATTAAATTGCAGGTTGTTTCCGCGATTAAAAATTGTCCGAAAATTTTAACTTGCCGCAATTCTCTTCGGTAGTTAAGCAAGTAGTTTGTATTTGCATATAATCTTGGAAGCTAATCTTTAATGGGTTACATTTCCTAAAACTTAAGCTATATCAAAAGCTGTTTAAATTACAGTTTGCAATGTAGTTTTTTTTGTTGATGAGGAACATATCTGACAAAATTCTTTTCTTAAACATACTATGTACAATCAAAGTGAAGACATTTGTAAATTTGTTGTACTTGTTTATTGGGCAATCAAAGAAATAATTTCCCGTTTTTAATTTTGACTTTATTTAAATCATTTTAAAGTTTAAAAAAAGCAATAGAGATTGAAGCTTATACGAAAATAATTAAATTTACATATTTTTATAACAAATAAAATTAAATTATGGGATTTAAAAAAATTTTATATTTTGCAGATACCATATAACTTTATGATTCCTTTATAAAGCGATAAACTTTTATTAGCCACACAAATTATTTTTACAGGGTATTAAGTAAACCGAAAAAAAATTATACATATTTGAAATGAAAAACGAAATGATAATGATAAATAATGGAACAAGTTTATAATTAAATTTCACTTGTAACCTAATTTGAAAAACTAAAATTAATGGATTCGATTCTTTAGTTCAATTTAGAAACATAAATTAAATTTTGTTTTTGATTAACCCTGTAACTTACATTTTATGGGAATAACTTAAAGAGTTTGTATCCTTATATTGTAAGTGACGAGTACAAAAAATTCAAAATGCAACATAATAATTAATGATAATGTTGTGTAATCTACATAAGTATATATACTGAGTATGTTGACCGCTGGTCATTTTATGTCAACTAAGAGCGGTATTTTAACACACTAAAAAGAGAGTTTAAAAATGGGGTTGGTAATTAGTTTTTCATGTCACTGACTTTTATTTAAATAATGTTTTTTTTTGTAAAATGTTCAAATGTTGTCACATTTTCTCTGAGCTGGTAAATGTTTATACAAGAATTTTATTTAGTACGGGTAATAAATTTTCATCAAAAAATGATTATACTACATTTTTTCGACCGCATCACTGTGAAATCCAACTTTCGTAAACAATTTTCAAATGAGTAAAAACAAATTTTTCGGTGTCATCCTTTCACTTGCCATCACCTGTGATATGCCGATACTTGTGTTGAGACTGAAGATGAGTGCAAAAGTCTTCGAGAACGCTTGTACCATTTAGAAGCATCACAAGGTTCCATACAGCAGGAAAAAATTTAAAGATACATTAGTTATAACAGGTATACCTCAGAATAATTATGATAATAATGAGCTTGTTTAAAAAATATTGACTAAAGTTGATGAACGAATTACTAGCAATGATATTATTAATGTAAGCAGAGTGAATAGTAAAACGCCTCTCTACGGAGGTGTTGGGGTTGAATTTTAACACTCATAGTTCCAGTTGTATGTTTATTATGCAAAAATTAACAGCATTGCAGTCCAAGTTATACACAGAGGCTAAACTGATGAAGAGAGAACTTAAATTTAGATTTTTTTGGGTTAAGAACGGCGTCATCATGCTACGTAAAGATGACTCCTCGCAAATTTTTCATGTTCGGTCGTTAGACCATCTTGCACAATATTAGAACATCGTTTCAGCTGTAATTATTTTATTAAATATAAACTTTTTTTTAATCTTTGTTTACATTACAGCAGCTGTTCACTTGTTTTTGTTTCTTGTTCACTTGTTTCATTTGTTTTTGTTTTTGTTTTTATTTTCAATGACAATGATTTAGCTGTCAATTTCGATCCTAGGGTTGGAATTATAATTTTAAATTTTATAGTAATTCTAGTTCTTGTAATACTATTTTTCGATAGAATGAGTACTAGTTTTCTTTTTATAATATTGTTAGTACTTTTTTTTTATTTTCGAACAATTTATGTTCTACAGTTCAAATACTTTTTTTTTAATTTAACTTTTGTGATATTTACTCTCTTCAATGTGTCGCTAGTTGCTCTTGCTAAATCGAATTTTAATTTTATTTTTAACATTTTCAGAAATTGGGTTGTAATCTTTACTTTTATATTTGTTTTAGTGTATTGGAATATATGAATGAATTTGCTTTTAAACTTTTGTAATGGCCTTGTTATGATGGTTGAGGATATTGGTTACAATTTTGTATTGCAAAACATTAGAAGCATACGTAAAAATTTTGATTCATTATTATTTAATTTACAAGCATTAAGTATCGATGTTGATATTATTTTGTTAATAGAAACCTGGATTTTAAATTCCGAAATAACAAATTATAATTTGGAGGGCTACACATTGTATGCTAACTGTAGGGCTGGTGGTGTAACTGTCTTTGTGCGGTCACCCATTATCCATAGTGTGTGTTCGTTAAATTTTGCATCAGCTGACGTATTGAAATTAACTATCCACTTTGGTAATTTACAGATTTCTTTTATATTGATATACCGATTTCATTCTTGTAATTTTGACACTTTCATATCAGAGTTAAATGATTGCCTGGAATCAGATCGATCGAAACATAAAATTTTACTTGGCGATATCAATTTTGACTTACTGAAAGATTCCCAGTTGAAGGATCATTGTTTGATGTTGTGTGGTTCTTTTGGTTTGGATTCCTTCTTGAAAAGCGTTACAGTACAATCTTGTTGTAAATAACTTAAATCTGTATGTGACGGATCATAATACCATTGTGTTATTCTTGAGCTGGTTTAATTCCAGAAAAAGAAATCGGCAGTTTAAACCTGCGCTTCATAAAACCATTATAGATTATGCTGCGCTGCCAGAAGCTTTGTTCTTGGCTTACTCTAATTTTATTAAGAAATTTATTTGTACTTTAAACAAAATTAAATCTACCTTTAAAATTAAACGTAAGAATTGTAAATTAAAGTCTTGGATGGCTGATGCATTGTTAAATTTAATTAATTTTCGGTATAGGTTAGGTAAAAGATCGGCTAGAATCGAATCGAAAGATCGTGCTAAAGAATCGTTTTTCAAAAATAAATTTAGTGCAGCCACTGATTTAAAATCTAAATGGACTGTTGTAAATCGTGCTTTGGGTAACAAACAAAATAATAATATTGTAACATCTATTGATGCAGGTAACAATAATTTAGCCACAGACCCTCATAAGATTGCTGAAGTTTTTAACGATCATTTTATTTGTAAACATTAAGGATCGTTTTATTCATGTGCACGAGTATAGCTCCAGCTTTTTCTTTTACCCTATTTGCGAATCAAAAATTGTGGATATTGTCATTAATCTTAAGCCTAGTAGCTCGGCTGGTATTGTTGGCATTTCGAATTTAGTGATTAAAAAAGTGATTTTAAGTATTGTTCATGTTTTTGCATTTATATTTAATTTGTGCTTGTCAAAGGGAGTCTTTCCTGACAAACTAAAAGTGGGAGTTGTAAAACCATTGTTTAAAAAAGATGCAAAGCTTGATCCTAATAACTATAGGCCTATCACACTTTTAAGTATCTTTTATCAAAAATTTTTGAAAAACTTATTAAATCCAGGGTATTGAACCATTTAAATAAAATCAATTTTCTAGACGGGAGGCAGTTTGGATTTACAAAAAATGTATCTACTGAGAAAACCCTACTTTCATTTTTATCGCCGTTACATCAACATTTAAATGATAATCTAAAGGCTGCTGCTTTTTTCATTGACTTCTCTAAAGCATTCGATACTGTCAATCATAATATTTTATTAGCAAAACTGTCTCGTATCGGGTTTAGAGGTATTACTTTACATTTATTCAAATCTTATTTACAAAATCGATTGCAAAGTGTCCACATAGGTAATGTCTATAGCGGTGAAAAGTTGGTAAATGTAGGGGTTCCACAAGGATCTGTCCTGGGGCCTCTGCGGTTTTTGATTTACTCTAATTCAATTTTTAGTTTAAAATTACAAGGGAATATTGTTGCTTTTGCTGATGACATTGCTATATTGTATTCCAATTCAATGGTAGATTCGTTGAAAGACGACATTAAATATCACATGGGCTTAGTTAAGAAATGGTGTAAAGTACTTGATATGATTTTAAGTAGAAAATCAAAAGTAATGAATTTTTATGTGAGTAGTGCATTTGAAATTCCTACTTCTATGGTTCTTCACTCACTCTTCTGTAATGAGTCCAGGTGTAATAATTTATGTATACCAATTGAAATTGGTAGTTCTTTCAAATATCTCGGATTGATTTTGGATGCAAAACTTAACTTCAAAGGTCATGTCGGTTTTCTTAAAAGGAAACTCTGTCAGACCTTTCGTACGTTTTGTTATCTGCGCAATATTTGCAGCCCAGCATTTTTAAAATTTCCCTTCCATGCTTTAGTTGAGTCGCACCTGCAATAAGGTATAAACTGTTGGGGTGAAATCTACCTGGCTAATATCAAACCGTTATTGTCGGTCCAGAAAGGGATTTAAAGATGATAAATGTTTTACCACGAATCACATTACGGTATTTTTATATATTTAAAATACTTAAGGTATACTATATAATGAGTGGTAATCGGGTGCTTAGGAATTCGTTTGTACCATATATGTTCCGAAATCAAATTAGAAACCATGTATCACATCCGAAAAAGGAGCATTTCAAGAAATTATTTGCCTACACTGCTCCCAAATTATTCAATCTATTACCAGCACATGTTTTGAACGTAAATTCGAGTAGAGTTTTGCCGTGTTCTAAAAGAATGGTTATTTTCTTTTTCGAGGCTGACGTGTTATCTGAAAGAAGTAACATAGTTTGCTTTGTGAGTCGTTTTAGCATTTCCGTATGTAGGACATCGGTACTCAACAATACTATTACAGGCTTATGATCAGACAACATATCATTGTAATTGGTTGCTTTGATATTTGTACGTATGGAATACTCTTCGTTACGCAAAAGTCATTATGATCAGGAATCCTTTTGTTTATCAGTTGGCCAGTAGCTGGGTCTATAGTTGTTTTCTCTCAATCGGAATTTGACAATCTTCTTTTCTCCATAAATGTGTGCAGACAAACATATGACGACACTTTAATCGAATATTAACGCCACATAATCAATTTAATAGCAAATACATGGTCTATACATAATTACTGGGTAAAGGCATTGCCACATGAAGATACAAATTCGAACAATTCGGTCGGACTGTCAATTTTATATATAAACCGAAAATGGCGGTCGACAAAAAACATCACAGAAAAATAAAAATAATAAAAAGTGACATTTGACTTGGAAAAAGAATTATTATAAGCAAAACTTGCGTTTCGACTTCAATTATTAATTTGGTCTCAAATAACTCCTCAAATATTTATTTTATATAAATGAATATGTATTAATTAATGTAAATAAATGTAAATGTAATATATTATTATTTAAAATTTACTTACAAATTATAGTTTTTCTCATTTTACATACACAGAAAAAACAAAATCCAAGCTAAAAACACATCGAAGTGAGGTTATGTTATACCCGATAAAATAAATCGTTTCATTTTGATGCGTTCGGAAACCGAAAAAATTATACCATTTAAACTTTTCGACAAGAATTATACCATTTTAGATTTTGTCGACCGATTTTTATTTTATCGTCCGACGAAACTTTAAAATGCATAATTTTGAATGAAATTATAGTAATATTGATAAAATTTTTAAACTAATTTTTATTAATTTTGATAACGTTCATAGAATAATTTAGTCTGAAATTGAATTTGTAGTTTTACTCTGTCGGTCGTGCAAGTGTGCATGTGGCAATGCCACAAATACCACATACTATGAGTGTTATAGTGTTATACATTTAATTTCCATCTATTTATTTATGATAAAAGAAAATATAAAGAAAATTTTCTATATTTTTAATTTTCTTAACGATAATAAATTGCAAAAAAAAAAAAATTAAACAGAAAAAGGTCAGAATTGTGTATGATGATGGGGAGGTATATATACTCGTTAGTAGTATAGTTTGAGGTTGGAAGTTTAACGATGAGGGAGATTTATATTTTAAAACTTTTTTTTTATAGTATATTTTCCACATATTTGAATTTGTGAACTAAATTTTTTTGTTATACTCATTTATGTATATTGCGCAAGGTCAACTAAAAATATAATATAGGCCATTGGAATTTTCCTAAATCTATATATACGTAACACGTTTTTACTATATAAGCGTATGAAAAAAAAAATTAATTCTGCTATAGTAAATATACATACATATCTAGAGGGGAAGTATCGAAATTCGACGTCTACATGGGTATACACATAAATTATGGTGGTAGTCTGACCTAATTCTATAAAATATATGCCTGAAGTGATAATATTTAAATTTTTGCGTTCAGATGTTTTTTTTTTGGATATACAAGAAGTATTGGCAGAACAATTAAATATATTACAACTTATTCTGAACCATTGACTGGTTGAATCGAGTGCTTCCGGGTTTGAACCGATTTTGCAATCATCGAAGATCACGTACAAGTTGGAAAATTTACTTTTTCACTATTTATGACAGTACCAAAAGATATCAACGAAGAGATGGCAGCATGTTTTTTCAATGTGTTTCTTGTTCTTTCTCAACTGTATGGCGTTGCCATGTGCCTCCTAGCACAATAGGTAATATGCATTAACATCACGGGAATTTTATTTATTTTTAAAGGCAGTATAAACAGGACTTAGTCCATTGATTTACCTCTTTGTACCACTGGATCGACGAAGTGATGCTGCGATGCACATGCGGTTTACTTTCGAAGGAGTTCCGCTACTATTTCAAAACCTGGTAACATAAAAAGGTCTTTTTTATGTGACTCTGGAACCAAAAAGTGAATTCTATAGTTCTAAATCTTCTCTTTTAGATAGAATTATCATGTTATCGACGAAATGAGCCTAGACTGATGCTGATTCATCATTGTGTGGTCGGGAGAGATTGTCCGTGACTACGTTTTAGTAAACAGCGAAATCCCGACCTTCGAAAAAATATCTAAAATTTTTGATTGATTTCACAAACATTTCGGACTCCAAACGGCATTCGGATAGGCCAAATAAGCCAAATGAGGTTTTGAATAGCGGATCTGGTGTTTTGACCGTATTTAATATACGATAATCCCCACATGGTCGCCAATTATTGCCCTTTTTTACCATGTGTAAAGGACAAGATACGAGAGATGCACGTTCATCATGTGTTGGATTTTTTAGAAGCAGCTTTATATCACACTGGATCTAGCCTACGAAAGCGTGATACAGACAGATGTCTGCACAGTTAGGATATAATGAAGCAATTTGTGTCGATCTGGCTGATTGTAATTTGATTCTGTTGTAAGTGATGGATATTTCTTAAGCAGTGTGCTATAACCATTGTCAGTATGGTGAAATTAATAGGCGTAGGTGTGTTTGTCTGAACCGTCATGCCATTGATTGGCGCAAAATTTTAGAAATGTTAAAGATTTTCACAATTTTTGTTACTTTTGACGTCACGAGTCATATTGTGCCATTAGAATTAACTCTAAAGTTTTTTAAACATTTTTCAACTCCCAATGCAATGCAATTGCTGTATCAACGATGGAACTAATATATTTGGTATACCTAATTTCCATTCAGATGCGTCTGGATTGTCATAACGATCACCATATGATAATATAGTCAGTTACTTTCCGTTATTCGATAAGTGTGTTGTGATAGTGGAAGGTTTTGTATTTGTTGAATTGTTTTTACGTAAAATTTATCGTTAAAAGCATCGGATTCTAGACCTACATCTGTAATGTTGTGGCATCATTTATAATGGGATATACTGCAAAATTTTCCATTACCTCGCAATATACTTGGGACAACGCGTCAGCAACTTTGTTATCTTCACCCTTCTTTTACCCTATTTCAAAATCAAAAGCTTGTGGCTTGAGACTCTATACCTGCATGTTCCTCCTCTTCATCTAATTTAGAGAAATTAGAAGTAACAAATACTGGGGCTGAAGCTTATGCAGATTTTAATGTTTAAAAAGATTCTTCAGCTTCCTAGATCCGTAATTGGAGTGGCCATTGTAGAAAAATTTCGAAAAAATCTACGTTACCACCCTCAAAGTTCAAAAAATCTTCAAATTTGCTTAAGTGTTTTTGTTGCCGGGTTGTCTAAAATGGCTTTCACATTTTCGGCGTTTACTTGTAAGGTTCCCTCTCCAATAATATATCCCAGACATTTCACCTTTTTTAACAAAAAATGGCTTTTATCTACATTAATTGTAAGGCCTGCTTCGATTAATCAAGTAGCAACCAACTGGTCTACTAAATTGAAGTGCTGCTTCCTGTACCGTGAATGCAGTTCACGATCATCGACGAATTTTAACATTGCTTTTCAGAATCAAAGTTACCGGAGAAGAACAATGACTTTGGCTCTCTTCAATAACTCTAGATGAAAATTTGTGCTTCTTTTGGTCCTTGATTTGACAGTAATTGTTCATTTTCATCATATAGTTGATCTGTGTCTGGTGGATTACAAACACCCAGTGCCCATTAAAATAAAATCCTTAACTTCATTACCAGAGAACGAAGAAATAATTAGGTAACCAATACCATCAAATAAATCATCTAATGAGCCCTATGTTCATCGCCAAGTTTGCAAATTAAAAAAAATACAGCTTTTCGGAAGAAGTTCTATGTTTTTTTTGGACTAGAGCCCTGCGCGGAAACGTTTTTTTGGTATCTGCACCCGCAAGAAAACTATAAAAATTATCCGCATCCGCACTCGTTCAAAATGCTTATATCCGCATACTGAAATTCAGCAAAAACCAAAATTTAATTTTGTAACGACAACAACTTTGAACTAATTCAAAACTATCTTAATTTATTTTGTGGTGTTTCCTGGTTAATTTAGATTAGTGATAAATAAAACTGATAGTTAATTTTTGTTTATTTGAGAATCACGATATACATAAACTATAACTATATAATTATTTTGGATTCACGAAGTTGCAGTATGTACTAAGTGTAATTATACTTACCTTGTAATGTAAAGGATCTGTAAAGGATCAATTCTCTTGTCTAGTAAAATGTTTCCCGAAATGGAAAAAATGTGTCCCGAAGTGAAAAAACTAATTTTTGGAATTGCGCTGTGTTAATAAAAATTATTTCGAATATATAAATTTTTGATCAATCCACCAATTCAAAAGATGAAAGTCATAGCGTTGGTCGTGGATTATTTTTGCCGTCTAGGACAAACATGTAACTCGTTTATAATTTTTTAATGAATATCGATTCATTTTCACAAACAATAAAATCGATTAGAGTTGAACTCTATGGCTCTATTTGGGACACCACAGAAAACCAATTTTTTATAAAACATTTAGGAAAATTCTTTATGATCCCTTGGTCCAAGAGCTGTACTTGAGAATCCGTAAAGTGGAAGAAATTTCAAATTAATTTTGCAGACTTTAATGGATGTATGAGCAGTACCTTTTTCGTTCTTTATTTGGTTATTAATTATTACTAGTTTTGCCTGTGATCGATATTCGACCAAACTTATTCTAATAATAAAATAAATTGTGCACAATATGATACATTACATCATTATATAAATTACATAAACTGGAATGTGATGATCCATCGATTTTTTTAAGTTAGTACATCTAAAGTAAAAACATTTATTCCGTCCCACCACTCTATTGTTTGAAAATCCTCTCATGCAATGAAATTTTATAATATTTTATGTTTCATTTGAAATGTTATTGGTCAACGATTTCATTAAAAACAATATTTTTAGTAAAAACTCTTTCATGTTTCAAATGACCCTGTTCAGAAGAGTTTGAAATATAAAATGTTAATCCTTCAAATGATCGAACTCGACTGGCTGCTACATACAACTAACCATGTGTAAATATTGGCGGTCGTAATAATATTCCGACCTTTTGAAATGTTTGCCCCTGCGATTTTTAATGGTCATAGCAAAGGCAGGAATAAGCCGGAAATTGAGTGCGTTCAAAATCAAATGGCAAACGTGTACCGGAGTAACGTCAAACAAATGCGAGGAATTAAAATTCTCTTGCTACGTGTAACTCCAGCCCAATGAATTTCTATGCATTTGTTTGATTCTCATTCTTGTGCCATTTACCAATCCTTTTGTTGTATTCAAATTTCGTATTAGTATTACTATACAATTGATTTTTAATTCCAATTTGTGAGGTAGAAAATCACTCACATTCAATGAATTTAAAAATTCAACGAGAAATCATTCACCCTTTATTTGATTGGCTTTAGCTTGACCTGGTATTTGATTCAAAATATCCGAATTAATTAACAAACAATCTTCATCTCTCGGAGCTTATATGATGGAATTTAAAATATTATTATTTTCAATCAAATCTCTACCCAAATCATTAAAATTTGGCAATGCTCCATTTCCAAGTAGTTTAAGAAATTCAATAAATTCTACTTCATGCGACAGAGCTCGCATGTTCTGCCGTAGAGTAAACCGTTGAAATTGTGGGAATAAGTACCACGAAACGATACAATTTTCAATTAATTCAGTACGTGAACCGTGAGGAATGACAGGCAACATTTGTGAAAATCTCCGCACAATAAAATAGTTTTACCACCAAAAGGTTTGTTTCTATTTTGAACATCGCTTAGATCATTTAATAATCGATCAATAGTTTTCAAGGCATTAAGTGGACACATAGATATTTCATCAATAATAATTAATGAAGCGGATTTTATGAAATTTGCTTGATTACTATCAAGTGATATACTCGAAACCGAATTCTCTAAAATTGGAATTGGTAATTTAAATATATTATGTAATGTTCTGCCATTAATAAGTAAAGTTAAAGCAATCCCAAAGTTTTTCCACAGCCTGCATGAGATGTTAAAACAAATATATTCATACCGGTGCATCACTTCACGCAAAACTGCATCTATAACATTATGTTGTTCATTATTTGCAACATCGTAAAACTCAATAAAAAGAAAAGCAGCTTCATCTGTATCCTTCCCATAATGCTAATGCATTCCCAGGAAAATCAATGCACAAATGAATCCAAACAATTCTCTTAGCTGCTTCGGTTTTTTGAATTGAACTGCTTCTAGTAAACAATCGCGCCACTCATCATCATTTGAAGCAATTCCACGCGCATGACATGCAGTAGTAAATGTCGGATATAAAACCCCTTCATAAGTCCTCAAAATTTTTAGGGCAACGCACATGAAGTAATAATACGCGCAAATGAAGTAGTTCCACATTATTCGGCGAAACAAAATACAATCGTGAAATTACCTTTTCACCTCCACGTTTACGCTCTTGCCATCTCTTCCGATTATCAATCCATACATAATGTAATGGTACTTCAGTGTACAATAACTTATTGACACGATGATCAACTGAATTCAAATGGAAAAAAGCTAATAATTTGGTTTCCCTTACATTAGCTGCCGCTTCGTTTTCTTCTACGTGTCTGTAGTACTCATTTTGCTTTTTAGGTAAATGGCAAACAAGTCTAATTATTGAATGTGTTTGTTAATGCATTGGAAATTCAAATATTCTCCAACATGCTTCTGTAGAACCAACAAAACGTCCACTCAAAAAATTTTGGATTTCATCTATTTCCAATTCTTCATTATAAGGCACAACGTAGCGATTATCAACTGAATTCATTCTGATTTCGACGCTTACACCGTTATCTCTTCTTCTGTAAACAGGATAGCCATTAATATTATCTACAGTTTGTTCCGAAAAATCTTTGGGAACATTTTTAATACATTTGTCATCTCTCATACACAGAGAATTAGGATTTAAGAATTAGGATTTAAATGCTTATTCATAACGCAATATTAATTCTTTTAATTTCAACTTAAAAACTCTAACAACAATGTCTGGACGAAAATTAGAACTTTCAACATTATCAATGGACTCAATGGATCTCCGGCCAACGTGGATTGCAAGTCATATAGTTATGAATAATGAAGGTTTGCCGAAATGTTGAACAATTGACATAGCGTCTAAATAGTTCTGATACATATTTATCGGTGCACCAACAAATGATGATGGTAAAACAACTCTTCGCCCCACGGCATTAATATTATCACCACCATTTGGATGTAAATTCAAAAAATCTGTTAAATTATAAACTTCAGCTCGAAGATTTGTTTGATTATTACTAATAAAATGTAATCTGCTGCCTTCAATGCGAACATACATATCAACAATCCATTGCAAGAATAACTGTTAATTGAACAGTGATTGCAAAGAGAATATGATACGAAACAAAATGTAATGCTCGTGTACAGGGTATATGAATATAAAACTTTTTCTGTGGTGCAATTCCGGTTCGATGATAATGATAACTGATAAACTTATCATCGATAAAACACAAATCGCGATTCCTTTTTCGTGGTAAACGATAAACTTGTGTCAAATTTGGTGAAAAACTGAGATATTTTATCAATTTAATTTTGTTGCTGAAAAGAGTTTATCGCCGATGATAAAATTATTCTTTTTGCGCCTAAATGTTTGTGTTTCGTGTGTTGTATGTATTCTATATGTATGTATACACTATGTGTGTTTTGTGTATTCTGTTAATGACAAATTTTAAAAGTCAATCACGAGTTTCATTTTTACTAAATAATAATTAATTTAGCCATAATAATCGTAATAATGTGCTTCAATTTTTCTGTAAGACATAAATTTATATAAATTTGTGTATACAAAATATCTATTTCAAATTTTGACATATATTTTATTTAGATATATAAACATATATAACACTGAACTGAAAATGTATAACAGTTTTCAGTGACATCATGCGTAAAAAACTCAGAACTAATGTATTTTATCAATTTGGTAAATCGGAATCGCGTTTTCGATGTTGATGATAAAATAAAACGATAAAAGCAAATGAAAACATATTGATAAATTTAGTTTTTTCATTCTCTTTTCATCGAAACAGAATCGAACCCCTGTATTGGTAAAACTTTACCTGCTTTTTACACCTATTTCCCGTGCACGTATCTTAATAAAACTTATATTCTGCACATCTATGAAAAAATATCTTTTGCCTAATATATCTTTAATTCAGATACATGCACGGGAAATAGGTTAAACTACTCTTCTAAAATAACGCTATAGTCATCCAAATTTTTAAATTAACCTTTACAATACAAGAAGCTGATCTACACAAATGTTACTAAATGTTACTAAATGTTTTAGGTTTCTGGACTCTGCCAATAACAAGTGATTTAATCTTGTCCCCTTGCATGCTAGCGCATAACATTATTGTGTTAATCACCCAATAGACACTCTAAAATTTGGACATTAAAATTCTTTGACATTTTGTATCGCAGATTCTTTTAAACTACTTGTTTGGTTGTTTTTGAACTACTTGACGTGACATTTTGCTTCTCCACTGTGCTAACGATTGTTTTTCTTACTCCAAAATAATTCACCACCGCTCTTTCCGAATGACCTTCTATAAATTAACTTACTAGAGTAAATATTCTTTGTGCTTCCCCTTTTAGGTCAAGCTTCTTTACTTTATTTTCAGGCAATTTTACGTAAATTTTCTCTTCAAATATATAGAATTCCTGAATATCTAGTCACTTCTTGTACCAAATTTCATATGGTGATTGATTCTTAATGCTACTGGTTCCTGTGCAGTTCAAAATATAAACGGCAGTGTTTACTGCTTTTGCCAAGAATTTAATTTTAAATTTTACAGCGTGTAACATTGTACGAGCAGCTTCTACAACAGTTCTGTTTTCCCGTTCTATTTTGCCATTTTGCTCAGGACAATAAACTACTGAATTTTGATGAGAAATTCCATATTCTTTCATCAATTTTGTTACTTCTTGATTGACAAATTCCAGGCCATTGTCAGATCTAAAAATGGATATTCCTCTCGGGCAATGGTTTTCTGTTTTCTTTATATAGCCTTTTAGACATTCCAGTACGTCTTATTTTGCACTCAAGAAATATATGGTTCTGTAATGTGAGTAATCATCCTTCAACAGAAGAAAATACTTTGTACCTGTAAATGACTTTTCTGGTAGTGGTCCTCACACATCTGCGTGGATTATTTGGCCAACTTGTTATTGTACTGCGTTGCTGAGAAAAAGGTAGTCGATGGATTTTAATCAATGCGCAAGGCTCACAGACTATTTTGTCATCTCCTTTTGGATTAATGTCATAATTTTTTAAAATTTTTTTAATTTGATATACTTCAGCACTTTCTTTGCAATTTTCGATTGGCATTATCTTAATTTTCATTTCAAGTAATTTGTTTTGTCTCTCACCTATAGCTATGGTTTTGCCTTCTTTAACGAATTTACAAATTCTTTTATCAGAATCCGTCTCCAATTTTTATTTTGATGCCATCTTTCATTGTTGTGTAGATTATGAACCACTCTAGTTTATGAGCCATGTGATCGCTCGCTCCAGTGTCCATATACCAGTTTTCGCTGTCTTTTGTACTGAGGCAAATGCTTCGCTTACAAGAGCTTCACCTCTCTCTTCTGAAACTTTTGAATTGTTAAATTTATATTGTTTATTTTCTGGATTATTCCAACATTCTGCTGCCCAATGTCCAAGTTTTCTTCTTGTATTTTTTTGGTCATCGTTTTTATTCTTAATATACTGAGTTTTTTTGTTACCAATATTATTCTTGGAAAAATAATTCTTACTGCTTACTCGTATACATTAGAAGCAAGTGCATTAACTTATACTTCTCTTTGACTTTGTCTCATCTCTTCAATTATTAATCTTGAGGTTAGGTTTGCTAACGTTCTATTAGATCTATTAGATATATTTTTAATTGTATATAGTCTATTAGATATATCTTCAACTTTTGAGATATGTGCTGCAATATCTCTCTTTGAGGTCAAAATATGCATCATCGTGTGTTCAGATATTGTGGTAACGATTACCTTTTACGCCAGACCGTCGGTTTTTATTCCATTTACGTATCGCTTCGGCATTTTCTTGCAGGTTGTTGGTTTGTGCCATTTACTATGTGTCCCATGCTTCAATTGACTTCAAAATTATCTGAATCTGGAATTTCTATAGATTCTAGTACAATTCTGAATCCATCTTCTTAACAATTTTGCTCGACGGTTACAATTTTCACTTCGCACACGGCTGGATATAACCTTACAAAATTTGTCTTATTTTCATTTCTATTTCCGAAAATATTACCCAAACACGTTTCTGGGCCTATAACCTGTCGTTATATGTGGAATTATGGGTAAAATAATTTCAGATGTAAAACGAACAAACGGATTTTTATTGTTTTTTTTTTTTTTTTTATAATATAATTTATAATGAAATTATTAGCTCTCTTTGATAGATCGATTAAATTAAAGATAGTCATGTGTACTATAAACTAAAAATAGTGTTGCCATCTAGGGAATAAACAGCAAGTTATATCCAAAAAAAAACTATTTAAAAAACAACAATTCTGACAATATATATATATATATATATATATATATATATATATATATATATATATATATATATAAAAATATAAATATATATATATATATATATATATATATATATATATATATATTTATATATATATATATATATATATATATATATATATATATATATATATATATATATATATATATATATATATATATATATATATATATATATATATATATATATATATATATATATATATATATATATTTATTAATAGCGTCCTTATCATTCATGACGTCAAACATATAAACCGGCTTTTTTTTATTTAAGCCATATGTGTTAGAATTGTTTGTTTATTGTTGGGCATAGCTCATTGTTTACCTACAAAACCTTTTAAATATGTTAATACATTTTCTGTACAAAAATAGTTCTGTTGACAGTTCGTTAGGTTGTGAAATGTTCAGTCAAATAGAGCTTTTTGTCCTGATAATTACTACGCAAGCTAAGTAACTTCTTCTAGTACTTAATTGTTTGGAACAAGTATTGCCATCTTTTATCACGACATGATCTCTAACGTCTAAGTTGAATTTAAAGGATATATATTTTTGCCTATAATGTAGTTTGTTATCTTGCAAGTAGATGCGAAATTTTATAAAACTTTCTAAAAGCTTTTTTTTTTTTGTATTCAATTACAACTAACATTCTAATGAAATTATTCAATTATTTAGGATATATACGAATTGCAATAAAAAAAAATTTCTATTACAGAAAAAAACTTTTATTTCACTTAAAATCTATGTAATAATAAACTTTTGGTATTACCACCATCATAATATCATATAATGATAAACCAACTTTGGTACATGAAACAAATATAAACAAAAATTGTGATGTTGTATTGTGATAATAATAACCCATTTATATTCCCCACCCTCGTTCCACACGATACATGTGTCGGAGCGCTTTTGCTTTCATTGGAAAAATTCCAGCAACGAAAGATTATGTTCTGTATGTGCGGTCTGTGTGTTTTATACATTTCACATTCAAGGCAAAAAATTAATTCAATATATTTTGTATAATGTCATTCGTAAAATGACAGAATTACATTCGAAATATACATTTATGTATAGAAAGTCTCCTCAATTTGGCACTCATCGTATATACATTTACTTTTGTCGAATTGTTAATGCAAAAGTTTAAAGCTCATGGTCGTTAACTAAAAGCCTTTATGATTATATTTACGATATTATCATACGTTTTTGACATATAAGTATAAATAAATACAAAATATTTATCACTGCTACTGTAAAAAGCACAACACTAACATAAAAAACACTGTAATAAAAGCTCAAAAAGGTCAAACTTCTTGTAATGTTAATAATGCATATAATATACATTTATTTATATAAAGTATAAGAAAATCGATTTTTTTTGTTTTTGTTTTGATGTTATTGAAAGTTATATGCGTCATGTAAATTAAGTTCTAAAAGCTCTATAAATCGATTGTGTCCATTTTGACTATGTCTATTATAAGTGATGGAAGCAGAAAAGTTGGCAGAAAAATTTGGGTTTGAATCGAAAAATAGATTTTTTTTTTAGTTGATTGACAAATTGATTTTTTGTATAAATATAGAAATGTTAGTCGAAAGGGTGGGTCATTGGGTATTCTCTTTTAATAAAAGCTCTAAAATAAACACTGTGAACTTTAATTTTCGAACAGTTTTTGATTGGTTTCGTTGTCGAAAAAGTTAGTAAAGATTCAATTACAATTTGTACCATTCGTAACAAGTGGTTCAAACGACCGCGTAAAAGACGTAGTAAGGACTTCACTATCACATTTAATATTTAATGGTTTGAAGATTTTTTCACGAACAACTCTATAAAACTGTGCTTAAATACCTAGGAATTGTCTGCGAGAACCATTGTATCTCTCTCTGTGGACAGTAAGGCAGTTGTCATCTTCATAATTGAAATGGGACAATAACTATGTAGCTATGGGTACATTTTTACAATTCCATTCTAATTTTATTCGTCAAGTTATACAGACGTAATTTTAAATTATTCTCGAATTTTTTTCTTTTTTATTTTGACTTCACCGTAATTAAAAGTTACAGTGATATAAGTAATTTTTGGTATTTGAGATTGTTTTGGTTTAGTCTCTGTTTAATTAAATAGTGTTTATTTAATAGTGTTCAGATTAACATTTTTTACGATGAATAACTTCTGTGTGTGTAGTTCCTTAGTTAAGGACAATTTTTTTGTGTGCGCTAACGCATGTAAAAGTGTAATACACAGCAAATGGGCTGGAATTGACTCTGGTGTGTTGTTTGACGTCATTGCCAAGATTGAAAATTTTTCTTATAGCAGCGATTATGGCTGACCTTGACAAGTTAAAACTATTGACATGTACTTCATCCCACAGTGATAGAAATTATAACTGTTACGAAACCGTTGACAAAAACACACCAACTCTATTATCATGTGTATCGTTATCGTCTTCATCGTTGACATCATCATCATCTTCAACACCACCACCAACATTATCATCATCACCACCATTATCTTCATCAATGACTTCATTAAAAACATCATCATCAAACAGTTTTTCAAATCATAAAAATATAAACGCCACGAAAAAATGTGGTCCATCAGCAAATACTCGCTCAAAAACAAAGTTGCAATCAGTCCATCTATCAACAATGATCATAATACTTTATCTGCAGTTGGAAATGAAATTATTGATACGATCTTTATTTGGTGCAGTAGTTGCTCTGACCGACCACCACGGGTGCCTGTAGTTGCTTGGGTGTGTGACTCTGCTGTGTTGTATCCAATCGAAACTTAGATAGACATGAATCGGTCCATTTTTAATTCGGAGATGGTGTTGTTGAAATAGCTTTTGGGGGTGAGGATGGCTATAGAGTTGGGAGATTGTTGTCAGGAGTGGGATGTTGGGTTTATCGGTATGGTTTGACCTATTGGAGTTGGTTGCGGTTTCTGGTGTTGTTGGGTAAGGTCAGCGACGAGACAGTGAGGTACTCCGTCTGGGATTTGGGGAGTGTGTTGTAGACGGCTGTGGAGGTGGCTTTTAGTGGTATGGATCTGGAGCGGCAGCGATGTTTCTGGGGTAGCCTAGTGAAGTGGGTGATGGTGGTTTGGGATTGTGTTGTGTGGTTGACATTCTTATTTTTGGTGGTGGTCGTGTCAGTGAGTTCGTTTCGGAATGAGGTGGGATTCTGGTCTTAGACAGGATGTATTTCGGAGAGCATGGTTGCTAGGCTAGAGTAGGGCTTTAGGATTCCTCTTTTAGGAAAAGGTGGATGATTGTAATGTGAACCTTCAGGGAGTCGTGGTGGTGAGGTGTGGGGCGTTGAGCAGTTCATGGCCACCTCCTGAGTTGAAATTGACTACCTTGATTTGGTTTTGGTGTGATGACCTTGATGACCGGAATCCCAGGAATTGTGACTTGGATCTGGTGGAGATGGTTCGTGGTAGTGAACTGGCTAGTTTTTCCAATTGCTGCATGTAGCTTTTCAGGGGACACTCCCGAGTTGCTGTGGCCGATTTTTTCAATTAGTATGTTTCGGTGTGGTGTGAGCCGACAGTAGCATATGTGTGGTTTGGTTTACTTGTAGGAGTGATAGAGTGAGGTTGGCCAGATAGTTTTCCCAGATCTCGTTGATGACTGTCAATGTTTGAATACCAGCTTAATTGGCAATTTTGGTCTGGTAGTGGTTGGTGTCGGCAGAGATCGTATACATTTTTATTTGCTGAAAATGACGGTTGTTTTCGAAAAGGGCGTTCTGGCGGCACCCTTGATGATGCTCGTTTCTGGTCTTTTCCTATTGGAGTTGGTCCCAGATAGACTTTGGTCAATTTTTTACTTTGGTTTGCTTGTCGTTTTACTCTGCCTTTTTTAAATATTCTTAAATCTGTAATTTGGGTTTGTTGTGGAGTTGTTGGGAAGTTTGGTTTCTATCGGTGGTGAGTATGGGATTAATTGTGAATGTGTGTTATACTATTGCTGATGATAGTACTCATAATGCCACTGTCATATTGTTTAATTATTTATAAATAAGTTTAGTATTATATTGTTATATTTCTATATTCTATATTTTTTCTTGTATTCTTACATTTTTGTACTAATCCAATTTATTACAGCCTATGGCTTGCAGGAATTATATTATTGTATAATGATGTTACAATATTAAAAACTAATTAATTTATAATTCCAGATAAAAACTAATTTAATTTATTACAACCTAGAGTAATTAGTTCATTAAAAGATTTGATTTTCAGGGAACCATTGCAGATTACAGATGAATTGCGGCATACTGGAGTTGCTGATAAGAGATGGCAAAATGCAGAGTAGTACAACAAAAATGTGATTGTCTTACACTAACAGTAGTTTGAATATTGGCTACCGGGAAATCGGACCAATTATGTCATAACTAACTTACTTTTCCTTTCCCTAACCCACAAAAATTTACTAACTATTGGCCGCCAAGGTGTCTGTAACCGGGTCGATCTCAATAATTTAACTAGTATCCTTCCATATCCTTCCAAGTATATGTAAAAACGGGTGTACTGTGGGCCCGGCGCTTTCCGGGATATCCTGCTTAATGCTTGGCAGTACATTCAAAATCAATCAATCAATCAATCAAAAAGTTGGAAATGAAATTATTGATGTTATTGATACCGCTACTTCTGTACAAGAAGATTTGGTCTCACCAATACCTATTGTGAACATAACAAAAGACCGACAAAAAATACACGTATCTAACAACGCGATAAGAACGACGGATTTCATTTGCGAAATAATGAGAACAACCTGTTAAATAATATTACGGAATCGCCCAAAATTATTATTGGTAGTGGTGATTTAGATGCTACTCTACGTACCGTTGAGCCTTTACGGTGGATTTTTGTTTCTCGATTATCCAAGTACGTCACTGATGATGATATCAGAATGTTTATAAACAATAAATTCAATCAACCTGTGTTATATTGCTTTCGTCGCAATGATGATCGGAAATTCCTTTCTTTTAAAATAGGTGTTCCTGAAAGTAAACTTAACAAATTACTAGATGCCTCGGCGTGAGCGCCAGGTGTTTTAATCAAAGAATTCATTAACGCTCGTCGTAATTCAAAAAATCATTTTTTAATCCCACCATCAATAATTAATCCGCTTTTTTCAAAAAAATTTATTTCTGATAAATCAATTTTTGTAAATAACATCAATGGTTCTAAAAGTTCGATTTTTTATTTTAAGTGTAGTGGTATGCGTTCCAAAGCAAAAAAAATTTATCTTGAAATTTTGGAGTCAAATTACGACATAATAGTTCTGACTGAAACTTGGCTTTCCTCCGGATTTTTGTGTTTTATAATAGTTAGCACAGTATATTTTTTCCCTAATCCATCTACATTTTTTTGTCATGTTTTTCTTGAAAGCGTTTCTAATAAGTTGTTGCCCTTTATTAATGAATGCACTGACTTCATTATTTTAGGCGATTTCAATTTTCCCGATTTAATTTGGATGATGGATGACGATGTTTTTGTGCCCTCCAATACTTGTTAATCTTCCGCTCTAGTGTGTGATTTATTGCAAACCTGGGTACTTCTTAGATCAACAACATACCTAATAGTCGCGCACTTTTCTGGACTTACTTTTTTATACTAAGTTTCGATCTTTTATGCTTGAATTGTGCGACGACATTGCTGGGTCTTCGACTATTATCATACACCTGTTTCAATAAATATTTCTTTCGAATGCTCAAATTATTTTAACTTCATTAAAAACTGTACTGTCTTTGATTATTTGCACGCCGATCACGAATCCATAAATATTTGTTTATCAAAAGTCATGATGTCAACAGTTCTGTAAATATATTCAATAAATTGTTAACTGATATTATTGAGAAATTTATTCCTAAAATTATGGTCAAAAAGTCGCATATGCGTAACGACCCATGGTTCACATAAGACCTTAAGCAATTAGAGGCTTCGCGTAATAAATATCACAGGATATACAGGCGAACAGAGTTAGATGATTCTAAAGATGATTTACGCTGTAATCCAAAGAATTTCTGGAAATTTATCAAACTTAAGAGCCATAATAATGGTTTGCCATCGTTTATGGAATTCAAAGGAGAAAAATCTAACAATCCAGAAACAATCTGCAATATGCAAATTGCGGAATACTTCGGAAGCGTTTTTGTTAAAGATAACACCCATTTTATATGGTGATAATTCAAAAATGATCTTTTCTGAGCTAGATGTGGCGGAGGCATTATTAAACATGGACGCTTCAAAGGGTCCTGGATCTGATGACTTACCCGTGTCTCTATTAAAGCGTTGTGCTGATGGATTTGCTGCTCCGTTATGCCTATTATTTAACTTGAGTCTTAAACAAGGCAGATTTCCTGATGCTTGGCAATTATCAAAAATCATACCGATCTATAAAAGTGGGGCCCGCAGTAATGTGACTAATTATCGCGGTATTGCAATACTATCTTTTATTCCAAAACTATTCGAGTCAATGGTCAATAACATATTATATTTCTATTCTAAGAAATGGATTAGCGGACGTCAGCATGAATTTTTTCCTGGTCGGTCACTAATTTGGCCGTGAAAATATATGACATGAAAATACACATGGTGAAATTCACATGCTTATGCATAAGCATAAGCATAATGATCTGTTAAATTTTTAAAATACAACGGATGTTCAATTGAATATACTAAATTACCTAGTTTTGGTATTCCCAACTGATCTAAATTTTTTGTAATTTCGTCGGCACTAGTTACAAAGAATTGATTAAAAGTGTTTGTAATCTCTACAGGATCCACCATTTTAACCGTCTCATTTACTAAACCAACAAAATATTCTCTATTAAAGATAATTTTCTTAAAATATCCCCATACATTTTTCGGTTTGTTGAAATTATTTTCAATTTTAAAACTATAAAAATTCGGCTTATAGCCGATTTACATTCAACAAATTTTTCATCTTGAACAAAACCGAGACACTAGATTGGAAAATAATGCAAGTCAAACCGAGAAAAAATTTCTTCTTGTAAAAATAAAAAGATGACACCCGAGATCCAAACCCAAAAACTGTTATAAAAAAGATGATCTTGATTTTTACAAGATGAAAAGTTTTATCATTTCGTAGCAAAACATATAAAAAGATGACAATACACGTATAAAATTAGTTTAATATAAATGTTTTGGGTACTCACACAAATAAAAACCAAATTTTAATGCAATTTTTGTTTTTATTTCAAAATTAATTTCAAAACCAACTTCTTCTTCAAAAATTCGTTGAATGTAAATCGGCTATTATGCAACTCAAACCGAGAAAAAATTTCTTCATGTAAAAATAAAAAAAAGAACCCTAGACCCAAACCCACAAAACTGTTATAAAAAGATGAACTCGATTTTTACAGGATGAAAAGTTTTGTCTTTTGTTGCAAAAAATATAAAAAGATTACAATACATGTATATAAATAATTTATATACTATGTTTTGGTCACTCACACAAATTAAAACCAAATGTTATTGCAATGTTTGGTTTTATTTCAATTTTACAAAATTGGTTTGAAGATCAACTTTTTCTTCAAAATTTGTTGAATCCAAAAGCCGATTTATAGGTGATATAAAACTTTTCATCTTGTAAAAATCAAGATCATCTTTTTTATAACCGTTTTTGGGTTTGGATCTCAGGTTTCATCATTTTATTTTTACAAGAATTTTTTTTTGGCGCAGTGGTTAAAGCTGCGGTGTTTGGGACGGGATATACCGGGTTCGAATCTCAACGGGGGAGGGTTGCAATACGGATTTTTCATCACCTGATTACGATCGGTAATGACGATGAACACAACTATGACCCCTCTTGGAGTGCAGAGTCTATGGGCCGAACCATCGTCCATGTCAGTACAGGCTGGCATGGAGCAATGCATTGCGCAGATGGATATTCAAAAATCGCGAACTTATATTCGTGCGTCCTCGATTTGGCCCTCGTTGGTGTAAAGTAAAGACGTTAAAATAACCACGAAACAGTTGGGTGAGCTTTGGCCCCAGAAAAAGTAATTGTAGGGATTAAAACATAAAAAAAATGTTCTGGGTTTGGCTTGCATAACTTTTTAATCTAGTGTCTCGGTTTTTTTCATAGTGAAAAATTTGTTGAATTTAAATCGGCTATAAAAAAGTTATGAGTGAGTACAAAACATACAAAATATATTGTAGTTTTAGTGAAAATATAAAAATTAATGGATAATAGCCGATTTACATTCAACAAATTTATCATCGTGAAAAAACCGAGACACTAGATTGAAAAATTATGCAAGCCAAACCGAGAAAAAATTTCTTCTTGTAAAAATAAAATGATGAAACCCTAAATCCAAACCCAAAAACTGTTATAAAAAAGATGATCTTGTTTTTTACAAGATGAAAAGTTTTATCATTTCGTAGCAAAATATATAAAAAGATGACAATACGTGTATAAAATTAGTTTAATATATTATGTTTTGGTTACTCAAACAAATAAAAACGAAATGTTATTGTAATTTTTGTTTATATTTCAATTTTACTAAATTTATTGTCAGATCAACTTCTTCTTCAAAATTTGTTAAATGTAAATCGGCTATAAGCGCTTTAATTACAGCTTACGCCGTCGCATGATATATTTGTTATTCGGATAACGTTTCCTTAATTTGTAGAACTCACGACCCACACGAGTATTTATCTGGGAAGCATCCAGCCGGATATGGGGGGTCTTTGGTCGCCCCGAGGCAGATAACTATCTACCCCGTGTATCAATGAACAAAAAAACTGAGACCTTCCATTTCTCTACCCCTAATAATACGCTTATAATACTAAATTAACTTAAGCTAATTGTTTTGCTAATTTAAGCCTTTGATACTACCGGTTTTATATTGGCAGCTGTATTTTTATCAACTTTGGATCGATCTTATTGACTTTTATCTATTTTTTTACAACACCAACCGTTATCTTTTCGGATGCTTTACTTTAACCGAAGATTGTTTAACTAGCGTAGCTACTTTTAATTACTGTAGCTTTATTTGTTGGTAGTTTTGGTGGCTTAGTCTTAATTGTAACCCTGGGGAAAGTTTAAACGAACCGGAAGCTCCTCTTCCGTTTCAATTGGATTTGGATTAATTCGTTGAGAACTGCTTTTTTTTTTAAATATACTTTTTAATAACTATTTAAATTTTGATTTACATTTACAATATGTTACATTGAGGTATTTTTTTTATGGCCTTTGTGTTCCTCGAACCAACATCCGCGACGGAAAATAAATCACGCTCCCCGCCGTCCCGCTGCATACTACTAATGCTCTAGATTAGTGAGTAAAAAAAACCATCACTATTTTGATTTAAAATACTGTCCAAACACAAATTAATCAGTCACAAATTAATTAGAAATTTAAACGTTTGATTGACTGAATTTATTGACCACTTGTTTTTTTATATTTATTCTTTTATAATCTGATCGATCTTGATTCTGAGGTCATATGGTGGGGAAGAACATCGGTAATACTTGAATTAAAAATTGCTACTGTTCACGAAAAATTAATTTTATTGAACGAAATTCCAAAAAAAGATATAGCAATGATGGCTTTCCCCTCATCACCATAGATCATCTATAATGCCTACAGCAAGACGACAACAAGCGTAGTTTAACCTTTCCCACACCTAGTGGTTCAAAGAATACAAATTTTTTCGCCTATGATACGATCATATTTTAAAATACATCCGCCAAAAATCAAAACCATAAAACTCCTGATCATATCTTTTTTGCATTGCGTCATGGACTTGGCACATAACTTCAAAATTTTTAACTCCTTTACGATCAGCTTTCTCCCTAGAGGCTTGATTAGTGCATGAAATATTGAGCAAAAATGGATTTTAATGCTATGAGAAACGTTTAATTTTGAAAGAAAATATGATTTGAATGGTGAAAAGTTTTTGATGAGTCTTTCAATGGCTGAATGTAGGCTAAAGGTTCAAACTCAATGACACTGAGCCAACACAGTGTATCCACGCCGTAACATAAAAATTACAGATCGGCCATTTTATTTTTGCAATGAATTTCCCATTTTTCCCGGCTTGTTAAACATTTTTGTGTCCAATGTTAATAAATTTCCTTAGCAGAAAATAACTTCCATTCTATGTAACACATTGTTCACGAATGTTACTCAATTAAAAAAAAAAATTAAATTCTCATTTCTCGATTTAATTATCTGTTCCTTTGAATTCTTGCAAAAGTAATACAGTTCTTGTTCCAACAAAAAATCTAACAAGGTATAACTTCCAGATGTTTCTAAGGCACAAAGTTCTTTAAACGAGATATTTTCCAACATTCAATGACATTCGGAATATATCAAGGACTAGTATTTAACCATACATTAAAAAATTACTATTATTGCACAAAAAATTTATTATTTGTGCACAAAATAATAATTATTTCAAAGTGTTTTTTTACTAAAACGAAATTGCTGAACG
Source organism: Tipula confusa (assembly GCA_963556175.1). NCBI lineage: Eukaryota > Metazoa > Arthropoda > Insecta > Diptera > Tipulidae > Tipula > Tipula confusa. The sequence continues at coordinate 116,831,638 of OY744475.1, forward strand.
GAAATTAAATTTTTGGTTGTAAAATTTTGTGCAAGATATTTTATTTGTTATGGAAAAATTAGTTTTTCATCGAACGTTAAATTATAAAATTATTTTATTTAAAAGCCGCTCCTGTTTTCGGCATGCAGTGAAACATGTTTTCTAATCCCGGCTCCTATGTCCATCGGAGTTTTCTTAAGGTATTCTAATCTAATGCTGTTCGGAGGACCGCAACGAAAAATCCTGGATAAAAATCTTAGGATAAAAAATCTGGGACCAAAAATCTTATTATAAAAAATCCAACGGTAAAAAACTCTATAGTAAAAAATCCTAGATAAAAAATTCTAGAATAAATCTCCTAGGATATAAAAAATCAAGGAATAAAAAATCGGGGATAAAAAATCTTAGATAAAAAAATTCTACGAAAAAAAATCCTAGGATGGGAAATCCTCGGATAAAAAATCCTAAGATAAAAAACCCTAGGGTGAAAAATTATTCGGTAAAAAATCCTGGGATCAAAAATTTAAAGATAAAAATTTCTAATGAGATAAAATATGAGAAAATAACAAATCCGGGATAAAAAATCCTATCAGCCCGCGAAAGTTATCAAAGCCTTTAGCCTCAACAATTCTACATTTTTTAAATGGGTTTACAATTTTGTGCTTGATTCATTATTTTTATGTACAAAAGTATTTTTTTGTTCTAAACAAAAATGCTGAACAGAAATAGAATTTTTGATGATACTATTTTGTGCCAAATTTATTATTTTTTTATGCACAATTTATTATTTTTTCTTTACAGAAAACCCTTTATATGTGTTCGAAATAATTTGATAAATCTTTGTATTTATCAAACTATAAACAATTAAATTTATTGAAAAAAAGTCATCTCTGTTAAAAACAAAAAGTAACCCCCACCAAAAAAAAAAAAAAACAATTTAAAACCGTGTTCGGATTTTTAATTTGCTCAATTTGGCGCTGTCCTCTGTAAAAATGATGCGAAATAAAATAAAACGTTTCTTTCCGTATCTTATTTCTAATTGGATGTCAAACTAAAGTTAAGTTATACACACAATCATGAAATTATAATTAAATAGAAATTCAGATTCCCAAATCAACAGTGTCCGTAGTATAAATAGATTTATTTTGTTTATCGTAGGTATTCGACTTTATGCACTTGTTAATATTTTCAGTCGTCTTCAGTTGTCAAACATGGTATTAATATAAATGTATTAAGGTTTATGTCTTAGATAATAAATTATTTTCTGACAGTTCATTTATTAATATAGAGTTTTAACGCAAATGATTAGTGTTTATAAACAAATTCAGTTGGATTACGTTGGTCGAACTAGCGGAGTAAAATTACTTGCTTTTGAACGAAATATAGCTTAAACGCAACAATAAATTAACGTACAAAAATAGTTTATACTCAAACCAAAAAATAACTATCTTTGCGCATGAGACAGAACACAATGTCTTAATTTTTTTTGTGCGATATATATGTGCCCAATATCTAATAGCATTCAACCTGCTTACATAACATCGGATGAAAATCCTAGGATTTTTCATTAATACTCTTTGATTAAAATCCGATCAAAACATTTTTTTGATCCCATGACTATATTTAAGTAATTTGATTGAGTAAATGATCAGATTTAAAAGGTTAGGATTAAAATTCGAACTTGTGAAGGCATCTCTTCATTATATAGATGATTTAATTGGGTAAAAAGCATGGTTCGAAATCTTAGGATGTTCATCCAATGTTATGTACGCAGCTGTAATGTTCAGAAATAAACCAATAAATAAACATGTAGATTTTTCTTCTTTAGATTTTGAACGATATTTTAAAACTAAATAAAATGTATTTAAGCCTATCCTCTTAATTATAAAAATACTGTATCATAATATCATAAATTTTTATAATAAATACAAATATTTATTAAATGTGTGATAATAAATAAATAAATAAATAAATATATATATATATATATATATATATATATATATATATATATATATATATATATATATATATATATATATATATATATATATATATATATAAATATATATATATATATATATATATATATATATATATATATATATATATATATATATATATATATATATATATATATATATATATAATATATATATTTACCTTTATAAATAATATATACTCATAATTGTAAAAACAAATATTTTTTTGTATAATTAAATTATAATTATATTTTAATTAATTAAAATATAAAAAATAATATATTAAATTTGGTTATTTATTGATTTAAGTTCCGTCCTTCATTTATTGTTGTGTATACAATTAACAAATGATGATTACAATTAAAAAAAAAAAAAACAAAAAAAAAAACAAAAAAAAAAAAACATAGAAAAATTACAAAATGTGCTTTATAAATAGTTAGCTAATTTAAAAAAAAAATATAATTTAGTACGTAACTTTTATTAATTTATTTTAATCATTAATACATTACAAAAAGACGCACATATTTACATAAAATATGATTTCTTGATTTTATACATTTATCGAATTTGGTTGCCTTGAAATTTAATAAATAAATAAAATAGAAACAAATAAGTGAATTAATAGAGGATCCTCGTCAAAAAATTATATAACGAGTTGATTTAAAAAAAAAAAATTTTTTTTTAACAAATAGATTCCTAAATTACGTAGGTAATTATGGTCACATTATATTATAATTTAATTTTTCATGAATAATTAATTAATTAATTTTTTTTATAATAAATATGTATTATTTATATTTATATATACGTATATGTACATAAAAGTTATATTACAAAAATAAAAATATTTAAATATAATTAAAAGTTTATAATTAAATTATTTATAAACAGAAATATTTTTTTTGTGCAATGTTTATTATAATAAAAAAAAAAAAAAATTAAAAATTAAAATATAATTTTAAATAAATTATGTAAATAAAATGTATTTTGAATAATTAAACAAAAAAATATATATACATAATTATATTATATATATTTTAAAATGAATATTAAATAATTTGTGGTTAATTTGGTTAATTGAAGATGATTTAATCTTGTGCTAGACCGTCACAATTTGAAAATAATTCAGCGAAAAAATGTAGCTATATAAAGTTAGCTCGAAAAAAGTTGCGCAATAAAATGGTAAGTGTCTTCACTAAACACGATATTATAAAGTACATAATATAAAATAAAGCCCTACCTATAGCTATAACTATTAAACTGTCATTTAATTTATTTTTCATTCAATGAAACGCGTCCTACGACAAACACTTTATACCCTATAAAGTAGGTTACAATAAGTTTGGTTGATTACGATTTTAACATTTTTTGTAATGCTTTTGGTTTGAATAACCGCCTTTATTTGATTTTCTTTAGAAGATTGTTGTAATGTAATGGTACAAGATAGAGGTTTGTTTTTATAATGCTTTATTCAGTAGTAGTAACAATTACAATTGTGTAGTATAACTTAACATTTGACCTGAGTTGACGGGTGCGTTCATGATAGATAATATGTCATGTCACATTCCTCCGTTTCTGTTTTGAAGCGGTTTCACTAACTCAATATTCTTATTTGCTGTTTTTTTGACCTTGTCATTGAACATATCAACGGTATTTCAATGGTATTGTTTGTTTATCTTTAAAACGTTTCTTTAGCAATAATTTATCTGTTTGGACCCCGCGTTCAGCCAAACCATTCGATCTTGAAAATCTTGGGCTTGCAGTCTGATGTCTAAAATCCCATTCTTCAGCAAATTTTTTGTATTCATATGACGCATACTGTGGTCCGTTATCAGTTTCCAACATTTCTGGAGTTCCGTGCACAGAGAACTATTTTTGTAACTGATTTATTATTTGTATTGCATGTGTGTCGTTAAGCCTCTCAAAGTCTATAAACCCAGAGTAGCTATCCACAATCAACATATAACTTTCTGATTTGAACGTAAACAGATCTGATCCGACTATTTGAAAAGGTAAAATTTGTTTAGTTGGTAAGACTATTTTTTCCACTTTATAAATTATTTCATCGTGTACTGCTAGTTCTTCTTTGAAATGTTGACAAATGTTTAAGACATTTGAATTAACTTCTCTTCTGGCCATCCATTAATTATGTAATTTTTCAATATTTTAGATCTGCGTCGTTTTTAGTGTCTTTGATCAATTCATCTAATGCATTTGCTGAGGAAGGTATTACTAAATGTATTTGTAAGTCTTCTTCTTCAGCTTCATTGAATCTGTTCCTTACATCACGACTTAAAGTATCTGTAATGGGAATCTACTTACCCTTTTTAAATATTATCTTCGGTGAAGGTATACACATCGAATAAAATCCTTTGAAGCCTTGCTGGAGCTGATGTTATCGGTTTTTTAAATATTGTTTCTAGTGGTTTATGATCACTTTCGATTGTGAATTGCTTCCCATATATATATTCATGAAACTTTTTACACGCATACCGTATTGCCGTAGATTCTGTTTCAATTTGCGGGTAGTTAAGCTCTGCCGAAGTCAATAATCTCGATGCATATACGATTGGATGCTCGTCCTGGAGTAGAACTGCTCCTAATGTTTTTTTACTTGCATCTACTGAAAGTTTTACGTCTTTTACCGTGGCATAAAACTTTAGTACTGGTGCGGTGGTTAACTGTTTCTTTATTTCTTCAAACGCTCGTTCCTGTTAAGTATCCCAAACAAATGTTGTGTCTTTCTTGATCAAGTCCCTCATAGGAGCTGTCAATTCTGAACAATTAGGTATAAATCTGGACACATAAGTTACCAATCTTTGAAGTTGTTTAATCTAATCCGTTCTCCGATATCAGGTGTCTAAGAAATTTTAACGATTTTTTATTGAATAGGCATTTCTCTTTATTAAGTTTAAATCCTGCTTTTCCAATAATATCTATTACTCTTTTTGTGACTTCATTGCATTTTTCCTCAGTTTCTGCATGAATCAATATGCCATCAATCGAACATTCAACGCTAGGTATATTTTCTAGAATACCGTTTATTATATGTTGAAATATTTCGGGTGCTGATGCTAGCCCGAATGGCATTTTCAAACATGTGTATCTGCCCCATGGTGTAGCGAATGCTAGATATTTTTGCGTTCTTTCCGTTACCCTTACCTGCCATAATCCTTTTTTACAATCCAACAACGTAAAAATTTTCGATTTATGTATTCTGGACGAGATTTCTTCAATAGTTTGATGATGTCTCCTGAGAATGTTTTTTTTCACGTTTAAAGGATCCAAGCAAATACAAATACTATTCTTTTGTCTTTCTACGACCATTAGCGATACTGATGGAGTAGGCACCATAATTTTTTTTATGACCTTCATTTTTCCCATTTTGTCGATTTCATTTTTTACTTGATCTCGTATTGAATGGGGAATGCGTCGCGGAGGATATATTTCAAAACAGGGATTATCTATTAAGTCTATATCGTATTAGAAATTTTTCAGACAACCTAGCCCGTCATAAATAGTTTCATCAATATTTAAATAATCTATATTTTGTTCGTTTGCCCTCTGAATTTATAGTCTGTCCACTATTTGTTTACGCAAGACATTGCATTCTGCACCCGTGTCTAATTTACACTTGATAATCGCGTCATTGATTTTTACGCTTTCGTACCACCTATCACTGCAACATCCGAAATTCACCGAATCAACATACAAATCTTCACTTTCATTTAAATTATCTATTTTCTGACTTTCAATTTGTCACCTTTGTATTTTGTTCTACAGGCTACCGGCAAATGATTTTTACCGTTGCATTTTGTGTCATCATTTAATAATTTTTCACGAATGTCATCTTTACATATACCTAAAATTAACCTATCTTTCAAAATATCATCTACCGTTATTTTACCATAATTACACTTGAAAAATTGTAATCTAATTCCGGTCAAAAAATCTTCAAATTTTGTACCTCTTTCTTTCCAAATTCCGTGGCTGTTGCATAGAATTTAAGCGTCCGTAGCCAGTTCAACCAATTGTTGCATGCATTTCCCGCACATAACAACGGTTTTGGTGGTCTGAGACCATCGCCCATTTTAATTTAATTATCTTTTTTCTTTTTTTTGATATTACGCGAGCCAAGTACGTCGCTTTTTATTTGTACGCACTATTTTGGTATATTTAATAATGTAATTAACAGTAAATGAACTTTCCAAAAAAAATGGCGTCCTTTATGGCGTCTTTAATGCATATTTGTTTTTACCATTTATTTTTCACTTTTTGTTGTCTGCGTATTTTTTATATATATATGTATATATTTTATCCTATATACTTTTCTTTTTACGTTTTTACTATTTTAATAGTTGTTAGTCGCTTATATTATTATTTTTTATTTAATCCCACTTCTGACACCATGTAACGTAACGGTACAAGATAGAGGTTTGATTTTATAATGCTTTATCGAGTAGTAGTAACAATTACAATTGTGTAGTATAACATAACATTTAACCTAAGTTGACGGTTGCGTTCATGACACATAATATGTCATGTCAGAATTGTTACTCTTAATCGGCTTTCACACCAAACAAACTTTTTTTGAGAAAGAATCGAGTTACCGAACATACAAGTTTATTAAAGAAGCGCCAAGTCAGCAAAAAGATCGCGGTGTACATTAAAACTAAAGTTATCTGCATCGGGTAATTCTATAATTGTCGTGAATATATTTTAAAATTCACACAGTAACCTTTATTTTTTCTTTCAATTGTGACATTTATTGTGACATTTTTTTTTCTTGAAATTTAGTTGCTCCTAGCAATTCTATTTTTCCCATAACATCTAGGTGGCACGTAAATCACAAAAAATTTAAAGTTTATCAAACATATTTACCATGTATTTATTTGGTGTATAAGCTGGGTTATTTGAATGCTGAAATTCTTGCAAGGTCAACCATATAAAAAAATAAAACCATGTTTGTTCTGCCAACCAGCAACTATTATAAAACGTATCTATATAGTAATTGTGGCGACTATTTGTTTACATACGAAGCAGATATCTGATGTATTATAGATTATCATTAAATGCATGGTCTCTGGCACATGTGTGAACCCCGGCGTTCATCAAAGTAGCAATTAATGAGTTAGTCTTCTTAGGGTGATGGATAAATCCAGCGGAATGGTGAAAAAAGGGATTTTTCATCACTTAATTGAGATCGGAGATGACGATGAACACAACAATGATTCTTTGTTGTAGTGCAGAATCCATGGGCCGAACCATTGTCCGTGCCAGTACAGGCTGGCTGGAGCAATGCAATGTATAAATGGATATTTAAAATGAACCTCGTATGTCTACGATTTGACTGTTGACGGTGTAAGGTATTACGTTAAACCGCGAAAGAGTTGGAGAGCTTCGGCCACAAAACAGATTGCATAGATTAAAACATAAAAAAAAGATGCTGAAAAATGTTGGCAACTTCTACTTTTTCGACCATCTCAATTAAAGTTGGATTATAAAGACTAGGACTAGGATTTTTAGCTATTGTTGTAATGACATTTTGTTTTTTACCGTTAAGCTTCCGAATTTCACTGAAAATTACCGGAGAATTGTTGGTAATTTTAGGCATTCTGCTAGTGAATTCGGAATTTCTTAGTTTGCTGCACTAATAGGAAATCACATTGGCGCGTTTTTTGCTAATTTTAAGTAGCGGTAAAGATTTTAGAAGCAACTGGAAGCAATCGATGGACATGCATTTTAAATGTTATATATTTTATCCTGCAGTCGGCTTGAGAGTAGTTGCGAAATACTTTTGTTTACATCTGTTTGGATCTTGAAAGGGCTTTTGAATATAATTGGTAACTGATCTAAACAAAATTCGAGCAAGATTGGCGGAAGAGTGATCAAGAATCAAGTGTTCTCTAGGGAATGTTGCCTGGTTAGGAGAATTTAATTGGATAATTGGAATTATTGTATTAATTAAGAAGTGTTTGACGATTCTGGTTATTGTTTGGGCAAACTCACGTAATGTGGCGCGAAATTAAGGAGATGTTCGAAATCGAGCCCCTTGACTGGTCTCTCGTAAATAGAGCAAAACGTGAGATATTTTGTTTGGGGTACCAATATTTAAAAGTGTTGCTACAGTTTCGACTGCTACAAATGTTGCAAGGCTTGGAAGTGAGAATACGAAATTTTATATAAGCTAACCGTTTTTCTACAGTATTAGTTGATGAAACCGATCGTATTCAACGAAAAAGTGTTCACAACTAGCTTTGGGGTCAGCGAAATTTATTCCAAATAACTCTTTGCAGTCTTGAAGTAGGTGATATAAGTTATTCAAGGAGGTGTTTGATCTAGAGCCGTGAAGATTGCTAGCTGTTGAATTTGCATACAAACAATCTATCTTTCGTGAACCAAGACCGTATGGAAATTGAGTAGGACTTGTTTTAGGCAAAGAAATATTAGATACAGATCTTTTACAGAGCTTTAGTTTGCTGGATGTTGTTCATCGCAGTTTACACGTTCTGCGAGCAGCATTCCTGCAGATCCCTCTCTTATGAGTTTCCTTACAATTTATGAAGCTGAAACTCCTGCCGCAATTTAACGATATTTAGCCAAATTTTTGACAATTTCGGCATTGAGTCACCTGGGTTCGACCATGTTTTTTCGCTCAATCAGGCAAGCACAATCTCTGAATCTGTCGAAGCAAATTTCGTATGTGGTATATCTTTGAACGACTTTGACACAGTTTCAAATAGTTTTGCCGCCAAAACTGCACCACATAGTTCTAATCTTGGAAGAGAATTTTTTTTTAATTGGGCTTACCTTTGTTTTTGCCGTAACTAGAGAAACATGTACCTCTTCTTCCTCTGGCTCACTTCGGCAATAGATTACAGCAGCAAATGCACTTTCGCTTGCATCTGGTGAATACTAATTCAGTTTGAAGGTGAAATAGTCTTCCCTCGGATACCAGTGTAACCCTAGAACTTTAGTCGTCACAGTACTATCATCAATTTTAATGAATTCTGCTATATCATTGAGCTGCTTTACATTAGAAGGACATTTACGTAGATCAAAGCCACTTGATAATAATATACTGGATACAGACAGAGTCTGCACCAGGAGAGTTCTTTTCCGGAGAGTCTGCACCAGTTAACATATCGTCCACGTAAAAATCATTCTTAATTGCTAATGCAGCTGATTCATGTTGCAACATATTTTCGTTCGCCAACTCAAGTAAGCATTGTGTGGCTAAAAATGATGGGGTTTCTCACCAAAACAATCACTGATAATTCATGTAATCTTCGTCCATGCGAATCTGCCTGCACATTTTGGCAATGTCTGCAGTGATCGACAAAAGTATGAATTCTAAATCGCAATATTATATGCCACAGTGTGTGTTGAATCGTCGGTCCTACTAACAAAATGTCGTTTAGTGACAATCTACTCGTCGTGCGACAGGAACCATCGAAGACCACTCGAACCTTTGGCAAATAAAGTGTCTTATTATCATTGATTCCACATTTGCTTTTTGATAGTTCTCGCATGTGACCCAATTTCTGATACCCGTCTAAAAACCTCCTGTATTCAACTCCAAGTTGCTTTAAATTGAAGAATCTCTCCATTGCTATCCTTGAGGATTTGCCATGTTCAGCAGCACTGTGTTAAAGGGTAGTTTAACCATAAATCTTCCGTTCTCATCTCGCTTGACATGCTGTTGAAAATCTTCCTCGACTTGTTCTCCTTGCTGATTTCTCACTGGATTGCTGAATTTCTTCTTGCTCCCAAAAACTTCTCAATATATGGTCTACATTAAATTCTAAATTCAGATTAATTAGACTAGATGCGTTGTGATTTCCTCCCGAGATTACATAACCTAAGGCCGTGTTCTGCGCAATTAACTTATTTTTTCACTGTTTACCATCTCGTAGAATGTTGAAAAATAAATCAGCTCCAATTAATATGTCGATTTTACTGGATTCACAAAATGTGGGATCTGCTAACTCAATATCATCAAAATTATATCAATTTCACTTAATTTAATTGCTGTTGCTGGCAAAACTAGTGGTAATTTTTTTAATATTAGCAAGTCCGCTTTAATGATTTCATTCTTCTGTCGATTCATTAGGTCAATGGTAACTAATCCTTCTGTAACCATCGTTGAAGTTGCCAATCCTGATACTGCAATTCGTGCTCGTTTCATTGGAAGATTTAATTTAGAGAAGAATTCGGCGTCGATAAATGATGCTAGTGACCCACTATCCAATAGCGCCCTGCAAAACCAAATTCTCTGTTTAAATCAGTGTGAATCAGAGACTGATGTCGACGTTTGGATTTAAAACATCTTACCGTTGATTTACATTTTGCAGACATATGACTTAATCTCATACAATTGAAGCACAATCCGTTGTCTGTAATGAGCTCACGTCTAGAGCTTAAATCCATTTGAAGGAACCTTTCACACTTATGTAAACCATGATTTCCGTTGCAAACTGGACACATTTTCACCTTTTCCATATTTACGTTCGCATTTATAGTTACAGGTTAGCAACTTCTAGTGCACTTATGCCTCTTAAAATCTCATCATTTGCATCTGCTAGATGTCTAATATCTTTTGATCTACCCTGTAATTTTGGTTGATCAAGAAACTGACTAATGAGCATGTTCATAATATGATCTTTGTGATCATATCGCTTTACAATTTGTTCCCATGCACTACTGTAGTTAGTTTCCGTGACCTGTTTGTGCTTTAATAAACTAGCAGCCTCATCAACTAGTACGCTCTTTAAATATTTAAATTTGTGAACTTTAGATAACGTCATATTTTTGTGAATTGATTATTTATACAAATCTTTAAATGGCGAAAAATCTGCATAGTTACCGTTGAATTGTGGAATGGAAATTTTCGGTAAACGAATATCGTCATACAGACAATCCTTAGCGGTAAAACATTTTTCATGAAGGTTATCGAAATAATCTTGTTGTTGCTGTACGAATGTTCGCATAATGGTTTTGAATTGTTGATGTAATTCTTGATACATAACGGTTTTTTAGTAGTTTCGGTTTTCAATACAGCTCTTAATTTAAAGTAAAGGCCTTCTTGCTCATCAATTTCTAATGTTTGCTCGAGATTTACAAATCGCTCATCTAATTCTTTAAATTTACTTTAAGCACTTTCTAAAATTTCTAGCCGAATAGTAATATCTTCCGTGCTAGCTTCTTTTAATGTTGCGTTATAAAAATTGTCTACACGTGATATCGTCGCTTTCACTTTACCACGTTTCCGTCGCAAGCTTTCAACTAGTTTTTTCGCATCATCCGCCATTGCCAATGTATTCGCATTATACACTTATTTAGATAAATAGAGAATTCTGATTAATTTTACCCTACCCTAGTGACACCTTTTATTGACTAGATTAAGTAAATAGCTCTATCTATCTAAAGCCAACGCTACACTTAATATTTACAAATATTTTGTAATCAACCCGAAACTTTATGCAAAATACACAGTAAACCTACATATTTTAAAAGATGTAGATTTGCTTAATTTGCCCTTAATTTTTAATTTATAATATCACTTTGAAGCTTTTTACCAACTCCACTAATATGTAGTTTAAATGGAAAATTCGCAAAATGAACATTTGGTGAAAGGCTGATTTTAATAATTCGTTTCCAATATAAGTTAAACTTTTGACGATATAGTCACACCAATTGGATAACCCTTTATATGCACACTTGAATACATTTACCAATTTACCATTCTCCATATTGAACTGTATCTATGGATATTTCCAATTTTCATCTGCATGGAAACAGAAAATAAATCAAGTTCAAAGTTAAAAAAAAAAAATGTTAAACACTTTTTTTGTTAATAATATCAAATCTCTGTGGTAGCATGTAATGTATTCTATAAACAAGCTTAGTCATAATTTTAATACCCATACTATATATGGCTTTCATGGGAAATACCGTTTGAATATAAATTGTATAGATTTTTTTTTCTAAAGCATAATTGAAATGAAAAATATGCTTTGACTATGCGATATACATGTATATTTAAGGATGATGTGTAGTATTGATTATTTCGGAAACTGCTACTGACCAGATTAATAAATGATTTTATTTTATTTCTATGTTTTGAAAACTAAAAAAATTCCATGCATTTTACAAATACATATTTACATAACAACAAATGTAACAGGCCGTCAAAACTATACTTTCCAAATTGCGTATTACAAAACTGCTAAAGTTAAATAACTTTTTGTAAAACTAAATTAATAATTCTATTAATTCATAAACTATCGATTTTGTCGTCTCTCTTATTTGTTTCGAGGCGGTGCACGACCAACTATTCAGAAGTTGGCTTTGAACATTCTACGTTATAGATACAAGTTCTTTTTCTATCAACATCTGAATGCATAATTTAAGCCATCTAAAATTTTTTTTTTAAGTTGGCGAGTTCAACCAAAGGCTCCTATATACACACAGCCGCAATGATCAAAATTGAAATATAACTTAAAATAGAGATGGGAAAAAGACGAAAACAACTTTTTATACAAACCGTTGTCTTTTAAACGTATTTCAAACATGCAAATGGCCGTAAAAAATAATTTTAAACTCACAGACATTTAAAATAATGATTAAATTATGAATGATTAAAAATTCAATCAATAAAATCAATTTTATATATCTTTAATTAATGTTTTAATGTAAGGGTCATAAAAAACCTCTATTTAAAAACACAAGTATAGTCCGTGACGCGCAAAACATGAAAATATAAAAAAATGAAAAAAAAAACAGTTCTACTAAAATTTAACATATACATATGTAAAAAATGATTAAAAAAATTAAATCCATGTCATTTTAATAAAATAATATTGACATATAATTACTGAATATAATTGATTGAGATATATATAATATATTTAAAGATTTGGGTTAAATATAGTTATAAAAAAAATTGAGGTTATGAATGACTTTCAATTTTTCAAACACATATTTTACATGTGTTCTTATAAAATATCGTAAAATGTAAGACCCTTATATTAAGCTCATTTAAAAATGTGTCTGTTCATTGCGGCTCTGTTATAAAGGAGGCTTTGGTGCAACTGAAGACTAACCAAAAAACAAATTAAGATTATAGGAAGATTTTGTGCTTCGAGTGTTTGATTTTACATATCGAAAATTCCTAAAACAACATCTATTAAAATTTAAGAATCTTCAATGAATACCAATAAAATATTCTAATTCAGGGAGAGTCTAAGTTGGTTGATGTGGAACAGCATAAGACAGCTATGTTTTTTCAACCTAAGATTATAAAGGATTAAATTTTTGATTTATTAAATTATTTATTGATAAAAAGCGTCAGGAAGGAAAATTATAAAAAATTAATATAACGAAATAGGTTGTGCAATCGTAAGAGGACAAAAATATTTTTTTGGTTTTGCTAGTTAAGGCTCAATAGCCACACTGAACTTAGGCAACAGTGGAGTAAAGATGGTCACTGTGCTTACACAGAAAAGTTGGTGTTTTTCTATTCGGGACTTGTTTGCGTTCCAAACTACTAGCAAAAATATATCAACAATATTTAAACACAACGCCTTGTCAAAGACCGAGAGATTTGCATTTAAAATTTTTCCCATTTAATAACTCTGTCTTCATCTAAAAGCTAGTGGGGGATTGATGAAAATAAAATATCGTTTTTATGTCTTGAAAAATAAAAACGATCTTCTGAACAAATGAACGTAAAACATAATTGTAAAAAATAGTAAAAGCCTGCTAGTTCAAATTAATTCTGAAAGCAAAAAGTGTGGAATTTTTTTAATATGCGTTACAGTGATAATTTGGCTAAAGGACAATACTCTACAATCCTGTTAACAAGTCAGGTGAGCCGATCTTTAAAGAACTGTGAAGAGTGGGTCATCAACTTACAACTTCTCTACGACAAATTCTGCACAGTAGATGCCGAATTAAATCATACGTTAACTGAAACTCGAGAAAGAGCTGCAGCAAGCCAATCTGAAAAAGAAAAGCAGGCAAAAAAAGATTTGGAACGAGAAAGCGGTCGCCTCATCCTACTTGATTTAAAGATCAAGACGATCATTTCAAAGGCGAAAATAAAATCGCAACTACTACAAAATTTTAGTAGCATCACAAAATACGGATCTAAGAAGTTCAGCAAGCCCTGCGGTGAGCTAAAATAAAAAACAGCTAATAGCAGCGTAGAATTAAGTTAAATTATTGCTGAAGTTGAAAAAAGAGTTCAGCCGAATTTCTAAAGGCGATGTGACGAAAACTATTAAACATAAGTTTATCAACCATTGAAATTCCTTTACTTCAGGGAGTACAAGCAAGGGATCAGTTTTAATAGGCTGTTCAACAAAACGGTACATCAGAATGAGAGCTTGTTAAACGAAGGTAGGACGTGTTATCTTATTTCTTTGTTTCGAGGTCAAGTAGCAAAATTAATCAGCCATGTCACACTATCGAAAACGACTATATGACTGCATGGGATACTCTAAATGCCAGATACGATGACAAGCAATTCTATATTGCTAGACTAACCCTGCTTGACAGTTGACTCTGCTAGCGGGTTGAGGACAATATATGACATCTCTATATAGAATGTCGAAACTGGAGTCCCTTAGTAATAGGAGTTTTAACGAGAAAACGTGATGCTGAGACACACCGTATTTTTGAGAGCACCATCAAGAATTCCAGAAAGAAATTATATATTTACAAAAATATGGCCATCATATTTAGTATCAGTGAAAGCCATCTTTTATCACTTAATCTATTTACTGATGACTAGAAAATTCTGCGAGCAGGAGGTTTGCATCGCAAACAGCACCTTACATTTTGGAGCCAAGCATCTAATTATTTTATTTAAACATGTCATCGCTTCAAGTCCAATATCAAGTTACAATGGCAGACTTGCCACGACAAGAAAGGGCGTAGACTTTGCAGGACCTATTAAAGTCAGAGTTAGTAAAGGAAGAGGCACGAAATAAGCGATACAGAGTGGTCTTTGTACGTTTTTCCACTAAATGTGTTCATCTAAAGAGGTCGACCGACTACCTAGCAAACCTTTAACAGAGGGTTAAATGAAACAGGAAACAGCCAGAAGTCAAATCGATGCCATTGTTTGGATTAAAGACAACAATCTGCCAATAATCAAAGCGAAATTTTGAATTGCATTGAAGGTAAAGTTAACCAAAGTGGTGACAGTCAAAGACAGTCACGGCAGAAATTCTAAAAGAGAACAAAGAAGGGAACCCCATAATCTAGTCCAAATATACATAGCTCAAAATGGCCAATTTTTTTTAACTTTAGTCGGATTGTATCATTTTTTTAGAGACCATACATTTTAGTGGGTACCACTACTCTATAGTCGAAACTGGATATTTTACAACTGGATTTGACGAACCAGGATAATTCAAAACTTGATATTTTAAATCGAGATAAGGTACAAAACGAGATATGGTACAAAACTGGATATTTCAAAATAGGATATTTCGACATGTGATTTAAACTTAAAATGATTTTTTAGGAAAGTTCTGGAATATGGACAATTAGGAAGGAACTCGGCGTGTTCTTAACCGATCATGATGGAATTCGATATGCAGGGTGAAAATGTTGATGAAAATTAATTAATTTTTCTCACATAGATCCTATAAAGTGAAGAAAAATTATATTAAGTAGAAGAATACAAAATAGATGAAGTAGTCAATGATTATTTTAATAAGATGAGAAAAGCAGCAATTAAAAAAAAACCATTAAGTGAAGGAAAGTTCTATTTCTGCTTAAAATTATTCAAGTATGAAACCTTACTGGCCATATTCCAGAGGTTTTCCCAAAAAAGGTTTTAAAATCAAATTTAATTATACAGATAAAGAAAAAAACATTAAGTGAAGGAAAATTCTATTTCTCTCCCAAATATTGAAGTATGGAACCTTACTGGCCTTATTCCAGAACTTTCACAAAAAATCATTTTTAAACCCCATTTTCATCCTACATATCGAATTTCATCATAATCAGTTAAAAACTCGCCGAGTTCCTTCCTAACTGGCCATATTCCAGAACTTTCTCAAAAAATCATTTTAAAATCCCATTTTCATCTTACATATCGAATTTCATCAAAATCGGTTAGAAAATCACCGAGTTCCTTCCTAATTGGCCATATTCCAGAACATTCCCAAAAAATCATTTTAAAATCCCATTTTCTTCCAACGTATCAAATTTCATCAAAATCGGTTAAGAACTCGCCGAGTTCCTCCCTAATTGGCCATATTCCAGAACTTTCCTAAAAAATCATTTTAAGTTTAAATCACATGTCGAAATATCCTGTTTTGAAATATCCAGTTTTGTACCATATCTCGTTTTGTACCTTAACTAGTATTGAAATATCCAATTTTGAAATATCCTGTTTTGTACCTTATCTCGTTTTGTCAAATCCTATTTTGAAATATCCAGTTTTAAAATGTTCAGTTCTGAGCTGTTACCCTTTAAGATATAGATCTTTTCGATTGATTACACGAGTTCAATTTTATTAGAGAATTGAAATAATGAGATAGAAATATAAAACGGAATAGATTAAAGACTTTTCCATTTTTTATTTGGCACTTAAGTCACAAATACTTGAACAATAAATTGAAAATGAACATAGATAAACGGTTGGTAATGTTTCATAAAAATAATACGATGCGATATTATCGTCGAGTCCCAGATAACGTGAAAATTATATTATTCAAGTTATTTACGAAACATTTTACAATTGTAATATTCTTGTCATTTGCTGTAGTACTAAAACAAACGATAAACTAAACTTTATAAACAAAAAAAAAGTACATAAAAAGTTTTTTGTCAGAAACCTTCCTTTAACAACACAATATGTTGGTTCATGTCAGATATAATTAATAATTAATGTAATATAAATAAAACCTTGCACATACATAACTTTCTAAATGTTTTTCCAGATGTTATTAAAAATGGCGAGCTTCTTGGAAAGTAAGTAGGTTTTATGCGCACTATTTATGCTACTATTTACATTACATGAATAAATAAAGAGCGCCCACCAAAAATTTCATCGAAGGTTAACTATAAATATCCCTAAATATGTAAATTTATTGGAACATAACGATCACGTGTTATAAACTACCCCAACGGGTGTGGTTTATTCATTATATTCATAATGTAAAAATTCCATTAAACTATAAATAGTTTGGTCAATCTTTTTATTTTATTATTATACATTTTAATACCAACTAATTTATAGTATATTTCGTAACAACAAGTATGTAACAGTACTGTGTAATGAAATCCCGACAGATATGACTTTTTGCAATAAAAGCGAAATTTTCTCGATTATTGGGATTCCTTTTTATCTTTTCTTGTCTAATTTCCATCTAACTTTTTAATTAGATCCTGTTGGGTAATTTGACTTTTTAAAGTTTTGGTTGCCTTCCATATCGAATATTCGTTTCTATAGCAACTGTCGAAACTTGGATTTCATGTGTGATACATTTTTTATTTTTCAAAATGTTTCATATTTTCCTTTATTATAACTGCACATCCACCTCTGAACTTTATCTCTTCTAAATTTAATAAATGAATCTTTGGCAAAATGTGTCTCTGATGCAAATATCAATGTTTTGTGTATCTAGAAATTTTTTTTTTCACATTCCTTTGTTTAGGTTTAGCTTATTTATAATCACTTGGAGCGTTTAAATAATAATAAAAGTGCTATTTAAGTTTTCTTGATTCGAAACATTAGCCGTTTCTTGTCCTTATACAGGGTGTTCCAGAATTGGTGGTACATACTAAGCGGGGTGATAACGGAGATCATTTTCAACCAAAATAGCGAAGTTTTATCGAATTGTTGATGGTTCAAAAGTTATTCTACTTTTAGTATTTTTTGGTTGAATTGCATGCGCAAAAAAAACCGTTGTTTTGTTTATCTTTCTTTTTTGATACAATCTTGAAAAGTGTGCCTTTCCAGGGGGTCATTGATCGTTGAAGAGATCGGACGTGCTTTGCTCGTTCTCTTAAAATTTTAAAATTTAATATTTATTTAATTTAATTTATTTTAATTTTTAGTTAATGTGTGTGAGAATGCAAAGAGAAAGTGATGGTTCACAAAAGTTTAATTAATTGATTTGTTGTATTGAGCTGGTTTTGGATTTTATATAAAATGTTTTAGTGTTAAAGGGATCTATTTTGTGATTATCGGAATTAAACTATTGTGATAGGAGTGTGTATTATGCAAGGGATTTCGCAATGCTTATAAATGGAACTCTGTCGCTTTTTCCAGAGTACAGGTAGTATTTGCACTATAGTAAAACAACATTTATTAGAAGTTATCATTATATTAAAATCAATAGATTTACAATTTTTTTGCTATACATATTAATTCTTTTATGCAGGATTTTACAAAATTGTTCATGTTTAAGACATGTCTTCCATTTTTTAATTGTAATATCATTCTCTTTTTAACCAACATGATTTTAGTAAAAACAATTGTGTTTCACATAAAGTTCTCTTCTAATAAATTTTAATAACGCATCTTTCATTTTTATTACTATATATTCGTTTCGCTCTAACCAATTTAATATACATATGTTTAATAATTTATAGGTTGTGGTGGAGAACATGTGCACTTATATGGCATGTAAAAAAAAAATGTAAAATGTAGTGTTGTTTGCGTTGTTTATACTGAGAGTCAAGTTGAAATCGAGTTGCATTGTGATTTTTGTTTTTGTGTACCACAATATGGCGATCAATTTTTTGATTTATTTTTTATATTTTATTTATTTTTTATTTTATTTTTTTATTTTTTTTTTCGGTTTGGTTTTGTGTACTTAATATAAATATAATATTATATCTGTTTTAAGGCTGTTATTGTTGGTTTCACGCTGCGTGTTTAAATTATTTTCGCAATTGTGTTATAGTTTTAGTGAAATAGTTATTGAGGATAAAGATTTTATATTAATATGTATCTCTGTATAAAAATGTTAGACAAAAAATTTTCTTTTTTTCTTTTTTTTAGCGATATAGTGACACTAGTGGTTATATTTTCGAACAGTTTGATCTTATTGTATATTAGTGGGATTTGCGTATGTAAAATAGAAATTGTTCGATTAATATGGTAAATAGGGAAATATATGTTGAGCGGAGATCAAAACCATTATTCACCACTTTGTTCTTAAAACATTTCATGGTTGCATTTTCGTACTGGTCCAAATGTTGAATTGGGTATATACAATATTTACATGGACTGTGATTGATTATTAAATTATTTGCGTTTCCTCGGTAATCATAAAGTGTGGGGCTTTGTTAATTTTTAATTCATTATCATGCAGAATAATAATTTTTACATACTAGTTTCCTATTAGAATGTTCCTATTCGATTTGATCTATTTGTTAGAAGTACCCCTTTCGAATCGATGCGTGTTCCGAGTTTGATGTGTTTGGGAGGTGTATGGACATGGATATCGGTCGTACGGTTGATTTGGATTATTCAGTTTCGCGGTCGGGAGGGGGTTCGCCAAAAGGTTATATTTTTGATCGGTTTTTTGATATTGGTTGTAAATATTCGTAATTGGTAGAAGGGTGGATTAACTTTGAATGATGTTTTATTAGGGTTGTTTGTCTAGAATTAGGATGGGTTGTCGTTTTGATGTCGCGGATATTGTAAACGTTTTGGAATTTTGGCATATTTTTTCTACATTAAGAAAATGCTGATTATTTCTTTTGTTGATTGTGGTCCATTCGAGATTTTTTCTAGACGTGGAGGTAGGCTTATTTATCTATGACTGGACACAATAGGGATGATTTGTTCGATTTGTGGATAAAAATGGCTTTGGTATGTTTCCGCGGGAGGGGGATGTAAATGTTAAAATATATAAGTATTTTTATAATTTTTATATTTTTTGTATTTTTTATATTTTATCTTTTTATCTTTTTATATCTTTTAAATTTTTTATATTTTAAAATTTTTTATAATTTTATATATTTTAAATTTTTATATTTTTATAGTTTTTATATTTTTAGGTTTTTTGTATTTTGTATATTTTAATATTTTTTATATTTTTATATTTTTATATTTTTATATTTTTATATTTTTATATTTTTATATTTTTATATTTTAATATTTTAATATTTTTATATTTTTATATTTTTATATTTTTATATTTTTATATTTTTATATTTTTATATTTTTATATTTTTATATTTTTATATTTTTATATTTTTATATTTTTATATTTTTATATTTTTATATTTTTATATTTTTATATTTTTATATTTTTATATTTTTATATTTTTATATTTTTATATTTTTATATTTTTATATTTTTATATTTTTATATTTTTATATTTTTATATTTTTATATTTTTATATTTTAATATTTTAATATTTTTATATTTTTATATTTTTATATTTTTATATTTTTATATTTTTATATTTTTATATTTTTATATTTTTATATTTTTATATTTTTATATTTTTATATTTTTATATTTTTATATTTTTATATTTTTATATTTTTATATTTTTATATTTTTATATTTTTATATTTTTATATTTTTATATTTTTATATTTTTATATTTTTATATTTTTATATTTTTATATTTTTATATTTTTATATTTTTATATTTTTATATTTTTATATTTTTATATTTTTATATTTTTATATTTTTATATTTTTATATTTTTATATTTTAAGGTTTTTTGTATTTTGTATATTTTAATAGTTTTTATATTTTTAGTTTTTTTGTGTTTAGTATTTTTTATATATTTTATATTTTTGTATATTTGTTATATTTTTATATTTATATTTTGTTATTTTTTAAATTTTTTATATTTTTTATATATTTTATATTTTTATATATATTATATTTTTAAATTTATTATGTTGTGTTATATTTTTATTTTAATATTTTTTATTTATTATATTTGTTATATTTGTTATATTTTTACAATTTAATTGTAAATTACAAGCGAAAACTAATTAAATTTATTACAGCCTATGCTTTGCAGAAATTAGTCCATTAATATATATTTTTCCAGAGAAACACTGCAAGATTACAGAAAAATGGTTGCAGATTGGGGTTCCTGATAAGATTTGACAAAATGCAGAGCAGTTCATTAAAATTGTGATTGTCTTGTGCTAACTATCAGTAATTTTAATATTGGCTACCGGAAAACAGTACCACTTCTGTCATTACTAACTTACCCTTCCCTATTATTTATTTTAATCCGTCGGAACGCCGCTTGTTGGCGCTTGCGCATAGTCTAACATCATTCTCAAGCAAAAGCATGCCATGTTGCTAACATTCAGAAAATAGCCTCTTTCTAAAGCATTTTTGGATTTAACACCAGACCAATTCTGGGATTTTATAAAACAGGCCGAACTCAAGGTTTCCATTCATTTTCTGATGTATAATATGGTATAATAGATACTCGTTTCTTATGAAGTGATAAATGCAGTCACGTTAAAAATAAATTTTGTGTAGCTACATTATCCTCTTGAGTAACATACGCTATATTATATCAGTATAGTTCAACAAGTTTCAGTCCACAAGTTTTCAATGTTGTGGATGTTCTAAAAATTCAAATAATTTTGATTTCATTGTATTGTACTGTACGCACCTATGTGTTAGGTAGGGCAAAGCTGTGGAAAAATAAAACATACATCTATTAAAAATTACAAAAAAAAAAAATTAAATATTTTATGAATACATAACATGAACATATTTTTTTTTCCTACTATTGAAAAACCAAAGTTTGCACGCAATTTACTGTATCACCTTCGATGAAGACTGGATTTTTTGAGGTTTTAAATATTACGTTTAAATAATTTTGTGCTTTGCTTGAAGCCATTCCTAAAACATGTTGAGTAGAACCAAACTAATTTATAATTTGGTTGATCATTTAATTATGCGTTATAATGAAATTAGAGATAAGCATTTTTTTTTTTTGAAATGGTGAGACTTATAACTATTAAAAGTTGAATTAGTGTATAATGGCGTTTGGACATCTATCGCGTTACAAATATTTCGATTGTCAGATTTTGCAGAAGAGATTGAATCCAAATATAGTTACTTTTAAAAACTCAAACATTTCACTAGGGAAAATTCAGGATAAGCATTTAAGATGAACTTTTAATACCTGTTGGGCTTTCAACAAAATCTGGAATATGTTGAAAGTTACTTAGTGAGCTGACATGGAAGCATATTGATCCTGCATAGAATATTAACCCATATATACTGGTCGAATATTAACCCATACATATTCGTCGACCACTAGATCTTCCGAAACTACTTCCCTTTACCTCATTTCTAAACCCCCTCACTCCATTTACAAAAGTTACTAATATTTTTATAGTTTTCATTTTAATTTATATATAAATTCATATTTTAAAATATAAATAAAAAATTAAGGAAATAACCGCTAAATTGACAAAATACGTCATTGTTATTAGAAGAGAATCCAATTGATATACATTTAGTGAAACTATAAAAAATAACGGTAAAATGACCAACGAAAACTCTCCATATACACAAAACTCCAAAATGTACGCAAATTACCGTTAATTAAATTATTTAACACAAAAATTAAATGAAATAACAGTTAAACCCGACAAAACACTTCACACAAAATTCCAAAACTTATAAAAACTAGATTCAAAAAAATGTTTGCTTAATGTTTTTCCCGTTCGTTAACATTTTTTCTTTTATCAGATATTATTTTTAACATTTCAGTATTTTGCAGATTACTTAAATATTATGCATATATGAACTAAAAGGCAACCTAAAACTTTTGCTGCTGTTATTTAATTTAAATTGACATAATGGTTTATATCTGTAACGAGGTAGTACGCAGGTTAAGGTACATTTTAACGATTATTATATTTTTGGAATATGGCAAACACATTTTGTTAAATCAGTATTTTCCTTCATCAAATCTAATTGCTTGTGACTGAACATTACATTTTCTATGCTAAACAAAGAAATTATTTAAGGACATGAAATGTTCATGCGACAAAATAATGGATATAAAAGATAAAATATTCATTATTTAAAATATTTATATTGTTGTTGTTTACAAGAGCTGCAAAAATAAAATGTGGGATAATATAATAATATCTTAAAATTTGAAATATTTGCCTATTTACATACCCTATACTAGTTAATCGACCATCTTTATGCTCATTTCTGTTTCGGTCAGTTTGTTACTGTCGTCAACAAATTATTAATGTATACAAATTGCTATTCGACATTGGTAATCATAACGTTTCGTGCTGTATTTAATTGTTTTCATGCTGTTTCGAAATTTTAGATTAAAATTTTGTTAACAGATTTTTTCTATATGTTACAATATGAACATGATAAAATAACAGACAGGATAACGTTGGTACTATTTGGTATCATCATGGTTGTTTAGTATTGTATATAAAAAGTGGGTCACAAGTAAGGTATCCTTTCCTTACCTATTGTTTTATATAAAACTGCTGTAGGAATTGACCCGGTGTTATCCGAGGGATGGGTCTAGAGCTTGGTCTTACAGTACAATCAATTGGTATACAGATCTTTTATTTTTAATTTGTTTGGAAATATACTAAAAAATGCAACAATGAAATCAGTCACCGTAATAAGGTTTATAATACCCTTTCAAACTGCACTATTATTTTTAATATCCATTAAAAACGATATTACGTGGATATGAATTTTTCAATTCAAATCCACGTAATATCGTTTTTCGTAGCCATGGAATCAAAAAAAATCATTTAAGTTCGTTTACGATTTTCTTATTCTCTTTTCATACGTTTTAAATTTTACACTCTCTTTATGCTTGAAGTATAGTATGGACGAAGTTGCTTTCTTATACTACTTGATGAATTCGTTAGCGAGAGACGTTCAATTATAATTATTTAATTATAAGTAGAACCTCTTTATACTAATAGATTAATTTTATATTACATTACTAATTATTCCTTCGTCGTCATTAAAACAATTTGATGAGACTGAATGGGGCTCCGTCAACTCTTGTGAAGTTTATCCTAAGTTGGAACTAAATAAACAAAAAATACAAAAAATTTAAATGTATTAGTAAAAAAATATCGATGACATTTAGGCGGAATTACTTCAAAATATAACTTATACAGTTTTTACCTTATTATTATATAGTTAAATAGTTTAATTAAGAATTAGAAATTTCTATACAGATGTTTTATAATTTTCTTAAGAAACTCAATATCTTAAGATTTTGGATATTGAGCAAGAACCCTACTCTGGTTTTTTAATAGGTCTATAATAGGACTACAAAAGTGCAAAACCATTTGAACAGCTAATGGCTTTTACATAGTAAGAATTAGAAATTTCTATACAGATATTTGGGAATTTTCTTAAGAAAATAACTGTATAAATTTCTAATTCTAACTATGTAAAAGCCATTAGCTTTTCAAATGGTTTTGCACTTTTGTAGTCCTATTATAGACCTATAAAAAAACTATAATAAGGTTCTTGCTCAATATCCAAAATCTTAAGATATTGAGTTTCTTAAGAAAATTCCCAAATAACTATATAGAAATTTCTAACTCTAACTATGTAAAAGCCATTAGCTTTTCAAATGGTTTTGCACCTTTAAAGTCCTATAGACCTATCAAAAAACCATACTGGGGTTCTTGCTCAATATCGAATATTTTAATATAATTTTAAAAAATCTTGTGATATTTTAATTTACTTTGCCACCATATTAAACGATATATTTTGTTTTACTTAAAAATTAATAATGAATAATTCAAAATATGTATTGGTTCAAGTTTGGCTAATTTTATTAAAAAATTTGATTAACCTACATATTTAGTCCCATATAATTCAGAAGATCCATACTACGACCTAAATTAATTAAAGAATTTTACTTAATTCTTATTTTTAATTCTGAATATTATTATGTGTGCCTAAATGTTGACTGACGTACTATTTTACACTAAGTTTACACTAACACATTTACAAATATTTAGGTTTAGTATAAACTTCATAAAACATATATGGCGTGTGAAGTTTGTTCTAAAATAGAACTATATTTTTTTTTTTTAGTTAATTCTAATTTAGTTCTAACTTCACACGCATCTCCGTCGGTATATTTGGTGTCGCAGTATTCTATGCCTATTAGTAAATACTCATGCGTCAAGAACGCGACGCGATAAGTATCTGCGTTGATATTCATTGCGAGCTCGTGATGCACATGCATTACAATCGCAAAATCCGTAATCATGGATATCCATGTACATCTCACCTGAGAACTGTGATTTCATTATAACATTTTCATTAGATTATTTAGAATTAATGATTCAGAACGCTGACCCAATATAAATCAATTTCTTATAACTAATAAATATATTTAATTTTTGTTTTTTCAACAATAAAACAAAAGAGCTGATAATTATCGCCTACTGTTTTACTGATCAAAAAAAAAATTGTTACAATATTATCACGTCAACATTTTATAATAAGATTGAGAACTAACGGTATACATCAAAATATGATACGTTGGTACAAATAATGCATTAGGGAATTGTATAGAGAATGTAAAGGCGAACTAAAATTAAGAATACAAAAAATTCCAACGGTATTTTTTGAAAAAAACTTTTATAATTTGTTTTATTTTTTATTTAAAGCATCGTAGTTCTTAAACGGATACAGATGCAGGATAATTCTTTTAGATGTTATAGCAAATAAAGTCAAATAACACTATATTGGATGCTATCGTAAATATAGGAAATTACAGTTTAATATTTGTGAATACTTTTTTCTGAACAAACATTTTTTTTACTCTTTGTATCTAAAAGGACATCTAAAAATCCTTCTTTTCATACTAAACTTACAGTTAAAACTAAACTTTTAGTTTTAAAAGGCTACCAGTTTTCAACGATTTTTGAAGTCGACAAATGGGTTAATATTTAACCATACATTAAAAATTACTATTCTTGCACAAAATAATTATTAAACTAACAAAAATAAAAAAAAATTTCTGTAAAAAAATAATAATTTATGCATAAATAATAAATATTGCACCAAATTCTCCACTTAAAGAAATTTATAATTGTTGAAGCTAAAGGCTTTGTTAACTCTTTTGGGCTCTTAAGTTCCTTTACCCCGGATTTTTTATTACATGATTATTTTTTATGCTAAAAATTTGTATCCGTAGAATTTTTATCTCAGGATTTTTTATCCTAGGATTTTTTATCCTAGGATTTTTTTATCCTAGGGTTTTTATTCCGTAATATTTGATTCAAGGATTTTCAATCGTCGTAGTTTTCACCCTAGGATTTATTATCCCGAATCTTTTATCCTAAGATATTTTGTTCCGGTTTTTTTTAAATTTTGTATCCTTACAATTTTTATCCCAGGTTTTTTTTCTAGGATTTTTTATCCTGGATAAAGTTTTTATCTAGAATATTTTATTCCGTTACTTTTTATCCTAGAATTTGGATCTTAGGTGATTTATTCTAAGTGTTTTTATCTTGGAATTATTATTCTAGGATTTTTATGTTACGGACCCCTTACGATTAAACAATTTACACAACAAACACTGTTGTTGTTATTTGCATTGTTGCACAACAGTTTGATTAAATTCAAACATGTTTGAAAAATTTCAAAAAATTCTCGGTCCAAACAAAGTATTAAATTTCGCATCACGAATTGCGGCCAATCTCATCAGCTCGAAACCAACTGCATAGAAGCTCAGCAAATTTCTTCTATTAATGTTTGATGTTATGGTATTCGCAACGTTTACTGATTAAGCCTCTAAACATATTTCACTGCGTGCCCAACAGTTCGACAATTTGAATTAGAAAAAAAACTTTGTTGAGAATTGTTGAGGCCTAAGCCTCAAATTTGTTATCCCGGATTTTTTATTCGTGATTTTTGATTCTAGAATTTTTTGTTGTATAAGTTTTTACTCTAGGGTTTTTTATCCCGGATTTTTTATTCTAAGATATTTTGTTCCGGGTTTTTTCCCTGGATTTTTTTTCTTAACATTTTTTATCCCAGTTTTTTCCTTTAATGTTTTATAATTGTTTATTCCGTTACTTTTTATCCTAATATTTTTTACCCTAGGAGATTTATTCTATGATTTTTTATCAATAGAAAATATAAGAGGAAAAATTATTGTTGACAAAATGATTTTTTATTTTAAAGTTTTGTGCAAGGTTTGTTAGTTTTATGTCAAAGTATTTTTTTTTTCTAAACAAAATTGCTAAGCACAAATTTTATTTTTTGTTTTAAAATTTTGTGCATTGTTCATTTATTTTATGTACGAATAATATTATCCAATTCAAAATTTTATTTCGTCAGAAAATAAAAAATAAAATACAAAATCTTAAGTAAAGTGATATGTACGTAGATATGAAGCAAAATACACTAGCATCCACCACATTTGCGTTTAGGTTTACTTTTAACGCAATACTTTACGTTTAGGAGTACCTTAAAACGTTTTTCAAAATAAAACATAAATATTTTCGACTTTCGGAAGGGGTTTACACATTCATTACAGGCAACAGTATAAATGGAAATGGTCTAAGTAAACAGGTCACGCAAATAATGGCGAATCATTTGTTTAATATGTATACTGAATACCTACTCGATTAAAGTTAAGAAGATCACAAAGTTGGCAGTGAATGAAAGGAGAAAACAAGTAGTTAATAAAACTATGAAAAAGCGAAAGGTTTGTTTCCCATAAACGAACCCATATAATCGCAAAATAATGTGTGCTTGAAAAAATAACAAAATATGAAAGATATAAATGCAAAAGCTTACTTCTTTATGTTTTAATGAGGAGGGTAATAGATCAGGGCAAAATAAATTTGAAGAAATTTATAGAATCATCTGAATAAATTAAAAAATAGTAGGGAAATAGATTATCATGTTTCAATGTCAAGTTTAAACCGACTTGAGATGGATTTAGATTTCATATAAACACGGTTTTAACTTCGTTACGTTTTTTTTTGTAACACAATGAAACTAGTGGGATTAAGAAGAGTTAAAATTTGTGGAAGTTTCTTATCTTAGCGATCTACTTAAAAAAAATTTGTATAGGCTATATTATCTCGGGGGGAGTCGTTTTTTTAAGTGGAGATAATATATCAAAGTAGGGTCTTTCTCATTTGTCTTTCTATGCGTTAAACATAGAATTTAAATTTTTTGTTCAAACTTAATTTCTCCATTTTTAATAAACTAACTCCAACGCTTTTCGAACGTGTTGTTAAAATAAAAGCAACTCTATTTTTATTTAAAATTAAATTATCTAATCTAATCTAGTCAGATACACCTAATATAATAATTAATAACTAACCCAATTTTGCGTTTCCAATTTTTTATATGGTTAAGCGCCGCCATTATATTAATTCGACAAAATTCATATTCGACTAAAATTTTGTACGGGAACAATTCAAAAAAATTGTAAGTACAAATTGTTATACAAATCGGACCAAACAGATTTTGTCACTTAAAGCGGTTAGAAAATTGGGCTGCAAATGAGGTTTTGTTGTTTCATTGCTATCCAAATTTAAATATGTTTTTAAACAAACTTGAAAAAGTTTTTTTAATTACAGGAAAGCTATATCCCGTGCTTTAAATCGATATGGCAAAATAAATGTAAAAACTTCTGCAAATGGGAGAAAATATTCCTTAAAAAAATATACGAAAAGACACGTAAAATATTACGTAAAGATTTATACATTTTAAATATACATTTTTTAGTTACAAAAGTTGTTAGTTGATAACGTTTGCAAAAAAGTCATTCGCATCAACAAATTCTTAATTGATAAATTATCTGTTGATTAGTTGCCTTTCGCTAAATTATAACCACTCTCCCAATTTTTCAGAAATTATTTAATTTTTTTAGTCCTAATCATCTTATTTATCTCTCATCAATCATCAACTAAAAACATGTTTTCTAGTTTTAAGGTTAAATAATATTCTTAAATAATTAATGAAATATAATTAACAGTATTCGTTAAAACAAAATTATGAAGTAACTCCCATTAATTATTTATACCATCAACATAAATAATGTTTATGTATTTATAGGTAATTAACATCAAATTACACTGCAGAATTTTTTTTTTCAAAGTCAATTCAAGAAACTTCAAAATTTCAATATCTATTTTTTGACCAATAAGCATTCCCGATTTTAATAATTCATTCATCTGGCAATCTTACTTATACCACAAAAATTTTTTTAATTATGTAAAGAGGTTACTGTACACCCTTTCCAAATGAAACGTTTATTATTGCATACAATTTTGACAAGACTCTATCCTGAAACAAAACATGGATTTAACGGTTGAACTTGTGGCTTAAGGCAAGTTCATTGTTTATTTCCTGCGTTCCGTAGAATTTTCTTCAACATCTGTTAAAAAAGAAAATCTCTGAGCGAAGAATAACTTTTTTACATTTTCATTCTGGGTAAACTAATCTCCCTTTGTGAAACAAAAGTATGAAAATGTCATTTCCTTTATACTAGTTTGGTTATTCCAATCTTTTATCTACTGACCGTGTGATAGACCGGGAATTACTGTTACTTTTACCATCTATATTCTATACAGTCTCCTTCCAGTGAATTTTCGGATGTGTTTATTCTCAACATAGACGGCAGAAACTATTTGGCGGTACAAAAAATGCCCTGATAATCCTGGTATTAAAACAGTTACTCCAACATTTTGATTACATCTGTCCAGATTCGACCATACAACTTAAGGGGATGGTATTTTTAAATTTTTAAATCATTACCGTATGCTTAGTATTTTCATTTTTTTCAATTTGAGACTTTTGGTTATCAGTTAAATGGATTTAAGAAAACCGCGATCGCGAGTAACTTTTAAAAATTTTGTAAGTTTTTATTATTATTAATCGTGTTCCATTGACGAAAGCAAACTACTCACAAGTACTTGTATCTTATCGCAACTACTCACGCTCATACGATGGCAAATAAAAGTATTTACGCATAAAACTTACAATAGATGGCGGTAGCGATTATTTTTGAGATTACAATGGTAAATCGTTTTAAATGTGTGCTTCAGTCACAGTGGTTGTCATATTTCCCATATGATCGCCCTACGTATTACTCTGTTCCATATCAGATTAACTCATTACTTGACCTACTGATAACTCCTAGTTCAGAACGTGTTAACAAGTTTGGGCAGCTCGATGTTTCTATTCTAGATCACGATTTCTTATATTTGGCTTATGAATTATCTAATGATGAGGCGCCAATTAAGAGTTTTCAGTTTCGATCCATATAGCTTTGGATTCATTAGCTTGTGATTTTTTAAATATACAATGGCAACATGTTTTCGATACCCAAAATATCGATTGTAAAATTAAAATGTTTAATAAATTTATATTACAGTTATTCTGCATCACGTTCCTTAAACAAAAATTAAAAAAGGATTCAAATAACCCTTGAATGGTTCAATCGTGATATTGAAAATGCCATTGCTGTTAAAGAGTAGTGCTATGTTGTATGGAAGAGAAATATATGTCGTTTTAACTATCCGGTGCCTCATAGAAATAAGCAATTAAATTTTCATCTATTAGTGTCAAAAGAAATAAAAAACAGTAATTACAGTAATGTAATTCTTTTTAATATGAATTGAGAGAGTGTGAGTGCATTTTATACTTCCAAAATCACAAACATAAAAAATTAAAATAAAAAAAACGACAACTTTGTTGTTGCGATTGTCACCAATATTTTTTCATTTCTGGTCCATCTATATTTTATAGTATTGGTAATCGGTACACTATACAATTTTAGTTTAAAAAAAAAAACAAAAAAAATTTCTATGATATTTTCGCATCAACACAATCAAGTTTAGATGGACAAATGTGAGAGAATATCTGCATACTCGATGCAACAATCAGGCTTGTAATACATTCGTGTTGGTTTTGATTACAAAATAAAATACATATGCAATACAACAGTTCTTTTTGTTTTGTTATATTTGAGTGTGAGAGCATTTTATATACGTTTTTTTCACTAATACAAATTTTGAAATGTATCGTTTGTTTTAGTGTTTCTGCGTACGAAACTTACAGGACGGCTTGTATAAACTTTTTAGTTGGTTTTGTATGTACACAATTGAGGGTATTGGTGCTATCAAAATCCATATAAAAAAATGTTTAATTTTCCCATTCTTACTACCACTATTTAACATTTTTATCTGAATATTACGCACACTATTTATTGTGTATAGATAATTGAGTATTTTTTTTTGACTCTTTTAATAAGAATAATTTTTTAATAAGAACCAAATTATATTGTATTTATTTGTATTGTGAAATTATTTGTTTGTATTGTGAATTTTTGTTTTCTATTTTCAACCATTCTTTTGTTTTATATTATGCGAATGATATTTTTCTATACTTTTTTCGAAACAATATCTCGACACGTTTTTTACTTACAATACATTCTCTAAAGAACAATATCAAGTTTTATTGAAATAAATCAAAACAGTTATAAAATTAATTAGTTTTATGTGATAAATATGAGAAAATTAAAAAACAGTGCAATGAAGTTAGCTCTAAATCAAGTGCGATACGAACCACATCTCGACTTTAACATTTTGAAGTTTTCCAAAGTCGAAGTCGTCGGTATGAAAAGTACTTAAATGAATGCGAAATTTTGACATTTCATTGAGTTTTTATTTTACGCGTTCATGGGTTGCTATATTATTTTTAAATACGATAATATATTTGAATTAAAATGGAAAATGTGGATGATTGATGATTTCGATAATGTATATGATTTCAAAAGTGAACCAGAAAATGACCAATCAAGGCCAAAAAATTACATTAACTCAAAATTGTTGATATACAATGTTATCGGTAACTGTTTTGTTCCAAGCCTTCTTTCCTTGCTCGGATCCATATATAATTTGAAGTTTCAAGTTTTGTCCCTGAATTAATCGTGAGCATCAAGTATATAGCTGACCATGGCAAAACATGGTACCGGTAGGAACATCCGAACTTTTTCAAAAGTTTGACCTTGTGCCTTATTAAATAAAAAGTATAAATATAAAGTAATGGTGTATGCCAAGGAGAGTGGAAATTGGTGACAAAACAAATTAAAAGGCAAGGTGGGATCATTAGATGTTTTAAGAGATACCCTATAGGAATGAAATGAAAAGCTCTTGTTTGTGAGCCAGTTATTGCTTCTACTTGCATTACATTTGTTTGCATTTCTTGAAAAATTATGCGAGTACCATTGCACAGTCCTTTGCTCGTCGATAAATTTCTCAAGAGCATACCAATTGATCCACGTTTAAGGTTTAGTTGGAATGAGGCCAGCTAGATTCAAACTAATTAAAAATTCTGCAGGAAAATTAATTTGTTGATCAGGATCTTCCTCGCTTATCATTTTTATCATTTTTAACGCAATCGATGGCCTTGTAAACAGTTGTTTCTCCGCGTCTTTTTAGGACTTGTTCATTTAGTAAACGAGCCTCCTTAGTTTTTGGTGTAAGTATGGCCCGCTTGCTGAAATTTACTACGTCATTAGCTGTAAAATTTTGTTCAAATGTGTCTTCAATCACGTTGGTTGTCAATTATTCATCTGGAATTTCAATGGAATTGAAGGTTTTAGAATTGTTTGCTAGTGGAAGTGCTCCGTCTTTTATTTTTAGAATGAACTGGCAAAAAGCGGGTTCTGGTGAAGCTCTCATATTCCTTTTAAAATAACATATTTTAAAATTGATCCATATTGACCTTCTCTTTATTATAAACGCGATATTTTTTCCACATGGTCCTTGATTTATAACTGGTAAAACTTGCCGGAAATCTCCACCGAAGACTACGACTTTACCACCAAATGAAATATCATGGCCTGTTACATATCTTCCATTATAATGTCTACTGATTCTAATGCAGTTCTAGGCACCATTAGAGCCTCGTCCCAAATTAAAAGATTTTAAAGATTCCTTTTTAGAAGCAGATAATCGAGGTGTTTGCACTCTCGACATATCCAACGAAAAATTAAAAGCGGAATGATATGTCATATTATCAGCCAATAAATTTGTTGCCTATTATGCAACACAGCATTATTTCTGTGGCTGTTTACAATTGTTCATCATTGAGACTGTTCCAAATATTTGGTGCACCATGGTAACGCCATGGTTATCAACATAATCAGCCGATTAGCGGTTCGGAGGGGGAGGGTGGTAGGGTTGGCTTCTTGAGAACTGACATACCGGCAATTAAGATAAGGTTCGTCATGTACTAACTTCATGTTGCAAGCCAATTCGTGCACAGTCGGCCCCTTTTGTCATATATTTTGAATATATTTTATTACTTTCACAGTGGAACAAAGCTCTACGTTTAATGAGCATCATTTTTTTAATCAATAAAGGATATAATCCAACTATTATCAACTGGTATTTGGTTTCTGGTAACATGATTATCTTTAGAATTGTCCCTTCTTTTGTAACTAAGATCACCATCAATACAAGCACTCGAACAATCGCAGAATAATTTGGGAAAATTCTTAACATAATAGCCATCCATTCGATAAATTGCTTTTGAATTTGTGTTACACAAAGGACCGTTTTATTTATAGGTAAAAGTTAAAAATAAGTCAGGATGACCAAATTTTCTCACAATAGCCATATTGTTTTAATACAAATTTGCCATAAAACATGGACTACCATAGTACGACCAAGTAAGAATGATCACTGCCTATATTATTCAAATGGTCTCATAACATACAATAAGCATGCACTGAATATGCTTGATACAGTTTACAAAATGTAGAGGGTTGAGCTGATCTCTGGTGGGTCACTTTATTCCTAACTTCGGTTGCTCTTTTGTGCAACATGGGTTATATTCAATGAAAATCCAAAATCGCCACGGGGGAAAAACAATGGAAATATCATTAGATCGACATGTTTCGACAAGAAAACTTAATTTCTGTAACTTCGGTTCGCCAGATGTAATTGGCGCGACTGCAAAACCAAGACAGCCTTCTAGACATCCATTACGACCCATTACAAAAACTGCACCAATATCAACGTGGGTAGTGAGATTGTAAAGCGGTTGATAATCATTAGAATTACGATTGAAAGTTAGCTTAATTTCACGCATTGGCATATCGTGAGCTTGAGCTCTAAATTTCTCAAATTTCTCTGTTCCGCATATTTCGGAAGATTATTTTGATTTAAGCTACATACAGCTTGCGGACCCAATTCAGTATTGAGTTGCATACTTTCAGAGGTTTTATCATAAACTTGACCAGACATTTTGAAGCAATACAGCCCATTCCCGGAAATTTCAACATATTTGGCACCCATAGAAGCAAAATCATTTGCATTATTGAAATGGCGAATGCATTCTCAAAAATGTTTGCTATTAACGTCGTTTTGCGTATAAAAAGACCTTTTAAATTTAGAGGAAAGTTGACTGATTGGTAAATTTACTTTTCCATTTTAGCAGCATTTACGACTTTCACCTTTAAAACTTATAGCTTTACAATGAGGACATTCAATATTAAGTGCTCCAATATTACAGAGATTTGGAATAAATGTAATTTCTGACCCCATTAAACCAGCTTTTAAGTGTGAAGGAACAATAAGTTACTGTCGGTTTCCGCGTATCGCTCCTTACGAGCTACAACAATTATTTTGCTTACATAGTGTGGATTTATATATTCTTTCGTTTCGTTTCATGCGTCATTGTTTCGGTAGGCTATCATGTATGTGTGTTGATTATTTAGGTATATAAAATTAAAATATTTTTTTAATCTAATTTTGTGATGTCACGATGCTACATCATTTTTTCGGTAGCCCATAACTAATTTAACAATTTATCATTGTCTGTTTGTAATAAGAGATGGCGATTCACAACCTAAACTATAAATAATTTGATTTCGACATCTTCATTTTTCGGTTCGTTTCTCGGCTAACAGATGTCGATTTTTTTTTGCAGAAGTCGTGATTTCCTTTTTGTTCTTGAATAATTGTACAATGTTGTATCTCAGGATTCTTTGCAGATGTCAATTTCGTTGAATTATTTGATTTGGAATGGCTTCGTATACAAACATTTTTTTCTGTCCCGCACAAGTATTTATTGAATCTGAGCAAAGTAAAGAACAATTTTATTTATATAAATAACAAAACATGTTACATGAACATGGAAGAGTTTAATCTAATCTTGACTTAACCGAGCTGTACAAATAAAATCCATATTACTATTTTTTTTTTTCAAAAGGTTAACCAATGATAAAATTCCACTGATGGTTTGTACCATGGTATTTGAACAGTACCATGGTACGTGGATTTATTTTTCGTTCTAACCTGAGTAAAATCATCAAACATTTTATCGATATTTTTATAAATACGGATTTCTTTTTTAATAGCGATTTTATTTAAGGCAAATTAAAATTAAGTAAAAAAAAATCTAAAAATTCTATACAATTACCAGTCAAATAAGATTAAGTTGATTGCTCTTCAATAAATATTGTGTAAGTTAGAGATTAATCTGAGCCAAACTTTTTTACAAAATGAACCCCCATACGATTTTTTTTTCGTTAACATCCAAAAAATCACCATTTAACCGATTAGCATCCCTAACCCGTATATGTACTTTTCTTAACATTAAAATGTTGAAGACAACATAAGTTTTCGACAAGCTTGTTTCAATATTTTTACGCCATAAACTTTCGAGTTCTACTAAAATTAAACTTAAAACCACCTTTCTGTTTAATTTGTATTAAAACAATATTAGCTATACGATAATCAAAAAAAAAATATTCGTTTTATAGTAAACAAACACATACACGTACCCACTACAACGCGTACAACAAGATGGAAATTTAATTTTCCGATAAAAATCGATTAGAGAAAAACGCCACCCATTTGAAAAGTAAAATGATCGTAAAACTTTACTACCACCATCTGTGCACATAAAATATCAGGGATAATATATAGGTACATAGTAGTAAGATTTATCGAAAGATTTTCTTTATTATCATTTAGTGTTTATGTAAATAACTCGAAAATAAAAACTTTTTAACGATTTTCGTAATGAAAAGTGAGTTAGGTAGTAAAACTTCACTCTTCCATTAATCACAGACATATAAAATACGCATATACTTAAAAATTCATTAAAGAAGCCGTTGAAATAGAAAATCTACCTCATTAATTTTCAACTTGTACCTTTTTTTTCGTGCACAAACAATAATATTCATATATGAAGCACCTAATACGTCAATGCGTTATGTTGTTAATGCCATAGCGACTAATAGGCGCCCCTTTCTTTTAACATTCATTAATGATAACTTAATCGTTGGAGCCTGAATTTTTTAATTTTTCAAGGTAGTCGTTCTTTTAAGTTTACCTCCATAGCAATTATTACAAAA
Source organism: Tipula confusa (assembly GCA_963556175.1). Taxonomy (NCBI): domain Eukaryota; kingdom Metazoa; phylum Arthropoda; class Insecta; order Diptera; family Tipulidae; genus Tipula; species Tipula confusa. The sequence goes on from OY744475.1 coordinate 116,867,993, forward strand.
TTGACACCAAAAAATCCCAAAGATTTTATGTCCAAAGGGTTAAAAGAATGTATTTTAGGTACCTTTTCTGAAACTATCCTAACTCTTTCGCTCTTTCGCTCTTGTAAGCCAAATCGAAGACGTACTTTTACAGAATTAATTATCCATCTGTATCTTTAAATAGGTACATTGTCATTGTTATCATTTGACGTGTTATTACGTGTGAATGTCACCCAGGCTTAGCCTATATACATTCTCGCGCCGTCGTGCTTAGTCTTTTTTTTCCTGTTCTTGGTATGCTTAGCCAGGTTTAAATGAATCTGTTTCCGTCCCTGCCACGTGGAGGCGCATACTTATCTACTATCTAGCTCCTTTGTCTGTTAAATTTCGTAGACATATATTTATATATATATATATATATATATATATATATATATATATATATATATATATATATATATATATATATATATATATATATACACATATATATATATATATATATATATATATATATATATATATATATATATAAATATATATATATATATATATATATATATATATATATATATATATATATATATATATATATATATATATATATATATATACACACATATATATATATATAGTCTAGTGTCAGTGTTGTGTAGGAACTATCTGTTACTTAGAACAGTGTCACAGAACCTTTTAAAAGCCGTGATGTTTCTTGGAGTCATTAAAACTAGTTTGCTTGCTGGCCATTCTGTGCCCAGCTCCATCATTAATTGTTGTCTTTCATCTTCGACAAGATCGCAGCTGTAGGGCCACACTCACATCTGCTTGTTTCGCTTATATGGAACCTTTCCATGTATGAAGCTAATTTGCCGTGCCCCATTAGCATTTGCGTAAACGGAGCACTAAGCGCAAGCCTTTTGTCTAGCCTTTCTTTGATGTTTGGAAGAAAACTATAAGTTGTTCTTCCATCCATCGAAGTGTTCTCTCTTGCCAGATTGCAATTGATTCTTTCCTTAGCTGGCTTTTGAGCAAACTAATAGGGTTTTTTGTATTTGTCCTTCTTGTAATACCACGTTCCCGTAGCTCACACTTTTGCGCTTTCTAATTTTAAAGCTAGCTACTCTTTCTTACAATAATATATCAATGGGTATTACACAGTTTTGACTATCTTAATTCTCACTCCATTTACAGACACCAATGGTGGTCTTCTAATGTCGAGCGTTCCTTTAAGCAGGATCATAACCGTTTTGGCTGATGAAAGCTCCATTTTATATTTGCAACACCAATCAGTTATTATATTGATTGCACTCTGCGGTATTTCTTGAACGTTTTGTCTTGAGTTTCCTGCAAATATCATTGCCTTATCATCCGCGAATGCTACTTCTGCGATATTTTCATTCATACTACTGTTGAATACTATGTTCCAGAGGTGTGGGCCTAAGATGGACCCTTGCGGACATCCTTTTGTCACACTCTTTTGAAATGAACCAAAGTTAGTGACAACAGTTGTGAATCTCTCTAAGGAATAGTTATTAATGATTAAGTAAAGGTTTGCTGGACAGCTAAACTTCTTCAACTCATTCATTATACTAGGCCACCACAGATTATCGAAGGCACCAGATACGTCAAGGAATACTTCGAGAACGTATTTGTGCTCCGATTCTTTTACTATGTTGACCATGTTCACTATAGCATCCTCTGTGGACCGATTTTCTCTAAATCCAAACTGTTTGTCACTATATGTCCCAGATTCATGGAATAGATACATCAACCTACCAGTTATCAGTTTCTCGAGTAATTTACCCAAGGTTGGTAGAAGTATGATTGGTCTATAGGATTTTGGGTCGGTGGGATCTCTTTCACCTCCCTTCCTAATAATAATGACTTTGCCGTTTTTCCATGCTTTCGGAGAATACCCTCTTTGAAGACAATGGTTCATGAAACGCGTGATACCAGATCCTATTATAGGCCATGCTCTTTGTATCACTTCGACCTCAATATTATCGAGGCCGGGTGCTTTTCCTAGTTTCATTGGCAATATTGCGTCCGTGGTTTCATCATTGCTGAATTCTTCCACGTCGCAAGTCCTTCGTGTTACAAATCTTTGCGCTCTGACCTCTTTATGCGCTTCTGTGTCATTTGTCACTGTGTCATCAGGAAGCAACGCTCCCAACAAACACTTTGTTGTATCTTTCCAACACGTAGTTGTCAGACCATCTCCGCTAGTAAGTGTGCTTAAAACTTCAGTAGCTTTGAGCCTTCCTGTGCTGAACTTATATACGAAGCCCCATGGTTCTGCATTACCATGCTCAGTAATGTACTTCTCCAGACTAGTCTGGCTTGTTTTATTAACATCACTAAAGTACTCATTACGGCATGCTACATAGCTGACTTTCTTTTGCAGTCTTTCTGTTGGGTTCTTCTCGTTTTGATATTTTTTGCGCATTCTTAATACATTTACTCTTTTGGTGGTTAACTCATTAGTCCGCCAAGGTAAATTTCCATTGTGAGTACGTTTTCGTGGTATACTTTTCCAGATGTGTAACTCATATTTTCAGATCATCCTTGCCAAGTTGAGTTCAACAAGTTATCAAACTTTTCCCAATTTACACGTTTCAGTGCATATCGTGGAACTTTGTTTTGAGGTTCATTGCTATTATGATTGTTTCCAGATTCTAAAGTGAGAACTATCGCCCTGTGATCGCTTGAAGACCAGTTTTCTTGTACTACCCAATCGGTTACTTTTCTCAACAACCCACAAGTGTTAGATCAATGTTTGATTCACCGCTGTGGCAATAGGTACTTGGCTGGCCCTCTTTATTTAAAACAAAGAGACCCCTTCTTGCAACAAATTCTCCCACGAGTATTCCTCGATCATTTGTTTCTCGGTTATGCCAAAGTTTTGACTTGGCATTGAAGTCGCCAGTTATGATAATTAGAAGGTTTTTGAGACCCTCCATGATTTTATCAAGCCTATTGATGTAATCCACTGGTTCATTAGAGTATTGAAAGTAGATACTGATTAGATAAAAACTACCCAAATCAGATCTGATTTCAACACATACACAATGTGAGTCGCAGTATTGTGAGATTCTAAGTACCTCTAAGTCCTGGTTAAAAACCCCTATTGCAGCCTTGGCATTGTCACCATCTCCAGTGACACCCATATAAGATGGATATTGAACTGTTCTGCCAGCCATCTCGTTAAGAGATGAAAGAGAACTCCGGGCTACGTTCGATAAAGTCTGATTGTAAAACTTTAATAACAGCCTGACTGTACGTAAAAATGCCAATATCTCCTACAGATATTACATGATAATTCATCCAGTCTATGGCTTCCTTGATTGCTATAAGCTCTGCCTGAAAAATACTGCAATGATCAGGGAGGTGGAAAGAGAGATTTACATTTAGTTCTACGCTGAAAACCCCTAGAAAAGTTAATAAAGCCTGACTTTAAAACTGTTCCATTCACCCAGTCCTCTCTGGAAGCAATATCAGTCATAAATTTAACTTCGAGGTATGATGTCGAGATGGTGTAGTCGATAGATTTAGAGATTTTTTTGTCCGTTAGAATAGATGAGTGTCCCATAATATTACAGGACCACATAGAAATCGATTTAACCCTTATGGCTGTACTAGCAGCCACTTGCTTAGCCAGGATATCCAAAGAGATAAGATGAAAGAGAATCTCCAGTGCTCGAGTAGGAGTGCTTATAAGTGCACCACTAATACACAAAGTAGCAGTTCTTTGCACTTTCATCAGCAACTTTTGGTTCACCACTGCATTTAAAGCAGGCCACCAAACTGTAACTCTATACATTAGAACTGGTCTAACTACAGAGGTATAAAGTCAATGCACAATGTGAGGCTTAAGCCCCTATCCTTTTCCAATAACATTTTTATAGGAGTAGAGTGCTATCGTAGACTGTTTTACTCTTTCCAGAATATTAAGCTTCCAGCTTAGTTTACTATGAGACCCAAGAATTTCACTTTTTCTGCGATGTTCAAAACAACTCCATTGAGTTGTTGGAGGGTCGCGAGGAAGTTTGTACTTCCTGGAAAAAAGAACCAACTCAGTCTTCAGTGGGTTAACACTAAGACCATAACTATTGGTCCATTGAGTTAGAATACCAAGAGCATTTTGCATAACATCTCTGAAGATACAAGGATATTTACCGAAAGCGCCAATAGCAACAACATCTGCATAAGCCACCACTTTAAAGCCAGTCCCTTCCAGGTTTAGGAAAAGGTCTAAAATTCCAAAGAAGGGGGGATAATACACCACCTTGCGGTGTACCCCTACTTACAAATCTACGGATGGATAATACACCTAGATTCGCCATTATGACCCTGCCTTTGAGCATTTGATCAATCCAGCTTCTAAATGTCACATCCACCCCTAAAATTGAAAGTGCTTGCGTGATCGCCTCTGGCTTGACATAATTAAAGGCACCCTCAATATCACAAAAGGTCACCAAGGAGAATTCCTTATATTTGAAGATCTTCTCAGACATAAGAAGGAATGGAGAGCAGTTTCCACCGATTTTCTCTTACTATATGCATGCTGAGACGTTGACAGCTTTGCAGGCTCGATTGAGCCTTTGAGGTAAGCCTCTATCTGTCTTTCTAGAATTTTCAATAAATAGAAGATAAGCTAATAGGCCTAAGGTCTTTGGGATTGAAATGAGAGCGTTTTCCCGCCTTTGGTATACAAATTACATTTACTTCAGTCCATTTCTTTGGAATGTGACATAGTTCGAGGCTACTTTTGAAAATCACCTTAAACTAGGGAACAGTTAAGTCAGTGGTTTTCTGAATATCGGCAGGAATAATGCCATCCAAGCCTGCAGACTTGAAAGGTTTGAAACTGTTTAATGCCAACAAGATGGTTCTCCTATTAACAATTTTCCCCGCGAGGCCAGTAGCCTTATTTGCCTTTGGCAAAATAGGAGGAGAATTGGAACAACTCGGAAAATGAGTTACCAGAAGAAGCTCCAAGGTTTTCATACTTGTAGTCCATTGTCCATCCGGTCGTTGGAGATAACTTGGAATGACAGGACAAGTGGATAATATCTAACGTAGCCTAGCTGCCTCAGGGGACTACTGTATTTTATTACAAAAGAGTCTTCAGGAATTGCTAGCACTTGTTTTGGCTAGCATCGCTAAAGACGGTGTGTTGATGATATTGACAACCGATATGTTGTTCTCTTTAGCTTCTTCCATCCTGGCTATCTTCCAGTTGGAAGTTGGTAAATCCAGATTGCTAATCTTTGGATTACTCGGTTCGACCGGAATCCACGTTCGAGCTCACAGCCTACTGGGAATATCCTCCAACGAAATAACATCAAGCCTGGCTCTAGGCCAAACCTTTCCAAGGCTGCTAATCGCCTTTTTAAAGAGATCTAGAGATCTCTGATTGGCACAGGCTGTAAATTCGACATGTTTCCTGTACCAACCAACATCCCGGCATATAGGAGCCACCCCAGGGTTCTCCTTCATAATCTTGAGGAATGAGGAGGCTAAAGCCTTTTCCACCTTCCTCCAATTAGAGGGAGTGATGCTACCATCCTCCTGAGCTCCATCAACCACCGCTATAACTAGTGGATCAGGTCAGCTAGTATTAAATAAAAACTGTGACTATAGGAGTGATGTATCGCGATTCGCACTATAGATGAGGTTTAACATATATATCATCAATACCAAAATTATTTGAACTGGTAACGCATGTAACTTCTTGTGGTTCGTTGTTACCAACTAATCTACTAACTAAATTTAGAAGCACAAACAGGGTAATGTGTAGATGTCATACATACATATATACACACACGTATATAGAGACTTTGTAAATTTTTTGAATTCTATCATGATCTTTCGACGAAGGCACGTATACTTATCAAACAACATTCACAATTTATTACTTGTCTAGAGAATTTCCCACACTATTATCACAAGCGATGCTAAGAAATGCATCTTTAAAACTTTAAGTTTTAACTTTTGAACGTTTCTTTAAGTAAAAGATTAAAATTAAAATAAAACGACAAAAACTTAGGGAAGGAAAAACAATAGAAAATTTAATTAGAAAAAAATGTTTTAAATTACAAAATAAAAGACAAGAAAATTCTTCGTAACACACCTTGAAACGAATATTAATCAACACACTAAGATATTATTATTTTATTAATGATCTGAACATTCCTTTCACGTTTCCTTTTTTTTATTATCGAACCGTTTTTATTTCTCTACATAATTTATTTATAGTAGTTTTTAAGAGGTTCGATTTGTGTGTTATTTTAAGGCTAGAAGCATAGTTTAAAATGGAAACATATCCTACGAAAAAAATCCCATGAAAAACATTTGCTTAACATTTGCTGATGAGCCAGCTACCTGGATGTCCCCGAAATTACTCGCACGCTCCTCCATGAGCATTGCAAAAATATTTATGTTAAATTTAAAGAAAAAAACATACAAATGATAATGAATGAAAAGAAAGCATCATATTAAGTTTATGATAGGAAGAAACTCAAAATTATCTTTACTCAGTAAAGTCATACTATATCAGTACCCTAATTTTGTTTGTTTTTCCATTCATTGAAAGAATTGAAAATTTCGAATACGTATAAAAGCAACCATTACACAATCCACTCTTCGGGTGTTTTAGGAAACTGAAAACAAGTACCAAATTTTTTTGAATGAAATTTAATTAATACACCGTCAATATAGTAAAATGTACCTTTATGTAGTCTTGCAAGACATAAATAAGTGTTTCGCATGTCTCGAAAATGGCATTGCTTATTGAAGCAGGTGACATGGCAACCAGAAACTTGAAATCTTCTAAATTTCTTCCTGTTGCAAGGAATCTCAAAGTCAATCTTTAATTTACAGATATACTTTCTCTTATTGTGGTATCTTGCCTTACCAGAAATGGATGGACCATTTGCAATATTATTTCGAATTGGTCTTCACTCATCCTTAAATAGTTTTTATAATCATTTGGTTCACTTAATTTTAAGTTATTTAGTAAAACTATATAAGAATAATTTTCTCTTTTCTTTAACCAGTCCTTCATCAACGTTTTTGTTTTACTGTTTTTTGCAAGGACAATAATGAAAGCCGTAATGAAAGCTTCGTAATGATTGAATTAATAATGATTGTGTAAGGTTAAAAAATATTGAAGTATTAATGATGCAGGTATTGACATTATTGGTAATGACATTAATATTGATCGTGTAACAGTTTAATTTTTATGTAAATTACGTAACCGGTTGAAATCGGTTTTCGCATGAGTATCATTCCCAACCTCGCGATATTACGATAGATGGCTAAAGAGCTAGTTATATAGAAGAAAACGAAACTGACTGAAATGAAATGAAACTAAACGACGAAAAAGTAGTAGTTATATAGCTGAATTAATGAAACCATTTTTTGACATTTTGACATTTGTGAATTTTTCGTGTACGATATAAATTTGTTTTCTTAAATAAATATCAGTTATTTTAAAAGATATTAGTATATAAATAATGGATTTAGATTTTTATTTATTAGTTTTATTACTAGTCAAAAAAATGAAAGTAAGAAGACATCGACGTGTACCGCGTTGGGGTTTACGTCCTCTAAATCAATCTAGAGAAAAAATGAGATTTTTAAAAGTTATTTTTCAAAAAATGAAACAATTTTTTAAATATATCCGTATGACGGCCGACACGTTCGATTTTTTGATATTATTAATAAAACCAAAATTTAACCGGTTATCAAAAAAGGGCATTTGTCCGGAAATGAAACTGGCTGACATTAATGTAGGTGAATTTATTATATGTAGATAATACAAATATTATCATATAAAAAGGCAAACATTAAACAAATTTCATTTAGTTACCTATCACAAGGAGACTCAGTTTAGTCAAGGACATGATACTACCATCTTGGTAAGACAACGGTCTGGCAAATTGTTTTGGAATGCTATGTCTGTTTATACAAGTCACTAAAAGGTTCGTTTCTTTCACCGGCTACAACAGCAAAATAGAAAAAAATCGTCGAAGATTTTAACACAAAATGTAGTTTTCCAAATTATGTAGGAGCTATTGATGGCAAACATATTGCCATCCGTCTGCCACCAAATTCCGGTTCAGAATTCCACAATTATAAAAGTTTTTATAGCATCGTAATGTTGGCAGTTTGCGACTCGAAATATAATTGTATAATTGTTGATGTTGGGTTCTCCGGCAGTGAATGCGATGGTGGTATCTTTAAGTGTTCGAAGTTTGGACAATTAATTTCAAAAAAGTTAAATCGGCCTGGCCAACGAATGCAAAGAATGTCTAACGCTGTTGTTGCGTTCTTTAAGTTTGAGTCTCTGTATTCCTGTGTCATGGGGAGAGTGTTCTCTTTTCAGTTTTGCAATATTCGTGGATTACGGACTAACTTTGCAGCCGTTGAACACCACACAGCAACCACAAAACCAGCGGTTCTACTTCTCACCGAGACCAAAATTTTGGACCAAAAAATGTCGGCCATCGGTATTAAGGGTTACTCCTTAATCCATCGGCTTATTCACCATAAGGGGCTGTCCATGTATATCCGCAACGATATACCTTTTTCCATTCCCAGTTTTTTAGGCCAAAGCACGAATAATGAGTTCAGCTTCATTTGGGTTGAAATTCATGTCTCGAAACACCCCCTCTTCCTATGTGGTCTCTTTCGAAGCCCAAATATCGCAAACAGCGCTGCTCATTTTGGGTTTGATACTCTGTCAGACTCCATTGAGCGCATCCTTCAGAAATCACCAAATGCTGAAATCGCTGTGGCAGGTGATTTCAATGTCCACAATAACAAGTGGCTTCCTTATTCTAAGTCCGTAACACCGGCTGGTGAGGCGGCTGAAATGTTTGCAGTTCTAAACCAACTCACACAACTTGTAGATCAGCCTACGAGGATACCAGATCGGGTCAACGATACGGGTCACTTACTGGATCTGTTTTTAACTTCTTATGCGTAGAAATACAGTATCTCCGTCAGTTCTCCTTTGGGAAACTCGCACCATCGGCTTATTACAGCGGAATTTCCAATGTCATGGTTTTTAACTTCTTATGCGGAGAAATACAGTATCTCCGTCAGTTCTCCTTTGGGAAACTCGCACCATCGGCTTATTACAGCGGAATTTCCAATGTCATGGTCATGCCAAATGAATGTTGCGCCTAAACGTCGATTATGACACTATAAAAATGCGGACTGGGAAGGAATGAACAAGTTCTTTCAAGAGTTCGAATGGTACTCTTGTTTTGCCTTCGGTAATATGGACAATGCAGCCATTCTGGTTTCGACTGTCATTCTCACGGGAATGGAACAGTTCATTCCTTCCAGTCTCTCTAAGCCAAATAAAAAAAATCGCAATCCTTGGCATAATCATGACTTTAGAACAACAACCACCAATAAAGAAGCCTCTCACCGCAAATATGTTAAGAACTCGTCAAATGAAAATTTAGCTATATTTAAGGCGGCTAGAAACCTGACTACTCAAACAGTATCCCCAGCTAAAAAAGCAAAAAAAAGTTCGAGAAAAGCAGGGCAATAGCAATCGGACCTTTTGGTCCTTTGCCCGCAAAGTAGAGGAAAACTTCTTGAACATTAGAAAATCATCAATACCACCTCTGAAAGATGGAGACTACATTTTTTCTATAGCTCAAGAAAAATCCAATCTCTTCGCCCGAAAATTTGCAGCAAACTCTAATTTATCTGATTCTAACTTAATACCCCCGATTATCTCTCTAGCCAGTTCATCGATGCGCCGCATTATATTTAGATCTAGAGTTGTCGCTAAAGTCCTTGCAATCATTAACACCAACAAGTCAGCCGGACCGGATTGTATTCCCCCAATTGTCCTCAAATATTGCTGTAAATCCTTGTCTAAGCCACTATCATATCTGTTTCACCGATCTATGTCTTCTGGCATTTTCCCTTCCATCTGGAAGACTGCTAACATACATCCTGTGCCAAAAAAGGGCAGTAAATCGGACCCTTCAAATTATCGCCCAATCGCTATCGTCTCGGTGCTTTCTAAAGTACTTGAGACCATAATCAACTTCCAGCTGATGAAATATTTGGAAGCTAACCATCTAATTTCTGATCGTCAGTATGGATTTCGCGGAGGGCGTTCAGCAGGTGATTTAATTAATGTTGTTACTGAACAATGGAACAGAAGCATTCATCAATCTGGTGAATCTCAAGTCATTGCTCTCGATATCAAATGCTGAAAAAGCATTTGATCGCGTGTGGCACAAGGGTTTGCTGTGTAAATTGAAGGCAGTTGGCCTTCACGGTTCGTTAATTTTATGGATTGAGAATTTTTTTTTTGTCGCAAAATCTAAGTGGTGGTGGATGGTGTGACTTCCGATCAACATCTTAAAAACGCTGGTGTTCCTCAGGGATCCGTCCTTTCTCCAACCCTTTTACTAATTTTCATCAATGATCTTCTATCAGCAACTCTCAATCCAATATACTCCTATGCTGATGACAGCTCACTTTCCACCTCTTACAGTTTACCGTCTTCTTCATCGCGAAACGATGTTCTCGCAGAAAGAATGGCTATGAATGACCGCCTTACGCGAGATCTCAATGTCATTCTTAAATGGGGTGAAGCCGACAGAGTTGAATTTAATCCCAACAAATTTCAAACCTGTGTTTTTTCTGGCCGAACTGATGGTTATTCACCGTCTTTTCTGACTGGTGAATCCAGCTTGGCTACGTCTGACACATTTGAGATTCTCGGTTTAACTATTTCAAAGAGAATATCTTGGGCTGAACAAATAAACAAAGCAGCGATTGGTGCAGCCAAATGTCTTGGATTTCTACGACGATGTAAGTTTTACTTTAATCCATCCGAAATACTTACAATATATAAGATCTACATAAGACCCAGGTTGGAGTATAATTCTCATATTTGGGCTGGAGCACCGAAAACTTATTTAACTGCACTCGATCGGGTCCAAAACCGAGCATCTCGAATGATTGGAGACGTAAAATTATTATCTGATCTTGATTCTCTTTCCCATAGGCGTAATGTGGGAGCCTTATGCGTGGTTTACAAGTACTTTCATGGTCATTGTTCATCGGAACTTTATGAATTTATGCCTGGTTTGTCAAAGCCCGTGCGTAATTTAAGACGCCTGGTACACCGATACAATCTGGAAATTAAATTCGCGAAGACCAATAAATTTAAAAATTCATTCTTTGTTAGGAGTACGCGAATGTGGAATAAACTGAACGACGAGACGTTTCCCTTGGAATACAATTTACAGAGATTCAAACTTAATATCAAAAGTAAACAACTAGAAGACTGAAAACCTTTATTCCTTTTATTCCTCTCTTACCTTTTTCCCTCCTAATCCTTCCTTTTACCTTTTGCAGTAGTGCTGTGTGTTTGTTGCTAAAACTTTCATATAAAGGATATACAGATATACATACATATATCCTAAGTGCTCTGAACATTTATAAAAAAAAAAAAAAAAAAAAAATACTTAAATAAACTTTCCTTATTATTTTATTGGTAAGTTTTTCATAAAAATTGTATTTATTGTATAACAAAAACAATTTTATTTCAGGAGATGCGGCTTTTCCACTAATTGAAAATTTAGTGAGGCCATTTCCTGGAAACTTTTTGCCCAACGATACAAATATTTTTAACTATCGCCTTTCACGCGCTCGAAGAACTATTGAAAATGCCTTCGAGATGTTGGCTGCTAGATGGCGAATTATCCTTACGACTCTTAATTTACGGCCGGTGAATGCAACTTACGTTGTCCTGGCTACAGTGTGTTTACGCAATTTTATTAAATCTTACGAGACAAACCGTACAATGATTCAATACTGCTCTCCTAATTATGGTGATGTAGTGAAAGAAAATAGCGACGTGTTGAAAGGTCAATCGAGAGATGATATGAAACCTCTAACTTCTGTTAGTCGGTTGAGGCAAACTCGTTCAACCAATATTGCCTACAGGTTGAGAGACGATTTGAAGGTTTATGTGAATAACATTGGAGCAGTTCCATGGCAATCAAAAAATATTGTAATCAACTAATTCATTTTTACAAATAAAACAAAACTAAATATACTTACATAAATTCAATTTTATTTAGTTACATTTTTTGTCACTAAATAATTGGCTATAAAGCCAATAGCCTCATCTTGATCATATTTTTTATAAATGCGCAAAAATGATCAATATTAGTTTCTATTGGCGCTACATTATCACTTTCACATTTTTTTTATTAATTATAATATGAATGACATTTACGTATCTTCTTTATTTCGTTTGGCGGCTATTGTCGTATTATTTGAACTGTCATTTGCATTAATTGTTCCCCGTCCTCTTCATAATCCAATTCGATCAATTCATCAAAATTTGATAAATCATCGAACATTGCAAGAGCCTTTTTTAGCGTGATTGTTCTGCTATAATTTCCTTCAGTTCTGATGAGCAAGCAAACAATAAATACATTAAAACCCTTTAAATTAATTTAAAAAAATTGCGTACACATTATTTCTAACACTATTCTTTAAAAATAAAAGACGAGGTGGATCCAACTAGGAACTAAACAGCTCCCACTACCAGACGGTTGGTTCTTATTTTTTAACTCCTTTTGGAATTTATCCTTGAGGCATGTCCACTTCTTTTTAACTTGAGATGGGTCTAAAATAATCATAAATATTTAAAATAGAAATTTTGAATTATCTTATTATATTACCTGTAACAACCAACTCCTTGGAGATTTTATTCCATATTTGGTCCTTATACTTAGTATTTTTGTACTTGATATTTCTTTTATTATATAATTCTGGATATTTTTGAACATTTAAAATTAATCATTCTATATTTTCTTCTATTGCGTCGGAATCCATTTTTTTTTATTTGAAACTTTTGTGATTTGACATAAGCGCTAATAAGCATAACAAAAAAACAAAACCGATAACGTATAACCGCAAAAGATGAAACGAATGGAATTGAATTGAATCAATTTTTCCTTCTCGTTTCATTTCATTTCGTCTATATAACTAAGTAGTCTTGTATGTTTTCTTGTTTTCAATTCGTTTGTTTTATTTCAGTCAGTTTCGTTTTCGTCTATATAACTAGCCCTTTATAGATACAAAATCAAATAAAATGTCGTATTGTATTTTCATCGAAATAATTTATTTTTCAAAATGTTAAGTGTTCAGAATTTTTACAAAATTAAAAGTGATTTTAAGTTTTTATAAAAATAATTTAATAGTAAAAGAATCTATGTATACATATAATATTTAATTTTTAATAATGATGTTGGATTTTGTTCAATGAAATAAATGATGATAAATTTACTCTAAATTTTATTTTGGAATATTAACAACAAATTTTATCACTATTTATTTCTTTTATATTTTAATTTTCACAAAAACTCAAAAACTCTTTTACAAATCTCTTACAATGGTTTAAAATACGACGTAATTTTATTCTGTTTCGGTTTAGAATGCCACATAGCATCTATAAAATTCTCAATTGAGTATAGTTGACTAAGTTCTTTCTCCGTATTTTCTCTGGCACTAAGAAAATGTCTAAGTGGTTGTAACGCATCGTTGACTCTAGTTAATGACTCATGTGGCACGGTAGTTTCAATCGATTCAGTAGTTACTTCTACATCAAATTCAACAGATACGCTCGATATGCCACCTACCATTTTTACAATGTCATCGTCAGTAATTTCTTCGCAAACTGCTGTTTCGTCATCTACTTTTAGGAAATCATTGATATTAATGTCTTGCGTGGCTTCAGCCAGCACTGGTTCTGACCAAAGGGATTGAATAATGCTTTCATTCCCTTCTTCGGTACTATTTCGTTCAAGAATTTCACAAAAACCTGCTTTATCAAAACAATTTTCTATGGTTGTTTGTTTCACTCGATCCCAAGCTTTTTTTGTAAAATGCACTGCATCTAAAATGGTAATTTTAACCATCGAAGCCGTTATAGTTGAACTATTAGCCTCCAACTGATTTATAATTTTTTTTTTCGACAAGCTCTCGATAAAATAATTTAAATTTTTTAATGACTCCTTGATCCACTGGCTGGGTCAACGAAGTTGAGTTATGTGGTAAATATCCGATTTTTTTGTGTTTGAGTCGCTCGACTAGTAGATGTGGTGGAGCGTATCTGTAATAAAAAGCACATTTCTTTTTTGTTTTTCAAATTTTTTGTTCATTGCTATGATATATTTCGACCACTCTGATAAGGTCATCCATGCTTTCTTATTGGCAGCATACAGCTATGGAAGTGTTTTTATATTTTGATATACGCGAGGCCTTAACGATTTTCCAATTAGAAGAACTGGCCACTTCTCTGAACCATTACAATTTGCCCCCAACAGTATGGTCACCCATTCTTTGCTCAATTTCCCATTTGAGTAATTTTACTTTTTAAATGCCAATGTTTGGCATTAGTTTAAAAAACAACGACGTTTCATCCAAATTAAAAATGTTTTTTTTTCTCGTAGCCATCTAATATTAACGGTAACTTATTTTTCAACCAATTCGTGCACGTACCTGTAGAAGCTGATAAATTTTCAGCAACGATGTTTTTAAATGAAACAGAATTCCATTTTCTAAAATGGTCAAGCCATCCGTCACTGGGTTTAAAATCCAAAATTGTTAATTTATTAGCCTATTGTATTGCTTTTTCTTTAAAAATTGGACCGTTGATCGAAACTCCTGCATTCCGTATAGATTATAGCCGAATATTTAGGGCTATATTTTTTGATTAATAAATGTGCAACACTTCACAACACTAGCGGAAAATCTAAAATTTACTTAAACTCCAACGTAAAGACTGAATAAAATAAACGGGGTATCAAACAAAAAAAATAAAATAAAATAGCCCGTTACATTACCATAACAACCCACTTACACAAATAAAAGTTATAATTTTCATTTAAAATTTCTACACACAGCCACACAGAAATAAGTGAGATTATACCAGAACCATCTAAACTACAAGCCGTATTGTTTGCATACTCATGCTATACAAAAATATATCCTTTGATTGTATTGTAAGTAAAAATCGTGTTGGGATATGATCACGATTATAGTATAAAAAAAAGAAACAAAAGAGATTAAGAAAAGAGAGTAAAAATTGTCAAAAAACAAAAAACGTCTAATACCACAAGTAGAGAGAAAAATTCTCAATTATGTTAATGGTGTGCGTGAAAAATACTCAATTATGGTAATAGTTCGCTTTATTTAAAGAGAAAATTATATTTTTTTATATATGGATTTTGAAAGTTACTAACACATCTAAAGTATATATTTCCACTAATACATTTTAAAAATATATGAGAATATGTGTAAACGAAAGTTACAAGACGGCTTGTAGTAAAGACGCAGAAACTCTCTCACATTTGTCCATCTAAACTTGATTGTGTTGGTGCGAAAATAGCATAGACATTTTTGGTTTTTTTCAACTAAAATTTTATAGTGTACCGATTACCAATACTTTCAAATATAGATGGACAAGAAAATGAAAAAATATTGGTGATAGTCAAGCTTGTATAACTATAGGAAGTTTTGTTTAAATTCAAAATTTCTACACACAGCCACACAGAAATAAGTGAGATTATACACATGATTTTGTTTTTTCCAAGTGTATAAAAAAAGTAACAACAACAATTAGCTATTTTTGATTTTTTTTTCGGTGTACACAGTATTGCATTAGGAAAAATCTGAAGTTCAATACAATATTTTAATGACGCATACATGCAGATTTGTTAGATGACTAATTTAAAAAATAATTGGTTAATAAATGGTATTATATTTAAGGTATTTAATTTTTTTAAGATTAATTAAACCAGTTAAAGTTGAATTACATATATGTACCATATCATGTAATTGATTGAATAAATAAATATGTACATATTTGTTGTGTAGCTGGAGTTTTCCATGTGGTAATTGAATCAGCGGATAATTACTATTAGTCTAAATTGCAATAAACAATAATTAAAACTCAAATTATCACTCATTTCAATTGAAAATTAGGTTTAGTTACGATACATAACACGAATTGTTGTCATCTGTCCATTTTATTTCGAATACAAAATGCTCCACTGGTTTCTATATAAACAAAAAGTATGTGTGTATATGTGTAAAATATTAAAAAGGTAATCATTGCGATGCCGTTTTTCTTCTGCAGTAACACAATCAAAACCCTCTTTACTACAAGCCATATTGTTTGCATACTCATGCTATACAAAAATATATACTTTGATTGTATTGTAAGTAGAAAATCGTGTCGGGATATGTAGCGAATATTGTGTAAAAGAAATAAACAATAAAATCAAATAATGCGCATGCGTTTCCAATTTGTTTTATTAATTTTATATGGAGTTTTGATAGTTACCAATACATCTAAAGTATATATTTTCACAAATACATTTTAAAAATACATGATGATGTGTGTCAACGAAAGTTACAAGACGGCTTGTAGTAAAGAGGGTTTTGAACACAATTGTTGCTTTGATTCTAGGCTGTGTGTGTTTGGGGTGATGCTTGAACTTGTATAAAACAATACAGAAGCCTTTGCTGTAAATGTTTTAACATAGATAGAATATTATGTAGGTATATGTATGCATACAAATTTATATTCATTATTTGTATAACCGTGAATTTTTTCATATTAGTATATCCAAAGTAGATACAAATGGTTTGTTATAACGCAATAACAGAAAATTTGTATAACCGGAGTAAACTTCGTATGTTAATATTGCTAATTCACGGGAGTTGTTCAGTAATGCCTTATAAGCGAAAGTTTATTATACCACGAGTTTGTTATACCGGGATTTCACTGTACATCGTATTTTAACACTGCGTTCGTATTGTAAGTGTCGGTATCTGATAGCGAATATAGTGTAAAATAAATGAAAATTCGCATACTACAAAACAAAAAAGAGTAAAAATTGTCAAAAAACAATAAAATTTAAAAAGCAAAAACGTAGAGAGAGTAAAATGCTCATTTATAAATTTAGATTTAATGATGTGCGACAATAAAGAGAATATAATTTTTTTTTATATTCTCTTTTTTAAAACCCTCTCTATTATATAAGCTGCCTTGTAACTTTCGTTGATACAGCTAAACAAAACCTATATACACAATTGGTGTATTGGTGCTATGAAAAACCATACCAAAAAATGTTTAATTTTCTCATTCCTACTACCACTATTTAACATACTATGTAACATTTTTATCTCTAAGTTACGCACACTATTTAATGTGTATGGATAAATGAGAATTTTTTCGTCTCTTTTGTTGTTATTTGTGTTTTGTATAGGAAACAGATAACATCAATTTTGCCTTGTAAATTTTTTTTTGACAAATTTAACTCCCTTTTGTTTTATAGTAAGGAAATGTTTATTTTATTTTACACTATATTCTAAATCATATATCGACACGTTTTTTACTTACAATACATTCTCATGTGTATATGATTAAATAGCATGAGTATGCAATGAATACGGTTTGTAGTAAAGAGGATATGATGACATTCTGAAATTTGATTTTGTGATTTGATTTTTGATTTTGAAACTTAAAATTGTGAACACTTACCATTTTGAAACATAAATTTTATTCTCTGTTCGATTTTCGAACAAAATAATATAGTTCCGTCTATAATATTTTTCTTTCAATAAAAATACAAAACGACATTTGATTTTAGATTTTGTATGTATAAGCCATCTATCGTCACATCGAAAGGTTGGGAAAATAATACTCATGCGTTTACCGATTTCAACCGCTTCGACATTTAGGCTTTATTGAAACAACATTTAGGCGTAATTTACATTAGAATTAAACTGACACATTAAAATAAAATTGAATCACACAATTATAAAAAAGTGTATATTATACACTGTATACGTATATGAAATTTTTAATTCTCTTGCGTTAGATTGAATGAAAAAACGAACAAAATTGGGGTACGGGTTTACTAATAAAGGAAAATATAAAACACCTTATAGAAACAAAAATCGAAAAAGAAATAATGTAAGTCACTTTTGTAAGGATTCTCATTAAAGAAAGTCTGCCCCCACACGGCATATTTTGAGAAAGGAACACCACATTAAACTATTTAAATCGCTTGGACGTTATTTTCTAATTATGGAGGTGACTTTAGTGTAACTCATATTGAAGATCTAGACTAACGACGTCAAAGAGTAGGGAATTGTTTACAGCTGGGCACATATTAAAATGAGAATTTTATTCAGGTGCCTCACCAACATACTTGCCCACGAAGCTAACATACCAGACCTAATACTTCTATGTAACAAGATGTTTATCTCAAAACTACATTAACATAGAAAACAATGAATCTGAGATCTAAACTGGGATCTCTCTCTTGCAAATTAATGTAAAAATCTGTGTCTAGGTGCTGATAAAAAATGAATTGCAGTTGGAAGATGAATTGACAAATTTTAAGGAAATATTACACTAAGCTGCAATGACAAGCAAAACAACGACGAAAGTACTCAAAAACCCCAAATACAAGTTCGTTTAAAAAAAAAATCCTAAAAAGAAGGCCGTTCAGATTGCGGATCATCTCAAGAAAACTTTCCAATCACTACGAAAGCAAACTGCCAACAAATATATAATAATAATTCAGAAGCTTGACGTAGTTGTACGTAGTCGTAATTCTTCAAAAATTAAAAAAATTGAAATAAGTAACTTGATTGAGACTTAAACCAATAATTGAAGGCAAAAATTTAATTCCTCTACATCAATATGGATTCAGAGAAAGCATTCTACTATATTGAAAGTACCTATGCTTGTAAAAAATATACTCAATTATCTTCTGGAGGCACAATGTCACTCGATAAAGTTTAGCACAGGGGTCTTGAATACAAACTGCATATAGATCTGCCGAGGCAATTCTATGACACACTAAAATCTTAATTATCCGTAATAGAAATTTTAATAGTAAAATATGTCTTGATACCAATCCTGTATTTAATATATTCAAGGGACCACAAATTAAGGAACTATAGCCACCTTTGACACTGCAATTATAGAAAATGAAAATAACGTTGCCGATGCAATGAGAAAACTCCAGAGGATGACCAATGCAGTTTGTAACTGAACAAAGCATTGGAGAATTAAGCTTAATGATGCAAAATGTACTCATATTAGTTTTACATATTAAATGGCATACTAATAGAACTCAACTATTTTAAGCCGATATGGATCTACAGTATCTAGCTTTGGGTATAAGCAAACAAACGCCAAAACGTTGCGGACGTGCGAAAACAAAGATCATAATATTAATTAATATTAAGAAAAGGACCTAAATCGGATGCAAAAATTTCTAAAAACGGTACCGTTATTGTTAGATGTCAAAATTAAACACATGGTAAGAGTCATTATATTCTAGAAATGTGATGGCATGGCCAGAAATTGATGTATTTGCCTTAGAATAACTGGCAAATTCACTAGAACCAGTAGAGTCAAGATTTTTCAATAAAACTCGACCAAGAAGCAATTAAAACTAAGTTCAGGAACTAAATACCCATTTATAAAGATAGTATATCTGCGACATATTGACATATTGCGACATATGAGTATATTGTACGATATTAAATGATTCACCCGGTATCAAAAGAAGTTAAAAAAAATTAGGTACAATGTATTGTTTTGGCCTATGTACACTTTATGTATGTCAGAGCAAACATTTCTTACACGCATATACTTTTAATTCGGATCATAAATATTTACGCTGTTTTGAAACGTGCTCAAAACAGATTCGCCGGAAAATGGAAAACACGATTTTGTTTTGTTTTTTTGTTTTGCTTCTTTTTTTTTTTTTTGATGAAATTAATGAGATTCACTTTCATTAGATTTATATCTCAGCTGCTTATACGAGTGCTTTTTGTTTAGTATATTACTTTTCAGATTATCGTTCGCCTTTATAACCATAAAAAAAAATTCCTTTTATGAATACGAAACAAACACAGTTGTCGCACATGACAAATATGATTCAGGTTAAAAGATGAAAAATAATTTTTTTGGTACATACACATAAATTACTTTGAAATAATTGTGATGTGTCCATAGATTTTACCATAAACCAATGGGTAACTGCTATACAATTTTTTTGTATATCATTCATTTACTAACCCGCCAGTGTGTATAAAAATATAAAAAAATTAAACTTTTATCTTCTTTCTGCCACAACAAGGAAGAAATGAGTGATGACTTAGAACGGTATCATCAAATTTAGTTTCTTTCATTCACGTTTAAATGGCCATTTTGTTGTTTGTTATAATATATTATCCTTTAAATATGCTTATCCTTATTGTATGAAATGATTGATTACTGTAACGTAAACGGATATGTATATGTACTGTAGACTGTCTAAATATGTTGTGAAAATGGTATTGAAGATATGCTCACATAAATTTATAAATAAAAAGATTTTCAAAGGCATGTGAACTTAACGAAAATACAAACTTTTTTGAAGTCCCGTGTGCGTCTAACAAAAATAGACTAGCAGTAAATCAAAAGTTCAAAACCTCTTATTGCATGGAGCTTAATTTTTTGTAAAAAAAACAATTAGAAATACTAAGTATTTTGTGAAGGAATAAGTAGGTGGTCTATTTTTAGCCATGAATCATTAAATTATTAATAATAATTAATGATTGCACCAGACCATTTACGTTACAAAATTTAGTGATTTTTTTCGGAAAAACTTTAGTTAGTTCATACCCTTGGAAATTAAGGAAAATTTATAAAAAACATTTATAAATTTCCATATGACTTGGAATTATATATATATATATATATATATATATATATATATATATATATATATATATATATATATATATATATATATATATATATATATATATATATATATATATATATATATATATATATATATATATATATATATATATATATATATATATATATATATATATATATAGTTAACATCCGTTCCTAAAAGTAGATCAACGTTGCGAAAAGCAAGGTCAACACCTCATTGGCACGTGTTGTCAAATTCTGAATAAAAAAGCAATAACAATCGAATCATATAAAAATTGTGGATAACGGTCGAAACTGGATATTTTACAACTGGATTTGACGAAACAGGATAATTCAAAACTGGATATTTTAAAACGAAATAAGGTACAAAACGTGATATGGTACAAAACTGGATATTTCGAAATGTGATTTAAACTTAAAATGATTTTTTAGGAAAGTTCTGGAATATAGCCAATTAGGAAGGACCTCGGCGAGTTCTTAACCGATTATGATGGAATTCAATATGTAGGATGGGAATTGTAGGTTGTAACTGTGCTATCGAACAGTGAAAAAATAAGGAATTTTGAAATATCCAGTTTTGTACCTTATCTCTTTTTGTCAAATCCAATTTTGAAATATCCAGTTCTGAGCGGTTCCCAAAAATTGTATATCCAACCTTTTAATTGCAATTATGCAAAATAGAATACTATATAATTATGTTCAATAGTTTTTACCAGGTTCATTCTTTTTCATATGTTCAAATAAAATACTTGAAAACTAAATCATAAACGTAGTCTTACTTACCTCTACGCTTTAACCACGACATAACTGGCGCAGTTGTAATAAAAAAATATAAAAAAAAATTCTATCCCATATAACTGGTATAGACAAATAAAAAATAAAATTAGTCGAATGTAATAGCCTCCACCAGTGGCAAGCTGTTCGATAATAATAAATTAGTGAATAATTAGTATAAAATAGTAAAAGTTTCAACGAGACAGATCAACTCGAGGGATGTTTAGAGTATTAGTAACAATAATACTTTTGGCAAGGTACGTGAAGTAGAAATTAAAGTATATTTTTCCTTTATACTTTCCTTTACCTTTCCTACATTATTTTCCGACATCGTAAAAAGAAAAAGTG
Source organism: Tipula confusa (assembly GCA_963556175.1). Classification (NCBI taxonomy): domain Eukaryota; kingdom Metazoa; phylum Arthropoda; class Insecta; order Diptera; family Tipulidae; genus Tipula; species Tipula confusa. The sequence goes on from OY744475.1 coordinate 116,889,912, forward strand.
ACACCCAAGTAGAATAAACTATTTGTAAATCAAAAATTTATTACGTGTAAATAACTTGTTTTTGCGCGTGGTAGAACCTAAAATCGGGACTTCATTTCAAAACCGACAAGAACCTCAAATCGGGACTTGCCGTATATAATTTAAAAAGTGTAATCAGGTGCACAAACAAATTTAATTTCTATGTTCGACTCGGAAAATTCAGTAAACGAATCACAAAATTATCTAACAAGTAAAGGCCACGGGTCTTTCGAAATAAATTGTAAAAAACTAGATAGGTTCTTGGAACAAAACAATCTTGGTTTTGAACCTATTAAACCAATCCAAATCGGAAAAATTATCAAATTGGAAAAATTATTAGAAACACAAAATGCAATTCTTGATAGCTACAAAGTAGACATAATTACAAAATATCTACCGACCTTTTCAGGCAAGAAAGATGAATTATTCCACTTTCTTGATTTAGTAGACTAAGTAGTAAAATCGATAGAACTGTAGCGACCATCGCTACACACACAATTAAAATTATTCAGATATTTCGTGCAATTCCATATAATTCGCTAACGCTACATGTACATTGTACATAAATATATATAGAACGTAAAGTAGCTATTACACATAGCACTCGGTCGCCATGGCCTATAAAATTATAATACAAAATATACAGTTATAAAATTATAATACAAAATATTCGGAATAAAATAATCGATAGTGCAAGTCAATCACTAACCACACATGGTGTACCCTTTCAGTGGCAACCAATACGACAACATCTTGTACACAACTATGCTGATAATCGAAGCATACCCAATCTACAACTTGAATTATTTTCGTTAATAAAAACTAGCTTAGAGTCTCAAAACCTCATCGAAAAAATTCAAGCTATATTAACGTTACTATATCAAATAAAGTTCGGTTAACCAAAGTAGATCAGGGTGTTTTGATTGTGCAACACCAATTAACTGGTTTAACGGTCTTTATGGCAGGTATACCTGATCCTTTAGGTAACTCGCTAAGGGCTTCACAACCAAGTGATTTACAAGAAGCTTTCAGTTTTATACAACAAGAACAAAGCATCTTAAGACTAAAAAATGTACATTTACAAAAACCTCAAATTAAAAACTATAACTCTCGTAATTTCCGAATTTCGAATAACTATCCAAAACAAAATTCCGATCCCACTCATATTAAATCGGAAGCAAAGCCTGATAATAAAATTTTTTATAAATCTTTTCATCAGGGTAAACACAAACCATTCTTTCCGAGAACAAATATGAAACAAGAACCCAATGTTAATAATTTAGAATTCTTAAATGACGAGGATTTTCCTTCAAGATGCCTCGGAACAGACATTAACTTCCTTACTAAATTAAATAAACAGTTTACTTATAATAAAAAACCCATTGTTCCTGAAATAAGTGTCGACCTAGAAAACCTGCAGATAACTAAAGGAAACAATATAATAATAACTCACTCGTTAGCGTGTTATCTCAACTAAATAATATAAATACCCAGAGTGACGACCCTGTGGTACAAGAAAATAAACGAATACCAACAAGTAATTCAAGCCTAAATGAATTCCGCCATCAATTAGTAATTTTGAAAGATACAAATTGTAACGAATTAACTGAAGACACAAAAGTTTTATTTAATCGAAACCAGTGTAATACAAAACAAAAGGCAGAATTTTCCAGCAATGACCTGGAAATAATACTAAACAATTACACTAACAATAAAAAAATTACAGCTATACATACAGATGACGATACCTTTGATAAAATTCAGTTTGTATATGCAAATAACACACACATAAGTAATACTAGCAAAATTGTTAGGGCACAAAGCAAAACCCTCTTTACTACAAGCCGTCTTGTAACCTTCGTTGACACATATCATCATGGATTTTTAAAATGTATTAGTGAAAATATATACTTTAGATGTATTAGTAAATATCAAAACTCCATATAAAAATTTAAAAAAAAAATTCTAAACGCATGCGCATTATTTGATTTTATTGTTTATTTCTTTTACACAATATTCGCTATCATATCCCGACACGATCTTCTACTTACAACACAATCAAAGTATATATTTTTGTATAGCATGAGTATGCAAACAACACGGCTTGTAGCATAGATGGTTCTGGCACAAAGTATCAAAATCGATCTCGAATTCGAGAACGAACAAACATCTACCATAAATAATGAGCACGGACCTTATCATAGGGGAGTTCAGAAAAATTACGAAAAACTTAAACGAAATTTTTATTTTCCTCAAATGAAACAAACATTTACGAAAATAATAACCAAATGCAGTATTTGTAATTTGAACAAATACGAACGACAACCAGTCAACGTAAAGTTCAAATTATCTCAAACACCAAATGGTCCCATGGAAATAATTCACGACGATACATTTGCCCTTTCGGGAAAACATTTTTTAACACTTGTGGACAAATTCTCGAAATATGCATCGGCATTCGAGATTCCAAATCGTAAAACGGAAACAATGATTTAAAAAATTTCTATCCTACTTTAGTAGAGAAGGAATTGCAAAATTAATTACATTGGACTCCGCAACCGAATTTAATTCAGAACTTTTTAAAGAATTTACAAAAACATTAAAATTTGATCTCCATGTAACTAGAGCTAAGTGATCCAATGGGAATTCGCCCATAGAAAGACTCCATTCTACGCTAACGGAACTTATCAGAATAATTCGTGCATAAAATCCAGAAGCATCATTAACTCAAACGATGGATGAAGCAATTTTTGCGTATAATAACACTCTACATACGAGTACAAAATTAACGCCATTCGAGCTTCATAGAGGTCATATTGTAATAAAGCCTATTTCATTGATTTTTTTTAACTATATATATATATATATATATATATATATATATATATATATATATATATATATATATATATATATATATATATATATATATATATATATATATATATATATATATATAATTTTAAATGGATATCTTTATTAAATTCTTACAATCTTTAACTGGTAATATATTATGAACCAAATTATTTCTATTTTTTTAAGTTTTTATTTGAGTTTAGAATCTGCACGTTGCCTTTTAATTACTTTTTGAAATGATAATCCCAAGTTGTCACAGGTGCACAAATGTTCGTTTGCTGAAAGTAGGTTTAAAGGCAGCCTTTATCCAAAACAGAATATAATTTTGCTATCAAATTTTTAAGTAGTATCCAGAACTTGTGAAAAATTGTTTAAGAAGCATCTTAAAGTATGTCTTAAAATTATCATCGTTAAATAGTAAAATGTCTACCTTCGTAAATCGTCTGAATTTAAAAAGTTGCAGCTTAATTTATTTCAAACTAATTTACCAATTCTTTTAGGTAACTGAAAAAATAAAGATATCCCTCGAGTGCAGGACTTGCTTCTTAGAATAAGTTGATCATTGCCTAATTGTTTTTCAACTTATACAAAGAAAATTGATTTTAAATAAATCATAATACATATTTTGAGTGACAAACTGATTTTAATTTTAAACATCAGGTATTATATCAGTTTCAACAGAAATATAATGGTTAATTTAAATTTCAGAATAAATTAATTCGTTTTTTGGTAAATCATTATGAATTAGACGGAGAATTTCTACAATTTAGTCACTTTTCAATGATAATAATTTTAAGAATTTCAGATCGTTTTGTCTTTTCTTTCATTAAGCTACTAATTGCCAATTTACAACAGCTACTTGAATCACTTCCTAAACTTTCTCTATTCCATATCTAATTCCAAATACACGTTTATTATGCCTTATAATCTTCATTTTATCTAAGTTTTCATTGCTTAAGCCATTGCATACACTATCGCCATCAAAACGGGCATGAAAAACTAAATCAACCTTCACATTTAGAACTGACCACGTTACACATAATCACTTTTGAGTTTCTGTTTTAATGAACTAGTACTAAAGAGTTGCTATAAGTGTATTGCTTTGGTAATTTAAATTTTCAACGATAATTGCATAGAAATAAATTTAAAAAAATTTAGCTAAATAGAAAGAAAATTTAAATTTACGTAAATTAAATTGAATTTTTGGTTAACGGAATTTTCACTTGAGTCGATTCATATATTTACAAATCTTTAAATTTTGACCTGTTCCTTTGTTAAATTTAAATTTCCTAAATAATTCACTAATTTTGTTTTTTTCAAAGCAATTCACTTTATAATAATATAAAAGGATGATCGAGTCCCATAATTAAGATTTTTAATTTTCTTTTTAAATTTGATCAATTTTCGATTATCAATTCCATCGACTCTAATTATTTTATTGGCATATTGTATCGCAAAATATAAGTGCACACTAAACGTACACACGAAGCGTCCAAAAGTTCCAAGCTGACAGCAAGATTTAAAATAAATCAGCACTCAATTCGTTAATAGCCGTATGATACTCGCTTTTTTTGCCAGTTTTTCAGTGGCTAGAAAATCCAAACTGAGAGAAAAAAATAATGTCTGTACAAAATACATGTAATAAGTGAATTAAACCACAGGCATGAAAAAAAATTTTGAAAAGTCAAAAAAAAGTGGTAGCTCAATTTTTGAATCATTAATCGAGCAATTCTAGCAAAAAAAGAATTCAATTAAATTTTTTTTTTGACATTTCATACTTTTTCTGATTTTTAATTTGTTGTACCTGAAGTGTGTGCAAAAGTTTATAAATTTAAAAAAAATATTATAACCTAATAACTATTATAACCTAATTATTATTATATATACTTATAATTTACATGTATATAATATTAATTATATATTAAAATTAAAGTGTCATGTCGCTAGAACTATTAGCGAAAACTTCTAACGCAAATTTATTGTGTGCAGTCGCGTATTTGTTAAAAAAAACAACGTAAAAACAAGAAATATTCGTCAAAATGGCTACTTCATTGCGAAACCGAAGGATTTAGCCACAAATTGTTGAAAGAAATCGAAGTTGAGGATATTAAATTATATCAAAAAATTTTAAGGATGACACCTGTTCAATTCCAAAAGATATTAGAGTTGGTACAGCCATTTATTCAGAAAATGAATACAAATTTTCGAAATTGTATCCCTCCAGCTGAACGCGTTCACATAACTTTATTATAGTTATTTAGGCATAGTGTATTTGTACAAATAAAACGCAACAACAACAATCAAAAAAAAATTGTATCACAAACAAATGTATCTCAATCATACCTTTAAATTTGTTGGATAATTCAAAAAGAGAGAAAATCTAATTTCTTCGATCGAGTGATTTTCGTGATTTGCCCACATTGCTTGTTTTTTAATTATTTTTTTTTAAAGAGAGACAAAATAGAAATTCCAAAAGGAGTGACAAAGACAATATTTTTTAGTTTTTTTAGTGTGCGAGAAAAATTTGTTATCCTTATACAATCAATTTGTTTATGTATTTAAAGTACTGAAATCAAATAACTTGACTTCAATTTTTTCATGTAAACTTTGTCAGTAAACTAACACATACTCAAAATTGATCAGTAAATTATTAGAGTAAACTAACACATACACAACTTTTTTTCAGTACTGATTACTGGAAAAAGTGTTTTGTTTCTTTCATACTACAAGCAATTCTATATTTTTACCTCAAGTTATTTTTGCTGGAAAAATTTACAGTACATGGAAAGTAGACTTTAGGAGTTGATATTAACATTTTATTTTTTATGAAATAGCAAATCGAGGAAAGGAAAAATGTATATCAATAATTCCATATATCAGGCACATTTTGATGTGGCCTATGATGAGAGTTAAAATAAATACAAAACAAAATGAAAAATTTTTGATTACCAAAAATATTGTTCAATACGTAGAGATTGAATAAAACCATTCAATTTCGCTCTCGATTTTATTCCTTCTGATTCAATTTAATACAATTTTAATACAATTAATTTTTGAAAAATTTAATAGAATTTTTGGTTTTGCGAAAAATTTGGTTTTATTTGTGATTAAGCAAAATGTCTGAGTGCCCATTATGACGGACCGCGCCTATATATATATATATATATATATATATATATATATATATATATATATATATATATATATATATATATATCACTCAGAAAAAACATCCTATTAAATAATTTATAAGAATACCACTAATATTAAAAGACGGAAATTAATACCAAACTACTATTAGATCAATAATTTTTTACTAAATTCGGTTATTGATTAAATAAGATCGTTCGTATTAATAGTTTAATAGCACACATTATTATTTTTCCAACAAATCCTGTAAAATTAAAATATCTGTAGTGTTATTTCTAAAGCAACCATCCGATAAGTTTAACATTTTGATCTTATTATTTAATAATAACTTGGATATTATTAATTTTATTTTGATTAATGAGGTATACTTTTGAAACTTATAGGATTTTATTTTAATTAAATAAGGTGCTCACTATAAATTTAATACTATCTGTACTATTACTTTAGTAATAGTATGATATAGTGTATACTTTAGTTTTAATACGATATAAACTCATTCTTACGTCTTTTTGTAAAGCTATCTATCTTTCTTTTCTCTTTTATTCTTCTAAAAATCATATTGAATAATAATATTCTGTTGGATTTTCTGTTTCAGTTACTCAATATATTTATAAAAACATGTCATCTTCTTTCTTTTTTCAATTTTCATACATAACTATTTCATCTTCGATGAAATCCTTGTTTTAATTTGTTTTATATTCGTATTTTACTTTGTTTTATATGATTTCAAATTTTTTAGTTGTTTTTGTTTAATATTACTTATGTTGCGTGTACGGGTAGGTATATCGAGTCTACAAGTTAGTCGAAACTATAAAAAACCAGCTAAAAATTTTGTACAAAAAATTAAATGTGTTTTTTGTGGACACTTTTTAAAATATTTATTATTTCAGCCAAAATTTCCAATCATTACATTTACATTAATGGATTAAGACAAGACCGAACATCCTATTATTCTCATTTTGTTTTACCGTCTTAAATTAAAATTACAAAGCTGTTACTTCTATTATGTATTTATTTATTTATTTTTATTTATTTATTTAACAATATAGAATTATTATAATAGTTTTGAATTAATTAAATATAGCTTAATTATTTTTCTTAATACATATTATTTACTAAATACTAATGTTTTCTTTAATGAATACACTCAATAGTCGTACAAAATGATTGGATTTTAATTCGCCTAATTCGCTTAATGTGTAGAAATTGCTCAGCGAATTATAAAATTTTACGCCATTATACCCTAATGATCGATGTGAAAATATTTACTGTACATTGGTAATCTATAATTAGAATATAACATTGAGTCTAGGTATTTTGTTCAGCCTCCATTATTATCTTAAAAGAAGTGACATCAACTTCAATGATGTTATCTACTTTGTGTGTATGTCTTCTTCGATAGGTTGTTACTACTTTTATTTCGGTATTAGCCAAAAACAAATTTTGTTGCTCCAACGCTGATATTATTTCATCACTTTCTAGTTGTTCCGACATTCCTAATATCTTCACTCTAGGCTTGAGTTCTGCAGGTAATTTAATCTCATATTGAGATTAATCTGTAGCAATTTTCTTCAGTTTTTCTTTTGCTTTATTCGAATCGCACTGAAGTATAATCCCACCATTCGAAACATTTCGATATCCCATTAAAGGAATACTTTTCGAATCAATCTGGCTTACGATATCTTCTTTAGTTTTTTTACTCTCTTGTGGTTTTTTTGGCTGTAACAGAACTAATTTGGTAGGATTGGTTTTTACAACTGCAGCAAAAGTGTTCGGCTCAGCAGGTTTATTATGGATTTCTTCAATATGGGTTTTAATATCTATTAGTTATTTATTAAGCTTAGAATTATTGGCACATAAATGCTGTTTTAGTTCTTTAACGAATTTGTTTATTTTATTGAACTTCATATATGGTATCCTTCTCATGATTTTGGCATTCAGCACAAACCAATCTAGCATAAGCACAATTTCTAAACAATGACTTATACTTGTCGAAATTCCAATCAATGCATGTGTAGTTATACACCTTTTTGCATCGCCCCAAACATCGCAAAGTGGTTCTTTGTCTTGAATCTGTCACTTGCTTACATTTCTCACACTGAGACATTATAAATCCAAAATTATTTAATGCACAACAGTATCCAATTGTTTGACTTCATTGATAATTTAATTTAAAAAATTTAAAAATTGCAAGAGTTGCAAAAAAATAAAAAATAAATTATAATAATGTAATACGTGTACGTCTTTATTTATAATGATTCTATAAATTTGGCTATTTAGCACTTTCTTTTCAGTTTTTCACCAAATCTGTACTTTGTTTCTATTCTTTAGCATATCACACATAACATTATAAATTTTCACTTATATTAAACACTATATACTAATTTTAATTATTAATTCATTTATAAATCAAAAAATTTAAGTTCTACTCTTGCTAAATCACACTCACCCAATCCCATGGAATGTAGATCCCATTGGAATGATTCTTTTTATCATACTGACTTAATTCTATGTTCACATAGTTTTAATCAGATCTCTCTCTTTATTTTTACTGTATGAATTTAATGTCATCATTCTATCGAACCTAATGTTTTGGTAGGAGAGTGTTTTCGGTATTGGAAATTTGATTTTTCGGTATTGAAAATGTTTTTTTTCTGAGAAAAAAACATTTTCAGAGTGATCGGTTTTTCGTGTGAGTTTTTATTGTTGAATTTGGTATTTCAACCAAAAATATTTTATTGTTTGAATTTGGTAAAGCGGATGCGTGTTTGGTTTTTGTATTGATTATTAATTTGGAGTGTGATATGATCGTTGTTCCTTATTGGAGTTGTAAAGATTGGTTTTTGTTGTGTTGTTGGGCTATCTAATCGGGAGGATTTAGTTTTGAAAAGTTATGTTGTTAGTTTTATTATTAATTTACATTTATTGGATTTCTTATTATATTTGACTTCAATGAATCGGTTGGTTTCTTAATTGTTTCCTTGTTTGTAGAGGTGTAATAGTGGGGGTTCTTGCTCACGAGGCTGTATCAATGGTATAGGCTGCTGCGGCTGGCCTCACGGTGCCCCGTGGTCCGATCGGACCAATTTTCGAGCACTTTTTCGAGTATATGGAGTCGTATCTCGCCGATGACATCACGAATGTTGGCCTTCAAATGCTCAATTGTCTCTGGTTTGTCGGCATAACACTTGTCTTTAACGGCGCCCCACACAAAATAGTTCAATGGTGTTAAATCGCAGCTTCTTGTCGGCTAATTGACATCACCATTTCTGCTAATTAAACGGCCATCAAACGTTTGACGCAATAAATCAAGATGTGTGGCAAGTTGCACCACCCGGTTGAAACCAAACATCGTTCACATCAATACCACGAAGAGCGGGCGCAAAAAATCGGTTATCGGTAATGGTTGCGCCGTCCTTATTTTCAAAGAAATATGGGCCAATGATGCCTCCGCTCCACAAGCTTCAACAAACAGTCACTTGTAATGAGTGCATTGGCTTCTGTAAGATCACGTGTAGGTTTTCTGAGCCCAAAATTCGGCAATTTTGCTTATTAACGTACCCACCAATATGAAAATGAGCTTCAAAGAGTGCTCGAGGGTTGGTCCGATCGAGATCGAGTGGCGTGCTGTGGGGCCAGCCACGGCGGCCGAATGAGTGAAATAATGTTCCGTCTCTGGTCGGAGCGGTTGTACTTCGCGGCAGGGGGATGGATTTGGCAAGGTTTCGAACCGTTTTTGTTTTGTTGCATTTTTAGGTTTAAACTTTTAAATGGCCCACCCGTTATGTATCGTACGTACTTGTGTGTTCATTTGGTGTTGTCTCACTAGTGCGATTTGTGTTTTTCAGTGTAATTGCGGCTTGGCTGTCGGGCTTTCATTGATTGGTGGCCGATTTTTGGTCGACTTGCATTGGAGTTTGAATGGACTGATTGTAGTTTTAATCAGATAGGTTTGATGTGTTATGTGTGTGTGTGTGTTTTTTCTTTCGGACGGTTGTAGGCGGTGTTGGTTAGGAGATTTCGTTGGTGATTCCAGGTTGGATTGGTGTTTTGGATTTTGTTCAAAGGAGTGTTCCCGGCAGGTTGAGGTAAGGCGGTTGTGTGAATTTGGGCATTTATGCATGTGTGAGGGCTTCTAAATGGAAACATAATGGTCCAATTAATGGTTCCGCATCCATTGAGGGTGATCTTAAGAGCTGTGGTCTTGCGTGAGGTGAGGTGTTGGTGGTCTTGTTTGTGTTCGAGATAATCGGTCTGTGTGAGGATAGTTTATTGGATTTCTTGGTTAAGGGTTGGATTTTTGGGATCTTGCTGATACTCTTGGAGGTGATGGTTGCGGATGGTTTGAGTTGTTTTTTGCGCCGTGCGATCGTTGGATTCAGATGTGTGCGTTTGAACATGTGCATGGGTGTTCTTGTATTTCTGTGTGTATGTGCCTGCTCGGGCCGTTGCATGCGTGTGGTTGTGTTGGAGTGATACGTTTTCTTTCATTATTATTTGTTTTGTGTGAGGATGCAGTGGGAGTTGTTCCGATGTGGCTTGGTACTGCAGAGAGCTTGATACTGCAGTGCAATCCAGTCTGGTTTTGGAGGTGGGTGTGTATTGGTGTTTCGTATGGGTGGTAAGGTTTGATTTTGTCAGTATATTATACCTGTTACGCGGATGCCTTACTTTGTTGTATTGTTGTCTGGTTGTATTGTTGTATTGCTGTGTCATTTCAATGTTGTTAATTTTAGAATTTGTATGTAGTATTGTTATATTATTTTGTTATTGTGCTTCAGTATTGTTATATTTTTGTGTATTTTATGTTTTTATATTAGATAAATTGCTGAATTTCTGTATTTTTGTATTATCATATTATTATATAATTGTGTGGTTATCTTGTTATATTGGAGTGAACAAGAAATATACATTTGGTGGTTGTTGGCAATAGTTCGCTTTTGGCCCACAAGAGAGGTATGTATTTTTGACTTTCACGGTTTTGCTGCCATGGCCAATGAGCGCAGTATAAAATAGAACGGATGAGGCGTTTTGTTTCGATTATATATTGCCCAAAAGCAGAGAAGTGTGAATGTGCAACAAATGTGGAGAATCGCCCGGTTTCACGTTCATTTGTCAGCTGCACGGAATGTGGAGTTGTGTTCTGTTGTTGCATGAGGAGTGGAGTCACAGAGTATGGGTGGTTGGAATGTGGATGACAGGATGGTCAATGGGATTGAATGATTTTGTTGCATAGCATAGTTGCAGTGTTGTTGAGGTTGTTGTTATTTTTGTTTAAGTTGGTGAGGTCTCTATGGGATTGGGATCGAGTATTTGTGGTCAGTCTATTGTTGCTTGATCCAAATCTTTGGGAGGTTTGATTGTAAATTTGCTTTTGTAGACTGGAGCATTGTCTTGCTGCAGTGAGAGGTCTGTTCTTGTCAATTTTCACCCGGAAGACATTGCATATTTATTAAGGGCCTCCAAATATGTGCTTGAAGTAACTTTTCCCAGCAGCATTGTGAGACCTTCTGTGACATTATAGCTAAAACATCCCAAACCATTACTTCACCTTCTCCGCTGTGCCGAGTTGGCATTGTTATGTTACCAAAGTCTCTTTATTGAGGTGTCGAATAAAAATATTTTTTACGTAGCTTCCATCTAAAGAAAAGAACGATTCGCTGTTTCATAATATTATCCGCCAGAACTTGGAAGGTTTCGCTATATAGGTATGAGAAAAGTTTATTTGGTTTTTGATTCTTCTGGCTTATAATTGGCTTCTTTTTATATTCGCTTTACAAAGCCATCTCTGTACAGTTTTGAGACTAATTTTCATTTCTCTTACATACTTATTATCTCACTTAGAACAGATTTTCCTGTACTCAGAGGGTCTCTGCACAAGCAGAGTCTTCCTTTTGAGGCATTGTATTTCTTTTACGCTCCCTTCCTTTAGGCAATTTAGGATTTTGGATTTTCAAATTTGGTACATCACCAAATTTATGTGGCAGTTTGTATCTGTATAATTACAACTATATTATTATATTACTTTATTATATTATAAGGTAAATTTATATTTATATAAGGTATATAAATTAGATTTTCCGTGATTATATAACGTATTTGTCGTAAAACGGTTAATTCAATTGATTTTTGATGTTTAATCAAATTTTAACAAATCTAATTTATATTATTTTATAATTTTTATAATTTCTTATTTTTATAAATGTAAAAAATTAATTAATTGTAAATTTCAGGTAAAAACTAATCCAGTTTATTACAGCATATGGCTTGTAGTAATTATATTATTTATGTTATTATATTAATAATTAATTAATTTGTAATTTCAGATTAAAAATTAATTCTATTTCTTACAGCCTATGGCTAAGAGCAATTAGTTCATTAATAGATTTTGTTTTCAGGAAACCTCTGCAGATTACAGATGTATGGTGGCACACTGGAGTTGCTGATAAGAGATGGCAGAATGCAGAGCAGTACAACAAAAATGTGATTGTCTTACACTAACAGTAGTTTGAATATTGGCTACCGAGAAATCGGACCAATTATGTCATAACTAACATACTTTTCCTTTCCCTAATCCACAAAAATTTACTAACTATTGGCCGCCAAGGTGTCTGTAACCGGATCGATCTCAATAATTTAACTAGTATCCTTCCACATCCTTCCAAGTATATGTAAAAACGGGTGTACTGTGGGCCCGGCGCTTTCCGGGATATCCTGCTTAATGCTTGGCAGTACATTCAAAATCAATCAATCAATCAATCATTCTATCGAACTAATGTTTTGTCATACTATAGAAAAGTAATAATACATTGTATTAATTTAAAGTGGTACTCATTTTGAAACAATAGTAGGTCCTTACCTTTAATATAAAACTTTTGATATTATTATAATAACAGGATGCACTATATTGGCAAATAATAATAGTAAAAATCTATTAAATAAATATGAATTCATATTCAGTTTAAAGTATTTTTTTCTAAATGTATATATATATACACCGAGAAAAATAATTGTATATATTTAATTAATCCTTGTGTTATCGGAATGAAAGGTTATTTCGTATTTAGCCCATGAATAATTCATTAATGGAATGTAAGCAACTTACTTAAACATCATAAATTGTGTTAAAAATGATTATTAAATAGAATTAAGTTTGTTTTATTTTGAAGAACATTATTTAAAGAGAAAAACATCCTTATAATAAAGTATTCGTTATAATAATTAAAAATTAATTATTGTTAAATCACAATTTTAACAAAATTTAATAAATGTAATTATTATGTGTTAAAAACTAAACTTATCGTTTATTAATGTTAATTAACTTGATTAAATAAATTAATTAGATTTAAAAATCTGAAACAAGGCATTTTCGTAGTTCCGTACTTCTTTCATTGCCATCTGTGAATTATTAGTCAAACTTTCCTAAGTTTAAAAATAAAATACAAATTTAAAATTTTTATTTTTAACGCTTTTTAAAATAGAAAATAATAAAAATATCTCAGGCTAAAACTTTTTACACAATAAATAACTTAATTATTATTTTTAAAATAAATAAATTAACTAAAAATATTAAAATAATTAAAATTATTAAAATATACATTCATAAAGTAAACAAAATTAAATTCAAGAAATAAAAACTAAATAACTTAAAGACTATCTTTTTAACTTGACTGCTATCACAATATACAATATACACTGATACATGCTAGTAATATACATAAAGTTTTCACTATTTACAAAAAAAAAAAACAATTTAATTTTAGAATGCAGATTAATTTAAGTTTCAATGTGCTGTTCCTGTGCTGTTTGCAACAGCATTAAAGGCGAATTTTGAGCAATCTTTAAAGTGATTTTATGTACGGATTGTGTTTTACTTCCATATATATTTGATGAGCGCATGTAAACAAAATTTCATATCAAAAATCTCACCGAGTCTCTGAAATTAAATTAAAAAATATTTATTATAACATTTTCTAAGCAAAAATCAATATAAATTACCTGGCGAAACATTTTTCTGCGGTTGGTATAATCGCTAACATCACTAACTAGACATCTTTTTCAAAAGCTCTTTAGTTTTGTTATCTATTTTTGAAATTATGTCATTACAGAAACTGTCAAATTGAAGATGCCATTCATTTGTTACTGCGATAATTATTTTTTTTGTAACTAATTCTCTTGATTCAATGTAGTCTTTATTTAGCTGATGTTTCCCATTTTCTAAGAATATCATTTAAATTAATGTCGGCTCTGTTGTATTTCAATTGTTGGCATATTTCACGTGCATTTTGGTCATCTATTGTTTTTGGAAATAAATAATATAACAATATTGTTAAATATTACCATTACAGTTATTATTAGAAACTAGATTACCGCTCAAATTATTTTCAGCTGTGGGTTTTTCTGCTCATCTGTAACGTGTTAGTTTGGGCAAAAGAACTTCGAAGTTTTAATATTTTTTTATTATACCGGCCATTAAGGTGGTCCTTACTATTTAGTTTTTGTCATCGTTTGAGGTATGCCGACTGAAATAAAGATAAATAGTCACTGAAACATAACATGTAAATGTTTACGTATATATGAATTTTTACCACTTACGGCAGTTTTATTCCGCAAATAGCGCTGGATTTGGTTTGACATCTCACCGAACTGAGTATTTTCTTAGATGTAGGAAGTAATCAGGAATACTTTATTTATATGTTTTTAGATATCTTACTTGTAAAATTTTTTAAAATATAGTTGCATTACATTTCATTTTATAACAAATAAAAAATGTTATTGGTTTGGTTCCAATTGACAAACGACTTGGTAATACAATCATTTAGCAGCATATCATCTGTATAGATGGTGAATAATGTAAACGGTAACTCCATATTTTCATTTTAGAACACAATTACACAATTTACTTACTTTTTAATTGTTGTATAGTAGTTTCCTTAATGTTAATTCTTTCAATAAATTAGAAACACTTTTAATAGGAAGCATTAATGACAAGAATAATTTAATTAATTAAATAACATTCAACTTCACTCTTAAACATTTGACAGACTTTTGAACTGATATGCGAATAAAAACCACGCCACATTTTTTTATGTTAAGGAATTAAATTCTTTAATCTAATTATTTATAATTTATTTAAAGAATATTACTTAATACAATTAATATTTGCTAATAAGGTATATTATTAACCGACGAATTTTAATGGAGTTTATTATTGTTTTTAAAATTAATTATTTTTCTTTACTATAAAGAATACTAATAAACACAGATATTATTAAATTTATTTAGTATGATAAAATTTAATTATATGATGAAATAATTAATAAACGTTTTGCGATCTAAAATTAACTAAAAAAGGCCACCATCCCTTATTGGTTTAAATTGTAATTGAACCATTCCATTTTTTTTATACGGTAATTCAGTACTACTGTTACATTTTAACAGTTTTACATACCATTTACAGAACATTTCTAAGATTCTTCAGATTATTGTTTTCTATATTACGTGAGAGTTGAGGAAGTCATTCCAATAAACGTTAGAAGGTCAGTCCAGTAAACGATTTTACAAACAATTGGGGACCATGTAGAGTTCAGCGATGAGAATCGTACTTAAGACAGCAGCGTGATAAACCAACAAGAGTGAAAGTTGGTTAAAACGGGCCCGTAATGTTTTTTTTTATGTTTTATTGCAATCCTTTTTGGCTCCAAAATCCTCACAAACTCTTTCTCGGTTAATTTAACGTGCTAATTTAAGCAGCTAAAGTTCTTCTCCGTTCGACGAGCAATGCACATCGCATTGCAATTTCTTATTGTTTTAATTTGATATTTATTTATTTTTTTTTTTTTTGTTTTGTTGTTGTGTTTTTTATTTTTTTCATTTTTTTTTTTTAACCTGTGTTAACCTGTGTTGTGAAAAAAAATTAATTATCTTATTAAAAGAAATGTGTTCTTAAAGACTTTCTTGAAAGATTTTTAGTTAAAAGAGAGTTCTTAATGTGTTGAGTTTTAATGTTCGGCACTTTTACGATAAATTGACGCGCACAACCACACACTATCATAAATACTTTATATCCATCCCGTTTATTTATTTCCCGTTAATCAATTAAATTTTTAATTCTGTTTTCAAATTCCGTTTAGTCGACATGTTTAATACAAGTAGATAAATGAATTGCTGAACAGCTGTTGTCAAGCAAACAGTGTTGTGTTTACATTTTAGTGTGTTCGGTCGGAAGGTTAATACACTGCGATTCGGAGGTACTACTGTGGACACACCATTGTTTGCTGGTCTAACGCTGTTCTTGCGTTCTTTAAGTTTGAGTCTCTGTATTCCTGTGTCATGGGGAGAGTGTTCTCTTTTCAGTTTTGCAATATTTGTGGATTACGGACAAACTTTGCAGCCGTTGAACACCACACAGCTTCCACAAAACCAGCGGTTCTACTTCTCACCGAGACCAAAATTTTGGACTCCGGTGATTCTTCGGCCAACGGTATTAAGGGTTACTCCTTAATCCATCGGCTTATTCACCATAGGGGGCTGGCCATGTATATCCGCAACGATATACCTTTTTCCATTCCCAGTTTTTTAGGCCAAAGCTCGAATAATGAGTTCAGCTTCATTTGGGTTGAAATTCATGTCTCGAAACACCCCCTCTTCCTATGTGGTCTCTATCGAAGCCCAAATATCGCAAACAGCGTTGCTCATTTTGGGTTTGATACTCTGTCAGACTCCATTGAGCGCATCCTTCAGAAATCACCAAATGCTGAAATCGCTGTGGCAGGTGATTTCAATGTCCACAATGACAAGTGGCTTCCTTATTCTAAGTCCGTAACACCGGCTGGTGAGGCGGCTGAAATGTTTGCAGCTCTAAACCAACTCACACAACTTGTAGATCAGCCTACGAGGATACCAGATCGGGTCAACGATACGGGTCACTTACTGGATCTGTTTTTAACTTCTCATGCGGAGAAATACAGTATCTCCGTCAGTTCTCCTTTGGGAAACTCGGACCATCGGCTTATTACAGCGGAATTTCCAATGTCATGGTCATGCCAAATGAATGTTGCGCCTAAACGTCGATTATGGCACTATAAAAATGCGGACTGGGAAGGATTGAACAAGTTCTTTCAAGAGTTCGAATGGTACTCTTGTTTTGCCTTCGGTAATATTGACAAGGCAGCCATTGTGGTTTCGACGGTCATTCTCACGGGAATGGAACAGTTCATTCCTTCCAGTCTCTCTAAGTCAAATAAAAAAAAATCTGGCAATCCTTGGTATAATCATGACTGTAGAACAACAACCGCCAATAAAGAAGCCTCTCACCGCAAATATGTTAAGAACCCGTCAAATGTAAATTTAGCTATATTTAAGGCGGCTAGAAATCTGGCAACTCAAACAGTGTCCCAAGCTAAAAGAAATTACCAAAAAAAAGTTCGAGAAGAGTTGCGGCAGGTCTTAAACCAGGGCAATAGCAATCGGACCTTTTGGTCCTTTGCCCGCAAAGTAGAGGAAAACTTTTTGAACAGTAGAAAATCATCAATACCACCTCTGAAAGATGGGGATTGTATCTTTTCTACAGCTCAAGAAACATCCAATCTCTTTGCCCGAAAATTTGCAGCAAACTCTAATTTACCTGATTCTAGCTTAATACCCCCGAATATCTCTCCAGCCAGCTCATCGATGCGCCGCATTATATTTAGATCCAGAGTTGTCGCTAAAGTCCTTGCAAGCATTAACACCAACAAGTCAGCCGGTCCGGATTGTATTCCCCCAATTGTCCTCAAATATTGCTGTAAATCCTTGTCTAAGCCACTATCATATCTGTTTCACCGATCTATGTCTTCTGGCATTTTCCCTTCCATCTGGAAGACTGCTAACATACATCCTGTGCCAAAAAAGGGCAGTAAATCGGACCCTTCAAATTATCGCCCAATCGCTATCGTCTCGGTGCTTTCTAAAGTACTTGAGACCATAATCAACTTCCAGCTGATGAAATATTTGGAAGCTAATCATCTAATTTCTGATCGTCAGTATGGATTTCGCGGAGGGCGTTCAGCAGGTGATTTAATTAATGTTGTTACTGAACAATGGAACAGAAGCATTCATCAATCTGGTGAATCTCAAGTCATTGCTCTCGATATCTCAAAAGCATTTGATCGTGTGTGGCACAAGGGTTTGCTGTGTAAATTGAGGGCAGTTGGCCTTCACGGTTCGTTAATTTTATGGATTGAGAATTTTCTTTTTTGTCGCAAAATCCAAGTGGTGGTGGATGGTGTGACTTCCGATCAACATCTTATAAACGCTGGTGTTCCTCAGGGATCCGTCCTTTCTCCAACCCTTTTTCTAATTTTCAGCCAAATGTCTTGGATTTCTACGACGATGTAAGTTTTACTTTAATCCATCCGAAATACTTACAATATATAAGACCTACATAAGACCCAGGTTGGAGTATAATTCTCATATTTGGGCTGGAGCACCGAAAACTTATTTAACTGCACTCGATCGGGTCCAAAACCGAGCATCTCGAATGATTGAAGACGTAAAATTATTATCTGATCTTGATTCTCTTTCCCATAGGCGTAATGTGGGAGCCTTATGCGTGTTTTACAAGTACTTTCATGGTCATTGTTCATCGTAACTTTATGAATTTATGCCTGGTTTGTCAAAGCCTGCACGTAACTTAAGACGCCTGGTACACCGATACAATCTGGAAATTAAATTCGCGAAAACCAATAAATTTAAAAATTCATTTTTTGTTAGGAGTACGCGAATGTGGAATAAACTGAACGACGAGACGTTTCCCTTGGAATACAATTTACAGAGATTCAAACTTAATATCAAAAGTAAACAACTAGAAGACTGAAAACCTTTATTCCTTTTATTCCTTTCTTACCTTTTTCCCTCCTAATCCTTCCTTTTACCTTTTGCAGTAGTGCTGTGTGTTTGTTGCTAAAACTTTCATATAAAGGATATACATACATATATATATCCTAAGTGCTCTGAACATTTATAAAAAAAAAAAAAAAAGCTAAATTTGATGACGCTTGCATACAGGTTTGCTTTAAACATCCATCTGCACATTGCATTGCTCTAGCCAAACTGTACTAGGATGTTTGATGGTTTAGCCCATCGATTCGGAACTCCAACAGAGGGTCAATGTTGTGTTCTTCGTCATCATCGAATGCAATCAAGTGAAGGAAATCCCTTTTCATTCCTTTTCAGTTGGGACTCAAACCCAGAACCACCCATCCCAAATACTGCAATTTTGCAGTCCGAAAGAAGTTGAAACAAACAGAATGACAATCAAGTAAAATAACATTATAAAAATAGCGTCATTTTTTAAATTTTACAATGTTTTAATTTTGAAATGGTCACTTTTAACCAATTTAATCCATGTTAATAACTATCGTTGTTCAAAATCCGAAAGATCAATTAAATTTAACCTATACAACAACTATTTCATTAAATATGTATAAAGTGTTTTATTCTAAAAATTAGGATTTATTGCTTAAGAAATATTAGTTGCATTAATGAGAAATACTTCCATCGTTAAAATAATTTGTATGAATAATACTAAATAACAATAATAATTATTACTTTAACCTCAAAGTTCTTTGAAGACTTGAATTTAAATTTATTAATTTGGTTGTGTTGGGATTGATTGATTGATTGATTGATTTTGAATGTACTGCCAAGCATTAAGCAGGATATCCCGGAAAGCGCCGGGCCCACAGTACATCCGTTTTTACATATACTTGGAAGGATATGGAAGGATACTAGTTAAATTATTGAGATCGACCCGGTTACAGACACCTTGGCGGCCAATAGTTAGTAAATTTTTGTGGGTTAGGGAAAGGAAAAGTATGTTAGTTATGACTTAATTGGTCCGATTTCTCAGTATCCAATATTCAAATTACTGTTAGTGTAAAACAATCACATTTTTGTTGTACTGCTCTGCATTCTGCCATCTCTTATCAGCAACCCCAATATGCCACCATTCATCTGTAATCTGCAGAGGTTTCCTGAAAACAAAATCTATTAATGCACTGTAAGAAATAGAATTAATTTCAATCTGAAATTATAATTTAATTAATTATTATATTATAAAATTATAATTCTGCAATCCATATGCTGTAATAAATTTGATTAGTTTCCCTTGAAATTCGTTCCGTTGCGTTTTCGCTAGAAATTAGGTGTTAATTTAGTACCGTACTATAGTAGTCTAAACCATAATATAGGTAATCTAAACCATAATATAACAGTACAAAGATATGAAATAATATAACATACAATAATATAACAATATAAACACCAAAATTCAAATCTGAAACATAAGAATATACAGAATATAAAATATAAAGATATAGAAATTAATTAAATAACATCGGCATTTGTACGCAAATTAAATGGAGCAGCGATACTTGATTCGTCACTTATTATTTTACGGCCCTTAAGATCTTCGTTAAAACATGTAATTTGTAGGAAAAGCCAGCATCCATAATCTTCGGGATGATAGCTTTCAACAACGTCACGTATTTGAGCATACGGATATTTTTTTGGGTTTATACAAAATCTTCAAAGCTTTTCTAGTACAGATATAATTTATATAACTTCATTTTATTAAATAAAATTGATCTTTCAACATATAAATTTTAATTTAAACCCTAAAACAGACCACCCAAATATTACGAACAGACAAAACCTAAAGATCCTAAGAATTATATACTTAAATACTAATAAATTTAGAGTAATTAGTTAATATAGAAATATTTTATCTATTTAATATATTTTATTTATTTGTATATAGATTAGAAAAATGTTTGCAAGCTAAATTTTCCTAATTTATTTGTTGAACTGCCCAAAAAAACTAGAAATTGAATTTTATTAAAATAATTAAACAATTGAATTCGATCGAATCCACCGTTTTTTAGAAATTACTCAATGTATTTGCATTAAAATCCTGTTTATATTTACTTTAAAACCAAAAACACTAGAAATTGAATTTTATTAAAATAATTGAACAACTGAATTCGATCGAATCCACCGTTTTTTATTAATTACACAATGTACTTGCATTAAAATCCTATTTATATTTACTTTAAAACCAAAAACACTAGAAATCGAATTTTAATAAAATAATTAAACAATTAAACTTGATCAAATCCACCGTTTTTTAGCAATTACACCATGTACTTGCAATAAAATCCTATTTATATTTACTTTAAAACCAAAAACACTAGAAATCGAATTTTAATAAAATAATTAAACAATTAAACTTGATCAAATCCACCGTTTTTTAGCAATTGCACAATGTACTTACATTAAAATCCTATTTATATTTACTTTAAAACCAAAAACACTAGAAATCGAATTTTAATAAATTAATTAAACAACTGAATTCGATCGAATCCACCGTTTTTTAGCAATTACCATTAATTTGGTTGTGTTGGGATAATATCAAATTCATAAAGAAACAATCAACATTTTACAGAATATTCGTCTATATAACGACAAACTCTTTAATATAAAGAATTATTTTTAAATATAATGAATTTACTTAACAGTATTTTAAAGAATGTACCTTCGTTAATCGAATGTAAGAATTTCTCTCGGTGTATATATATATATATATATATATATATATATATATTTAAAAAAAAAAAAATATATATATATATATATATATATATATATATATATATATATATATATATATATCAATTACGTAGCCTGATTTTTGAAAGGGAAGTAATTTGATTAATTTCATTTGCAATTTCGAATCTTAATGTAGAGTGATGTTCTTTTAAGTAGCATGGCACTTTCTAAATATGTGCTTTTAAAAATTTGGCTATTTTTGCTCGATAAATAAACTAGCTTAATAAAGTTCTCCTTATATTCAATGAAATATCTAACTCATTTTGAATCGTGAGTATTTTCTATTAGAATTAGACCTTTTACAATTTTTCGGTCGCATAGTAAAAACAAATTGCCAACGGTCACATATAAAATTTAATTTTTATTGTAGTTTATATAACAACTTATAATTTTAAAAAATTTTGTGACTTTGTACTTCCCCAATTTCGCACTTTTTTGGAAAATCGTGTTTCTTTATTTAAATCGTTCAACTTTATGATCCATACTCTATATTTTACTATGGATCCGTACCATATATTATTTCAAGAATTTTAATTTTTTTGAGGCGTTTTTTAGCTTGCCATTTAATATTGAAATAAAATAAAATATGTTCTTGCAGAAATCATATATTGAAAGAAGTGAAGGTTGGATGTGAAATGGTCACGGGCCGCGGGCTATAAATCTATAAACAAGAGTATGTTAAATAAAGATAGGAGTTTGTTTGTGTTCCGTATCGCTTAATGGCTTTGCTTAAATTGTTTAAATCCGAAAATCATTGTCCATACAACACAGAGTTTTCTTTGTTAAATGTTAAACAAGGCCAGAACAACAAAGTTTGGAAGTTACAACGCAACCAGTTAAACATTAAGCATAGTTTTTACCTCGAACTAAACGATTTTCGAAATAAACTTTCGCGCGCGTAGCTAAAAACGATGCACCTTAAGTCAATGTCCCAAGTTAATATTCTTGTTTTGGTTCTACTTTTTGAATTTCTTGAAAGAATTCGCTGGTGGTTTGTTTGGGGAGGTTACATCAAAATTTGCCTGTATATATTTTTAAAGTCAGCATTCACAGCAATCGGACACTGTCCGAATCGTAGAAAGACTGTTCAAAGTGTAGGTTCAATGGTTGCTAAAACTAAGTTTATCATTCAAGGACATATTATTGGAGGTTCGGCATGACCTGTCGAATACAATCTGTAGCTTTGTAACAGTATCGCCACTACCCTGCTATACGCCATGATGTTGTAAGTAACACAGTTCATTGTGTATTTTCTTTAAGTCCTTTGGAAATAGTTTAACTTTGTATCCTAGTGATTTGTAGTCTTCTAAAAATTGCATATAACTTACGTTTTGCGGCTTGATATGTATTACCCAGCGTGGAAGCTTCTGGTTTGAATGGCAACTATACAAAAAATCTATCTTAATCGTTCGTTTATCATTTTAAAATTCTTTTTGCATTGATATTCTTCATTAGTTCACATTTTAGTTACATTTACCTCCTCTTGTTCCCAGATTTTTTTTTAGAGTAGCTTCTAAATTTGTGTCGTCTTGAATATTTATGTCAATACTCTCTATTTTGTCATAGTTAGCAGAAACTTCATGAGATTGATCAGAAATTACTCAATCCAGGAGGTCGTATCTTGTTCCGTGAATTGTTTTCATTTTCATTTTCATAGATCTTTTTCTTTTTTTCATGTCACAAAACTTATGCGATTCTTATTCTACAAATGAAAACATTTATTCAGCACAATATTTTTTCATGCTGAGTAACTTTTTTTCATATTGTACTAGATTGCTGAATATATTTGGCATATTATTTATTATAGATCTGTCAAGCAAAACAAAATTAAATAAAATTTTCAAAATTTTGTGTGAAGCGCGTAAAAATATTGTGAATGAAATGAATATTTCAAATAAGTTTAATTTTGTAAAAATAAATTTAAAGCCATTTTTGATGTCAATAATGTATATAATATATTCTTTAATACATTAATTATTTTTTGTTGTTTTATTTTTATTTGTCGATAAACGTATTTTAGAAAAATGTTCTTCGGTGGTCAACTTCTTTTGTGGTATTTTTTCTTGGCTTTTTTGGGTAGTCGTTGGGTTATTGTTCTTTTTTGCTGGTTGTGTTGAATTATTTCATCGTTTATCTTTTCTATTTGGGGAACTGTTCAATGGTTAACATTCTGTTCAATATTAATAAGTTTGGTTGTTATGGTGCTGGAAAAAACATAATTTGTGGATGTAATAGATTTATATTGAGTTGATCACGGTGAATTTTACTGATCAATTTAAGCCAACTGATTTTTTGAACCAACGTCTCCGTCAACAGCTTTTGTAAATAATGGAACAAATTAATCTTAAAATGTATTATTTTTCATAATTCACGATCATAATTTCGCTGAAAAAGTTTTTTTCATATGAAAAGATAATAAAAAATTTTTTTTCATTTTCATGGAACGCGAATCAAAAAAGTAAACTTCTCATTGAAAATACTTTTCATTGTAATTTTTTAACGGAACAAGAATCGACTCCCAGTATGGTTTCTCATGCTATGGGCGGTTCTGGTGTAGTAATTAGTTTGATTTGTAAACTGGAAGGTTTATCGTAAATAGGACCAATGTTGTGTGCCTTTAGTGTGGATTTTTGATAACCATGAATCTTAATAGATTCGCAGGGTTTCTAACCATTACATCGATTATCGATAAATTTATTGAAATCATTAAATGTTGGGTAATCTTTGCCAGCCATCGAAAGTGCCCGTGCATGCTGAGTATCGGGATCTGTTTTTAAAAGTAATACGTGCAGAAGCCAAGGGTTACACAATTTTGCTTCTGGCCCAAACGTATTTAGACCACGGACAACTGAGAGAGCACGGATAACTTAGCGAGCATCCAAAAGGTACGTCTTCGCAGAATGCTCGGACAACAGAGCGCGGCTTGCTTAGCTTATAAAACTTGCTTAGAATTTACCATGCGATGCTGCGGCGTATACTCGAACGAATTTTGGTTTGACTAAACATAAGATGTTGAGTTGGTGTGCAGTTCATGCGCTTTTTCATAAAATAACTCACATGGATGCTACTATCGCAACATTTTCTGGCGATACAAAAAAGCTCAATTACAAAAAGCCTGTGATAAAATAAGTAAATGGACAAAAATGGGCAAATCGGGCTAATGAAACCAAAGTAACACATATAAATTTCACGAAACTGTCAGCAGCTTGTTGAATGAACGATACTTGAAACTTAACTTAATGTTTTTCCCCGTCTTTTTGACAGTCTTTCGTTGCCGGTCATAAAATATAGTTTCCCTTTATTATATATTATATTTTCTCGTCTGTTATTTTTTATTCTATAAAGTTCTTTCACATTATTGGTTGATCGTAACTATTAGATCTAAGGCAAGTAAATATCATCAAAATTTTCAACAGGTTATGGGTCTCCTAGTGTGTGAAAGAAACCGAAAAATAATTACGAAATTATTAAAGAAGTAATCACAACGGAGACACAAAACAAATCTAACATAAGGAAAAATGGCGGAAGTAGTGAAACCCAAATTTGTTAAATTAAACAACATCATGCATTATGCGAATTGGAAATTCAGAATGGTATTGCAACTTTGAAAACAAAATTTGTGAAAAAGTGATTCAGGTTCGGAATGTAATTTCTATTAGATAGTTTGTGAAAAATGACCTTCGAATTCAACGATCGAATTTCCAAAATCAGGCATAATGGACAACCAATCGGTGTAGCTGACATAGTTGGTGAATTGTATGTGTTGCGTCAACCAGATTCAGTTTGTGTGGTGTTAGCACATAACGACAAATGCATCCATGAATGGCATCGAAAAATGGGACATAGTGAAAAAGCAGCGATTCGGCCAATGGCATTAGTAGTACAATTACCGGTTTGAAAATTATTGAATGCGGAATTAAGGAAAATTCAAAATAAAGTATTTTTCAAAAAAATACACAAACTATTTAAAGCCAAATGGCATTCAGCCCCAGTTAACGGCAGCCGGCTGCCCACAGCAGAATAATAAGGCTCAACGGAAAAATCGCACTTTAATCAAAATTGCTCGTTGCATGCACATTACCAAACAGTTTGAGAGGCGAGTCCATTGCAACGGCAAATTTCATTCAAAATCGGGTGAGAACAAGAACAACGAACATAACACCATATGGATGATAGAATGGCATAAAACTAGGTACAGACAATTTTCACACAATGCTTTGTTTATGTATATATCATCTGCAAAAAGAGCAAAATTAGAACTGATTTTGCTGGGAGATCCTTTAACGAAGAAAGTAGTATAGTCCGTCGAGATGTTCGTTATGGTACACCAAATACGAAAGACAGTGAAATTTCAATTGATTTGGGTGAAAGATAAAAACATGAAAGTATCAGTGAACATGTAACGGCTGAGGAGGAAGTAGCTTCAACAGAAACACAAGTAAATGGATCACAAACCAATCAAGTTCAACTAACGGTACGCGTTTCACAAAGATCAACAAAGGGCGTGCCACTGAAACATTTGATCGATTAAATAAATATTGTTAGATAGATGAATGAACCGAAGACTTATGATAAAAACATCAAAGACAACGAAACGGTACTGTGATGCAGAAATAAATTTACATACATCATAATATAAATACACATAGTACTACCATGGCATGTTAGCCTATTGACGTGCTAGATGTCGCTACTGGTATCGTTTTAAAATAATCAAAATATTTGTATATGTATAATCGCCCAAATGTTACATGGACACACCGGTACTTGGGAACTTATATATTTGTCGCCAGGTAAAAGAGCAATTAAAAGTGAATGGGTGTTTTTGTAAAAACCAGTGTGGACGGTGAAGAGCAATGATACAAAGCTAGATTCGTGGCACAAAGATTTTTACAGAAGTACGGCGAGGATTATGACGTAGTGTTTGCGCCAATGGCGCTTTATTCAACATTCAGAACGATGTTATCAGTAAGTGCAAAACGAAAAATGTTTGTTCATTTAGCGTCGAAGTGATGCACAAACATTTCTTAATGGAAAGTTCAAGGAAACAATCTACATGAAGTAGCCACGTGGTTTTGATAGTTTGATAGTTTGAAGGTAGGCTTGCTTTAAAGAAGCATTTATGGTTTGAAACAGGCTGCCAGATTTAGGAAATCTAAACTTCACAAAGAACTCTTCGCAGCAGGATTTTAACAGAGCTAAAACGATCCATGCTTGTATTCGAAGGAAGTTGTCAATAAATGTTGCTATATAATTGTCTACATGGATGACTTAACTGTGGCATGTTCAACAAAGAAGCAAGTTATAGATATTAAAAGCATTTTTAAGTCTCATTTTGCGATGCAAGATTGGGACCTATCTATTACTATTTGGGCATGAAGGTCACAAAAAGTTTTGATATGAATTTTGAATTGAATCAATCAGCACACATCAAGAAAATTGTATCAGATTTTTGATTAACTGATGCAAAACCGGCAAAAACACCAATTACGGAAAGTCAGACTCGACACAACCATTGGAACAAACAGTGGTCGTATTATATATTTCAACGTCGAGACAATAAGTTGGTCGTGTAACATGCCCTTAAGGCACAGTTGCAGCGTCATCATGCGAAGCCGAATTTTTCAATAACGCAGGTATAAAAAAAGATCAAATGGTTGCGACAAATATTGGAAATAATGCACGAACAATTTAACTCGCTTACAGTAGTATTCGAGGACAATGATGACAACGATTATTGACACGCGATCCAAAATGTTTCGTGATCTGGTGAGAAAAAATGTCATCGAATGTGAACTATGCATTCTAAACTATGGGTTTACTCTTATTTCATCTTTGGCAGGCTTTAAAATCAATATGTTTAATGATTTTCTACGTATAAGTTCAGTGCAGGACCTTTTTTTATCTGTTCTATGCCCGCTCCATTTTACTCTGCACGACTTAAATTGAATTATGGCTGTAATTTTGAGGTAGCAGTTTCAACAGATATTAATTTGGAAATTTCACTGTATTCGGGAGCATTTAGATGTTGAGCAACTACAAATAGTTTGTTAGTATTACTTTTAGCCCAATTGCCGTCAGGAAGACAAATCAGCGGAAAGATTGTGTTGCTTCAGTTAATTGGTCGCTTTCTAAAGCGAATAAATAGCCTATTAGTTCTGTCACTATAAGTCCTTTGATAATATTGTTAATAGTAAACTTGTTCTTTACGTGGGGAGAGAGAGAAAGAAAAAGAGATAAATAGGGTGGCACAGTTTTACTCACCCTTTTGTATACACATAATACAACAATAATGATTGCAAATTTCATTTACATAAATTAAAATATTTAATGATATTTACTTTGTAAACATACAACAAAAAAGTTATATAATTATTTAGATTATGTCGTTATGTCACAAAACATTCAGTCTTACATAAGTTTGCATGGTTGATATACAGACCGAAAGAATAGCTTTGTTAAGTATGCAGTGTTAAATTTACCATACGTCTTCGTCTTGTCGTAATTCTAAATAAATTATTCTAGCTTGATTTCATAGCAATGTATCGCCATATATAGTGTAATAAGCTAATTCCAAGTATGTAAATGAAATAAATAACGGATTTCAACATAATAAACTTCAATTATCCCAATTCTAAATTGAAAAATAATTTGGCTTCGATCCAATTTAATTTTTTTTTGTTCTCGTTTCGGGAAAACTCAATAAAATTTTCCCACTCAATATTGTGAAACACATTAAAACTATAGGAAAGCAAGTTGCCGAACATTTTTTTGACTTTCATCCAAAATGATAAGATAATAATTCTTTTTTTTTTTTAGTCGTGTATATACATACCTTAATGTCGATTTATTTTATATTATTCCAGGCATAACTAACAACCTCCGGGATAACAACATAACTTATAATGACGATGGATGAATTTCCAGTGCCGGCAAATAAACGAAAAAAATTACGTGGTATGGATTTTTATCGGGATGTTTTGGGATCACCCAAATATATTGTGGCTCCGATGGTCGATCAAAGTGAATTAGCTTGGCGATTATTAAGTCGAAGGCATGGTGCCCAATTATGTTATTCACCCATGTTCCATAGCAGTATATTCGCAAAAGATTCGAAATATCGTAAAGAGGCATTGCAAAGTTGCCCTGAAGATCGACCGCTAATTATACAATTTTGTGGAAATGAACCAGACGTAATACTTGAAGCAGCGTTACAAGCACAGGATCATTGTGATGCGATCGATATAAATTTGGGTTGTCCACAGGCAATCGCGAAACGTGGCCATTATGGTGCATTTTTACAAGACGAATGGAGTTTAATCGAAGAAATTGTTAAATTGTTACATGAACGGCTTTTAGTACCTGTTACATGTAAAGTCCGCATTTTTGAAGAAAAGCAAAAGACGGTGGAATACGCTCAAATGTTAGAACGGGCAGGATGTCAAATGTTAACGGTACATGGTCGAACGCGCGAACAAAAAGGACCACTAACAGGGATAGCAGATTGGAGTTATGTAAAGTTAGTTAAACAAAATGTTAGCATCCCGGTATTTTCCAACGGAAATATTATGTGCCTTGAAGATATCCATCACTGTCTGGACGAGACGGGGGCAGATGGAGTAATGACAGCCGAAGGAAACTTATACAACCCGCTATTATTTGAAAAAATATTGCCGTTGACGTGGGAAGTGGCCCATGAATATTTGGATTTAGTTGAAAAATATCCGGTCCCATCATCTTATATACGAGGTCATCTATTTAAAATATTTCATCATCTGTAAGTATTATT
The DNA here is from genome assembly GCA_963556175.1 of Tipula confusa. Classification (NCBI taxonomy): domain Eukaryota; kingdom Metazoa; phylum Arthropoda; class Insecta; order Diptera; family Tipulidae; genus Tipula; species Tipula confusa. The sequence goes on from OY744475.1 coordinate 116,919,373, forward strand.
TGTCGTGCTATGATGATAGCTTAGTTATGAATTTTCTTCTAAAATTCTAGATTTAACGTAAAGGAAAATTCCACGGAACGAGAAGCAGTCGCAACTGGTCATAGCATTGCTGAGTTTAGAAACGCTGTAAAATCGGTTGAAGCGAAATATATTCCATATCATAATGGCGAAACATTTTTTATTGACGAACGGCAAATCTTGTATAATTTATTACTTCCGCCATGGATATGTCAATCGTATGTGCGACCGCCACCCGAAGTCCATCTTCAAAAGTTGGAACTGCATAATAAAATGAATGAAAATCCCGAATTACAACGTAAGTATTTTGATCGAGACGGAAATCAAATATCACGAAAATTAATGAAAAAAATGCGTCGAGTTGAGCGACGGCCAATTAAATCGGAGGGTAGACACGAACGAAGTTTAGACGGATGTACAATTTGTTCAAATCCAGTAGTAAGATATAATATATACAAACTTTTACCAATTTTACTCAATTATGAATTAATTTCAGGGTCTTAAATGTGAATTTAAAATGTGTCGAAAATGCTGTCGTGACAAGTGCTTTTACGAGGTTTTAGACTGTCCCGGACATAAAACCTTGATAAAATCGAGAAGAGAATTTAGGAAGAATAAAATACAATCAAATTTGGCTGATAGCAGTGAAATACCGGAAAAAATTATTAAAATTGATTAAAATTTGTGATTTATGTAATTTAAATGGTAATGAAACTGATAAATATTTTAAAACTTAATTTTTTATTCAAAATGACTTGAAATTATTTTCAAACGGATGAATCTCTGCAGATCATAGGAAGCGAGGAATAATTCTAAAAGATACCAAGATCTTTTATCAAAACTAACAACACGTATATCCAGTTGATTTAACATTTTATATGACTATTAATAATCACCGGTCGTATAGTGATGGTTAAGGTGTAGGCTTACATCGCGGTCGTGAGTTCTATACCTGCCACTGACCTCAACGCCGTGACCAATTGTATGTAAAATCGTTCGTTGGGCCGACCACCTACAACAGACACCAATTATGAAAATATGGTCTCATAGATCTTGTAAAGGATTTCAGAAAAAGGTCAACATTAGCCTTTAAGGCTGTTGATTAATAAAGAATCAAATTGAAACAATTTAGAAGTCAATTAAGAATTCACATATTAAACTGTGGTAATGATCATCATCACCTAAAATTCGCTGTAAAATTAATATTATACAAATATCACTAACATATTGCTTTAAATCGGTTATGCACCAATGTACCATTTGTCACGATTCTAATTTGTTAAACAAATTTGTTTCGTAATTTGTAAGAATCCAAAATAAATTATTCAAAGACCATACCATAATATAAATACACATAGTACTACCATGGTATGTTAGCCCATTGACGTGCTAGATGTCGCTACCAGATCGTTTTAAAATAATCAAAATATTTTTATATGTATAATCGCCTAAATGTCATATATTCATTTTAAATTTTGACGATATTCCATCGACACGACATCTAGGACATCAATGGGTAAACTGTTTTTTTCTTATATTGGTAGTACTTTATGTATTTATATTATGAACATACACAGACAAAACCAGATGGAAGCGAACCAGCATATGTAGGTTGAGTTATGATTTTCTCCAACTTTTGATATTTGGTTCAATAGTTAGGATTTAAATGGTTTTATTAAGAACATTACGATAATAAATCTTTTTAACAATTAAACATTCGTAATGCTTCAAAGTATTGGTTTGAATTTTAGATTTATCTATGTTTGAGATAAGACGTTTTTTACATTTTATGGTTTAATTGTCAAACTGTTGTAAGGTTCAAATGCACAAGGAAATAATATAATGGGGAAATTTGTTATTTTTTCTAGAATCTACTACTATGCAACTTTTCATATTATTAAAAATAAAGTTAGTTACTTAAGAACATGGAAGGCAGTAAAAGCTCTAGCGATTTAATAATTAATAGTTATATTTTATATAAAAACATTTAGGCGTTCATTGAACATTCGTAAAGCTTTCAAATAGTGGTTTAAGTATTAGCTAAAGGTATACCAGGTGCACCGTTTTGTAAGTTAAAAACCATTTTGAAACGGTGAAAAAGGTAAGAATTATGATTTGCAACATTACTCACTATTTAAACATACAAAAACAGAATTAAAAAATCTAAGTTTTATTTGATTGGTTTGAGGTTCAGATAACCTAATTGAGGAATTAGAAGGCATCAGAGCACAAATAATATTATGGTTTATCAAATTTGTAAGGTTTATTAGCACGGGTACTTATATGATATTTGAATGGTATTAATTATAGAGCTTTTAACCTGGTTAGAAGTTCTTTGTAAAGAAAATTTGTAAGGAATCAATAATCGAAAACAGATTATATATCTGTAATAACATCAGCACAAGTGTTGCTAAAACATTGGTCATAGCAGTACCAACCTTTGGCATAATCAAAAGCTCTTGGCACCATAATAAATTCTGCAATAAAATATTCACACATATCCATAAATCATTTTGTGACAAGAAATTAGACCATCTCTGCCGGTGTCGCTTCAATATCCTGCTTGTACGTCGACCTCAATTTGAGCAATATAATAGACAGTAATATGGCCCAACTTGAATTTTGATGGCACATAATGGCCGACTTAAGGGTCCTATGCCATCTCTCGACAATTCCGTTTGACTGCGGATGATAACTTGTGGTTTTTATATGATGGATATTAAGTAATCGCGAAACCTCTTGAAAAAGTGTAGACTCGAACTGGCGACCCTGGTCTGTCGTAATCCTCTTCGGAATCTCGAAACGAGCAAATCAATTCGAAATTAGGTGGGACACTACTGTTTCTGCCGTCATGTTAGCAATCGGGATAGCTTCGGGCCACCTTGAGTACCTGTCAACAATCGTCAGGCTGTAATTGAACTCTTCGAACGGGGGCAGAAGACCAATCAAGTCGATATTGATGTGTTCGGGTCGATGATTTGGAGGTATGATGGTTGAGATGTCTGAACGATTATGCTTAATCACTTTGGAACGTTAATACGGTACACAATGTTTAACGAATTGCTGGAAGTTCTTTCTCATACCCTTCCAAATGAATCTTTGTCGAACCAAATGCTGAGTACTTTTGACGCCAGGATGTGACAAGTTGTGGAGACTCTCGATAATAGGGGTCCTGAATTTGGCTGTTATATATGGATGTACTCGATTATTAGCGATGTCGCAGTACAGCTGCTGTATTTGATTAGTTAAAAATTCACGTAACTCATGAGACGCCTGTTGGTCTATAGCTATCTTTACGTAGTCAATTATAGATGAGCCCTCTTTAGAATTAATCCGGGATCAAAAATCGGCTGTTATATTTGACGAATATTGGTTGAAAATTGCGAAATATAATCTAAATGTCGGATTTGCTTAAGTTACGCTTTGTCTGACTTTTGCTTAAAGTCACATCGGATCCTCCGATGGGGATTTGGTGGAATGCCTTTTAAAAATCAATTTTTAAAAATATGGTTTTACCATATAGTATATGTCCATAACCGTTAATATACGGCAATGACTATATATCAGGCTTAGTGATGGCATTTAGTGCTCTAAAATTGCCACATGGTCTCCACGATCCATCCTTTTTGAGAACCATATGAAGTGGAGACGTTCAATTGCTTTTTGATGGCCTACATATCCCCTGCCGCATAAGCTCCTCGAATTTTGCTCTAGCCGCCGCCAATTTTTATGGAGAAAGTCTTCGTGGTTTCGAACTTATTGGATGGCCAACAGTCTCAATTTGGTGCGTAACTTTAACACTCGATGGTATGAGTTTGTTTTTAAACCGGGTGATCCCCGGGAACTCTTTTAACAGAGATGAGTATTTATGATCACAATTGGACGTTTTTATTGATAAACTATCAATTTTGGTCGAAATTCCTGCGGTCTGCAAGGATGTTAAATTGTTAATTAATTTCATGCCAGCCACATATACTAACAAGCTGTAGTTAGATAGGAAATCGAATCCTAAAATCGGCTGTCTAACATCGGCAATGGTAAACGTCCATGGAAACAGACGTCTTAATCCCACATTCAATCGCAGCAATTTAACACCGAAAACTGGTATAGTCGACCCGTTCGCCGCTTACAGTAGTTTTGATGAAAAAATCCTGTGCCAATTCCATAACTTTGGGGTAACACTAAAATATTCTATCAAAAAATCCAATTTACTTGCGATATCGTAGACGCATAATTGGTTGACATTGTTATGACTGTGTGATGACGGAAATTTATTTACGTTTGTATGATAATTCGACTTTGAGCTTGACGACGTTGAGCTTGGCGACGTTGGTTCATTTAATACGTTTGCGGATATTAGCTGTGATGGCGTAACATCCTTGGGTGATTGAGCTTGCGAAAAATTTCACGGCTTAATGCATCTGTAACCTGAAACTCCTAATTTACGATGAAATCGGCATGTGATTATCTTATTTACCAATGTCTTAACGCGTTGTTGCTGTACGTAACGATCTCGTGACCTTAAATGGTTAAAATATTGTGGTGTTCGCTGGAACGTTGCACCTATTGCGACAATTCCTGTATCTATAAACTTGCAAAATTGTTCGATGTTTGCAGTTGAGGCTGGATTGCAGGATCGACTGAAGCTTGATTGATATTTAGGTTCAACGTATCCATTACTGCATTTAATATAACCCAGATGTCTTATTGGGAAGGAAATCGTGGTTGAAAACAGTGGTGCCACTTTCCACATTAGTTTATTTTTTGAAACTCAATCGAGAGGCCCACCTGAGTCTTGGGTAGAGGTTTAAAAGTTGGATTAAATAGTATAATGGATAATTTAAAAGATATTTTCAACAGATGGCACTAGAAGCAGATAACCAAAAGAAACTGTTAATGGTGTGTTTCATCGATTAGTAAAATTATTTAGGTAGGCTCCTCGATTGCAGTAAATAATTTTCTCACTACAATTGGCGCAATTATCATCGAATTTTGATCAAACCACACCTTAACACTGCAATAAGCTATCTGGGTATATTAATCAGTGTTTCTATGTTTTGTTATCTTCCAGTTTGGTTCCTTACAAAGAAAATCGAAACGGTTTTCGAGCTTCAATATTAATACCATTATAAAATCAAAAGCATTCATGGTGATAAACCCTACAGATATATTATAATAAGTTCTTTTCTATTATAATAAGTTTTTATGCTTTGACGCCTTCCAATTCCATAACTAGGTTATTTGAGCTTCAAACCAATCAATTTAAACTAATAGGTTCTCATATTTTACCTATTAAAAAACCTCATAACAATCAAAACGGTGTATCTCGGATACATTAATCTACTTTATTCGGATATTCAAACCATTCTTTTTTAATGCTTTACGAATGTTTAGTGAACGCCTGAATGTTTATATTTATCTGTATTTTATATATTCTTACAAAATCGTTAGTTGCTGCTACTTTTGCTACGATGTAATTTTCTTATTACGAAACTTAACAAAAATTATTAAAATAACTAACTTGCTTTTTAAATAACAAAAGTTACATAATAAAGTAATAAAGAATCTAGAAAAATTAAAATAACAGACTTACTGATTATTTTTACTGTGCTTGTGAACCATACAACAGTTTGACTATTAAATCATACAATGTACAAAACGTCTTATCTCAAATGTAGATAAATCTAACTTTAAAACTAATTCTTGGAAGCATTACGAATGTTAATTTTATAGAAAGATTTACAACTCATCTGTTCTTAACAAAATTGACAAAATAATTTAAACGTTAATTTTATTAAATTAAATTTGTTCAATAGACAAAATCATATCTATTCTATCCGAAACTAAATTGTGTTGGTTCACTTTAAATTCGGTTTTATTTGTGTAAGTTTTTTATAATATTTATTATGATTTGTTACAAATTAAAAAAAATAAGATCCCTTTTAAATGGTAAATTTGATCATTACGGTTTAAAGAGATGATAATGTTATTTGATATCGTGATTATATGTGTGGGTGGTCGTTATAACAGTCTAATCTGTGTATTCGAATATGCCTTTGTATTTTTTATTAGAAACTTTACTTTAAATTAAGTTTAACGGTGTCATAATCTTACATAATCTTAAAAATCTATTACTTGTGTGTTTTGAATTTAGTATCATAATATAAAAGCCATGCTGCTACAAATCATAGCATTTGTAATCTTTCATTTATTTTTTGAATTTAATAAAACAGAATACTTTTTTAATACAGTGTATTAAGGGAACATTATTACATTTGTCATGTTTTATCAACAGGTTTTTCAAACCGATTAATCCATTGTAAGGTTCGTTCTAAGGTGAGGTTGCGTGATTTTGATTTTATTCGTATAATTATCGTATAATTAAAACATAACTTATCAAAACCCTTTGAAGGTTTGAGCCTCTGTTGTTAATCCAAAAAGTTGTTGGTTATGTGCTTATCACAGAACTTAACTTTTCGAAATTTGTTTAGATATAACCACATTTGATTTACTGCCAACACACGTTTATAAAAGACACACGTTTATAAATTGAGATTTAGTAAAGTCGAAGACAAAACTTTTAGTTGAAACATTTTACGAATTTGTATATTTGGCGGTAGTTCTAGCAATAAGGTTTCATTGAATTTCCGAAGGGGTAATAGAGATTGTTAGAATCGACAAATTTTAATAAGTGTACCCCATACATTACAGTTTGTACTAAATTTAACAATATTATGCAAATTTAAGGGGACTGAGTGAATTATAATATAAAAAAGGACACTTTTAATCATTTAACCATGATAATTTGTAATTTACGTGAGGTCGTGGGGTATTTGAGTGATAAGATATGGTACATTTGAATTCCAATCAACAATTTATTGTTTCCGATCAGAATTGATTTTTTCGGTTTATTGGCACTGAGAAAACAAGTAATTTCGATTTTCTTTGCGTATTTTTGTTTAATGGCTTTTTTGTCATAACCTTTATATTATTTGGTTTAAAATCGAAGTGGCATTGTAGGTGTCCGCGCAGTTTTTAACACAAAATATTAGATTCCTACAACTAATAAAAAACATTTCTACAATATTAATAATTAATCAAATAAAACAGTAACAATAGAATAAATAGTTTAAATCAAAAATATCGAAATACTATTGTTACAAATTATTTATGTATTAATAAAAACACGTGACCCAACAATTAACCTGCGAATAAAGTTGAGCGTTAAATTGATAGCACATAGTCTTTAAAATCGCATTAACACTTCTGGGTGGGAAGGTCTCAATAAAATACAAGGTGTCAATAAAATACGCACCAATCGAGACGACCCAGAAATCTGGTTTACACCGTTGGAAGCACAATTTTAAATCGGTGCTGTTTCAACCGCATCTACCAAATATGGACGTCTTATCGCAGATCCAGAAACAGTTAAATCTCGATCCAGAAACAGTTAAATGTGTGCGCGATCAAATTCCCATACCGCCAAAGAGTGACAAATACGAAACATTAAAAGGAGTCATAATCGAATGCTTATGTGAATCAGCAAAAATAAAACTCAATCGACTTCTATCATGACTGCAGCTCGGCGATAAAAAACCATCTCAGCTATTGAGGGAAATGGGAACCCTATCTATTAATCAGGTTACTGAGCCAGTTTTAAGAAATGTATGGTTCCAGCGACTCTCCACACATGCCCAAGAGATTTTGTCTTGCAGAGACGGTGCGAATCTTCAAAAACTTGAAAGCCCCGACACGAGACGAAGACAAATCACAACAAAATAATTTAACGGCTCAGATCAACATACTAACACAACGAGTGGATGAACTTTCGAGAAATCTAAAAATAAATCATCCCACGGATGTTTTAAAAGCCCCAGGACCGATGACAATTGTCGTCAGCGCAGAAGTTTGCGTGCGATAAAATGAACAAGTGGCAAAACACCCGAATTGCTGGTATCATCACAAATACGGTTTCCAAGCGCCAAAGTGTCTTAAACCATGTTACTTCCACGAACCGAACCAATCGACAACGAATTCGGAAAACCAGTAGGCTCCGCACTTTATGCGGCAAGTGACGGTAGCCAAATCTCAAACAGCCGCCTAAGCATAGTCGATTCGCAAAACAAACTACAATTCTTGATCCACACAGGCGCCGAGGTTTCAATAATACCCCAACAAACCCCGAAAACTTCAATTCGTCTACATTTGAATTGTTCGCGGCAAGTAATTGTATTTGTTATGCAAATGGTGCAGCCGGAAAGTGCACCAGAAACTTATAGTGAAATTTCCGATGAGTGTTCTGTTGAGTCCAAATTTTAATGATAATATATCGTCTATCAACTGTTTGTCTTCTGCCATGAGTTGCATTGTGGTTTCTTAGTTGCCTATTACGTCGCAATTACGTTTAGTTATTAGCCGGATTTCGTGACGTTTGATCTGATCAAGATCAGATCATGTCTCATGAAACGACACAAAAATTTACAAAATAAATCCTTGAGGTTGGTATTACTGCTGCCTAAAGGAACCATTCAAAATAACATTAAAACTTGGTATGATACTACACAAAATTAAATTCTTTTTTTTTGTGAAAAAACATCCATTTTGTTATGAAACTATCTGTCAAAAAATTTCATCGACGCAGTGCTTATTGAAACGCTAGTTTTATGTCATTTGAAGTTTAAACAAACGACGACTAGATAAATTCAAATACACAAAAATGTAAATTATTTGTTTTATTTTGGTTTTGAATGAATTCGATATTTGTTAATTTCACTGCTACTAATCACTAAATACAAAATTATTGTTCACCTACATTTTAATAACAGTGCTGGGATGTTCTAACATCACTTCAATTCGCTTCGATAGTGATCATCACATCTAAAAAAATGATAGTCGGTATTTGGTTAACTTTTTCGATCGGTTTTAGAAATTTTGATATGGTACCACTTTTTCCAAAATGAAAATGGCGTGTTTGTTAGTTTTTGAGCTGTCCAATTTTTGAGCTGTGCGGTGTGCTATTGTGTTTAAAATAAATAATAAATTAAAAAGTGCTAAATAATATAATAATATTTAAAAAAATAATAATAATATAATAAATAATATATTTATTTTAATATGTATACGTCGGGATTTATAGTGGCTATGACTGGGTCTCATGAACAGACTGAAGGCGACTGTAATATCAATTATTATATTGAAAAGCGCTATCGCCGTGATAGATATAATATAATGGAAATGGAAGATAAAAAGTAAGAGTTGGGTTTTGGTAGTTTGTTGTAATTTTTACAAATATAATTTTAATTTTTAATTGTCAGATTGATCGAATCGTTTCGAATCAGTAAAGATATTTTCAGTTATCTGGTGAGTAAGATCAAACCAAAAGTGGATACAGGAAAAAGGATCACTAAAAAACCAATCGAGACTAAATTGACAGCGGTGGTTAACTTCTACGCGACTGGGTCATACCAGAGAACCGTGGGTGACGTTCTGCTCCATTCCGATGGACCAATCCGCTGTTTCACGAGCAGTGACAGAGATAACAGCAATTTTAGAATCAGCCATATACGCAAAATTTATCAAGTTTCCAGATGAGCGCAAAAAACTACAATACAAACAAAAATTCTTTGAAAAAACGTCGCATCCCGGAATCATAGGTTGCGTGGATTGCACTTATGTACAAATTATCGCTCCCCAAGTTGACGAACATATGTTCGTTAATAGAAAGAGCAACCACTCTTTCAACGTTCAATTGGTAAGTTGATTAAATTTGTTAATAATCCTAAATTTTAATAAATTTTATTTTTTAGATTTGCAATTACGATCTAACCATTTTATCGGTTTGCGCTACATATCCAGGTTCATCCCATGAGTCAGGCATATGGACATTATCGGAGGATCGAGTGGCCCTAGAGAGAAGTTACAACAATGGTGAACGAAGTAACTGGCTTTTAGGCGATTCGGGCTATCCATTAGAGCCATGGCTCATGACCCCCTTTAGGAATCCTAATAAAGTGCAACGTAAATACAATCATCTTCATGCATAAGCCCAAAACCCTATCGAGCGCTGCAATGACGTCCTCAAAGGCACTTTTCGCTGCCTGCTTAGCGAGCGGGTGCTACGTCATGAGCCAGAAAAAGTAATTAAACTCATAAATATCTGCTGTGCTCTTTTCAATATTTGTTTATTGAACAAAATTACATTAATTGAACATCAACATACAACAAATAATCATATCAGGGAGAGTGAGTTTGAATTCACCACGGAGGAGGACTCAACAGCAACACAGATAACTTTTAAATTAACTTGTTTGTCGTTTTTGTTCAAATTCAAATCGTTGTGAATTTATGGCATTAGATTCACTTATTAATTTTAATAATTCAGTATGGAATAAATGATTTTCTTTCCCCTGTTTTTTCAATTCTTCCAGCATTCTATGCTGAACTGTCTCACGCTTCTTTTTAGGTTGAGCTTGTGGTGTAGGCGATTGAACATGAATACCGGTTTCTAAGTTTATGTCGATATGGCTATAAGATATATCGGCATTTTCTACAATTGTGCTTTCAATGGTAGTGAGATCACAATGGAGAGTTTCACTATGACCAAGTTTGGCACCACTCAAACCCCATGTTAATTTGTCCAGCCTTACAACTGTGACCACTCTCTCTTCAAAAAAAGAAAGCTTAACAGTACAAGACCCACCTCCAGTTGGTCTTCTTCGCAGACCTCTTGTCGCAATTTTTTTAATTTTGTTTTTAAGGTCAGCCCAAACCTGAAAAATGGTTAAATTAATACTTAAAGAAATCTATTTTTAAATTGTTTCACTTTTTTCCATCCTTCGTAGTCCGTAGATTTAAAAGTGTTGTTAGCTCTTGCCATAATTGCAAAATGGAAGATTTGCCGTTTACAGTAGCAAATGCCCCGGTTAACATCTCATTGTGATCTTCCACAAAATTCAACATAGATTCAAATTGACCCGGTGTTGTAATTTTTTTTTTGTTTATCCCTATAAAAGTGGATGTACATAACAAATTTTATTTACCCCATTTTCTTTATGTATTGTAATTTTGTGATTTTTGTAATTTTTTATAAACTTTGACTATCTATGGAATCAAATATTAATAAAATCAAATATCACCTAAAATTGTATTAAAACAATATATTTAAACTATTTAGTGAGGTTATGTTGCATTTGTCGCAGGGTATCACGGGAAAAAATTATTGTGATAGGGAATCGAAGAAAATGATGGTCGAAAATAGTATAACATACCATTTTATCGAAAACATCGATATTTCATCAAATATCTAAAATTTCGAAGTTAGAACATCCCAGCACAGAACAATTTTTAGTTTACCATTTGTGATCCAAAAACGAATTTGGTTCAATTTGCGTCTTTGCTTTCTATGTAATTCTATGTAATTATTGGTCGAAACTTTTGTAGCTAAGGAATTTTTAAACAGTTTATGATTAGATTTGATTAAAGGCTGTGGGTAGTCTTTCATAATTGTGTCGTATAGTGTTAATTGAACTATCATAGTAGCTGTTGAATCTGTTTCGTTTTGGTACATCAATTTGTATAGAAGGGTTTCCTCATTTACAGCTATTCAGATGAGCCTCGCGGCAATATGTCATACTTTGGTATGACATATTGCCGCGAGCTTCATCTGATTAGAGTGCTGTTTCTTCCTTGGTTGAACATACGGTCTTTTATTGTGATTATTTCTTTATGTTTATATTGTGGTGAAATTTAAAAAATAAAAAATAAAAATAAAATAAAAATTTATAAAAAAGTGCAGTGTTAACAAAAAATAGTGATATTACATTATAAAGTGCTAATGACCTAGTTTTCAGGGCATTGCACTTTGTAATTAGCCTTCCTATATGATAACGTCATGACTAACCGTTACTTCTCGTGCTACTCGTGGGAATTAAAATGTTAAGAAATATTAACCTAAAAAAATTAGAAAACGAGACGGATATGTCTCTAACAGCACCAAATCAATCATCACCTTTGGATGCCGATTCCATGGATCCTGAGTGGGATTAACTATTGCCAAATAAAGGGAACAACTTCCCTAAGAGCACGTTAATGTTGAGATCACCAACTCTTAAGGTTCCAAATGTAAGTGGTTGTACACTTCAATTAAAGACGGTGGCGGCAGTGGCGACTACGCCCCATGTAGCTATTACTAACCCACAATCTGAAGAAGTAATCAAAGCTCTAGCCGAGTCTAGACAAGAAAATAAAGAATTAAATTCAGCAATTCAATGAATGCAGCAACATATTCAACTTCAAAAAAATCAAAGTTAAAAATCTTAAAAATAACCGAATGTTTGATGGACTATCAAACAGGGCCTGAAGTTTCATGCCAGGAAAAAAATCAAAATAAACGAAAGATGGTAATCCAATCGACTACCAAGCCGGCGAGGAAGATTTGGAAAGAGAAACCAATTGGAAAATGAGAAAATCAAAAAGGGCTTTAAAAAGCAAAAAACACAAGAAGTAAATTCTTCCAGTGAAAGGAAAGCACCAGTGTGAACACATCGGGAACAAAGGTAAACCAATTACCAACTATCAGCAAGACCAAGAAAGAAAAACCACCACTACCAATCAATATCACATGTCGATATATTTAGTGTTGTCCAAGCGTTAATGAAAGTAGTGCCAGAAAAAGAGTATAAGCTTGTATCGCTAAACAACAACGTCTGGAGGGTAAATATGCCTGATCCAGACGGTTATAGAAAACTTTCACCTGCATTGAATGATAAAGGTCTCCAATGGTATACATATGAAGACAAAAATTCTAGGGTTCTACATCAAACATGCACGCCAGATGGATGAGATAATTGAAGACATGAATATGTTTAAAACTGAAAGGAAGCCTACCGAAAACGGAGGGAGTACTGTTAACAAAATAAAGGTACGACTATTCACTCTGACTTTTGCAAACTTGCAAACTCAGAGAAAATTGAGAACATATTTAACATTAGGAAAATCTTGGGAATGGTTGTCCGAATGGAGCCATTGAAAAAAACGACAGATTCATACCACAATGCAAAAAGTGTCACGCATACAACTACACGCAAAAATGCTGCAATCGTAAAACCAAATGTGTAAAACGTGAGGGAAAGCATGATACAAAAAACTGCGTGATAGATAGGAACACTCCATCAAAATGTGCTAACTGCCAGGGAACCCACCCTGCTATCTATAGAGGATGTGAAGTAGCCAAAACACTGCAAAACATGCGAAATAGGCAAACAAAAACCAGCCACTGAGAACAACTAAAGAAATAGAAATCCCGACCAAAACTGCCACTACGTTCCATAGTGCGAAAATGACAAAGGGATTTTCATACTCACAAGCAGCAAGACAAGGACTACCTAGGCCTTCAGATCAAAATAATGGAATTCAACAAGCTATGACAACAATGCAAAATACCCTTGTCAATCACCTCTCTAAAATAGAAGAAAATATAGTTTCTAAACAAAAGACAAGTTAATCTGGAACAGCAAGTAGGCCATCAAGGAAAAATTTATCCAGGACTAATCAAGGACATCAAGGAAAAATTTATCCAGGACTAATCAAGGACATCAAGGAAAAATTGGAACGCTAATGGACTTCTACAGCATCTTCCAGAGCTAGAAATCGTTTTGAATACAGAAAAAATTGATATATGCTTAATAGCAGAGAGCAATTTCAATAGAAAGTCTTATGCAAAATTAAAAAGGTTATTCTTGTTACCATTTTCTACATCCAGCAGAAATAGCTAGGAGTGGAGCAACTATCTTCATCAGAGAAAACATCAAACACTTCGAAGATGTCAAACTCGAAATAGAGCCAATGCAAATTGTATCACTTAGCGTGCAATTATATACTTAAAAGAAGCTGCGGGTTGCTGCGATATATTGTCCACCAAGGCATCAACTTAAAAAGGATGATTACCTTTTAATGTGCAAAATGATGGGCTTAAATTTCATCATAGGAGGAGGCTTCAATGTCAAACATACGCATTGGGGTTCAAGATTAATATCACCTAAAGGTAGAGAACTTTTGGAAGCTGGATATCAAATTAACTGTGGGTTTTATTCAAGTGGTATTCTTACTTATTGGCCAACGGACACAAACAAAATACCAGACGTGATTGACTTCTTCATAGCTAAAGGTATTTTAGAAAATTATATCCATATTGAAAATAATGAAGATTTATCTTCGGGTCATTTTCCAATCATACTTACGAAAAGCCACCAAGGTTAACAAGCAAAAAAACCAATTGGGAAGCTTTTGCACTGTTAATTGAGAAAAGTATTGATCTTCAATTACCAATCAAAAACCAAACATAACCTGAAAAAGAAGTAGAGCTTCTCATAATCAATATTCAGATCGCAGCATGGAAGATCACTCCTCCTGCCCAAAAATAAACCTCCCAAGAATGGAACATATAAACAGGAAATAAGAAACTTGGTCAGATAAAAGCGGAAAGCTCGCAAAATCTGGCATAGATATCAAGCACCAGAAAGTAAAACTATTTTGAATCAGCTCAAAAAGAAACTGCAGAAGTTAATACAAGAAACCAAAGCGGTAAGCTTCAACAAAAATTTAATAAGTCTATAATAAGATAAAGCTGATCTTTTTGCTGAACATCTGAAAGAAATATTTAAACCTTCGACTAGACAATCAGCAAATGAAAATATCTTTCTAATGCAAAAAGTTACAATGATTCAAAAAAAGCTCCTGGATACGATCTTATTACAGGAAAAGTTATTAACAAGATGCCAGAAAAATGTCTTAAGAAGTTGCTACACATGATCAACGCAGCATTTAGAATGAAATGTGTTCCTCAGCAGTGGCAAATAGCAAAAGTTATTATGATACCCAAGCCTAATAAGCCACCTAATGAGAAAACGTCTTACAGACCTATATCTGTAATACCATCATTGTCCAAGCTATTTGAAAAATTACTCCTCAAAAGGATGAAACTTCTGATTGAAGAGAGACACCTGTTACCATCTCACCAATTTGGTTTTAGAGAGAAACACTCCACCATAAAGCAGGTACACAGAGTCACTAACGTGATTGAGAAGACGCTTGAAAACAAAAAGGTATGTTCTGGAGTTTTCCTTGATGTTGCCCAGGCCTTTGATCAAGTTTGGCATCGAGAACTGGAATATAAATTACATTGCGACCTCCCTAAGTAGTTCTATGAGATATTATTATACAATGAAGGGAGATATTTCAGAGTGAATTATGAAGGCGAGTTCTCATCACTCAAGAGAATTGAAGCAGGAGTACCACAAGCGTCCTGGGACCATTATTGTATTTGCTTTATACAAATAACATATATTTCACTGGAGAAACAGATATTGCAACCTTTGCGGATGATACAGCAATTTTGGCGGTTGGAAGTACAATCGAAGAGACAACCAGCAAATTACAGCACGCGGTAAATGAGATTATCCACTGGAAAAAAGATGGGAAATAAAATTAAATGAGCTAAAATCAGTTCATTAGTAGATTACCTACCTATTTACATAAATAAGCAGAAAATACCACCAGCGAACAGGGCAAAATACCTGGGTATGACGCTCAGCGCCAAGTTAAAATGGAAAGAGCATGTCAAGAAAAAAAGGCAGGAACTGGATATAAAGTTCAAAAAAATGTATTGGCTCATTGGAAGAAACAGTAAGCTTGCAATTCACAATGCTGCTTTTATACAGGCAAATACTTAAGCCTGTGTGGACCTATGGCATCCAGTTCTGAGGATGCACAAAGAAAACTAACGTTAAGATTATACAAACATGCCAGAACAAAGTACTAGGATGCATTGATAATGCACCTTGGTTTATTAGAAATGATAATATACATAGAGATCTAAAGATGGAAACCGTCAACGAAGAAATCACAAAAAATTCCAGAAAATATGTCGACAAGATGTCGACAGCGTAGATACAAGACGGCTAAAAAGAACGAAGCCCAACTAACAGAATTAAAATAAGAAAGGGAAATTGCTAAATGAGTTGTAACCACTTAGTCGTAATAAAAAATAAAATTAAAAAAAAAAAAGAAAAAACTGTGTATTCTATAGATTTGTTAAATTGACAGGACGAAATATTTTAATTGTATCCGTTTGAATTTTACATTTGTTGGTTTTAATCCCTTAATCCTTTATTATTATTTCTTTAATTTGTGCTTTCATTCCTCTAGGTTGTGCTTTTGTTCTATAGAATAACTATATGGTGCGTCATTTGGGCCGGTGGCATCTTTGGACCATATTTATTTGGGGTTGCTTCACTATCAGATCACTATCAGGACATGTTGGCTAACTTTCTTGGCCCTAAATTGGATCAATTAAATTTACAAAATATGTGGTTCCAACAAGACGGTGACCCATCACTCATAGCTCGTTTTACGATGAAAATTACGATGCGCGAAAATTTTTCCTTTTGGAAAGAAGTCTGCAAAAATGTTGTGAAAAATGTGCTTAAAAGAGTTCACCTTTTCGCCACAGCCACCTGTTGCTACTTGACCGCCATTTTATTTCACACATAATGTTAAAGACCATATAATCGTTCTGGAACTAAATAAAATGCACCTTGTAAATAAAACATACAAAAAACCATGTAGGTGATAATTCGATTTCCACTTAAAGATTATTCTTCGTCAATGTCTTATCCATTGATGTTTAGTTCCTGTGAAATCTAATAGCAAAACCATCTGCTAATTTTATGTTGACGTTTTTTTTTTGTTTCCGTTTTTATCAACACTAAATAACGGAAATGAAAAAGTTAACTGCGAAGACGAAAAACTTCGATTTTGTCGTTTCCATATTTTTCCCAAATTATCTTATTAATTTCACATCGCGTGATCTTGTATTTACATATTTTTTGCGTTCAAGACAAACATACAAAAAATTTTTTCGCCAAAAGAATTTTTTCAAAATACTAAATTTTTTTCCGAAACGTTGAAATGTTTTTCTGTTGCTTCGTTTACGTATCTTCATCATTTTCATTTTTATTTTCCATCTTCAGTGAAATGTAACATTTTATTTTTTTTTTTAAAACTTTTAATTGGAAAATTTTATAGATTTTGTGCTTTTTGAAATAAAAAATTTAAAATTTAAAATTTTCGAAAATATATCATTACTAGTGGTATGAGAGGATAACTTTTATGTTTGGTACATTTTAGTGTGATGGGCTGGTAAAACAAAAAATGGTATGGTAAAATCACTAGACTCACTAGACTGAATACTAGCGTTCGTAAAAATATCAACAACCCAAAAATAATTATAGAACCGACAATCTGCTTCCGTCAATTTCAAACCTGAGTTTTCTCAGAAATTAATACATTATCCGTTTAGTATCGGCTCGATCGATCTAGTGTATAAATGGTGGTTTTTTACTTAATGAACGACCTCAGGAACATGCAATGCACTGCAGTGGTATTCTAAAAATACCATGCTTGTGTCTAAATTGCTTATAGGTGTTTCCACCTACACATCTTTAGTTAGACCTTGATAAAAAGATTGCAAAATCTCATTTTTAACGGTCTAAATTATTCAACGTTATGTCTTTAAGTAACCCATACTAGAAAGTCATATAGCTATTTTATTAACTCACAAACAATCATCAACATGTGACGCCCTCACGATATTTTGTACATCTTAAAACCATTAACGATTTCCCCATAAATTTCTCGAAAGATTTTATTTTTTAAAATTCAAATTGAGTCTATTGAAAAATAATTTTCCCAAACAAATCTCAACTTTACACTCAACCATATTTTCCCCCATCATTATCATTATCATTTTCACTATTATCGACGTCATCATCATCAGCAGCAGCCACTCAGCATTATCTAACTCGGCAACGTCTAACACCAACATAATAATACACAACATAACAAACATAGTTATGAAATAGGAAAATTTTGATCTTTATGATTTTTCACTTTCGAAAATTTAATAAAATCAACAAGGATTTTTTATTTTATTTTTTTTATTTTAATCTCGACAAAATGTGTTAAGAACGAACATTTTTTGTCTCTTCATCATTTAACAAAAAAATCTACATCTTCTATTCATCTTCGTAATGTTGTTGTTGTTGGACTTCTTATATTTACCGAGTGTGGATATTTTATAGACAAAAGTTTTCGGTAAAACTATAACAATATCCAGACGTACAAAATAGGGTTATAATATTTTGTCTTGTGTACATGGTATCACAGATATAGTTAGCTTTTTTGAGCTTTTTTCGTATAGGGTGAGAGTAGTGTTGTAACATATGTGTATGACCGTTTCTTATATTTTTTAATATGCTTCTTCTCTAGGGCAACCAGTTTAAAGTTCAAGACGATATATATATATATATATATATATATATATATATATATATATATATATATATATATATATATATATTTATATATATATATATATATATATATATATATATATATATATATATATATATATATTTATATTTATATATATATATATATATATATATATATATATATATATATATATATATATATATATATATATATATATATATATATATATATGCACACCTAATTTTAAATTCTTATGATACTTTTCAATATTTTTTCACTGATGAACGCTAAAAGAAAAGTCATTCTTTAAAACCTAGAGGTTTAATTAAAATATTCTAACGAATTTATTATATATATGTATATAGTATTTATTTCATACAAAAAGTTAAAATTACAATAAAATAACTTATTGTTCTTAAGCCGCGTATCCAGTATAGAGTTTTTTACGTAGAGGTAGAGAAAACTCTCGCGTAGAGAAGTGTACACACCCTGTAGAGCTCTACAGTAGAGCTCTACCCGCACTCTACGTGAGAGTTCTATTGCGTAAAAAACTCTACAGTGTACACGCTATTGTTTTAGGTTTTGTAGAGCTCTACATTAGCTCTACACTCTATCTAGCATGTTTGATAAAGTTTTTTGCTCTACAGTAGAGTAAGTAAATATATAGGCCACGTAATTTAAAATTGAATTGGTCATTTTTTTTGAACGCATGTGAGCATTGATAATTAAATATTTAATGACATTTCTATTTGCATTTCGAAGGTCATTCCCTTTCAATACTGTTAAAATGTTTAAAATATTGTGATTGGGCACCAATTGATTTTTTCCAAAACACATCTATACCTTATACCTATATACCTATTATTCTCCGGCTGTAATATATTTTAAAGGAGGAAGATTTTAAAAAGAGATTCACTAAAAGTTTGAATCTTGAAATTATGGTAAATTACGGGTGAAATTTAGGCTATTTTTTTTTTTTTATCAAAAAAGACTTCGATCACGAAATCCTAGTCTGATTAGGATACACCATATCCTATAGTTGGATATCAGGTTTTAAAAGCTAGGTTCCGCTCAAAAATATTACTTTCAAGAGCGAATTTCTGTCTTAGCAGTTCTCTTAAATTACGGTTTTAGCTGGTCATCTCTAATTGAGGTAAGGAATCGCCTACGAATCAAAATTTCTTTCTTGCAGATGGTTCTTGTATACTTGCAGGTCAAGGTACTGTTAGTAATACAACTCAAAATTCCTGAATATTCTTGCATCACTAATTTCACTTGAGCACTTGATATTCGAAGGGGATACCTAGTACAATTTTCTTTTCGA